>OW052221.1:156172583-156485583 GCA_932526605.1 Nephrotoma flavescens | reverse complement strand
TGCTAGCAATATGATTGGACAAAAAAATAATCAGAACGAACGAACGAAAGAAAATCAGCAACCATAAAAGCGGCTTAACAGTTTCAATCAATTTTACTAAAATACTTCGAAACACGTTGTTCAATTTATTTTTATCAGGCGATCTTCTGGAAGCATTCTCAGTGTTAACTAAATCCTCAGCTATCTTGTAAATTTCATCAAATCTAGTATCTATTTGAGTCCGTAGTTTACTTACAAATTTTTTGATTTGTATGTTGCAAAAACCTATATCCGGCCGCTTGAACTGCAAAATATCAAACACAATATCACTCTCTTCAAAAATGTTCGCGAATAAGTGAAAGAGAAAAAGAAATTAATGGTTTTTTAATTAATTCAGTAATGGTACTATTCCATGTACAAAACAGAAAAATTTTGCTGAACATCGGAGAAAGACAAGAACTAAAATTTACATTAGAGTGACTGAGAAACAACATTTTTATTTTATAGTAGAAAAAATTGGGGAAATTTTGAAATCAACAAAAACTAACCTCACATTTTTTAAATAAATAAATAAAAATCTTTATTTTTAAAAATTGACAATTATTTTATATCGTAAAAATTAATAATAAAATTAATATCATTTTTGAGATGAGCAAAAAATATGTTTTTTTATTATTTTGATTAATTTACCAAAATATCTAAAAAATGTTCTACTATAAAATATGGAGGAGAAATTTTTGACAAGTTCGTAAATTAACCTAAAATTTCATAGTCGTGCAGCAGTCAAAAAATTTCTCAAAGATTTTAAAACCTAAACAAATTAAGAAATAAATAATAAATTTAACAAAAATATATTATAAATATTTAGTTTTACATAATACATAATAAATCTAGTGAATTAGTATTCAAGTTTAAAATTTGAGTTGTTGTGATATGTATTTGTAATGGTTACTAAAATGAAAACGTCCTCTCGAAAGTCATTCACATACAAAACACCATTGCCCACAGTACGAGCTAGATTTGATCGTGAATTTCATTAAATGTCATAATTTGTTTTGTGTTTCTATTGTAGAATGACGATGAAAGATGAAGTAGATCGGTGCATCCTAGTACTAGTAGTGTAAATATTTCGGTACTGGAAGATAATGAAGAGTTGAAAGTTTGTTTGCAACAGTTCATGGAAACAGGACAATGTAAGTGGTGATGATTGACGACCGCTTGGCTAGTCAGTCTTACAAATTAATCTGTGTTTTTTTATATATTCGTAGGAAATCAACAAAGAAATTGTATTTCAAACAAATTTAATCGATACATTTGCCAATTTTTCCAAGACAAAATTTCCAAGTATTTGGTGCATCGGTATTGGAAGCATCGAGTAAAATTTATGGTTACAGGGTTGATATCGAGCACAAGGAAGTGATTCGAATGTATGGTGGTTTATCGTATGAATGTCGGCGGTAAAAAAGGTGAAATAAATGAGAATGAAGGGGGAATCGAAAAGAATGATCCAATTACTGAGGGTAGCAATAATGTGCAGGATCCAAAAGCAACAGCCAAGGCTAAAGCAAACAAGCGACGTCAACAAAGTTCATTCGTACCAAAATGTAAAGCAACGATAAATGGTAAACTAGATACGGTATCTTTCTTAGATTCCGTATTTGTCGATATAAAATCCAATTTAGTGAATGAATAGTTAGTCAATGAAGAGTTCAAATCGATCTTTTCCAAATACGCTGGAATCGAACAACTCGGAAATTTTATTTGATTACTATAATCCGTACTGGGATAAAACACCAAATGAATCTATACTCAATGAAGACCACACGACCCACCCAGAAATTTTATATGACACTATTTAGGGAATACAACATCAGTGATAATATAATCAGTTCGACAAGTCAAAAAATGATTTAAAAGCCTTGCAAAGTGTTGGGGAAATTGTTGAGGAGGTACTCAAACAATTGACAGGATAAATGTAAATATGTACCTCAGTGTATGTCAGTGATTCAGTGAAACGATAATTTATGTTTATCTACAATATATTTTTAGTTATTGTGAAGGCAACAAACGGGCTACGATATGTTGTTGGATGATGTCAGTTAGACAAGACAAAATTGAAGGCTGGAACTAGGGTAGCTCTTGATATGACCACACTTACAATAATTGACCGCGTGAGTTGATCCCCTTGTTTATAATATGTCTCACGAAGATCCTGGTAATGTAACATATTCCGCTATTGGCGGCCTATCCGAACAAACTCGTGAGGTTATTGAACTTCCGTTAATATCGTGAATTATTTTTGCGTGTTGGTATAACACCATCAAAAGGTTGTTTAGTATACGAATCACTACTCGCTCGTGCGGTAGCATCACAACTAGACGCAAATTTCTTAAAAGTTGTATCGAGTGCTATCCTATTAAATTGCTTAATCAAATGGATGGTTTCAATTCATTGGGCCAGGTTAAAATGATTGTGGCTTGATCGAATGGCGGTTTATGAATACAAGTAAGTCTTTGAATAAAAAATGGTAAAATTTTTTAACTAATAAGAATTTTGTTTTACTTTAGATTACTAGGCCTTCAAGCCAACTGTCATCAAAACATTAAAATGTATAATTATCAAAATGACTACGTACAAAATCTCGCGATGTATTTATAGGATCACAGAAACTTCCGTTTGATGTATGCGCCCACTGAAATTATTTTGAACAAAGGTTTTAACATAAATGAGTATTTTACTCCCGATTATGGTTTTTCGAAGGATGGGTTTCCAGCCAAGGGATCGGTTTTTATCGATTAATCATTACAAACACTGATAAAGTTGATATATTGGGGTTAAAATTAATATAAAAATCAATAAATAATTTTTACTTAGTAAAATGAAATAAAAAAAAATAAATTAAATTAAATTAAAAAAAATATAATCATCCATGTTTTAATTTTTTAGCGTGTCGTCGCACGACCAAGCACAAAAATTTATGTTTTACTACCATAAAAATATCAAAAAAATAAAAGTTTGCGGAGAGTGGGGGAATTTTTTCAGTTTTGCTGCTATAAAAAATACTTGATTTGATATTTTTTATGAAAAATTATGGCAGCACAACAACAATTTGCTCAGCAAATGCTCAGCAAGCTATAATCGGATGCGCCATTCTTCCTATAGTCGATCTGTATTTTTGTCTCGTTTTGGTTTTGCTGAGATAATATTGTATGCACATGGAATAGTACCATAATCAAACTGCCCCGTTATGTGTTTTTGGGTTCCAGTTTTCGGTATCATTAACAATTTCTTCAATAACAAGTATAATATTTTCTCCGTTATCCTTAAAAAGCAAACTCTAGATGAATAATTCCATCGCACACTAAACTTTGGCATTCGCCGTCCCACAATTTCATCCAATAACACGTTTCTTTTTGCAGAACGAGCAAAAAATGTAAAAAAACGACGACAAATTTCTAAAAACTATTTTACACTCCCTTAATTTGCTAACAGCATCAGATAGAATTAACTTTATACGCCGCCAGCCAACAGCCCCGTCATATGTTTGCGCGATAAGTTTTTCGTTACAGGTGCATTCGTAAGAAAATCTAATGCAACTTGTGCTATTTCAGCGGCATTTCTAGTTTTTGATATAAGGTTGGTATCCAGCTTGCGTAAGGTAGATTTTACATACAAATTTGACGTAAAATTTAGCTATCAAATAAAGGTCGGTATCCAGCTCGCGCTAAGATAAATTTTACATATAAATTTAGCTCACGATTTCGCAGATGCTGTATGCAGCTGACGTAAAAAGTTTGTAGTTATCTCATTCACATACAGACTTCGCTAGTGAAACTCTACAAACGTTTTCGCAGCAATGTATCTGCCAATAAAAATTAGAAAAATTTTGACAGCAAAACGTGAATTCGATTTTTTTTTAATGGATGAACAAAATAATTTTCCAGACTATGAAAATAGTTTTGAACTATTTTCTTGTTTGTTCTAGGACAAATAAAACAAACGACAAAATTTATCTCTACATAAACTTTTTAGCTTACTAATCTATCTGTAATTTAGTGGAGGCTTGTGGAGACCGCGTTAAAATTTATTTTGCCAAGTGCCTACGGCAAATAGTGTAAACAGTAATTTATTATAATTTGCGCTACTGCTTAGCCCCTTGGCTTGGTGTTTGTCATAAAGATTAACATTAAAACATGTTGTGCATTTGGGAGTAATAGTTTTTAAATTTTTCACGTCGCGAATTGGTCTCTCTTTCTCTATTATTTTTTCCGTAAACGTTTTAGACCCAAACGACCTAAATTTAAAAAGATGTTGAATGATGCAATCGATTCCTTGATCGTTGTTTGCAAAAAACAATTTTTCTACAATAAAAGCCACGATCATCCAAATCAGTTGACTACAACTTGACCCTTAGAAATACGAGTAACCACGCTCTTGAAAATAAACACGCGGCCCAAGAATATTTTGTTTAAATTTTGTATACCTACGTTCTTGAAAAGAATTTGGAAATTTTCTTTCAATATAATTAACCTGTGCCAATCACTAAAAGAGTATTCATTTGTTTGGTTAATTTTGCATGTATGTTTGCATGGATTTGTTTGTAATCAGCAAAACCACCCAAATTTCAATTTTGTATAACTCTGAATGTAGTCATTTTTGGTTTAGTTTGCTTACAGTAGAAATCAAAATAAAACATATTCATTCAGTCAGTGGATCGCTTAAAACTAACAAAATCATCTGAGATATTTGTGATTATTATTGTAACATAGAAGGAGAATCAGCCGTTACACACGTAATGTGTAAAGAAGCACTGCTTCACGCTTGAAAATAAGTCGTAATATATTTTTAGTGCTAATTTAAAACCTTATTTTATATTTAAACACAAACATTTTTGTATTGATTTATTCTGCTCTCTCGAAAATAAAATTTAAACTAAAATCTACATCTCAGAAATGGCCTTAATTTTTTTTTTTATTTCCTTTCTATTTATACTTTTTACGCTATTTGCCGTAGGCACTTGGCGAAACACACTTATACTAATTAATAAACACATTTTTATTAATCACTTGTTTTTTGTTTCGCAGAATAGTTCTGCGAAACAAAAAACAAGTGATTAATAAAAATGTGTTTATTAACTTTCTATTTATGTTGAAGCTGCTTCAATGAAAATTTTTTGTTGAAAAATGAGTCGCAATTAAAACCGGTATCATAGGTAAACCGGGAAACAAGCGAAGATGAAGTTGCTTTTTCTACAACCCGTATGATTTTCGATTCTTTATTTGGTTAAGTACATATATGTAATTTTTTATTTCGTGCTTCTATTTAAATAGTACTTTCGTTCGTACTAATATTATTATTGATTTGGTAATTTCGCTGCGCATGCATTGCATGCGTTGAATTCATAGAGAGCCGCCTCTGATAATAACTATAGAAATAACAATATCAACAATATCAAAACAACAAACAAAAATAATTTATATCGTACTAGCACAAATTATTCCGGACAAGTGGTGCAGTGGTTAAAGTTTCGGCACTTGGACCGGAAGGTACTGGATTTGAATCCCATCAGAAGCTAGATGCAAATCGAATTTTCATCATCGATTACAATCGGTTATGTTAATAAACACAACTAAGATCCTCTGATGAAGCGCAGAATTCAGCGCCGTTCCACCGTCCATATTCAGCAGAATTCAGCGCCATTCCATGTACAGGTTTGCATGAAGCTTGCAATGTGCAGGTGGTATACTGTAGTTGTATGAATAGGTGAATAGGTGAACGGGTTAATGATGTGGCGTGAATGCGTGGTATCACAATGGGCCAAAATGGCCTAAATGTCAACCACTGAAACCTAACCTAAAACACAAATTATAGAAATTATAGACAACAAAATTCGAATCGTTTCGCGAACCGAAACACTAATAACCAAGGATATTCTGGTTATAGAAATCAAAGATATAATAATCGAAATTATAGTAATGATAATCGTCGAAAGCAAAATGTACACGTGTTAGAGTTCGGAAAACGGGGTTATTCCTCCGATAACAGTCCAGGAGGATATAGTAACAAAAATAAACCAATTAGCAATTCATTAATATACCATATTAACAACAATGTAGGTAATCTGATCGTGTTAAAATCTGATTGGTCGAGAGACTTCTTAACATTTCTGGTTGACTTTTCTGATCAGATATCACCGTATGCAAAGTAAGCAAGTTAAGAGAAGGTTTAAGCATAAATGAAAATGATAAATGTAGGATAACAGCGAAGCGTATTCATTAGGTACGATAGTTACGAATTTTAACATTAACAGATATGTGCTAAGGTTTGAATGGTAGGTAAGGTTTGAATTATTTATAGCCCAATGAATGGCTAGAAGTTCTTTTTCTATTACCGGCTTGTTAAGTTCATGCTTATCCATTGAACTGCTCGCAAATGCAATCGGCAAATCATTTCCAATTTCTCCTTGAGACAGTACTGCTCCCAAAGTGAAATTCGATGCATCTGTTGTTAGCACAAATTCTTCATCAAAATTCGGATATTGAAATATTGATTAGCTTCGATTTTAATGACTCACATGCCTCTTGACATTCATCTGTCCAGATAAATTTTGAATTCTTTTTCAGCAGACTATTTAAAGGTTTTGCTATTAAAGCGAAATCACGAATAAATCGTCTGTAGTAATTACAGAAAGCTACGAATCTACGTGTGCTATCTGAATCAGTTGGACACGGATATTTCTGTATTACTTCGAATTTCGATGGATCTGGCTTAACTCCTTCATTGGTGATAAGATGACCTAAATATGTGACTTATAAATACACCCTCTATCTCTTGGCTTACTATTATGCTATCTACACTTCGTTCTACATTTAACGCTTTATTATTTCTGTTCTTGGCGGTATGACTTAATTATTTTGTTTTGGAAGATTTATTTCCATAAGTAAAATATCTTCTTCAGGAAATTTAAGTACAACTACAAAAATTTCATTATATATTTTGCACTGATTTTGTCTAAAAAAAATCTCTTCCTATAATTCCATCAGTTAATATGGGAAAATTATCATCTACAATGTGCAATTTTTGTTTTAGCACATATCTCTCTCTCTCTCTCTCTCTGACTTTCACATCACATGAAGGGATTTCGCCGTCCGCACAATGGCCCTCAATCCATCCCGATCCATTGCTCTCGTCCTCCAGTTTCGACATCCTAATGCTTGCAGATCTTGTTCAATGTCGTCACGCCAGCGTAGTCGGGGTCTTCCTCTACGACGTACTCCGGCTGGTTGTTGGTGAAACACGTTATTTATCATCCGTTGTTGTGGAGACCTTGTAACGTGGCCGAGCCATCTCACTCGATTGGATTTAATGAATCCGATGATATCGCTGCCTCCGAGGAGCTGCTTTATTTCGTGATTCATACGAATCCGATATTAGTTGTTCGCAACTTTAATTGGACCAAAACTTGAACGGATGACCTTCCTTTCGAATGTAGATAACAATCTACAATCGTTAGAGGTCATGGTCCAGCTCTCGCTTCCGAAAGTCAGCACAGGTCTCATTAGTGCTTTATAAAGTGCAAGCTTGCACGACTGCGATAGATGTTTCGATCGCAATAATCTTGATTGGGCGTAGAAAACTCGTTGTCCGGCAGCGATTCGGGCTTTTATTTCTGCCTGCATTTCATTCAGTGATGTTATAACTGACCCGAGGTATTTAAAGTTTTCGACACCATCAAAATTGTGGCCGAGGTATTTAAAGTTTTCGACACCATCAAAATTGTGGTCGCCAATTCCGAGATTTGCCATAGAGATGTTCCTGGGTGTTGTTAGATTTTTGGTTTTATAGCTGTTCACCAAACCAAGTCTTCTTGCACAGCGTTCGAGCGGTATGAAACTGTCTTTGATATCGCTAGGTCTTCGGCCAAGAAGCACGATATCATCTGCTTATCCAAGAATTTGGCCGGATTTATTAAATATACAGCGCGAAGTTTCGATGTTGCTTTTTCTCACTACGTACTCAATCGCCAAATTGAACAGCAAAGACGCGAGTGCATCACCTTGTCGAACGCCAGATGTTATTTCAAAGGAGTCTGACACAGTTCCTTCAATTACGATTCTACATACAGACCCAGACGTTGTTAATTTACACAGCGAAACGAGTTTCTCTGGAATTCCTAGGCATATGAGCGCGGCCCATAGGTTGTCGCGGTTTATACTGTCATATGCACGCCGGAAGTCTATACACTCAGAGAAAAAACGAAATTTAAAATTAAATATAAAATTTTTAATTCAAAAACATTGCTTCATCAGTAGAAAGGGCAAAACATTTTATAACTAAAACCACCTCTATTTAAATTGAAACGAAACCTTTTAAATATGAATCTATTATATCAAAAAAATAAATGTATTAGAAACGATTTAGTTTCAAATTATATCGCATTCAAACTAAAACTTAGAATTTTAAAATCATATACAATTCGTTTTGGTAATTTTTTTTTTCAAAATATTTGTCAACATTGATCGAAACAGCTGTTTCCTCAAAAATGTGCAAAACAACATTACACAAATTTCAAACTTCTTAAGCCAGTGATATAATTCGCTAAATCTATATGTTCTTGTGTTATACTATAGGTATAAACAAGATTGAGTTTTTACAGTTTCGTCGTTGCAGCCTGATGAGTAGACCAACTTTTTATCAGTAGAAAACCAAACTGCCAAGAAAGAATTTGAGGAGGTTTTCATTTTGTATGGGTTGTGTATATTTTACATAATGACCCTGGGCTGGGGTTTAAAATGGAGGGGGAGTTAATTTTCTACTTTTTGTGGTAGATATTTATTATAAGTACATGAAGAGAAACATTACTTCTTTGGTTTTTGATGACTTAAATAGGAGAGGAAATACATAATTTTCTACTTTTTTCAAACCGCAACGTAGTTTATTGTATTGAACATATTTGAATTGAAATTTTCTCCATTTAGATTCATATGCGAACAACGTATTCATATCATCAATGTTGCATTTTAAATTTAAAAGAAAAGAAAACACTAATAAAATTAAACTTTAAAAACCTCAGCAATACATTTCTATATGTTAACCGATTTAAAATAAAAATTAATATCTCTAATTTAAAGTTGATTTGTTTTTAAATCTATATTTCAATTAAAAAAAAAACAAATAAGCTTTTAGAATGATCGTTTTCAAATCAAAATATTTCGTTGTTGCTTGGAGAACGTATATGAAATTTTTTAAAACGAAACGTTTTTTTTTTTATTTTTAAGTTGTTTTTTCTCTAAGTGTATATAGTTGATGTATGGTTATGTTGTACTCCCAACATTTTTCCAAGATCATCCTCATGGTAAAACACTGGTGCGTGGTTGATCGGTTGGGTCGAAAACCACATTGACAGTCGCCAATTTAAGTAGATTCTGGTACTTCGGTTTAATTTTTCTTCATTTGTTAAAAATTAAAAAATTCCCACTATTTCATCAATACTTTCAAAATGCAGCTCTCCTACTCTCGTTTATAATAAAATACTCCGTTATTTCAATACCGAACAACCATGCTATACGATAATTTGGTTTCTGGATTCAAACTACTGCGCAATAGATTTTTATTTTTAATTTAAACCCTTATTTTAAATTAAAACACCAACTTTTTTTGTCTTGTTTTATTCTGTTCTCTCGAAAATAAAATTTAAACGAAAATCTACATTTCAAAAATGTCCTTAATTTTTTTTATTTTCATTTCTATTTTTTCATTTCGGATTCACGGACAAAAATTTTATGTCGCACCTGCGTCATAAAATTTTTGTCCGTGAATCCAAAATGAAAAGATAGAAATGAAAATAAAAAAAATTAAGGACATTTTTGAGATGTAGACTTTTGTTTAAATTTTATTTTCGAGAGAACAGAATAAAACAAGACAAAAATATTTAGTGTTTTAATTTAAAATAAGGGTTTAAATTAAAAATAAAAATCTATTGCGCAGTAGTTTGAATCCAGAAACCAAATTATCGTGTAGCATGGTTGAAATAGTCTGCTGCGTGTTTAATACATAGCAAATAAGAAAAAACACATTTTTTAGTTTTTTTTGTATATTATACAGTAGGTGACTTAAGATTTTTAAAGTATCGATTTCCAATGTTTGTAAATCTATAAAATAAAAATTAATTTTTAAGTGACTTATACCCCGTTTACACCAGTAGAATAAAAGTATGTAGCAAAAAAGTATGTTGGTGTAAACTCAAACTAAAATACTTTAATACTTTATCGCGTACTATTTTGCTATTAAAGTATAATAGCTATCAAAAAAATATTGACATTATAGTCGTGGTTTAAACTCTACTTTAATGTTATAATACTTTAATTTTGTTTATTATTTTTTTCAAGTGGCCGATAAAGACATTTTTTGTTTGGCTATACATTTAAATTTGTGATATTAACCAAAATAAAATATATTTACCAACAAAAAAAATAATATAGTATTATAGTATGGGTTTACACCGCTTGCGATGTAAACTGGTCGGGTATTATACTTTATTAGCAAAAAAGTATTATACTATTAAAGTAGCTCTGGTGTAAACCCAGTATTACTGTACATAATATCGACAAAAACTAATATAAATAAAATGAACAAAATACAATGAAAATGTTAAGCCCCGCCTTTTAATATTTGTATTATTTTTGTTTAGTTTTTAATTATTTACTCCCCAAAATACGAAACCAAGTAAAACAGCAGGAGTCATAAACAACAGAAAGAAACAAATGTATATTCTTTCATAACTTCACATTAAAAATTCAAAACAAATCCGAAATTTAAATGCATACCCAAGTATAACAAAACGAAAGTAAAAATTGAGCACAGTATTTTCCTTCGTTTTCATCCAAAATTAACGAAAGTTAAACTTCACATTATAATGATAGTGTTTGTAGCGTATACGTATTATATACATACGCGTATACAAATGGTGTTATTTAGTTTATTGTGGGAACGCTAAGTTTATAGTAACTTTTAACGATGCGGATACATTTGTCAACTTTGATATTAATTTAATTGAAGGTAGGGAGGCTGTAATACAATTGGTAATGTAAAGATTCATGCGAGATAATTTGGTACAATCTATTATATTTTGTTTTCCTATTTTATATTTAGAAATCATTATTTATGAAGCAAGATGGCCACGAACTAAAAAAGTGCATTAGGGCAAACTTTACAGAGCTGTTCACCGAAGAGCTTAGCTGCAAGTTTACGTTTAACGGTCAATAGAGATAATGTGAGGTATGGTTTAAGTTATTCCGTGTTAAATTTAATAATTATAATATTATTTTCAACATTTTAGATTGTATTATGGAAAAATTTACGAACTCTATCGAAACCGATTTAATATCCACAAATTACTTTTATTATATAAAAGACAAACAAGGAAAATTATTTAAAAAAAAATCTAGTGTAAATATTAGAAATTAAAAAACTGAATAATTTAATCGAAATGTAGGTATATATATGTATATGTCCAAAGTAATCAATAATGAATTAAAATAATGAATTTAATAAATCATTTTATGTTACAAAAACAAAAATATTTCTTTAAAAACATTTAATTTTACAACCAAAATTTGAAATTGCCGTTTTAACAAATGCAAGCACAATTGTTCCCGCCAAATATTTCTCAATACGCATACACATGCAATAAAATGTTTATAATGAGTTTCGTCCAGTTTCGAATTTTCGCGACACGCTTCATACGTTTTATTTTAATAAATTGCAACTCAAACTTAGAAAAATACTACACTAAGTTTAGTACTTAAGTACGAATATCGCCAGAAAAATTGAAAGTAAAAATACTTGGGTACACATGGTTTTAATGATGACAATCTCTCTCTTTTTAAATTCTTGCTCAGTGGTCATGTTAAATTAAAATTGTCACACGAAAATAAATGTTAAATTAACAATTTTCAAATTATTAACAAATTTATATGAAATTTCAATAAAGTAGAACGGAAATATAAATGGTGTGACTTAAGTAAAAAACGCATAAATGTTTAAATTAACAAAAAATAATAGAAAAATTCATTTTGACTTTGCATTGAAGAAATTAATTGTTTTACTGACTCCAAAAAGCTCAGACTTTAAAAAATATAATTCAAAATCCATCTCTAAAGAGAATGGATATTTAATTATAAAATAATCTTAAGATTATTTAGTATAAGTGTTTAGTGTAAAAAGTATTGTAAAAGAAAATTTGAATAAAAATATTTTTTTTATAATATTTAAAACTTATAAATACGTTAGTTGCGCGGATTCCACAGTGAAACAATTTTTTTCAGTAAAAAATACTGGGAAGCCGAAAAGAGGAGACTATACATATTAAAATTACGTTAGTGTGATAAAGACATTTTTTTTATACATCTTTCCTAGGTAGAACATGTTTATCTTATCAAATTCTTAATTTGTTATCTTACTGGGCTGTGAAAGAAAGTGAAATGATTTTCGGATAAACCCTAACAGTCGACTCATAAATGTATATGTAGAGTAATTAGCGAGATGAATTTTCTGGGTGGACTACGAAATTTCGGTTTTCAAAATCCCGGGTTCAAAATCTCGAATTTCAAAATCCCGGTTTCAAAATAACGGTTTGCAAAATCCAGGTTTTCAAAATCCCGGTTTTCAAAATCCCAGTTTTCAAAAGCTCGGTTTTGAAAATCCCGGTTTACAAAATTCTGGTTTTAAAAATCCCGGTTTTCATACATTTTGGTTAAGGGAAATTCTATCAAGCAAATTCATTAATATTTGATAAAAAATTACGAAATATTCCTAAAATTAAATTAAAAAAAAATATATTACCCATTTTCTAGAACTTATTGCAAACTCATTTTTGAATTTTGTCAAAAAATCATTAAGAGTCCTATTTTCCCACACGCAAAAACTTTAAAAATTTGAACCTGGATTTCCTAAAAATCGGGATTTTTTTTATACAAAACCGGGATTTTGAAAACCGGGATTTATAAAAAACCGGAATTTTGACAAACCGAGATTTTGAAACCCGGGATTTCGTTACACACCTCAATTTTCTTCTCGAACCGCGCAATATCATCGTTGATATTTTTACTTATTTTTGATTAGTGTTGTTATTTTAACTTAAGTAATCGTGTCATGCAATCAATCATTAAAGCTTTGAATTCATTTTATAGATTTCGAAATTTCTATAAATTAAAGGTAACCCTTAATGTACATCGATGTTTATTAGTTGTAGTTTTAAATACTAATCTTTGATAAAAGAAACATGTGTTAAATGACATGAATAAAATGTAAGATAATCGTTTGCATACCTGTTTTAATAGAATATCCAACATTAATATACAGCATATCAAATTTTGTTCAGAATCTGATGAGAACTCAGTATTTTTTGAAGTTGGTACTTCATCGTCCGAAATTGCTGATGTATTTCCAGAGTCATCCTCGACGACTGGAGCTACAATGACCATCAAAAGTTAGGTATTTCTTTTGTATTACAAATACAAATTACTCACAAATTGAACTCCGCCTTGGAGGTAACGTAGTTTCTTTATCTTTTGGATTTGGTGGTTTTCCGATCTTATCGTCTTCCCTACCCCAAATTTCATGCTGGACTCCATGCTTCATAATTCGTACCCCATCACCAAACATTGCAAACAGCTGTTGTAGCGGTATTAAAATTTCAAGTTTGGTTAGAATCTGCAACCAATGCAATGCCTGCTGTTGTACTTTGGCCGTAGTTTTTTCAAACCTTATCGTTACAAAATTATACATAGTTTTTGCATCTAAGCCTAATGGGCTCATGTCAGGATCTAATATTTTACTTAGTACAATTTTTAATTCTTGTAATTCTTTTTCTGGCACGTCATTTGTTATAGCTTCCATCCAATGCGGCATTACTACATCCCATATTTCCGAAGTTATAATTTCGTAAGGCACGAGACATATAAGTCGATGTAAACCTTCCTTTAAATGTGACGTACGTGAAGCTAATGTGTCCCAATGGCCACCAACTCGAGCGTATTCCGGCGGATGCGGTAATAAACAAGCTATAAATTCCTTATAATTTGTCTTGCTAATATCTTTGAGCCATCCACATACATGTTCCATTTTCAGTTTCTCGAGTGTTGATTCTATTTGGCCATCATAAGAATAGGCGGTAACATGAAACCAATGAAACAACATAGATAACAGCCGCCCAAGGACTTCAACTTGTGTATCCGGTGTCGGAGTACATCGACCCACTAACAACCAAATTCCGTATCTTCCCAATAACTGTCGTTCTTCGAGTGAAATATTATCTTGAAGTTGTATAGGATTACCAGGTTTTGATTCAGAAGCGGATACATCACGGCCCGGTTCAAAATTTATTGGCTTAGCCTCTCGTAGTAAACTAATAATCGCTTCTACCATATAATTTTGCATTTCTGCATCCATTTGCCATGTAGGTGGTAAACTTCTGTGAACAATGTGATCTCCACCACGTCTACTATTATGCCTATTTCCATGGCACTGTGAACAATATCGAATCGGATGGTTCCCATTATAACTTGCGCACTCCATTGAAAAACAAATTGATACGGCTGATTTTTCAGATGAACGACAATTTTTATTCTCACATACCATTGACACTTGTTGCATGGGGCGAAGTATATCACTAAAAATTTGATTTGGATGTTCGCGATGTATGTCATTAGCACATTCAATACACAAATATAATGGCGGTGGTGAATCAGGCGCATAGTGTGTACTTATTGAATGGTCATAACATACTTTAGCTGCTTCTGCATTTCCAGCGTTGGGACATGATTCCCGTTGGCACACAAATGGGACCAAATCATCTACGAGCATAAAAGAAATGATTAGAAGAATTTGTAAAGCGGAAGTTATTTGTTATGTCATACTTGTAAATTTACAAAGTAGTCCTCTGCGATCAAATAGATTTGGATTAAATGCTGGCCAATAATAAAACAGCAATTTCGCCGCCGATGATCGAGACGCTGCTGTTCCATACGCAATGACGCATAACAAATCTTTCACAACATTCTGTTTTAGCGCCATTAAACATTCCAAAAGTTGGCAATGGTGCGCTGGATTATTGGAATATTGAAAGACAAGCATAATAACTGCAGCAATTGACTGACATGCCTGACATTCTTGATCTTCAATATTTTGCCGTGCTGTATAGATCATACAAATTTGAATATTATTTTTATCTTTTCACTAAAACTGTTCATCTAACTTACTAATGGTAAACGGTAATATATAATAACATAGATAATTAATAACATCTTGATGTAATGTAGGCGGTAAGACAGATATACTGGATGCGGTTAAATATGGTAAATTATCAATTAGGTCTTTTTCTAAAAATGGCAGAATGCAACCTAAACATTGCAGTACAGCTTTTCCAAAGGCCAATATGCCATACTGTATATTTGGTGCCACATCTAATAACATGGCTAAAACGTTAAATAAATTTCCATATTCGAGATTCGGATAGGCTGACATCCGATATTGATCTTTCGAAGAATCTCTCATCATTGTTAGCGGTGAATCAGGAACATCTTTTAAAACAGTTAGTAGGGTTTGAGAAAAATATTTTATTGTATTTGCTATATCCACGCCGGATGGTGGAGTCGGTGTCGTCGACCCTTGTAGTAAACGAATATGATTTTCATGTAGAGAACGTAATTTAGCTTGAACTGAAATTAGAAAAAAATTGTTAATAAATTTATTTAAACAGCCGATGATGAATACTGTAAAATTTAAAGTGTTGTAATCGGAAACTGAAAAGAAAAGACGTAAACAACTTCATAAACGCAATGGTTGCTTTGCTGCAATTATTACAAATTTGGGCGGTCGCTTGGGAAGGCAAACAAGAATACGCAATAACGGAATGAAATGAAAACACCCAACCCCGCCATGCCAATATGCCTCATTCAGCAATTCTGGAAGCTGGCTAGAATTCAATGGAGTAATAAATCATTAATCTGAATATCAATATTCATTATGAAACCGTAGAAATAAGGCGACAGAAGGATCTCATCTGTGGGATGTAGCGCAAGCGAAATAAAAAAATAATCGAAAACTAACATATTACCGAATGCATATGATGTCCCAGGACGATGCTTTTGGAACATTAGCTGGTGAACAATTATTAAGGACGTTGTTACAATTTTTTGACATTATTATCAAAACAAATGTAAAATTTGTGGGTCATTTTTATATGAAAAGCGATAAAATACAAAGTTTTTTTAATAATGCAATGTAACAACCACCAAGTAGGAATCTTACCTAGTTGGTGTGTGGTGGTTTATGGTTCATTTTAAAACTTAAGTTAATTTATTTCTAAGGCAACTCTTTTTACAATTAAATAGATTCGATTTTCTTAGAAATAATTCAAGAATGGAATTCAATTTACATTAAATCGATGTTATTAAACTGTGGTGGTGGAAAATATAATTTTTTCTAATAATTCAGAAAATGTACATAACACTATAAAAAGGTGGTTCAACTTGTATTTATCAAAAAAGTTTTTAATTTACCGTATCAAATTAAAAGAACAACTTACATGCTGCAGCTCTCGTGCCCATATTAATGAGCTGAATTTTTATACTGCCAGTCATTTGAAAATATATAATAAAGCATACAGACAAATTAATCCACTACAAATTTTGTTTAAATAAATAGAAAAATTTATTGTTATTTAATAAGCGCTTAATCATTTGATAAATCGCATTTTTTTTATCCAAAATACAATAAACACCTCATATTCATTAGATAAAATATTTATAATCACATATTATATTATAAACATAATTTTAAATACAGAAACCTAAATAAATAAATATAGAAAATAAATTAAAACTTTTGCAATGTTATAATATTTAAAATGGTGAACTTTTCCACATTAAGAAAATGCTATAGATCTTTTCCCCCCTTTTGGCATAGCAATACCAAAATTACGAATGAAACGAAACAGTACGAGACAGAAAATAATCAATACAATTTTTCAGACATTTATTTTGTTTTCTCTACTTTGCCATTACTCAATACTCATGAAAACCCGAAACAGCAAATGTGTGCAGATGACGAAATTGAACGTTTTCGGAAGCTGTCAAATATTAGTTTACATATTCGTACAAATTATGTGCATAGTTTTAAATGATGTATACAACGTTTATTTGTTATTTATAATCATATAACGCATCGAATCGCTTTCTCTTTTGCAGGTACAAATGGTAGAAATGTATTGTTTTTTAGGGTTGTGGCATTATTACAATGTATTTAAAGATACATGTCACGATTCAACATTAAAGTTCAAAACATTTGATTCATTTATTTCATTTTTTAATTTCTTGTATCTACAACTATTGTATAACTACTGCTTTCATGTATGTGAAGTTAGCCCGAAAAGTAGCCCGAAAAAATGTGTCCTTGCTATAAATTTAATATTTTCGAGCCAGCCCGAAAGATTTATAAAAAACTGCATTATCTTAAATACTCATCCCGAAATATTTTTACATCAGTGTATTAAGCTATTTGATTTCACATGCCGAACTAAATTTGCAACAAAAATTAAATAATATAATAAAAAATAATAAATAAACATTTTGTTAGCCACCACGTAAATTTACCAAAAATATATTATAATTATAATAAAACAAAATCATAAATGATCGTTGAAAATCTATACTAAATATATGGTCACATGGTCGCAGGATCAATATCACGAGACACGAATTTAAATATATTCACTGATTATCATACCCAACGAACAATTTTGGTTTACAAAATGTTTACTGTAACTTTACTCTGTAGCTGTAAGTGTATTACTGATGTAAAAATATTTCGGGGATGAGTATTTAAGATAATGCAGTTTTTATAAATTTTTCGGGCTGGCCCGAAAATATTAAAGTTATAGCAAGGACACATTTTTTCGGGCTACTTTTCGGGCTAACTTCACATACATACTGCTTTCCAAACAATAATAAATACATGGAGTGGTTCATAAACTACTGGGCTGGGTTGTTGTACCATCACTTTCAGAAATCAATTAACATTCTATTTCGCGTAAACAATTATGTGTTTTATATAGCGAGTTCAACCTCTTGATATTATTCTGAACCTTCCCTCTTTCCTACATTTCGATAAACGTATCACGAAAAAATTATTTGGTGATAAATAGAGTCGGTTAACCTGCACTCGCGAGCAAATAAATCGACTCAACCGTTCAGCGCTCACAGAAAGTATAATTTTTTTAAAAGCTTAACCGATTTTCACAAGACATTATTTTTTTGAAAGTCTGATACTTTTATTTTAAAATGACACTATTTTCATGAAACTTGGTTTAGTACTTTTTATCTAATGAATTTTGAATGAAAACGCAACCAAAATTGATAATTATGAAAAAAAATATGGGGGATATGCCGATGCCTAAGTTGTAAAATTAAAACCTCGTTTAACCCATATTAGCCCAGCGATCTATTTGTAGATCAATACAAAAAATCTTTTGAAAAGAGAATTGGATACATTATAACGGTATATTTCCCGTGGCGAGCTGCAGCTATCGTGGGGGTCACAGGTGGTGAATAGTGAACGGCCTATCGATAGGTAGGTTAGCGGTGAATTAAATAAGCCGTCCCCAACCGCAGCTCTGCTGGGAGGAGAGTCTCAGTGAACGGGGGAGTGGTTAACCTCTGTTCACCAAATTCTGACTGCCTAGGATACCCAGTAGAGAAAGGCGAATTGATGGCGCCATAAAACCATCGACCACAACCACGGTGCACTGAGCATCACGTCTCCCTGTACTCCCGGGCCTCCAGGTATTGAGTGGGGAACCCTATAAACTATAATCCTATGAATGAAGTGGGTCCCATTTGTTTGGAAAATCCAACAACATGGAAAAACAACAAAATAAAATTAAAGGGGCCAGCACCCTTCAAAAACCGGAAGAAGGTAGCAAACCCTAACCGTGAAGGTGGGGCTTCATCATCAGGGGCAAGGTTAAGCGACACTTTGGCATCGAAGCCAGGTGGAAGCGGAACCGCTAAAGGAAATAAGGGGGGATTGAGGGAGATCCCTCAGTCGAAGCGTCGATACAGGGAGAGACGGTCGGCGTACAGAATTTTAGAAAAACTGGCTGCGACCCCTGAGGGGCAGCTTACAGTAGAACAACGAGGATCTGTGGCATGGGCTAAAAAAACTGTCGGCTGTGACAGCTCGGAAAGGGCTCTTGTGTCTAAAAGACAGAGGTCCCAGGAAGAGCTGGAAACGGGCGAGAGTAAGCGAGCCAAGGTTCAGGTAGAAAAGACGTCGGGTGCTCCTAGGGATCGAAAGCTGAAGCTATTCAGTGAGATCCGAGCCGGATAAAGTAGAAGAGATCCTCGAGATCATTCAGGCCAGCAATCCCGATCTTCCAACGGAAGACTGGAGGGTTATAGAGTGAGAGGAAGCTAAGGGAGGCTTTAGATTGGCAATCATGCTGATAAATAAAGAATCCCTGGGGGGCTATTTGGGAATTCGATTCGATAACGAGAGTATAAGATTCATATTTGATTTGAATGTGATTCGATCAATTCTTATTTAAAATCCAATATGAATCTTGTACTCTCGTTATCAAATCGAATTCCCAAATAGCCCCCCTGGCTTCCCTTGCAAAATTAAAGGAAGTGATTAACTTCGGGTACGGGTCGATCACTCTCAAAGTATATAAAAAGGACGAGACCGACACAACTGCGAAAAACCAGCCTGGGGGTGACGGCGAACGGACCCAGCAGGAGACGGTCAAGAAGGCTGAGGACGGCCAGGAGAGTGATGCTTCGGCTCTGGGGAGCATAGTTAGGGGAGGTAGCCTCCTCTCTCTGGAGCCTGGTGGGGACATCCTGTCAGGCTCTTGACGAGAGGAAGACAGCGTCCGGAACAATGAGGTAGATGGCACTATCCTGATGCAGGGAGTGCAGGAAGATGAGGTGAATAAGGTCCATTACAATCGTTAGCATTGTACAAATAAACCTACATCACACGAAGGCTGCCTCGGCAGCTCTCGTGCTCAGACTGACTAAGTCAGATGAGGATTTGGTGTTAATCCAAGAACCTTGGATTAACAATAACAGGATCTGTGGCCTCAGACTGAAAGCGTATAAATTACTATACTCAAGCAACTCTGAGAAGATCAGATCGTGTATTTTAGCGAAAAATAATTTGAATATTTGAGGTTCCACCGGATAGCATGGGGGAAATGATCCGGGAAGCAGATCAAACAAGGGTAGGTGTTTTACTCGGATGTCATGTAAATGCGCATCACACAATCTGGGGAAGCACAGACATCAACGAGAGGGGTGAGTTATTTTTTGATTATTTATTAAATACCAACCTTTTAGTTTGCAATATTGGACGAGAACCGACATTTATTATTAAAAATCGACAGGAGGTTTTAGATGTCACCTTTGTGTCAGAAACGATCTTTCATATGATCAGAGGGTGGAGAGTGGCGAAAGAGCACTCATTCTCTGATCATCGATATGTAATTATAACCTCGACATTAAACCTGTTACCCGGAAATCCTTCAGGAATCCCAGAAGGACAAACTGGAACAAATATGGAGAGGTGTTGAAGGAACTACTGCCGCTGGAGGTTCCTGGACTTCCGGCGACAGTAGAGGAATTAGATGGCATGGTTGATGTTGTCACAAAGGCATGCAATCTTTCATTTAATGCTGCGTGCCCCCTAATAAAGCCTAGGGGCAGGCAGAAACCGATATGGTGGACCAAGGAGTTGGGAACATATCGGAGTTTATATAGGAGAGCTTTTAATAAAGCTAAGAACACAAGGGAGGTTCGGGATTGGGACTCCTATAAGGAGGACCTCAGAAAGTACAAAAAAGAGTTGAGGAAGGCACAAAGGGGGTCTTGGAGACTCTTCTGTTGTAGAATGGAGGAGGTCTCTGAGACTTGTTGCCTTAGGAAAATTCTAGCTACTAACCCAACCAGTCCTAGTTATTTAATTAGACCAGACGGGTCATGGACAACTTCAAGTGCGGAATCATTGGAGCTCCTCATCGAGACCCATTTTCCGGGAAGCTTTGAAGACTCGACAGAGCCTGGTGCTAATCGAGTAACACCTGCAATAGAGATGGAGGGCATCGCGGATAAGGAGTGAATCCGTTGGGCGCTGAATGGGTTTAAACCTTATAAAACGGCGGGCCCGGATCGGATTATACCAGCAGAGATCCAGAGGAACTCAGCAGTCATCTTCCCCTTTCTGGAAGGTATCTTCATGGGATGTCTGAAACTGGTCTATATTCCTAAAAAATGGACGGAGGTCAGAGTGGTCTTTATCCCGAAATCGGAAAAGCTCGCACGCCTATCCAAAGGATCTGAGACCTATAACGGTTGTTTTTTATTTTTCCAACAAATTTTTTGTTTTCCAAATTCATCATACGAAATTCTTACTATATTTTATATTTTATTCAAGAAAAATTAATTTGGGCTTTAACGTTTTGTGACTACGGTATTTTCGTAGACTGAGAGACACTCTACCAGCATATCTGACGTTAGATCTTACAGAGGTGCAGATATGGACAGCGATCTTGTACTTGTCACATTTAAATATAAGTTCAAACTGCCATCTACGTTCAATAGACAAACACAAAAAACCGTTCGATGGAATGTCGATGCTCTAAAAGACCAAGTGTCACTGCAGAGCTACCAATCAGAAACAACAAAGAAGCTCCCTCTAACATCCAGGAGCAGTCCACTATCGGAAGAAAACCGCCGAGATCCCGCAATGATTGGTTCAATGATCAATACCGCCTGTGGCTCTATTCAGGTTTTCCCCGGGAATAGGGAATTGGGAATTAGTGACGTATTTCTAGCAGTTGGGAATTATTTATACCCCAATGTGTGTTCTGGCGCTTGGGATTTTTTTTTTTATTGGGAAAAAATAATTCCATTTTATAGCAGTTTTGACGTTAATTTTTCCCAATTATTTTTTTAGGGAATTGTAATTCGTACTTTTTCGAATTTCTAAACATTATTTTTTGTAATAAATATATTTTAAAAAATAGATTAAACTTGTATTAAGGTCGCAACATGCGTTTTAGTTTATAAAAAACAAAATAAAAAATTATTCCCCTAAAAATTATTCCCAGTCTACCAGAATATACATTTGGGAACGGGGAATAAATATTTGGGAATTATTGCAATTTGTAATTACAGCAAAATATTTCCCCAATTCCCTATTCCCTGGGAAAGCCAGAATAGGGCCACTGGTCGTCAAAAATAAAAGAAAACTTCGTGAAAAACGGTTGGCTCGCAACACTAGAAGTACTCAAACAGAATAACTACGCGAGTTAAAGTTTATGCAATCGTGTATAGCGAGGTGGAAATAACTTTAACAAATTTATTTATTCGTAAGTTTATTTTATTCTGAATTACAAACCAAATCTACCCGATTTACAATTTAATCACTATATATATAGGTTTCTTACATTTCTTATCTAACATAATTTTCTTATTTCTGATTGGTTACAAATGTATGATTTTTATTCCCAGGAAAATATAATAATAAACATATGCAATATGTTTATTTTACAGTTTATCTACATATATTCATATTTTATTTAATTATTATTTGTGGGATAAAATAAATGCATAATATGCATTCAAAATATAATTGGATTTGTTTCTATTTCTTTTTTGTTTTTAATTTTATAGCTTACAATTAATATTAAGATAAGAATAAGAAATGTATGTTGTGCTGTTGTTATTGTTGCATTCATCATCATGTTGCTTGTTATATGGCTTGCGTATTTATTCGCTGCTATGTAGCTTCTTATTGTCAGCTTGCTTGGTGGACGTCATTAATATGGAATCCGGTGAAGTAGGGTTACGTAACTCCTCCCGCCTAAGTGATGGCCAAAATCTAAAAGATCTTTGGTCGTCAGAAGTTGGTGGTGTGCTTCTGGGTAGCCTGGCTTTGTTCTTAAAATATGAAAATATGAAATAGATTATTACAGTTAAGATAGCGATGGAAAACAGCGTCCATGAAGTATAATGGCTAATAGCATGATGTTCCTGATGTTGTAAGTTATAATTATTTAACATAGAGAGATTAACTGATGGATGGACATCTTGTATAATTAAGTCATTGTATGGTTGAAGTATTGACACGTCGTCCATATAAGTTGCACGTTGATTGGTGTATTGGATGTTATTGATGGTAATGGTACAATTGAAAAATGATGAGGTTGATTCCTTGTACTCCTTTCTGCCGTTGTATGCAAGTTGATGATATGTCTAACATGTTTTTACTATTAACGTAGATGTATTGGGGTAGCATTTGTTTGATTTCCTCCGGAAGGGTAATATTTGTCAAATTACATTTAGCCGGAGTGTTGTATATAATTTGTGTAACACAATGATGTTGGCTTTGTTGTAACTGATATTGTTTGAAGTAGGCTGTGTCTTCCACTTTGTTGCAAGGTGTTTCTTGTTCGTCGATATATTGGTATTATTGATTATTAGCGATTAATGAAGGATGGGGAATTGATATAGAAAAGGAATTATTAATAGTAACAGGTTGTATTAGGTATGGGTGAAAATTAGGTATTTGTATAGATAATATGATATTTGATTGATTGTAATAAGCTTGAAGTGTTAATAATTTATATAACTCATTTTCTGAATGAATAGTAACATCCTGTTTCATGAAATGTTTTTGAATATATTGAATTTCTTTATGATTGAGTATGTGATGTGAATTAATGGTTTGAATTCTAGCTAATAATGTTACTTCGATTAAGTTATCGAGGTGTTTCTGTAACGTATGTTACAAAGTGTGATATACATATTGATCTAGTAGCATAATACTTTGGAATCCATTTGATACGTTCCTATTTACTTCTAGTTCTCTAGCTAAATTTAATGAACTGTTATTAATTGTTTCCTTAATGTAATTGAATCTTTCTATCATTTGATTATTTATGTCAATTTATTCATTGAGTTTGGATGCTAATAAATATTCTTGATTTTGTAATTGTTGTAGGGCTTGACTAATCACTTTGGACGGTAGTCCAAACGAGTGACGAAAGCACCTACTGTGCTGGAAGTCGAACGAAGTATATTATACAGCAAGTTTCGAACTTTTTCACTTTGATGCCGCCAGGATCATGTTATATACCATTGGAAAGGTCTTGAAAAATAAACCTAAATAATGTAAAAAAGCATGAGTTTCTACCAACATTGAGTGGAGATATGACCTTCCAAAAATTGCCCCAAAAAATCAGTTTTTCGCGTATAACTGCCCCAAAAAATGTCAAAATTATTTTCTATCTGGCAAATTATGATTGAAGACGTCAATACCAACTCAACGACACCTCAAACGTCCAAAACGGATGATTTTGACCAAAGTTATGACAATTTTAAATTTTTCTATGACGTCACCATATAATCTTGCTTTGGTATATATGTTTGTTTGTCCGTACCTCTTTTATTTGATCTCATATTTTCAGGGGTTGTAGTACTTAAAAAACTAAGCAATTTTTGTTCTACAACTTTTTGATTTGGCCGCCATGTTGGCCGCGGCCGGCCTCTGAACGGCCATTTTTGGCCATTTTGCCACGTCCACAGTGCTGAATCTATTCGACATACCCCGAACATATGCATATCGTTGGAAAGGTATTGACGCCAGCTATCAAATAGCAAAAAAAAAGAATTCAAAAAATTAGGTTGGAGGGTCATTTTGGCCAAAAAACTGAAAAATGCGAAATCGCCCGGCCACATTAGGCCGAATTGCTAAAAAATGAGCCCAAGACTTTTGGTTCATATTTTCAGGATTATTAGCTACAAATCTCACCTACAATATGACATCAACCGTTTGTCCCAGAAAACTCGTATATTTTAGATATTGACCTTCATAACTTAAAAGCCACCCTAATTTTTTTGTAAAATTTTATTTTTTGGCTCAAATGCACCCTAATATCGGTCCGTTGCGGTTCATAATGATAGTGAATCAACGTATTATAATGAAACAAATATAAATACATCATATTATTATCATTGCTAAGAGAATTTTTACCAGTGACTCTTTTTTCATAACAAAAAAAATGAAAAAACTGACAAATTGATGTGATCGAAAAAATCACCAAAAACATTGGACATTTGATTTGCATAAAATCGATATTTTTTAATGATTATGTTGATTTCTTTGAAAAATAGATCTTATCTCCCCTCCCATCGCATGAAGATGGAATATCAGCGAGACTACCCTTAACTTTTATTTCCAACTAACACACTAAAATATGTATATTTTATTGTATTGTTTAAGGAGTCAAAAATGAATGGTAGCCGCATGCAGTTAGTGACAAAACAGCAAGAAACATGCAAAAAAAATTGTTGAATTACTCAATCGAATTTCTACCAAAAACACATGCATCCAGCTATGCTACACACAATTTTGGTTTCTGGATTCAAACTACTGCGCAATAGATTTTAATTTTTAATTTAAAACCCTTATTTTAAATTAAATCATTAAATTTTTTTGTCTTGTTTTATTCTTTTCTCTCGAAAATAAAATTTAAACAAAAATCTACATCTCAAAAATGTCCTTAAATTTTTTTAATTTCATTTCATTTTTTTTCATTTCGGATTCACGGACAAAAATTTTATTACACAGCTGCGACGTAAAAATTTTGACCGTGAATCCGAAATGAAAAAAATTGAAATGAAAATAAAAAAAATTAAGGACATTTTTGAGATGTAGATTTTTGTTTAAATTTTATTTTCGAGAGAACAGAATAAAACAAGACAAAAAAATTTAATGATTTAATTTAAAATAAGGGTTTAAAATTAAAATCTATTGCGCAATAGTTTGAATCCAGAAAACCAAATTATAGTGTAGCATGGCTGATCTGGTCTAAATTTTTACTACTCTGTAACATACACTAAAAACTAGACTACAAATGTTCAGCCGATAGCCTACGAGAACCGGGTGTGTAATAAGATCACACCCGACATGACCTGTTTGTGGCATGTGGTAAAGGATTCTGAAATAAAATCTACTAAAAGACTACAAAATGAAGATTGAAAAATTGCATGCAAAATAAAGAAATAGAATCATCTTCCACACACTAGAAACAGAACGTAGGTTATCGTGCTGGACATAATAAAAAAAAACTACCTACCTGAACCTAATGATGAGACCTGACCCTACTTTTCAACATAAAAAAGAAAAATATGAGTCTTTACTATTTCGAGGCCAAGAGCATATACTTTCCAAACATAAATCGTATTGAACCATTCGTCAATAGAAATAATTTTGTTTTATTGTTTTTCTATTTTTTTATTGAAACAGTTTCGTTCTATTGTTTTACGTTCTATTGTGCATCATACACAGACGCAGGCCACTGGAGTGACGAATATCGAGAGAAGAAGAACGAATCATTCCCACTCCGTAACACACAGCCGGCAGCTGTGTGAGAGTATGCGTAATTCGTTTTTCGCGAAACGAACAACAATTAAGCTCTGAACAAAGTCTGAAACGCAGATGCCAATATTCAACAAACTACAGAAGATTGTATTGGTTACACTAACAATCCCATGTTAATTTTTTTCTTTCGTACCACTACTTATTAAACTAGTGCGCACATACGATGTACACATATATTCTAATACAACTATCTATAGTGTAGTTTTTTCTGTATTTGTTGCATTAGCATGGCTTTGTTGTTCGTTTTGGTCATTTCAATGCCGCGCATCTGTGTATGAGGCACAATAACACGTAGCGGCCACTTGTGTGCTATCGTGTGTGTGTGAACTCAAAGTCGAAGTCAAAACGACTGACAACAATAAAACGAATCGCAATTCAATTCATTTTCAATTTGCCTTGCCAAAATCATTGATATCAAATAAAAACCTCTTAACGACGAGGTAAATGTTCGAGTGACGAAAGCCGAATTCAATTCACAAAATTTCTGATATCAAATTTGGGCCGAAAAAAACAATTGTATTCGATTTGTCAACGATTTTTCGGAATGTTAGTGCATTCGGCGCGTTTGTTTACATTTTTCTTTCTAGCTGTCAAAAACAACAACTTGTCAACGGTTTTTTGAATGTTAAACAACAACGCGCTGAATGCACTAACATTCCGAAAAATCGTTGACAAATCGAATACAATTGTTTTTTTCGGCACAAATTTGATATCAGAAATTTTGTGAATTGAATTCGGCTTTCGTCACTCGAACATTTACCTCGTCGTTAAGAGGTTTTTTATTTGATTTCTATATAATCCTCATTATCTAGATTGCCAGTGAAACTTTTAAGTATGGATCCTAATGCATTAAATGCACCTCATTTGGTCCTATATGTAGGCTTTAATGAGGCTAATGTATCTTTAAGCTTTGTTAAATCTATGGTCACAATACTAATCTTATCTTTTACTAATCTTTGATATGGAAGGAAAAAGGGTGAATGTAAATCTATTTTATTTTGTATTTGAGATACGTTATCTTCTAAATTTGAGATAATTACATCATATTGGGTTAAGGGTATTATGTGTAACAATCTGTTGTAATTGGTGATTGTATAGGGATGATTCCTTTGTTGTCATCATAATTATAAACTTCCAAGGTTTGGCTGGAGGCATCCTTCAACCTGCAAAGTTTTCTTTATTTTAGACTTATGCACCTTGCGATTCTTGTTAGTTGTTATCGTAACTTTATTATTTTTTATGACTTGATGTTTAACGAAAGGTGGATGTACTTTATTTCGTGTATTATTTTTTTCGTAGATAATTTCGTTTGGCTCGTAGTTTTTTGGATCATGTCTATTTTGATTTAGTTTGTCAATAATTTTTGTCTTAAGTCTACTATTTCTTTGTTGTATCAAAGCGCATAATTTTTCATAATTATTATTTTGTTCTATTATGTATTCGTTTAATGGTTTAATAACAGTATTGGGGAATATTTCGGTTTTTTGATAATGCCCGTTTTTTAGTTCCATTGGTGTGAACTGAGTGGACGAATGAATGGAGTTGTTGTATACAATTAGCGTGTCCAACATTAAATCTTCGGGTTCTTTATCTGGATATTTCGAAACAAGGACTCTGTAAATTTCTATGATGGTTGAATGAAATCTTTCTACAGGAGAGTTTCCAGTGGAGATTTTAGGAGTAGTAAAGTGGAGTTCTATGTCATGAGATACACATAGATCTTTAAATATTTTATTGTTAAACTCTGTTCCTCTATCTGTTATGATTTTCTTGGGTTTGCCATGGGTAGCAATAAAGGTTTTCATAATTTTAACAACTTCCAATCCAGTTTGCACATTTAGTAAGATAGCAGTTCCAAATTTTGAAAATTTGTCTATTATGGTTAGAAAATTAGTACTTTGTATAGAAAAAATATCCATATATGAACAATTTCCATGTGCTTTCCTGGGGTGTCGGTAATTTCTAATTTAACCTTGTCTGGGGTTCTATTATATTTCTGAGTTTGACAAATTTCGCAACGATTAATGTATTTATGTAAAAAAAATTTCATCTTAGGAAAATAATATTTTCTCTTGAGTTGCTGGTAATTTTCAGTAATTCCACGATGACCGTTTACATCATGAATTTTCCTAATCATTTGAATCTGATCCAATGGATCTTCTATATCTTGAACCATTGTTTTACACCTAAGCAATTTAAATTTAGATTCTTTGTATCTAGTTTTTAATAATTCATTAATGATTCGGAAAGTATTCTGATCACATGCAATAGCAATTAATTGCTCTGGTTGAACGTATTCTAAAAGGATATCTTGTAATATTTCCTCTGTGAACTGTGTACTTGTTATTGTGTATTTTTTCTTACAAAAGAATAATATTTTTGTATCTACGGCGAAATCTTCTGTGGTGTTTTGAGGCTTAAAAATTATTTGTCTCTTAAATTCGTTAAGATGAGTTTCAGTGGTGGGAATAATATCTTTTTGCTTACTTGCTAATTTAGATAAAGGTTCTCGTGAAGAGTCAGATGATGATGAACTAGTATCAGTATGATTGATTTCCACAGGTTCTAATCTTGATAAAGCATCTGCATTAGTGTTCTTGGTTTTTGTATAAAATTTGGTAATCATATTCTTCCAATTTTAGACGCCATCTAATGAGTTTGGAATTAGGTTCTTTTAAAGAAAAGAGTCATGTCAAAGGTTTTTGATCGGTTACTATAAAAAACTTTCTTCCAAATAAATAATGTCGACAATATTTCGCGGCCCAAACTATATCCAGAAGCTCCTTTTCTGTAGTTGAGTAATTTTGTTCTGTGACCGTTAAGGTCCTTGATGCATAACATATGGGTTTGTCACTACCTATAGAGCCTTGTGATAAAACAGCTCCTATAGCTACATTGCTTGCATCTGTGGTTAAAACGAATTCCTTAGTGAAATCTGGATATTGAAGTATCGGATCATTGCATAGTAAACTTTTGCAATGCTCGAAACAATCAGTATATTCTTTGTCTAATGTAATTTTTTTCTCTTTTCTTAAGCATTGTGTTAATGGTTTTGTGATATCGGCAAAATTCTTAATGAATTTTCGATAATAGCCAATTAATCCTAGAAAAGATTTAATTTGCTTTTTCGTTCGGGGTATTGGAAAGTTTTGAACTGCTTTGATTTTATCAGGGTTTGGTTTAACCTCTTCACTAGTGACAATATGTCCTAGAAAAGCAATTTCCCGATGGAGAAATTCTGACTTATTCAGCTGTACCTTGAGGTTAGCCTGTTTCAGTCGTTCAAATACTTTTTGTATACTACTAACGTGTTCTTGAAGGGATGTACTAAAGATGATTATATCATCCATATAACAAAGGCATATATTTCCTTGTAAATTTTGCACGACATTATCCATCACTCGTTGAAATGTCGATGGAGCGTTTTTAAGACCAAAGGGCATTCGCACATATTCAAAATGCCCGTATTCAACAGAAAATGCTGTTTTTTCAATGTCCCTTGGATGAACTTCGATCTGGTGAAATCCAGATGCCAAGTCCAACGTTGTAAAATACATACAACGTCCTAATTTATCTAATATCTCGGTGATATTAGGTAATGGATAACGATCGTCTATCGTTTGTTCGTTGAGTTTACGATAGTCTATGACTAATCTCCACTTAGTTTTACCACTTGCATCGGCCTTTTTTGGCACGATCCAAATAGATGATGACCAAGGTGAATTTGATGGTCTGATAATACCGTCTTTTAGCATTTTATCGATTTGTTGTTTAACTTCCTCTTTGTGTACATGAGAGTATCGATAGCTTTTAGTGAATATTGGCTTATCGTTTTTAAGATCGATTCGTAGTTCTGACATAGCTTTTTGATAGCTATTTCCTCTTCTGAATTGAGGTGGTCGGTTCGAATTAGGTTAATAATATCTTGAGAGTGGTCTATATGTGTAGAGATAGACGAATGATTTATTTCTGTATGAAAATTATCTAATGGTTCCGTTTTGACTGGCTGTTCAAATAAACAAAATTGTTCTCTATTTGCGAAGTTAATAACTTCTACATTTGAATACCATGTGTCGGATTTATATATACCTTCAGGTATGATCAAATTTGGTTGGACTTGAATCGGTTTTAAATGTAAATAGAATTCACCGTCTTTGATATCTACGGGAATTTGAATAATATATTTAGACCGTGGTGGAATTTTAAATAGTTTGGATGAGTAGTTAGGTTTAAATAGTAAAGGAATTTTGACCTTATCGGTTTCCAGAATAGAATTTTGGAAATCTAGTTTAATTCCTAATTTTTGAATTAGCTCGAGGCCTATTAAACCATCGAAATAGTTATGAAACTTAAAACTTAAAAACTCTAAAGGTTCGTTGGTTTTGAATTCTTTCAATCCGTAAACTATAATTTTATCCATAATATGATGGGTTTAAAATATGGATTTTACCTTTACTGGGGGAATTTTTATTATCCGTGAAGGATTTATATATTTGGGGTCTATGAAGGACTTATTAGCTCCTGTATCAATGAGCATTTTTAATTTTATTTTTGGAGTAATTTGTAAATATATATATGGTAATGAGCTTGTTTGGTGGGTATTCAGACAGATAAATCCCAAGGGGTTTCCGAGGCTTGAAGCTGAAAAACCTCATCATCAGGGTTTTCTTCAATATTGGCTTGGTTTTCAGAATGGCCCATATCGCATTGATAATGGTCCAAATTAGGCATATACCCAATGTCATCGTCATGAACTTCATCTGTTTCTTGATAATTAGGATCATGAGTTTCCATAGTATACAATTATTTGTTGGTAAACCGTGGAGGTCCCGTAGCCTGTTGAACCGTGATGGTTGCCTATATTTATCCGCATTAGATGTTGTGTCCATAGGTTCGAATCGTCTAAGACTAGGTAATAATATATGCAGGAGGTTTATTTCCTATTTGTAATCTGTTATTAACATTATTTTGTAGGAATGGTCTTTGATTGTAGTATAGATGGTTAGAGTTAAAAGGTCTTGGTTGATAATTTTGGAACCTGGGTTGAAATGAGGTTTGATAATTAAAGTTTCTTGGTGGAATTTGCGGTTGAAATTTTTTAATGGGCAGAGGAATGTGATTTGTGGGTGGTTTGTTCTTTATGTAGTGCATGTTTTGCTCTACTAAACAGAGATTAAATGCTTCTTGAATGGTTTTTTGGTCTCTAGTCCTTATCATTGAACCTAGTGGTTCTTTGATACCAGCTAAAAATGTGGCGAGACACATTTCTCTGTACAAATCTACTTTTGTTCTTCTTATAGTACCATTATCCTCGTTAAGCTTTACATGATTTGTTATGGTAGATTGGATGTCGATAATTCGGGAAAAATATTTCTCGATGGTATCACTACCTTGATAGATTGTATGTAAGTCTCGTATGAGACTAGTTTCATTTCTTTTGTCCGCATAATGCGTCCTAAGGTTTGTTTTTATTTCTTCCCAATCCAGGCATGTGCCATACATTCCTAGAACTTCGTCGGCCTCACCCGTTATCTTATTTCGGATGGCTCTTAAGAATGTGGTAGGGATTTTTTCTTCTCCTAACACTTCTTCACACTGGTCTATGATCTCATCTACGTTAAGTAAAAATTCATGAAGCGTGTGTTTCGACCCTTCGAACTTTGGGAGATCTTTTATCGAGTCAGGGAGTCTTAAACTATTTATTAAATCGTTTACTTTATTCATTTTTGGATTTATTTTTAAATTATTCAATTTTTCAGTATTATCTTCTATTAGATCAATATCTTGTAATCTTATTTGTCCTAAATTTTTAATCAATTCATCCATAAACTACAGATGATTAAAATTTAAATTTTATTTATTTAAAAAAAAAAATTTCAATCTATTTTTCACAATACAAATACAAAAAAAATGATATTTCATAAACCGTGAAATCCTAAATTAATTTTATGTAGGATGTTTCTAACATTCATAAACCGTGAATTTAGAACCTTAACAATTTATTTTTGTTTTATTATCTAATCCTACGAAAATATTCCTAATAATCATATACTTTGAAACTAGGATCGTGGGAAATGTGGGAAGGATTTAATGGATTTAATCACTAAAAAATCACTCACCATGTAACCAGAAATAAAAATGTGTAAAAATTCAGCATTCCGTTGATCCGTGATCTCTTGTTGATGAAGCGTCACACTGATTTCACTTTTCAACTATTGATTAAACTTTCACTTGTAAGTCTGTAAACACCGGCACTATACTTTGATTAACCGTCAAAGTTTTGTTAAACACAAACACCGATGTCAATACTTGACAATACTTTTCGAAATTATCACTGATTTTTTTTTTGGACTATTAAAATAATCCACTACAGGCTGCGCCAGTTAAACTTTATGCAATCGTGTATTTCGAGGTGGAAATAACTTTAACAAATTTATTTATTCGTAAGTTTATTTTATTCTGAATTACAAACCAAATTTACCCGATTTACAATTTAATCGCTATATATAAGTTTCTTACATTTCTTATCTAATATAATTTTCTTGTTCTTGTTCATTCTTCTTATTTCTGATTGGTTACAAATGTATGATTTTTATTCCCAGGAAAATATAATAATAAACATATGCAATATGTTTATTTTACAGTTTATCTACATATTCATATTTTATTTAATTATTATTTGTGGGATAAAATAAATGCATAATATGCATTCAAAATATAATTGCATTTGTTTTTATTTCTTTTTTGTTTTTAATTTTATAGTTTACAATTAATATTAAGATAAGAATAAGAAATGTATGTTGTGCTGTTGTTGTTGTTGCATTCACTATCATGTTATATGGCTTGCGTATTTATTCGCTGCTATGTAGCTTCTTATTGTCAGCTTACTTGGTGGACGTCATTAATATGGAATCCGGTGAAGTAGGCTTACGTAACTCGCGCTAGGAAAGCCACGATTAAATACCTTCGACAAAATAAACGTGATCATATGAGATCGTGCATTGAAAACATCAGCTTCCAAGCGGAAATAGAAAATCCAAGGGACTGTTTTTTGCCAATGCCAGGAATCTCACTAAAGACTTCCATCCAAGAAGTACAGCCATCAAAGACGGGAATGGAGAGTTGAGAACAAACGTGGCTGATGTTCTCTCAGTATAGCAAACTTACTTTCAAAGTCTGCCAAATCGGAATGACGAAGTGACCCCCAGTAGAGCAATAGCTCCTCCAGGTGAAGAGGCCTTTATCTAATATCCCACAGTAGACGAAGTAGACGCATCTATTAGTCGATTGGAAAATGGAAAGGCACCCGGTCTCGATGGAATCCCCGCAGAATTAATTAAACTTGGAGGCGCTACTCTTGCAACAAATCTATACGATCTCATCGTCTCTATTTGGGACTAAGAAGAGCTACGGGAGAATTGGAAGACCGCGCTCATATGTCCATTGCACAAAAAATGCGACCGTCTTAAATGTGAAAACTATCATGGTATTGCTCTACTGAACACTGCTTAGAAAGTGTTGGCTAATATTGTACTTGCCAGACTCATCTCTTTCGCCGAAAACATCATTGGCGACTATCAATGTGGTTTTCGTACTAACCGATCGACCACTGACCAGTGTTTTACTATGAGGATGATCTTGGAAAAATGTTGGGAGTACAACATTCATCAACTATATATAGACTTCCGGCAGGCATATGCCTCGGTATTCCAGAGAAACTTGTTTCTCTGTGTAAATAAACAACAACTAGATCTGTATGTAGAATTGTAATTGAAGGAACTGTATCAGATTCTTTCAAAGAAAAACATCTGGTGTCCGACAGGGAGATGCACTCGCGCCTGTGCTGTTCAATTTGGCGCTTGAGTACGTAGTGAAGAAAAGCAACATTGAAATTTTGAGCTGTATATTCAATAAATCATTCTTGGATAAGCAGATGATACCGTGCTTATTGACCGAAGACCTAGCGACATCAAGGAGAGCTTCATACCGCTCAACCGCTGCGCAAGAAGACAGTACCAAAACGAAATTTTTAACAACACCCAGGAACATCTACATGGCAAATCTCGAAATTTGGCAACCATAACTTTGATAGCGTCGATAACTTTAAATACCTCGGGTCAGTTATAACATCCTTGAATGATATGCAGGCAGAAAAAAAACCCGAATCGCTGCAGGACAACGAGTTTTCTACGGACAATCAAAATTATTGCAGAAATTATGTATAAGGAAACAAGAAATAACAATAAAAAGAGGAAGACAAACAACAAAGACAGGTCTAACAGTAATCACTGATCTAATGGTCGTCCGTGTTGCTTATAAGCGTAAGCTACACGTATGCGATTAGCCATAGGCTAAGTAACAAAATTCAAGGTGTTTTTAGGTATATATTTATTATTTTTTTGTTATATTACTCAACTAGTTAATTAGTCACGTAAGTGGGAATAGAATTGGGCGGGATCCTTTTTTTGAAGAAAAAAAATGTGTGTACTTATTATTACCAACCGATTCACCATGTAAGTAAGTATGATTAGCTTTATAATAAATCTTTATTATCCGGACAGTAAAAACTTGCTAATGTCAATTTTGGTTTCAAAAAACCTAAAAATAATTTTGTATAAATAAGATAAATTTGTAAGAACTAGGTTATTCGTAAATTAGAGTTTAAAGTTAAATCAAGTAAAATTTTAAAATAATACGAATTCAGTATGAATATTAAGTGTGTTAAGTGCCAAAAATTCAAAAAACAATCAAACTGTCGAAAAGCGAATATTACATAGTTTAATTGAGTTAGCTAGCTTGAAAGGAATTATCATTAATATGGCTGAATTCATATATGCAGTGGTTGTTACTTAAACATTTATAATGCAAGTAAATTAAGTGTTAATGATCCAGGGATAAAAATGTTTACTTAATAAAAATATTGTTTAAATGAAATTAAATATAGTACTCGTTTTGTTTTATTATTAATACAAATGGGCAATTAGTAATAGAAATTTGCATAACCATTTCCTGTTTAAAAATAAACTAAACACTTAAAATGAGTTAGTAAAAAGTACTAAATTAGTAAAATTTATTGTAATAAAAATAATTTTTTTAGTGAGTTAACGCACGTTTTATAAAAGTTTAAAAATTTCCGTTATCGGTGGTTTTATTTAAAAGGGAATTTTTAAAAAATTATGTCATAAAAACGAAAAATAACAAATATTTTTTTACTTTTGTATCTGTTTGGAAAATAATTAGTTGTTGTTATTGTCGAAAGTACTGCAAAATCAATTTTTTTGAAAAATCGTCATTTTTCTCACAGAACCAATTAATAAAAAAAATTAATAATAATTATTTCTAATACAACCGTTAGATCCCTTTCATTTGAGATCCCATTTATTAAGATTGGTTAAGTATTTTTTTAGCTACATGCATTTAAAAATTTGCATTTTGCGAAAGTTTGCATTTTTCTAAAACGGCGTGCGCCCCTGTTCTGAAGTATTGTGCCGAAGAGAAAACCAGAAATTATTTTTTATTTTTCTGGACCATAGAGAACATCTTCAGCGAGTTTGATAAAAATCGAAGGGGGTGAGTACAGAATCCGGTCGTTTTCGTGTGAAATATATATATATATATATATATATATATATATATATATATATATATATATATATATATATATATATATATATATATATATATATATATATATATATATATATATATATATATATATATATATATATATATATATATATATATATATATATATATATATATATATATATATATATATATATATATATATATATATATATATATATATATATATATATATATATATATATATATATATATATATATATATATATATATATATATATATATATATATATATATATATATATATATATATATATATATATATATATATATATATATATATATATATATATATATATATATATATATATATATATATATATATATATATATATATATATATATATATATATATATATATATATATATATATATATATATATATATATATATATATATATATATTATATATATATATATATATATATATATATATATATATATATATATATATATATATATATATATATATATATATATATATATATATATATATATATATATATATATATATATATATATATATATATATATATATATATATATATATATATATATATATATATATATATATATATATATATATATATATATATATATATATATATATATATATATATATATATATATATATATATATATATATTATATATATATATATATATATATATATATATATATATATATATATATATATATATATATATATATATATATATATATATATATATATATATATAGATATATATATATATATATATATATATATATATATATATATATATATATATATATATATATATATATATATATATATATATATATATATATATATATATATATATATATATATATATATATATATATATATATATATATATATATATATATATATATATATATATATATATATATATATATATATATATATATATATATATATATATATATATATATATATATATATATATATATATATATATATATATATATATATATATATATATATATATATATATATATATATATATATATATATATATATATATATATATATATATATATATATATATATATATATATATATATATATATATATATATATATATATATATATATATATATATATATATATATATATATATATATATATATATATATATATATATATATATATATATATATATATATATATATATATATATATATATATATATATATATATATATATATATATATATATATATATATCTGGCTTATTGGAAAAACTCCGAACTGACAACGCACAACAAACTGCTGTTATATAAACAAATCTTAAAATCTATCTGGACGTATGGTATTCAGCTTTGGGGCTGCGCAAGAAAAACTACAGTGAAGATCTGTTGGAGCAATTCAACATAACAAATACTTACCTAATATCTTACTCTGAAATATCTCACTCTGAAATACATTTAACCTTTAAAAACAAACAAATGTAAATACATAAAATAATTAACTTTATACTTACTCTTTATCATTGTATAAATACCAATTTGATCCTCCTAAAAAAATTAATTAAGCATTAATTCATAATTTATAATTGTAAAGTTTATATTTATATACTTACTTAAAATTATTTTTATTACATCCAAATGTCAAAACGTCACCCATCCAAGTGTCAATTGGTGGACGAATTCCTGTGCTGTATTTTCAGTTCAGTGCATGATTTAATACCGAATTTACGTTCGATGCGACACCTGCGTTTGAGCGCTTTTTCTAAACAACATTTTCGGAGTCATCTACGCTAATAAATACGAGCAACCATTTTGACATTTCGCTCTTTCCAATTTACACTCCATTAACATAAGTTTATTTAAATACAAAATTATAAATAAATTAAAATAAAATTTACAATCAATCAAAACTTGGGATTTATGCAGTTTATTATTGCCTTCGTTTCGCAACATACAAATATCAACGCAATAGCCATTTCCGTCAACCACATCGGATATTTGTATCATCGCAACACTAAACTAGCCCCAACAAGATCATTCAAACATTTCAAAACAAAGTACTACGTAGCATTGTGAATGCTCCTCGGTACATTAGAAATGACAATCTCCATCGAGACCTAAACATGGAATACGTCAGCGATGAAATAAAAAAATTTGCAAGGAGTTATGTACTGCGACTGCAGCAGCATGACAACGAGGAGCTGCGGAACCTACTGAATCGCGCCAATGGACCAAAGTGCCTAAAAAGAACAAAGCCTTTAGAATTAGTGGTTCATTGAGCCGCTTAAACCAAAAGACTAGCAGAGCTGGGATGAAGCAATAGGTCTCATTCCGTAAGAATAGACTACTAAAATAATAAAACAGTTACTAGATAATCTATATGATTAGTTGTAATTTTATACAGAAATAAAAATTTCTGAAAAAAAAAAATCCATTTTGAAAATGACAAGAATGATAGCTGCAAGCTGCAACATTAATCCCCAACACTCTCAACTGCAGTTAAAAAATGTCGTTTGGTGTCGATGACAACCTAAGCAGTGAACGACAAATAGTCAAAAAAACACTTTTTGTAACTTTTAGTTGCGCGGTGAACAGACTCATTGATGCCTACCTCTGTCAACATATGTGGGATATCTGCTAGACCAATTGCGTCATATCGAACAATCTAATTTTATAATTTGTTAGTTGTGTAATTTTGTATATAAGTAGAATAATGAAAATAAATAAATCAGTTCTTTTACAAAACATTCAATTCTCGTAATTTAATTAGAAATTTCTGATTAAAACATTGAGAGTAAATTAACTAATTACCTAGCAGCACATCTAAGGCTGGAATTAACAGAATTTGATTTAATTCCTCCTCCACTTGATACCTGTAGATAACTTTAAAAGATTTTTGTAATCGCTCACCAAGTTTTCTAGTAGTTTTTCATCACGACACACCAAAGTCAGAACAAAGATGCCGTTTCACGTGAGACAAGAGTTCATAACATGTTTGGAAAGGAATTGTATGGATGGGCAGTTTTTTTCAAGCGATGATTTTTTATTATGGACATCAAAAATTATCAAATCAAATGTTTTCGGTTTTCCGTGGGTGTTTCAATATACTGGATACCATCCTGTATTACAACTTGTAACTTATCGTTTAATTTCAATCCGAAATATTCAGAGGCCACTTCTAACATAGCTGGATCTAATTCAACCGCTGTTACTTGTATAAATTGGTTGTATAAGCATTGATGAATAAAAGAACAAAGACCCACCACCACTGAGGCCTATTTCTAATGTTGACGAGTTTTTGATTCCCTGAGCAAAACCCATTCTGACGCCTACCATCATGTATAAATGATGCTGGCAAGCTAAATAAGATCCATCAGCACTTTCACGGATTTCTTATTTTTACCATCTTTCACTGGCTTTAATTTTACCAAAGCCTCAGACTGGATCAAAAACTGATTTGACAAAAACATTAGGCAGCACAATATTTTATTATCCTCGCCTGTTATTTCTTCGACGATAAATTCACCAGAATATTCACTGGTGCTTGATATATCAAGCCCATACTTCTGACCCCAGGGATAAACAAGGAATTTGGCCCTTTAATTTGTGAAGAATTGTGTCCCAATTTGTGAAGAATTGATGCATCGACAATATGGCCAGTTGTTCAAAATTTGCTTGAGATAATAATTTCCGCTGACCCTGCTTAGTAGAGAATCGCCAATCCGTTTCTCTACCTTGCGGCACTATAAATACAGTAAAGTTTCCAACTCCACGACCCGCTTTCTGGTCCATTACGTGTACCATAACTTTTGGTACAGTTTCATCTGGTCGAAATAAATCCAACGAAATTTCAATATAATCTGCAATATTATATTTGTCTGTAACCCGTTACAAATCATTGCAGCTTTCTGTGCCTGTTGAACTGTTTATTGTTGATCGGTAGGATCCCGCATTCACTGCATTTTATCACTATCCATATTCAATTCTAGAGAATTTTGAGTTACCTCAATTTAAATTTGGTGACCACAATAAACATCGGCATAATATCGGTACTTGTTTCGGCTGTTTTGCGTTCAGCAGCTAAACATCTCATGACACCATACATTTAATTATTTTGAGGAAAATACTCCAACAGAGCGGCGAGGATTGCTGCTGCAACAAATAGATACAAACATATCGACTCATTAATCATTTTCGCTAAAATATTTTTTTATATTTTCCTGCTTTACGACAGAATCGTTAGATATTAAGGCATCCAACGTACCTCTACCCAGTACCACGGTGAACGATGATGATGGAGACATTAAAACTCATATTTGATGCATCCATTTGTATACAATTCAAATCGTTCATCTGATTTTTGGCCGCTTATGAAATATCTATATTCGTAATTTTGTTAAATCCGACATCGTAAAGATCGCTTTCTATTACACAACCGACTATTAATAAAACATCTTTAGATTTGATATGCTTGTGTATATATATACAACTATAAATAATTTAACACTTAAATGTATTTAATTATGTAAAAAATAATTATAATTTAGAGGTTTTTTACTTCTTGTTTGATTTCTTTCAGAGTAACTGGTAGCACAGATGCCACGTCTACTTTGTTTATAGGTGTTAGATATTCATTATCCGCTTGTCCAGTTGGTGCTTTGAAAGTATTTTCTAGGTGTTCGGCAAACAGGCCAGCTTTTTGCTTTTCGCTGCGAGCCCAGATTCCATCAACCATTCTAATGGGTGGCACTTGCATTTTAGGCCTTTTTAAACCTTTGGTGGCTTTCCACAGGGAATAGTCTGTGTTAGGTTTACCTGTCAGGTTACTTAGGAAGCTTTCAACTGACTCATTCTTAATCTCCTTTATAAGTAGTTTAAGTTTGCTGGACAAGTTGTTTAGGATTGTTTTGTCTTCGGGGGCTCTGGTTCTCTGCCAAGTCTTACGAGCTCTTCTTTTTTCGTTAACCAACTCTCTCGCTTCAACTGGATAGGTTATACTTTTTTGTAATATTTCTTGCTGGTCAGGAGTACTTTCCCAGGCAGCTTTTTGCACACTTTCAATGAGGTTTTCTAGTTCTTCTTCTATCGTGTAAGCGTTCGATATCTGCACGTGTAGGTTGATGCTTTCTTCGACTAGCTGTCGAAAGTATTCCCAGTTGGTTTTGTTATTTGTTAATCGTTGAGGGCTTGCTTTTCTTATTACCGTGTCACTTATTGTCATTAGAACTGGAGAATGGTCTGACGATAGCCCTTCTTCATTTTCAACTGCTAAGTAATTTTCGGAGATACCTCTTGATATATAGAAGTCTAGAAAGTCAGGGATTTTATTTGGGTCCGTAGGCCAGTAGGTTGGCTTTCTACTGGAGTGGAACTCACATTTTAATATCCTGCCTGCTTCAAAAAGCTCCCTTCCTTTTGGACTAGTTCTATTTGATCCCCAGAATATGTGTTTCGCGTTAAAGTCGCCTCCAATAATAAAATTACTACCAAGCGATTTAAGAAGTTTGATGTAGTCTTCTTTTTTGTGTTATATCTGGGTGGACAGTAAATTGCTGATATACTATAACTCTTGTTATTTTTGGTTTCAATAGATACAGTAGCTACTTGCATAGCTTTCTCCTCTATTTTTAGTGGTGCTCTACTTCGTGGTGTTTTATATTGTCCTTAACGAAGATTGCTGTCCCGCCTCTAGCTCTTTCCGCTGGGTGTAGAGCTTGATAACACTGATATCCACGTATTTTGACATACGACGTTCTGGTAAAATGACTTTCTGAGATTAGGCATATATCAATTTTTTTTGTGTTTAAAAATACTTCTAATTCTGAAATGCGTTGCGCTAGGCCATTTGCATTCCAGGTAGCAATTCTTAAATATTGTGTCATTATTTTTTTTTGTTAAGTTTGTATGGACTAGAATGAAGGTACTCAATAACTTCTCTAGTTTTACTTGACGCATCCGTTATTCTTTTATCTTGGCTCATCGATGTATTTTCTAGTGTTACTAGTCTCTGTTCTTGTTTTTTCAGTAACTCGCCCATAGATTCTATTCTTTGGTCCTGGCCAGCCAGATGTGAATTGATAGCGTTTAGTTTCTGAAGTATTTCTTGCAGGACAGGGGTTTCCTGAATCGGAGCGTTCCTGATATTTTCATTCTGCTTAGTCATTTCTGCATATGTTATGCCTTCTTTTACTTTGCCGCTATTTAGGGGGATTCGTTTTGAGTAGGATTGCATCCTAGGTTTAGAACTCTGACTTGTTTGATTTCTCTTGTTGTCTCTCAATCTTTGCAGCTCTTTCGCTACCTCGCAGCCTCTGTAATTTGCTGGGTGATGATTACCACAGTGGATGCATTTCACTGGTTCGTTCTTATTTTTGTTGCATTATTTTGTTAGATGCTTCCCAGCGCACTTTACACATCTCGGTTCCCTATTGCAGTATTTGCGTGTGTGGTTATATGCCTGGCAGTTGTAGCACTGTGGTGTTCTACTAAGGTTCTTTTTTAATGTCTCAACCTTAACTTTCATATTAAGGGTTGCTTTGATTCCATATACTCTATCAATGCGCTCACCGTTGTCAAATGTTAGCATGAAAAGGGGCAGACCAACTTTGGTTGTTTCTCGTTCACCGTTTGCTTTTATAATGACCTTTCTCTTTAATATGTTCACAGCGTTTAGAATTTTGAATCCTTTCTGGCTAAGTTTCTCAATTATTTTTTCGTTTGGGCATGTATGATGTATCCCTCTGGCCATGACTTTAATTGGTTGCTCAGCCTTGTTTTCTGTAAGTTTCTCGGTCAAGTGCATTCACTTTCCAAACGTTATTATTCAGTGCAGTGACTTTATATTTATCGTTTGGAACTAACCTCACTATTTTTTTAATTGCTTCGTATTCACTAACATTAAGTATGTTAATGGATGGAGGTGGTATCTCTTTATGTATTGGTTGTTTTTCCTGCATTTCCCCTTGGATGATTACGTTTGATGTTTTAATTGGTTGCAGTGGTCTCTCTTTCGGTATCAGTGATACGTTTTTATGCACCTTCACTAGGTCCGTAGTTGACTGTTCAGGTCGTCAGTTCAAGATTCTGCTTTTCTTTTTTTGTTTTGACGTTTAGTTTTAATTTGCTTTCGTATAAAACTCGTTTCATACGCCAATTCGTCTTCATCTGTTTCATAGATATTTATTTTCTTTGGCTTGATAATCATTTTTGATTACAGCAATTTCTTCTTTAAGCTGTTGGACTTCTTTGAATAGCTATTCATTGATTTTCATTAAATTTTCTAACGATTTTTTTAACCCATCGTTTTCTCTAGTGACATCGTGGTTTCCGTTCTGACTGCATTCAGCATTATCGTTCTCCTGCTGAATAGCGGGATGCATTTGTATAGTTGGTGATCTACAAATACTTGTGCTTGGTATAAACGGGTTTAGCAATGGTTGGCTCACTCCAGAATCCGTTGAGCCTGCCTCGTGTGAGGGTGGATTGTCCAACTGTAAAGATGGCGTATCACCTGGGGTATACATTCCGTTTGGTTGTAAACTCATTGCTTTAATGGTTGGTTTATTGTTCGGGGTTCCTTCCCCTATCCAGATTTGGTCCGCGGATGGTATTTTATTTGCCACCTACCCTCCGGCAAGCCGGTTAAAGAGCATTCCCCTATCCGCCACCTGGGACGCGCCACGATGGGAGTTCGGCATCTCCACACGGGCAAAATGGAAAATGAATTTCAGTATTAATTGACAAAGAAAACAATTTTGTTCAACAAAAAAATTTAGTTTGTATATTAAATTTGAGAATATACGAGTACATGTATTTTTATACAATTAATTTTAAGTAAGTGATTTATAAATTAATTTATTTTATAATAACCTTTCTGTTATATTTTTGTATATCTGTGATTCCCCAAATTTTCCATGTAGTCTCAGTATGATTTTAGCTATTAGAAAACCAACCAACTAATGAATTAATTAATTTATTTGAGATTTTTTCGGCTTTTTAGATAAAATATTATTTTTAATTACATTCACAACGTTTGCGACTTTTTTTAAGTCATTGAACGTAAAGAGACCTTTTACTCCACCACAAACGTTCTTAATTATATTAGTGTTGGCTTAGTACTCACACATGGTGAGAATTTCCAGAGGTTTTTTGATTTGATGATATAATTCGCCAAATCAACAAGTTCTTATGTTGCACCGTAGGTTCGTATAGCAAGAGTTGAATTTTTGTCAGTTTGGTCGTTGCAACCCGATGAGTAAACCAACTTTTTATCTGTATGAAACCAAACTGCCAAGAAAAAACTTAAAGAAGCTCTTATTTTTGAAAGGGTTTTGTATCTTTACACAAGTACTCTGGGGTTTAAAATGGGGGCGGGGGGGAAGGGGGGGGGGGGTTTCTATTTAGATAGATAAATTGCGAGGAAATGGCCTCTTTGTTTTCAGTGATTTAAAAAAGTCGCAAACATTCTCAATGTCATTAGAAATAATATTTTGTCCAAAAAGCCGAAAAAATCTCAAATAATCTATTTTTATATTTTCTTGTGAAGAAGTGGGCGAGAAGCGTCTATAATTGAATCATTTCAGAACATTGTTCAAAATACATATTAGAATTACAATATAGACCTACGATGGAAATACAATTATTAATTTAGAATTAGGCGAGTTCTCTCCAATTCAAAATCCATTTTAATCGAGTAGAATAGACAGCTACCAGAACTGCCTCTAAAATTTATGTTTCAATAAAAAATCTATCTAGAAAAAAAAATTCATAAGGATTGGCTATGAAATGACCAACATTAACAGATCCTAGAATTTTGTCAAATACTCACTTTAGAATCTCTAACCTATAATATTAATCAAATTTCATCGTAATCCACTAAGAGGTGGCGGAAAAGATGAAACATTGTAAAAGTTCATAATATTATATACCGAGTTTCTTTACTTCGGAGGTCAATCAATTGGTGATTCTAATTTCTAAGGTACACTTTTACGATTTTATTACATTGTAAGCTTTTATTTTGTGAAAGAACAGGTTCAAAACGAACAAAAATTACCGCTGGTTATCAAATAACAATAGAAATTCTCTTTTGTGATAGTGCTGCCACTTCTGTCGAGTAGGGTAATCTCTTATTTTCGGGTGACAAATTTCCAACCATACACTCTAGGAAAAATTTCATATGCACAAAAAATATTTATTTTTAACTGCTTAATCAAAAAGCGCTCTCAAAAATATAGAACTTTTAAAAAACTAACTTTCGTCAATATCTCTTAAATTAAAGAGTTTGAAGGTTGTAAGCATCATGCAACGTCCCTCTCAATCCAAGCTCTAATGAAATCAGTGTCCACAAACGACTATAGAGTAGTTGCACTAAACAATTATGTTTGGAAGATAAACACAAGAAATCCCGAGAAATGCCAAGGTTTTAACCACACCCAAAGATATTGCTGGAGAAATGTTAGGTGCGTAAAATGTGCCGGCAGACGCATCGCAAAAGACTGTTCTCTTAGTCGAACCGAACCTGCAAGGTGTATAAACAGGACAACAACCAGCCAACTATAGAGGATGCGAAGTAGCGGTACAACTGCAAAGGATAAGAAATAAAACACGCCAATCGACTCAAAACAGTAATGTTAGAAGAGAAAGGATTCCAACTACAACTAGAGCGCCGACACAACCAGAGCCCATAGGGCCAGAGAGGAGATCCTACTCTCAGATAACGCAGCAGAATACTATTAAAGAAAATCCACTAGAAAGGATATTTCGAAGTATAGAAGCGATAAATGCACGCCTAGCTAAACAAGAACGTGGTATAGAAGCTATTTATAAGCGGCTGGATAGACAAGAAGCTATACGAATTAGCTTACATCAATGCTATACTAATCAAATGAATAGATCACTTAGAATTGTTATTTGGAACGCGAATGGATTACCACAGCATCTTCCAGAGCTAGAAATTTTTCTAAACTTAGAAAAAATAGATATATGTCTTGTCTCGGAAACTCATTTAACAGAAACTTCTTATATTAAAATACGTGACTATATATGCTACCATGCTATTCATCCAGGAGGAAACGCTAGAGGCTGATCTACCGTAATTGTTAAAAATAATATTAAACATTACGAAGTGCCCGGCATTGAGGAAGAAATTATGCAAATTAAAACCATAAAAGTTGAATCAATCAATAATAGGGAACTCAGTATCTCTTCTATTTACTTTCCCCCAAGCCATCAATTAAAAGAAGAAGACTACAGTCGACTTTTTAAATCATTAGGACCAAATTTTATCATGCGGTGATTTTAATGCAAAGAATACATATTGGGGATCTAGGCTGACAACCTCTAAAGGGAAAGAGTTATTTAATGCAGCTCGCGAGAACAACTGTGAACTCCTCTCTGGCGACAAACCAACATATTGGCCTGCTGACATAATAAAATTCCAGATCTTCTTGACTTCTTTGTAACAAAAGGAGTTCTAGAGGATTACATGCATTGAAAATAGTGAAGGACTATCATCTGACCACTCACCTGTGATCATGACGCTGAGTACAATGATAATAAAAAAAGATAATTCACCTAAGTTAACAAACAATAAATCCAATTGGGATCTATTCACGAAATTAGTAGAAGATCGAACAAATCTCGGCGAATCAATTAGAACGAAGGTGCAGCTGGAAGATGAACTAGAAATATTTAATAACAATATCCAACAAGTGGCTTGGGAAAGTTCACCGATTTCTCATACCAACGCTACAATGAAACATAACTATCCTCTTGAAGTCAGAGAGCTACTCAAAGAGAAACGGAAAGCTCGCAAAATCTGGCAGAACTCTCGTGCACCGCAACACAAAACTATTCTAAATTTTTTGTGCAACAAGTTAAAACAACTAATAAAGGAAATAAAGAACGAAAGCATAACTAAGCGACTACGAGGTCTTTCTGAACTAAACGATGATGATTACTCACTTTGGAAAGCAACGAAGGAACTAAAAAGATCCAAAATGCATGTGCCGCCTATCAAATGCGATGACGGATCTTGGGCTAAAAGTGACAAACAGAAAGTCTCTCTATTTGCTGCTTATTTAGAAAAGACTTTTCAACCGTTGCCGAGACAAACAAAAAATGAAAATACAACAGTCGTAAACAAAGCAGATGACCTTGATTTAAGGCATGTGACTTTATTGGAGCTTAAAACTGAAATCAATAGTAACTTAAGTATCAGAAAAGCTCCAGGTTATGATTTAATAACTGGACAAATCGTGAAAGCCATTCCTGAGAAAGGTTTGCGTAAATTAAATCAAATAATTAATGCAGCTTTCAGACTGAAATATGTTCCACGAAAATGGAAGGTGGCCGAAGTAATAATGATTCCTAAACCAGGTAAACCAGGAAACGATAAAAAATCATATAGACCGATATCACTACTTCCAGTTATATCAAAAATATTTGAAAAACTGTTGCTGAAAAGACTCAAACCTATAAATAGAAGAGAGATGCCTAATTCCACCACACCAATTTGGGTTTAGAGAAAATCATTCTACAGTTGAACAAGTTGACAGAATAACGGAGTCATTGAGGATGCACTCGAGAATAAGAAAATATGCTCCAGTATTTTGTTAGATGTAGCTCAAGCTTTCTACAAAGTTTGGCACCAAGGGCTTGAATTTAAACTGCATCGAGACCTGCCTAAGCAATTTTATCAAATTCTTAAATCGTACATAGCTGATCGACACTTTAGAGTCAAACTTGAAAATGAGTACTCTGAAATAAAAAGAATATCAGCAGGTATACCACAAAATAGCGTACTTGGACCTATTCTGTTTATTCTTTATACGAGAGACTTACTGAATATTCAAGGTACTACAGTAGCAACATTTGCAGACGATACAGATATTCTAGCAGTTGGAAAAGATATTTCAGAAGCAACAAGCAAACTTCAAAGTGCAGTTAACACGGTGAGCAACTGGACTAAAAAATGGCGCATCTCATTAAATGAAGCCAAATCAGTACACGTCAACTTTACAAATCAAAATGTAAACTGTATTCCCGTGGTTCTCAACTAAAACCAAATTCCATATACAAATACAGCTAAATACCTTGGCATGACCCTCGATGCTAAGCTAAGATGGAAAGAACACATCAAGAAGAAAAAAGAAGAGTTAAACATCAAATATAGAAAAATGTACTGGCTCATGGGTAGAAATTCTGCGCTCTAGTGAAACGCATGTTGGCCGAGGCTTTCTGAGTTCTTTGCCGCTTGTTGCCGTATAAACGAGAATAAAAGTTAATTTTTTACTTGAATTAACAGAACACTGGCTCGGAAGGGTCGTTTTGCGATTTAAAATTAGTGTATACAAAAACTTGCTTTCACTACCATGTAAATAATAGAATACTTTTTACGCTATTTGCCGTAGGCACTTGGCGAAACACACTTATACTTAATAAACACATTTTTATTAATCACTTGTTTTTTGTTTCGCAGAATAGCGATATTCTGCGAAACAAAAAACAAGTGATTAATAAAAATGTGTTTATTAAGTATAAATAATAGAAAATAGAAAATAATTTCAATTAAAGTTGTGTGTGTCAGACGAAGTGCAAATCTAAAATCACATGATGGCCCTGTATAGTAGTTATTGGTGATTGGAAATTGAAGGGCAATATTTCGATAAAAAAAACCTCGATAAACAAAAAATACCAGAAAGTAAAAAAAAAATTATGTTTTGATTACGAATACCAGAATGATCCCATTTTTGTTAGATTGTGCGTTTGGTTTATTGCCATGTTATTTTAAGATGCACCACTCTCTTTGCGAATGTGGATCAGATAAAGGTAATGACATTTGAGGCAACCAGTGCTTTTTAGTCGCCCCTAGTGATATTGAGAATAATCAGAGTTTGATTTCCCTTGCCTACATCGTCGGAATTATTTGAAGTTACTCAGGGAGCAATGCGATAAGAGTAAGACACGTCATGTTTAATTTAATAATTGTTGATTTCTTATCACAGTATTTTATTCAATGCTCTTTAAATTCAACAATCAGATATTATATTTGTAAAAATTCAAATACAAACTATCATGTCATTAAAATAAACCTCAAAAAATTAAAGTAATGTATAAGTTTGCTAAAAATTATATGTGTAATATTCACAATTATACATACAATTTACGTGCTTACTCATTCTGCTCAAACTATTTCTTTGAGACAAAATGTTCTAACATTTAAACGTGGTTGGAACATCACATCGTACATATCGGGTAATTTAATACAAAAAAAATTCAGTTAATTTCTAAACCTTACGGACACGGGTCACGCGCACAAAATTTAAACAATAAAGAATTTTACAAGATAGTCTCTAACTAGTCAGTGATAAAAGTATCGTGTATTTTACTTGTAATCTAAAATTGTTCAGATACTTTTGATTAGTGAAGTGTAAAAATGATTTTGATTATTTATTTTATTATTTTGTTTATTTCAATAAGTGTATATTTGTACAAAAAATACAATTATATTTATAAATTATCAAAAAATATACCAGGCCCCTCCGCATTACCTCTTATAGGAAATGGCATGATTTTTTATAAAAAAACACCACCGGAAATCTTAAAAGAAATTGGAAATTTAATCAAAACATATGGAAATACAGTGGGACTATGGATGGGACCAAACTTAGTGACACTGCTTTGTAACCCAAAAGATGCTGAGATCGTATTATCAAGTTCCCAGCTAATAACAAAATCAAATGAATATATCTTCATAAAACCATGGCTCAACGAAGGTCTATTGTTAAGCACGGGACAAAAATGGTCACTGAGGAGAAAAGCGATTACACCGACCTTTCATTTTCGAATATTAAACGGTTTTGTAAATATTTTTAATGAACAAGGTGACGTATTTATAAAACAACTAAAAAAGCTAAAGCCAACCGATACGGTAAATATATTTCCAATGGTTACATTATATGCTTTAGACGTAATTTGTGGTGAGTAGCGTTCTCAAGTATATATAAAATCATTCATTTTCGAATAAAAGAGATACAATTTGGTAATTTATTTGTACTTGTGTATTTACTTTACTTGTGTGCTTAACCATGTGTATTTATAACTAACTAAAAATTATAAAATTTTTACTTGCTATCTCCAAAAACTTTATCACGATTTAACTTATAATTACCTTGACTTTGACCTTTCTGATTAGAACCAACCATTTTAATAAAGTCTGTGAACCTGACTCACCCAAAATTTATGTTATTCAAATTTGAGATGTATTTGTAAAAAGGCTTATTTATTGTACTAATTTTTTAATAAAATCGCCTGTAATTAAATTTCTGTAAATTTATGTTTACTTATTTATAAATAAATTTAAATTTGTGTGTGATTTTCATATACGCGAAAAAGATTGTATGTTTTAAACGTTTAAACTTATTTTATTGCATAATTTCGCTCTTCATGCTCTTGCAAATGTTTGTCTTCTTCAAAAAAAAACCCAAAGTAAATAGCCTGACGGTGTCAAATCATATAAGGTGGCCAATTTACATCAAATTTCATTTCTTGAAATTATGCCATCATCGAACTTGGTTGCCAATAAGTCAAGTGTTTCACGATTTGTGTGACATGTGGCACTTGCAAGGATGTTTGACTCTTGTAAAGATGCATGTGTAAATTAACGTGTAAAATTCGTTGTAAAGTGGTTAACACGTTTAATTGTTGGCATCTAATGACAACAAGAAACATAACTTTGCGACAAGTTCCTATGACTCATGCGATTTTTTATGATATCATAAAACATTCATTTGTTTAGTCGCTGTACCTCATTTTTATTTATTTATTTTTTTGTAATTTTAAATATAAATTCCAGGATTTTAGAAAAGCCGTTTCGAAAATTAGCAATAAAGTCAATATTTGTTAACCGATTTTCGATATTTTTGATGTTTTGGAAAGGTTATTTTTATTTTTTATTCATTTATTTGTATTACAATTACATCACAACTGAATTTTCTTATTCTAATTAACTTAAAAACTAAATTATTGAAATATGTCCATTCATCGATAATTTCGAAATGGTGTTAACACGCGCTTGAGTGTTAACACGAGCGTATGACAAAATTGCAATTCAAGCAACACGATATTCATATTTATATGAAACCCCATTTGTGGCACATATTAACTATTCCCCCTTTAAAATCAGATGACTAATCTGATAAAAAAAAATGGTGTCTCGTAGAATTTCCTCATTGGATATACTGGAGTTTTTGTCTCTATTGCCTCTCTAGATTTCAACGCATTTGGCTTAACGGGAGTGAAATATTTCCTAAAAAAATCCTAAGTAAAACTCGTGTATTTGCATTAGTGGTTATACACTAAAATAGAAAACATTTAGGCGAAACTAAATTTAAAATGTAAAAAAGATTAAAATATTTGTTAATATATATTACTAATCAATAATCAATTAAAAAATATGACTCAAACTATATTTTAAAATTAATAATATATACATTTAATATACGTGATCAACTCAAACTTAAAATTAAAATATGTATAGTTTAAAATTTTTTTCGGCATCATCCGAATACCAGTTCAGGCTTTGCGAGGTGATCATCTATTTCCTATGTTAGATCCACCAAATGCCCATATCCATAACGATTTTCAGAATTTTGTCACAGTTGTGGAATGGCCAAACATGGCCAGAAGCCTTTAATTATAATGTTTAAAGAGTTTTTACAACTTCATCGGAATACTAGTCAAGATTTTGCGAAGTGATCATCGATCTCACTATGTTTTTATTTAAGATCTATCCATTAGGATAATAGCGCATATCCATTAGGTCTCCATTCCATATGAGATCGATAATCACCTCGCAAAATCTCGACTAGTATTCCGATGATAATTTGAAATTCATATTTCGTTAGTAAAATTAATTGAGTAGTCAGGATTTTGGCTAGCAAATTGCTTGCTTGCTACCCGATCGAGTATGTACCCCATTATCTAACTAATCGAATAATTTTTCAAAGTAAGTTCACCTAAATGTTTTCTTTTTTGATGCATAACTACTAAACACACACATTTTTTTTTTTTTTTTTTTTTTGTTTTTATCCATGCCATCTGTTTTGGGGCCGAAGCACTCCCTGCTCTTTCGCGGTTTTATTTTTTCCGTCTTACTTTACGCATCACCTGCCAAATCGAAGACGAACGGCTATATGGCCGATTTAAAACCATCTGCACATTGCAAGCTCCATGCCAGCCTATACTGACATGGAAGATGGGTCGGCCCATGAGTTTTGCACTCCGACAGGGGGTCATAGATGTGTTACATTTCATCCCCGATCGTAATCGGTTATGAAATTTCACTTTTGCATCCTGCCCCTATCCGGGTTCGAACCCGGTACCTCCTGATTCAAATGCCAAAGCTTTAACCACTGTGCCATTTGGTCGGTACACACACAAAATTTTTACTTAAGATTTTTTTAGGAATTATTTCATGCTTGTTTAATTACCAAGTAAATTACACTGCACAGAATGTATTAGCTTTACCATTCCTCAACCAATTACAGTCAAATATGGTATGTGGAATTGGATTCGCATCCTAATTCTAACATAATGCTCAATGGAACTAGGCCATCTCGCAATAATAGATGGTCAAATTCGGTGCGCAAAGCCGAATTTGATGATATTTTGGAAGTCGGCTATAATGGTTCCTGGTTCCAGGCTGTCTCCTAACTGACAATTTTAAAAATCATTTTGCAGAGCTGGTGCCTTTTTGATGAAATTCTACAATTTGACCATTCTGAATAGAACTTGGCCATATCCCAAAAATATATATTTATTTATTTATTCGAAGAAATCTATTCTGTGAATACATGTATGATTTCAAATTATGTAGTTTAAAACCCAAATGTATTAAAACAAAAATAAAAAAAAATAATTAAAATTTAACGAAAAAATTTTAAACAAAAAAAGAATATAAATTAAATTTTGAATTAACATTTAAAAATTTAAAAAATAATTCTTCAGGATATTTTTGAAGTTGTCCTTTGATAAATTTAAGTCGAAAGGTCGTCGATGATGTTGGATGATTTCGACATCATATTAATGGGGTTGTTTTCTCCATAGTTTGTAGAATGGTGTTCTAGTGCTAAGAACTCATGGTGTCGAAATGTTCTGCATGGCACATAAATTGATATGTTTCCGTGCATCTTGTTGAGTACGGAGGTAAGCGAGTCGCATTTTCATGTAATGGCAAGTTGTAGTCGTCACTTAGTCACTTTTCTTTAGCGAGATAATCAGAATGTGCACAGCATAGTATGAATTCCAGACCGTTACAGCGTATTCTAGTAGAGATCGAACGTAAGCGAAATAGAGTGAACATAAGGTTTAAATGTATAAATTCAAACATGGCATTCGCTTTCGCATTACAATTTTCAATATGCCTATTGAAACTGGCATTTTCGACAAATGTAACACTAAGTCTATAATCTCATTGACCCTTTGCAATACTTCGTTGTTGACTTTGTATGAAGTAATTAACGGATTTCTTTTACGATGGAAAGACATGATTTTGCATTTTATTTTTTCTATATTGTCAAAATCAAGTATTCTGAATTGGGTGGCGTTTAAAAATGAACCTTAGAGAAGTTTTCAAGTTTGGCCGTGCTAGACAATTTCTTAACCAACCATGTTCGAATCTGGTATGCTGAGCTGATTTGAGACTCCAACATAACCCCGCTAAAAGATGACCCACTCAAATCCAGCTGCCCGCAAAACTAAAATTTTCTAGAAAAATGGAAATCTCCAATCCAGCCCAATTCATACCCAAATATTAATTAATGCAACTTCCGCAGTATACTGTCTAGGAACAGATTACCGAGACAATTCGACACATCTCAACCAATCAAGAAAGATCTCGGTTTACGTGAGGTGATGGCACGAACGGAAAATAAAAGCACGCGGAAGGCTTCTTAGATAATTGGTGCATGAACAAGTCATTGAATAGGATTTAGAACTCAAATCAATCGATATTCGTGTCTGACGTTCCCATGCAATTGCCAACCTGTTTCGAGAAATCGTTTGTTGAGCCAGATAAATTATTTCATAGAAAATAGCGCCAGTAGTAAGCAATGTAAAAAATAGTCAACATTAAAAGCCCGAGGCTTGTCGTTACAACGAAAATAAAAATTAAAAACCATTTTCCCTTTGCCATGCCGTAACACATATCGCACATGACCTGAAAAAGAGACACAACCCACAAATTAAAATTTTGCAGAAGAGCAAAATCAAAAAATACTAATTACGTTATTAAAATATTTCAAAATAATAAAACGAAGAACGACACTTTGCGCTCTATCAGCTATGCTACACACAATTTTGGTTTCTGGATTCAAACTACTGCGCAATAGATTTTAATTTTTAATTTAACTTCTCATTTTAAATTAAATCATTAAATTTTTTTGGCTTGTTGTTCTGGACAAAAATTTTATTACGCAGCTGCGACGCAAAAATTTTGACCGTGAATCCGAAATGAAAAAAATTGAAATGAAAATAAAAAAATTTAAGGACATTTTTGGGATGTAGATTTTTGTTTAAATTTTATTTTCGAGAGAAAAGAATAAAACAAGACAAAAAAATTTGATGATTTAATTTCTTTTAGAAAATAAGGGTTTAAATTAAAAATTAAAATCTATTGCGCAGTAGTTTGAATCCAGAAACCAAAATTGTGTGTAGCATAGCTGTATCATTTTCGGTGAAGGAAAAACAAAAATGTTGTATTGCGGGATATGATATCGAACATTGCGCATCTTTCTATTGAATTAACTGAAAAATTTCATTTTTTCAGTTGTGTCACCCCTCCATATCACGTGCGACACGAGGTCTCACCCATTTCAACCAGTCTACAAAACATATGTTTTATTTATAGTATTTGAAATTGGAAATTAAGTACAAATTTTTACCGTGCATTATTAATAATTAGAGAAAAAATTAATTTAATTAAATTAATTATAAACCAGTTAAATAAACATTAAAGGCAGTTAATAATAAATAATAATAACATCATTCAATGCATGTATAAATATTACAATTCGTACATGAATTTAAATTACACTGGGTGAATCCACAAGAGGACACATTTGAGAACGGTTTCTGGCTTCAAAATACCATTCAAGCATCCAAGTCACATGAGTCCCGCCGACTCATCGATAGAATTCTATATACATGTGTAAAAAATTGTCGGAAAAAAACTTTAAAATGTCCTCGCATAGTTTACCCAATATAACCTATCGTGTATATCCACACTACGGCAGCCCGAATCCGGCAACCCCAAGCCCCCGCAGTATGGAAATGCACATCGAAAATAACTTACACAAAAACATAAATAAAGAAATTAATGATAAAGAAATTAAGTCGAACAATTAATTAAAATTGACAACAAAAATTATAATTATATAAACCGAAAAACAAAATATAGCAGCTAACCAAATTTTTGTCTTTTCAGAAACGGCGATGGGTGTAAATATAAAAGCACAAATTGATTCTAATTCAAGTTATGTTCGAGCAGTTAAAGAGTATGTAAATTCTTTAGTAAATTTTGTAAGGTCTTTAGTTAAGTATGTTTCAGCTGACCAGAAGAACTCTTTTCAAGAAAATTGATGCTCCTTTGGATCATTTGTTCTCCTTTTCATAACATTTTGATAATTCAAAAATCTGTCATGTCTAAGAGAAACCAGCTTCATTTATTATCAATACTATTAGTGGTAGATGTGTTGATTTTTAAACACAATCAAAAGTCAAAATAGTTTTATTTTTAGAGTATGCGAAAAAATGTTCTCAAAAGATTTGACTAGTCTCTATGATATATTATTCTTTGATGGATAAGTCTTTACAAATTTTAGATTTCATTACCTTAACAGGATACATAAATGTATAGCGCACTGTGCATTTGTATACAAAGGTTTATCGGTAAAATCCATAAATACTAAATTTTTGCTATATTACAGAATTGCCGGAGTAATTAATCAAAGAATTTTTGATGTGTTCCTGCGATCAGATTTTATCTTTTACTTTTCAAGAAGTGCCAGAATCCAGAAAAACGCCTTGAAAATTTTACACGAATTTACTGAAAAGGTGATAATAAATCGTCGCAATGAATTACTTTCACCACATACAATCATCACAGAAACTGACCAATGTGGCGAAAAGAAAAAAATGGGTCTTTTAGATGTTTTGTTACAAGCCACAATTAATGGGCATCCTTTAAATAATTTAGATATTCGTGAAGAAGTTGATACATTTATGTTTGAAGGTCACGACACAACAACTTCAGCAATTTCATTTGCATTGTATGAGATAGCAAGAAACAAGAATATCCAACAAAAATTACTTGATGAAATTAAACTTGTTTTGGGCGAAGATGTAACGAAACCTGTGACAATCAATGACCTCAACAATCTTCATTACTTGGACTTGGTTATAAAAGAAACATTACGGTTATATCCATCAGTACCATTATTTTCACGAAAAGCAACCGCTGACATAAACCTGTCTAGTAATAAAATAAGTTTGATTAAATATGATATAAATTTAACATATTTAATCTTTTCTTTATTTTTAGGCGGAGTAATACTTCCAGTTGGTTCTGAAGTTGTGATTGGCGCGTTTTTTATGGGACGTGATAAACAAATATTTGATAATCCAACCGAATTTATTCCGGAACGCTTCGATATTGAATACACTGCAGAGAAATTAAATCCGTTTGCTTATGTCCCATTTAGTGCTGGGCCACGAAATTGTATTGGACAAAAATTTGCAGTTTACGAAATGAAATCAATTTTGTCAAAAGTTGTTAGAAATTTTGAACTATATTTACCCCAAAATCATAAAGATCGCCCTGAGCTAGTGGCTGAATTAATTTTAAGACCAGTGAATGGCATTTTTCTACAAGTAAAACAACGCTTAAACGGTTGTATTTGAACTACTACATTATTGGTTATGGGAAAATTATACTAATTTTATGTTCTTATTGATTATTTTTCATAAGCAAATTTGATAATAAAATTTATACAGATTTTATCGTTTACGATTCTTTTTAACAACATATGATACTTATACTCGTAATCATGCCATGCCACACAATATAAAACTAACAGTTCAAAAGCTTCAGTCCATCAAAAGGATTCAACATCAGAAATGGTTCTAACCCATATTTTTTTTTTTTAATTAAATAATCGATAATAAATAATGTTTAATTATGTTTTAGTAAATCTGAATTGTTAAATAAGCAAACTTTGTTTTTTTCGTGAATTTTAATAATTTTGTTTGGTATTTTACATAAAGTGTGTGTTTCAGTAGAGTTAAATTTTTATTCTTGATAATTTTTTTTTAACTTTTTAATTTTTTATCGGTTTCATTGGTTGAAATTTTTCAACAATTATATGATATAATAGCAATTACACAATTATATTATAAGATAGCTTACGCAGACGAATAGCCAAATTAAAAATGGAAAATTTGTTGAATTAATAATATTTCAAAATACAAAATTTTAAAACTAATTAAAACACAAAGATAATTTATTAACACTAAACCGCACCTCTGTTTTTGAATAAATGCACTTATTAACTGAAAATGTACACCAAAATCACAAACAATAAAAATAAAATGTGATTTCCCGAAAATAGTAAGGAAAAAACGAATATTTGGTCGCTATAACCAATTTTTTTTTTTCAAAAAAATAGAAAAAATTGGACGTTATATCGTTATAAACGAAACTTTTTATATTAAAATAATGTTTTGATGCGTGGGACCAAAATTTTGCGTCGTTACAACCGGAATGTCGTTATATCCGTAGTCGCTATAAACGAAATCTATGTATATCTTTCCATTACGGTCAGTTTATAAATATTTAACGAATTCTACTCTGCTAAAATATATGTGGTCGAGTGGTTAATGTGTACACCACCAAGTGTTATCAAGTCAGAGGCCATAATTTTATTGAAGCGATTAAATATCCTTAACATCGATATTGCCGGATTAAGTATTCTTCCAATGCTGATTGGGAATTCCGATTTTGGAATGACATTCCAAATGGAGTGGAATATGGAGATAATAAAAACGGCGCCGATAATCATACTGGAATACTGGAATTAACAACGGACGTTAATCAGGACAGGAGAAATGATGACGTGAATATGCGCGAACACAACTACATGAAAGTGATTTACAATTGTAATACACATACATCGACAGATACAATAAAAATAATTATCTCGAACAGTGATAGACAACTAAATAAGCGCGAGCAATTTGGGACGCACATACAGTTGCTAAAATAACAAGTGAACAAAGAGTACGAATTAAAAAATGAAAAGTATTTCATATATTTGAATTTGTTTAGGAAAACTGATCTTAAAAAACAAATAGGTAAATTGTTCATAATTTGTTAATCTATTTTATAGTTGTTTAGTTTTGTGTTAGATTGAGTCGCGTCCTTGTGAAATTTGTTACTGTCGTGATAAGGAGGCAAGGTGTAATATTTTTAGTTAATTATACTGCCCTCTACTCGAAGTTATAAAGTGACGTCATTAGCCAAAATCAATATTGTCACTGGTATGGTAAAGAGTATTTTTACATAACCAACACGTAAATGACATCAACAACGTTTTCTCGTGTAAACGCAAGTGTGTAGTTAGGTTGATGTTGTTTCCGTAGTATAAACAAGCACATTTTTGTTTATACAGTGCAACTAGATACTAATGGCCTCATTGCTTTAAAAATTTTGCTGTATGACTTCCATTTATGTCGATGTTTCGGCAGTATAATCAAATAAATGATTTGATTTATTGTACAAAAGGGCAGTAGATTTTACAATAATATTAATTAAAAATTGTATTACGGGCTATTGGTAAGAATTAATTAGTTAAATAGCGAAATGTCATCTACTTTTTATGAACATTAGCGTCATCTACAATTCAGAAAAGAAACTGTAGACATAAATTTGATGACTTCCTGGTACTCTAGGCGCATATGTTTATAGCAACATGTTGTACCGATAAAAAATTGTAAACAAAAACTATTCGTGTATGTATTATGCTTCAATTCTCATTTTCTTGTTCCTGTGTCATCAGAATCCGAACTTTTTACATACACAAAAAAATGTGTAATAAAATTATTGCATTAATTACATTTTAATATAATCATAACTAAGAATCGATAATTTTCAAAAATATTAACTACTGATAAGTCAGAAATCAAACGACGAAAAATTTAAAATGCCGCTAAAAATCGATTTAAAACGTTCTCGGAAAAGAATGCGGAAGAGAGCCAAACTGTAAATGCAAATATAGAAGAACAGGGGAAATACTTTTTACGCTATTTGCCGTAGGCACTTGGCGAAACACACGTATACTTAATAAACACATTTTATTAAACACTTGTTTTTTATTTCGCAGAATTAGATTTTTGAATATTTTAATTAAAAAATTCGTTCAAAAAGTTTAAAAAATCATTCGATCGATTTCGGCTTGTTAGGTCATCATCAGGAGTATCTACCAGTAGATACTTTTGATGATGACCTAACAAGCCGAAATCGATCGAGTGATTTTTTAAACTTTTTGAACGAATTTTTTAATTAGAATATTCAAAAATCTAATTCTGCGAAATAAAAACAAGTGTTTAATAAAATGTGTTTATTAAGTTTAAGAACAGGGGAAACAAAAATACAAGCCACCTCCAATCTACTTGCGTGAAACCAAAACACAAAAGGTAGTGCAAGAACTCAAATCAAGTGCTAACGAATGGAAAAACATTTCACGTAACAAATTTACTTCGAGACAAAATACACGAAATGAAAATTCAAACACATGAGATCAACGATTATAGAGAAGTGATTAATTATTACGATGCCCACAACAAAAACTATTATACATACCGTTTCAAGTCTTCAAAGGATCTTTCTGTCGTTATTAAAGGCATCGATGTCCATGTTGAAACAACCTAAATCCAGGCTGCGATATTTGAAGATGAATTTAAGATACAGAATGTATATAGGATCATGAATCGCCTGAAGTAACCACAACCAATGGCCATCCGAAAGCATTCTTGAAAAAGGGAGATGTTTATCCAATATATAAACTAAAATACCTCATACACAGACGCATAACTGTTGAAGAACTGTAACGGTTTTGAGAAGTAGAAATAAACGAAAATTATCTACCCTATATAACAGTGAACCCCAGAAAAAGAAGTAGAAATTCGACTTCTAATAAAATCAATAAATTTATTGTCACTAATCAAAATAAGTGAGACAAAACTAATTATTATAGAAAGAACAAAATTTAGAATTTTTAACACTATTTGCCGTAGGCACTTGGCGAAACACACTTATACTTAATAAACACATTTTTATTAATCACTTGTTTTTTGTTTCGCAGAATATTTTGAATATTTTTCAAAAAGTTTAGAAAATCACTCGATCGATTTCGATTTGTTAGGTCATCATCAGGAGTATCTACTGATACTCCTGATGATGTATGAGTAGATACTCCTGATGATGACCTAACAAGTCGAAATCGATCGAGTGATTTTTTAAACTTTTTGAAAAATATTCAAAATATTCTGCGAAACAAAAAACAAGTGATTAATAAAAATGTGTTTATTAAGCAAAATTAAGAATTCATAATTATGAATTAACTAACACTAAATGCTACTAACAATAACTGTGCAGCAAAACATTAGGAACTCGCAATAATAATCACGTCGATTACAGAACTCGCCGGATTTACTGCGGTGGGACTTCAAACGCCCCGATGGTAAAGTGGTCAGCATGCTTGCTCCAGCGACCGGAGGTCCCGGGTTTGATTCCCAGCGTTGACAAGGAAAACAAAAAAAAAATTTCACGGCTGATTTAGGATCAATGAATTTATCACTCATTATCCGAAATGAAAATATGATTATGAAACCTCATTTGAGTCGGCCAAATTCCTTGATGGTATATAGTACCAGAGAGAGAGAAAGAGAGGAGTCCAAACTCCATATAAAAAAAATAAAATCATTAATTTTAATCAAGGTTGCGTTGAAAAATGGATTTATTTTCGTAATGTTTTACCCAGGGTCTTCACTATGCAAAATCGCTGAGACTTTCTCTCATGATATTTTATGTATGTGTACGTTTTTTTCAATGTATTGATAAATAATTATCAAACAAACATCATAACTGGGCATTTTAGTCTCATAATGATTTCTTCAAATGTCAAAAAATCAGTAAATATTGTTAACCAATTTATAGATTTTTATGTTAAAACAGTATAGCATTGAAATTTGAAGAAATTACACTCCTGGGACCCAATTTTGGTCGAGAAACGGGAATAAAATTTTTGAGTTTTACTTTTATTTCACATACGTACTAGACGTAAATATTGAATTTGTCTGCTGTTTGTGTCAAACAATTATATGATTTAATGTTTTAGGTCTAGTAGGTAAGTAAAACAACTGTAATTCTCATAATTTTTATTCCCATTTTTTGACCAAAATTCGACTCCTGATAATTCAAAAACATTGTATAACATACTTACACATACATTCATAAATTTAGTCTGAAGACCCCACGTTACCTGCGGATTTCGAAAGAATTGCTGATTAGTCCATTTTCCAAAATACATACGCAAAAATGATTTTGAGCATGCGCATTGAAATTTTGTTAAGAGAGGAAAAGATCAAAATATTCAATATTTTTATCATGATGTTGTGCCAATTGAGCATAATTTGTGTTTTTATGCTCAATTTTGCGAGCACATTATATTATTTTGACATTTTTAATTAAAAAATCGTGGATGTTTTTGTTTGTTAGAATCACAGCAAACTATCTGAAATTACAAAGCAAATCATTTTTAGAATAAATAGGTCTAGTTTTGAAGAGTGTAGTAGTAAGTATACTATACTAATAATGTCATGAGCCGAAACCGTTTATTTTTTGTCACGAGAAAAATATGCAAGTGGAGACCAGCCATCACAGAAACCATATTTTTCTTCGTTTCTTTCCCCGTTTACCTATGATACCGGCTTTAATTGCGACTTAAACAAATTTTCAGTGAAACCACACTAACACAAACATAAATGAAATAAAAAATATTTCAAGGACATTTTTGACTCATTTTAGTTTAAATTTCATTTTCGAGAGAGCAGAACCAATGCCTTCTAAACTACTGGCCGCTTACACCAAATGATGACGACACACTAAGTCGACGTTGTTGTTGCTTTCTCTAGTTGCTTTGTTAGTGTAAATATCCTAAAATTATTATTGCGCAGTCTCGGTATAGACTTAAATTGACGTCATGTGCGAAAAATGAGAGTAGTAAAAGGCCAGTAGTATAGAAGGCGTTGGCAGAACAAAACAAAATAAAACACACATACATATATACATTATCTATTACGATTAGTTGGCCTTGACAAAATATTTAAAAAAAACAAAAATCTCGTGTGGAATGGGACAGTGTTTTTGTTTGGTTTGTGCAAAAATAAAACCAGTTTTACATGCAACCTTGATCGAAATTCATGATTTTAATGGAGTTTCGACTCCCGCCGCAGTAAATCGAGCGAGTTCTATAATCGACGCGAATTTGTTATACCAAAACCAACTTCAATTAAAAGCGTCTGAAACGCAGATACCAATATACAACAAAATACAGAAGATTGTGTTAGTTACACTAACAATCCCATGTTAATATTTTTCTTTCGCACCACTACTTATTAAACCAGTGCGCCAAAACCAAACACAATCATATTCTATAAGCCGTATTGTTGCGACACACATGTAATTTTTCACTTCTGTTTAATTGTATTGTGCGTATACGAACATGAAATTTTGCTCTCTATTTAATCGATATGGTTGGTGCGTATGTTTCGAAAATACATTTGCGTAAAAAAAATATTTAACCCTTTGCGGCCTTGTGGTATATTGTATATATGTATTACTAATTTGAAAATGAATGCCTAAATAGCTTATGGTATACTCAGCTATATCAATGCCTTCTATACTACTGGCCTTTTACTACTCTCATTTTTCGCACATGACGTCAATTTAAGTCTATACCGAGACTGCGCAATAATAATTTTAGGATATTTACACTAACAAAGCAACTAGAGAAAGCAACAACAACGTCGACTTAGCGTGTCGTCATCATTTGGTGTAAGCGGCCAGTAGTTTAGAAGGCATTGGCTATATCATGTTTCAAATGCAGTACTTCATCCTCTACTCTCTCACCTCTCAATAAGAAATATGGTTTTAGAATTGTGCTTTGTTCATTATGTTTATTAGAATGGAAAAAATGAAAAAGAAATTCGAGAAAAGTATGGTTCGCATTGCGGCCCGGAAAGGGTTAAAGGAAAAAATAGAAAACAAAAGACTAGTGGGTGTGTCTTGCTTGTTATTATGTAATTAAAAAGTGCATTTCGATCACGATTTTTTTTTAATTTCTATTTTACTTTATTGTTAATCTTTTATGCATGAATGAGGCGTGGCTTCACATATTTGATCTTTAAATCTATTTTGTTTTTTGTTGTTTGGATAAACATAAACGAGAAATCTAGAACAAACGTGTCATATTCGATTTCTATTGGCGGTATACAAATACTACCAAATAGAAGTTAAAAATGTACACGCTGTGTTTTTTATTAGCGCCCGATAGCTGTATCCGGAGCAGCCAATTTTCTATGTCAAAACTTATATTTAGCGCGCTATTATTGCATATAGTTAATTTATTTAACTCTAAACTAAAATTTTTCATTCAACTTTTTAATTAAAAATCGATAAAAAAATATCTTGGCTCACTTATTTATCGGGAGCCGCTATCGGGAGCACTATCCATTTCAGGGTGAAACTTTAAATTTCCCTTGTTTTGTACAACCCTTAAATCAAATAAAACTTCAAATTTTGACGTGTCAATTTTTTTTTGTTTTGTATTGTTTAGAAAAATATACGAAATTCTTTTTAGTAAAAAATAATTTTGTGTTTTAAAAAAAATTTATATAAAAAAAAATTAAATTTATAATACATATAATTTAATTTTTATTAAAATTAAAGTACGCTACGTGATCAAATTATTTAGCCGCATACGTACGATGTATTGTTGCGACGGGGTCAGACCGATAACCATCGATTTTTGGAAATTGTACAATTATCATATCTAGCGAGTCGGGACGTGATCTAAACGCTATCGATGTGCTATCACAATCCACAATTTGCAATTTTGGACGAATGTACGAGCTCCGTTTCGGTCAATGTCGAAGGATGCATGTAGCAACAATGCCGAAAATCAGAAATCACATTATTCACCGTATCCCATCGTAAATCACTATGGAAACACCATGATTACTTTTTACAGTTCGAAGGACGTGGCGGTTATGAATTTGGGCCAATCAGTGGAGCAAAAGACGAGCGTGGGAAAATTTTCCGGTGGAAGAAGAACAATTTTAATTGCCTAATTTAATTTAAATTTATATCACTGTAAAATTTTAACCGTTAAAAAATTTTTAATCTTTGTACAGTTCTTGTGTTAGCGGATAGTCGTTCAACTTCATAACATGTATCTAAGGATTTAAAATACATAATAAAATCGTGAAAAATAAGGAAAACTTTAATAAATTATGTTTATAAATCAAAAATATTTTGTATATTGATAAGAAAATTTATTAAATTAAAAAACACGATTTCAACTGTTCATTAGTTTTTCTTGAACCGCGTCGAAATCGTACATTGTTTCGCGCATCGATGAACCCTTTTTAGGCATGGTATACTTATTTGTTGTGGTAAGTAATCGTGGGACGGGATTGCGAATCGCGGTAACACACTATTTATTAGTTCATGTGAGCGTCTTCGTGGAAAAATAGTAGTTGCTCTCCGAAAAATTCATTGGCACATAGACGACATGGAACCTGATTAATTTCATCTTTCTTTCACCCAGAAAATATTCGGCTTAGGTTGAAGTTTCGGAACCTTCGTCTTTTATAAAATACTTATCGGAGCATGTGAGTTTTTCATTTGGTGGATCTTCAGCTTCTTCAAGGCGCTCTTTGAGTTCGTCATCCGGTTCGGACGTTAAAAGTGGAGATTCAACATCTAACTGTTTAGTTTGTGGTAAATCATATTCTAGATAGATAGGTTCTATTCAGGAGATGGACTGTCACATAAATTTGTTATCATTGGTTCTTCAGTGTGCTGTCTCTAAAGCAGACTTATTGAAGGCATTTTGCTCAAGTTGATATCATCCTCCGTCTGTGATTTATCTTAACTGGATCGAATAATCGCTTATCTCCTCCGGGCATAAATTGTTCAATATTTGAAACAAATGTTGTAGGGATTACAGTAACGGGCCGCAGTGTTTTTTTTGGTCTCGAATTAAGTGGCGGATCTTGTCTGCCCATTTCTGAGTTCTAGAAAAGAATAGTACATTGGATTAAAATCCTCTACCTAACTACAGGATCGAAATAATTCAATGGTACTTACTAATCCCCATTCTTCGGAAATTCGAAATAATGGACCATACGGTTTTTAAGTTGCGAATTAAAGCATGAATAGCACAACACCGTCTCGACATTTTCACACCCATAAATCCATTATCACTATCGCTGTCATCTATATCTATATTTATGTTACTATCACCTGCGGTTGATTACAGCATTCTGAAATTAAAAAGATCGTTATAGAGCGATTCCTTTAAGGCTGCGGGCCAATTCTAAGGTAAATCTAGGGTAAAGGCCGTTTTTAACAGTGTATGCGGTAAATTGAAATACCGTACTAAAAAGTAGTGTAAAGCGAAGACACAAAAGGTAAATAGTAGTGGTTTTTGTTTTTGCTAAACAAATCATGAAAATATGTCGCCCATGTTTCTAGACATAATTTTTTTATATTCACTAGCATTGCCCATGAAATAAAAATGCACTTCGATATTTATAAACACAATTTTATATGTTAAAGTTTTTATTTATTTTTTTCAAATATGTAGTTATGTGTATATTACGCAATATATGTGTATATTAAGCAACAAATTTGCGAAAATATACAATTTAAATTTATTCGTATAAACAATACGAATAATTGGACATTAGTTCGTGTACCTACATACCAATTTTTGTATATTCCTAGAAACAATGTGTCCCTTTAAGCCACATTTACCTAATTTTATTTACTAGAGAATTGGTACGATTTGAAATGTAATTTGTACTAAAATGCCAATTTACTGTACTAATCGATTTACCTGAGAATTGGCCCGCAGCCTTAGTGGTTCCAGCCAAATACGTACTTATTCATGTCGCATGGCTTATAATTAATATTGTATTCCGTAAATATTGGTCTAATTTTTACGGGCCGTCCAGCTTTTTGTAATTCATAAAATAATTTTTTTTTTTCAACGGGTGTTCTCATTGAGTATAAATTCATTTGGTGTATTATCCCAGCACGGATTATCGTAATCAAATAAAACTTCAGAGTTATTCGATTCCAGCGTATTTACTGCGAGTTCATACGACGGATAAAAATCTTGATTTTACTATCCCATCGTTTTAACCAATTACATCACGTAAATTATACAACGGGCACGCCTCTTTTCATATAAAAAAGTTGAAAATATTGAAAAAAAATCTGGGATAGAAAAATCCGAGATTTTTATCCGTAGTATGAACTCGCAGTTAGAAGCTCCATTCGAACTATTCATATCGCTTAAATTCGATTTTATATCGGCAAATACGGGATCCAAGAAAGATACCGTATCTAGTTTACCATTTATCATTCCTTTACATTTTGTTACGGTTGAACTTTGTAGACGTCACTTTTTTGCTTTAGCCTTAGCCCTTGCTTTTGGATCCCGCACATGATTACTACTCTCAGCAATTAAACTATCCGTTTCGGACATTTAATGAAATTCACGATCAAATCTAACTCATTTACAACTGTGGGCAACGATGTTTTGAATATTAATGACGTTCGAGAGGCTTTCGTTGGAGTAACATTTATATTTATAAGTATCACACAGGCACAGCACTCAAATTTTAAACTTAAAAAGTTATTCACTATAATTACTATTGTGAACAATTAAATATTAATAAAACATTGTTAAATTATTTATTTCGCAATTTGTTTGTTTTAAAATGTTTGCGATTTTTTTTCAAACAAAAACACAAGAGTAGAAATGTCATTCGACTGCATGAAGTTTACAATTTAATTTTTTTGATTAGTAGCGACACCAGTGAATAATAGCTGCAGCAGTTTCAGTAGAAAATTTCCCTTCGGCGCCGGATAGTTCTCCAATACACAGCAACTGCGTGTATAGCAGATTATAAGCCGGCTTATAGAATATGATTGTGTTTGGTTTTGAGTGCGCTCATAACATGTACACATATATTCTAATCAATCTATACGTTTTAATTGCGCCACTAAATTTTTTCAGTGAATCCAAAATGAAAAACTAGAAATCAAAATAAAAAAATTTAAGGCCGTTTTTGAAATGTAGATTTTTGTATAAATTTTCGAGAGAACAGAATATTATCAATACAAAAAAAATCGGATTTTAATATCCCTTTTGCTGCCCGGTAACACAATTGTGTGGGTACGGCAAAAGTTCCATTTCAAAAATTTATTTTTGTATGTGTTTTCAACAAACTTACACATTTATGTTTTCCTTTCAAACTTATTTTCTTCGGAAAAAAAACAATATAACCGGATATAAATTAACGTTTAAAATCTATTACGACTATGTTTGAAACCAGAAGCTAAGATCGTATGTAGCTTGGCTGATTTATAAAAGGGAAAACGAAAAAAAAGAAACTTAATTAACACATACAAAACAATAAAAAACAAAAAACCAAATGATTACACAAAAGAAATACACAAACAATTTATAAAGAGAGCAAAACAATAGGAACAAATGGAAACAATTATTGAAAAAATTAGTTCATGCAGAATCTACTTAAGTATCCCTTTTGCTGCCCAGTAACACAATTGTGTGGGTACGGCAAATGTTCTATGTCAAAAATTTATTTTTGTATGTTTTTCAACAAACTTACACAATTGTGTTTTCCTATCAAACTTATTTTCGTCCAAAAATAAACACTATAACTATACTCACAAATGCGTTGATTGTATACTTCCAATCAAGCGAAATTTTATCAATAACGCGTAGTGTGGCTTGGACTTAAATTGAGCCATTTTGCTTTGGTTGTAAAAGGGATATAAGTCCTGCCTATACTTCTCATTGCCTGATACCTATTTAAAAAAAACTAACAAACCGCCCGTTTACACGAGTTGTGATTCAATCAAAAAAATTTTCTCTTCTTTTCCCCCTTGCCTATAAACAAAATTTAGTTTATTGGCAGGAGGGAAAGAAGAGAAGAAATTTTTGTTGAATCACAACTCGTGTAAACTGGCGGAAAGAGTGTGTTGGTTACACTAGCAATGCAACGTAAATTTGATTTTATTTTTTTAATTTTTTTTTTGTTTCGGCACCAAAATGTGTTGGAAAAAAAAATTTACAATGGAAAAAAAATTTCCAATACATCTTCACTTAGTTATTGTTTATTTCATATGTGTGGTAAGCAAGACTTATATCCCCTTTTCAACCAAAAAAAAAAGAAAAAAATGGCTCTATTTAAGTCCAAACCACACGTGTGAGTAAAAAATCATAGTATGTAATCAAAGTATCAATGGCGTTTTTGATAAAAAAAAATTCGCTTGATTTGAAGTACAACTAGTACAACTAACAATTGTGTTTTTTTTTACGAAAATAAGTTTGAAAGGAATGCACAAATGTGTAAGTTGGTTGAAAACATGTACAAAAATAAATTTTTGACATGGTACTTTTGCCGCATCCACACAATTGTGTTACAGGGCAGCAAAAGGGATATTTAAGTAGATTCTGGTTCATGTGAAATATTCCACGGATTTTCCACGGCTATACGTATACAAATCTAATTGGAATTTTATTCAATCCAATTAAATTTTTATTGCATGTATAAGTATTGGTGTATTGTACCTTGTTATGAATTTTAATTTACAAAATGTTTATTAAAAATGTAAATTAATTGAATGGGGTTTGATTCAAACATGTTAATATAGGACTAAAGAACATGTTTTAATAGAAACTAGATCATTAATCGAACATTTTCATTCACAAATGTGTGACCATGTAAAATTGAGATAGTAACAAGAGACAGATATAGCTATCATGAAACTTGTATTGAATACGAAATATACGCACATTAAAATATTTTTCTGCAATTTTCTGCATTTTTATTTAATGAATTTGTAGGATTTAAGTCAAATTAAAACAAAATTAATATCGGAATAATAATAACCCCTATTACGATTCTCACTTCACCTAAAAATACTATGCAAATGCGACTAGATTTGTATGGAATCGCTCGTTGAGGTGAGAACCATAATAGGGGCAAATGCAACTATAGTTTAAGCAAAATAATTATTTTTTTTTATAAAAAATGCGATAAACTAAATTGGTTGTTATTATTTGTCTCATTCCTGTAAAGAAAATAGTACTAAAAAGACAAAGACGATATGAATATTAAAAAGTAATTCAGAAACGACTATAAAAAATTTATAATCACTTCATTCAACATTAAAAGAAAAATATTTCACGGAAATATCAGAAGAATTTTTATTTTCAGAAATTGTTATATTTTAGAAAACGCCAGTGTCTGAACTTTTTAAAATATTTTAAAATAAAATATTTTATGATGCACAATGTAACACATAACACATTAAATACGCCCAGTCGTAACTTTTGTCAAGACCATGAATCGAACCCGGGACCCGCAAATTACATAGCATGCGCTCTACTTACTATGCTATCGACTTCCTCCTCATAAGAAATTTCGTGACCATACACTAAATGAATCAATAATTTTGAAAATGCCCGATAATAGCAACAATGTAAACCTCTTATTTTTTAGACTTATATCGTTTTGCAAAATCCTATTTTAAAAAGTGCTATAAAGAACTTTATAATGTTTGAACTTTACACCGTTGTAAAAAATAAAATATATAATTCGACCGGGATCCAATATGGAGCCAAAATTGTCAGTTTGTGATTTTTTTCTATTTTAAAAGTGTTAATTTGTTAATTCCTGAAAAGCAATGTAATGATCTATGCCTAGCATCAATAAAACCTGAAACACCGTCTCTGAGGATGGCCAATAATGGCCATTCAACATTGCGTAAAATTTACCTCTTAAAAGAGTTAAATTTTACGCATTGTTCAATGGCCATTATCGGCCATCCCCAAACATGGTGATTCGGGTTTTATTGATGCTAGGCATAAATCACCGACCTTTCAGGAAACATAAACAATTTGATAAGTATCTTCGGCTGTTTTTTAGCTATAGAAGCTCTTTTTTAAGAGGTAAATTTTACTCCTTGTTTAATTTCGGTTCAAATTTTTACGCATTGTAATTTAGAAAATTTAATATTTTATCATTTTTAATTTCTTTAAATTTATAGTGCAATAAATTTTTTGGATATTTCAAAAATGGGTGGTTACTTATGGATCCACTAAGCGATAAAAATCAAAAAAATGAAATTATATTTATAAACTTTATAATATTCATTATTTCTGGTGAAACTTTAGGAAACAGTTCCTCTTATCCGTAAGGCACAATCCAAAAGTGCAAGCCCTGCAGTGCCATCTTCACCGATGAGGTTTCGCTTTCGTGCTACAATTCGCACATCTTACTTTTGTGCCATTCACAGGTAAATGCGCCACCTTGTCGGTTCGTTTTTCCAAATTTATTTATTGGCATGTCATTGCTAGTTCTTCTTCCTCTTTGTGGTCCTGTCTGTTGAGCTCCTAACAATCCTTCTATGACCACTAACTTGAATTTCTTCAACGAAAATCCGGTACCGTCGGTTGTAGTTTTATAAATAATAAACGCTAATAGATCTAAAAAATGAAAAAATATTCGATGCCACCATTTTTTCGATTTTTTATCCAATTCATAACACGACTTTAACATATCGGATAAGTCAACATAGTCCATATGCTTACTATAATCTTGTATCTTGGACAGTTTTCTCGTCTTTCGGGCTATGAAAATTGCTCAAAACAAATATAGGTTTTTTATCAACCCATTTTACTGCCAGTACACCATCTTTGCTTACTTTCCAATCATAATCGCCTCTTTGATTTTTATTGTTTACTGTAAAACCATTTGGAATGTCTTTTTGGCCTTGTTGAGCAGTTCCACATGCATAGATTCCATCGTCTAATAGATCTCGTAATAATTGAACCGAATTGAAATAGTTGTCAAAATATATTTCGTGTAATTTTCCAACCAAATTTCGAGTTAAATCTTTTATGACTCTTGCTCCCAATTGTTTTTCTTTTGACTTTTCAATTTTACCTGCATAGATTTGGAACTGTGTCACAAATGCATTTTCATCCGCACGAAGCCAAACTTTATAACCTCGTTTGATTGGTTTCATGGGCATATATTGTCGCAAACTGCTTCTGCCTTTGAATTTTATCATCGATTCGTCGATTGAATGGCATTTAGTTGGTTGGATAGTAGGCTTTATATGTTTGAAACAATTTATCCACGAGGGGCCGAATTTTATAAAGTTTATCAAATGTAGGTTCCCCCTTAGGTTGTCGCAGATTGTCATTTAGTGAAGGTGACTGAGAAACCATCCGAAGCGATCACGTGACATAATTGTTGATATGGAAGTGTCCCGAAGTGACATTCTTGAAGACCAACAATCTCGGTAACTTGGTGTATGTTTGACGCCCATAAGTAAATTTAGCCATAAATTTTAATTCATCGACGATTTTAATTCATCGACTGTAGTAGCCAATGGAATGGTGCCATGCTTTTGCATAGCGTATTAGTTTGTTTCAAAGACAATTTTATCTATTAAGCTTTGAGGAAATTAGAAGAAACATATCCACCGTATATTCTAAGCTGTTGAATGTTGCCAAATTATCGGGAATATTTAGTCCTACGTGTTGTTCAAACGGGCGTATTGTAACAGGACCGGAGGTCATGTGCATGAGAATACGAAATGATATTCTCATATCAAAAGAAATCCTTACCTGTTAACAGAATTAACCGTTTGAATGTTCAGGCGGTCATCATTGGCCCGGCTAGGGCTCAGGAATTGGGGGTGGGTGTATCTGAACACTTAAACGATCGTAGATTAGACCGCGGAAATTTAGGAAAAAGGAAAGGATGGTGTTTAAAATTGAAACCAGCCTGCTACTCACCGTTAGTTAATCCACTTCACCTTGATATCATCCCGATAATAAACTGTTTACGTTAAGCCATTTTAAATATAAATCACTAATTCATCACTTATCACGAATGCACAGAAATTAATTTTTAAATTTAGAGTACAACAACCCAAGCGGAGAACGAACTCGATTAAATTAGCGAAAGGTAAATTGAAAACAATGACCATTGAATTTTACAAATTTTAAGAATTTTGTTAAAACTAAAAAAAGTAAAAAAAAAAAAAAAATAAAGAAAAGAAAATATTTAGAATATGCATAAGGCATTTAATAACTTATACTACCCATACTCCCTTAATTAACATTGCGAGTTGCGGATCCGCTTATGATGAGTGATGATCACTATGGTGTTAATTTTTCTCCACAATTGCGAATATATGCGTTCTGCGCGATGAAGTATTTTTATTTATTATTAGTTTTTCTTTTTATTATTATTAGTATTAATATTATTATTATGATTATTATTATTATTATTATTAGATTTATAATTAGATAGTCGTAATATATTATATAGAGTTTTCAATTGCTTATTTTAATTCTAATTGTCCGTTTAATAATTAGGCTTCATATTCACTTATATCACCATAACTTAACAGTTCATTGAATATTATTAATTAATACTTAATTTTACTTATATTATTCGCACTAGTAACTGCTTGAAAGAAAATTACACAAGGTCGTTAGCTTCACCTTTACATTGGATTTTATTGTTCATCCATATTTGTTTTTTTATTTGCACATTAAAATGTCCACTCACTTTAATCGAATTACTTAACTTAATTTTTATTAATATATTATTAATAGTTTTATTAAATATTTATCCTAATTTTACAATTATGTTATATTATTATTGTGTGTTAATATTTATTTTAACTTAATTTTATTATTTACGGACGGAATAATTTCATATTTGCAAAATTTTAATAATCTTTATATTTGCAAACGTACAATCGCGATACTTCTATCCCACGTTGTACCTTAGTCTTATAAGAATATTTATGTTTTTGTTTATTTTTCCTCTTAGTAGAGTGATCGTTCGCACCGTCCAAAAAACTGACTTCCTCCATCCCATTTCTCGTTTTTTCGTTTTTATTTTCATTATTATTGTATCCCCTCCATTTCTCATATTTCCCAATATCGATTTTTCTGATTTTTTTTTAGTACCACACTAATTATTGTAATAGAGATTTAAAATTACCCATTATACAGTTTACATGCATCACAAATAATATTCGAAAATTACAGCTGGCAGCTAAAGTTACTCTAGACAGAAATTCAGCGGTCAATCGTGCTACCTATTATTTTATTGAAATAAATTTATTTAAGGATGGAACGTCAGTAATTTCGTTACAGTATTATCGTACTAATTTTAACATCTTTCATCCATTCAACTTTCTTGCGTACACATTTTGATAACGGAAGATCGTCATCCCAATCCCAATCACTACTATCTTCAGCATGAGCTAACCTTGGAAATTCTTCAACAGAAACAAAGTCCTGTTCCGTTTCAAATTCAGATTCATATTTAATTCCATCTCGTCTTCACTCTCCGAATAAGGCAATAAGCATTCTCACTAGTAAAGCGCTCCAAATCAATTATTTTATTCATTTTCGACTTTTTTTATTAAATATTATGACAGTAACACAAAACATGAAATCCCCAAACCAGCAACCCAATGCCTGGTGGTAACATTACGGAACCACCAAGTAAAAACCGAAAAAACAGCAAATTAAAAAATATAGGTTCATTTACTTCCACTAAAAATCGATAATTATTAATTTTACCAAACAAATGTAATGTAGTATTTACCCCAAAAAGAGCAATTTACAACACTTTTAATTTTTATGAAATCAGTGGTCCTGACATTCTAAGCACAACAAACTAACTGCACTCTAAAAAAAAAAATCTGGAGAGAAACACACACAAAAAAAATACGAATTCAAACATTTCACGTTCTTTTATACTCATTTATTTGTTTTATATTCTTTTCGCGCGTGTCTTTTACTATAAAGCGCATGCGCCGCTTAGAAAAAACCCCATTACAGGTGGTCCCACTGTGGAACCACTGAGCGTGAAAGGGTTTAACTGCGAAATTATCACTCTAACTTCCTATTAGAATCTTAATACATATTTCTTATTAGGTTTTGGTTTAGCAGTGTAACTCACATCCATACACACAGCCGTCGAATCCGTGGAATACTTCACACCCGTCATGTTTATACATGTTTAAACTTTTAAGAGTAGAAGTTTATCAGCTACTAATATTAAAAAAATTACATTTTAGTTAAATCGATCGTATTGCCGTGTTGCCAATATGGCTCCGATGACGTATAATTTAATTTTCAAAAATAAAATTATATTGAGATTATAAAAATGGATTATCACAAAGAGAGTTGTGCGAAAAATATACAATCGCTGAATCGGTCATTTCGAGGCTGATAAATAAATATAAAACAACAGAAACGATCGAAACCCAACACAAAGATGGCCAATTATTGATGGAAATTATTCGTGAGCTAGATCAATACATTTCTCCAGGTACGGTTCGTCGTTGTCTCTCCGATGCGGGATTGAAATGTTTCAGAGCTGCCAAGAAACCCTTCATCTCGGTGAAAAATAGAAAAGCTTGAATCAAATTTGCTAAGGAACATAAAGACTGGACCATTCAACAATGGAAACAAGTTTTGTGTCTGACGAAAGTAAATTAGACCCTCGATATACAGTAGGAACTGTAAAACACCGTACAAGTGGCGTAGTGGTTAAAGCTTCGGCACTTGGACCGGGAGGTACTGGGTTCGAATCCCACCAGAGGCAGGATGTAAAGCATCGATTACGATCGGTGATGATAATAAACACAACTTAGACCCTCTGTTGGAGTGCAGAATTCAGCGCCGACCCACAGTTCATGTCAGTGTGCAGGTTGACATGGAGCTTGCAACGTGCAGGTGGTATACTGTGTAACGAACTCTTTTATTAGAGTTCATTTACAGAAATTACCTGGTCAGAGGTCTCAATGAATGTTACGGTCGTTATGTCGGCTACACTCAGGGCTGGGGTGGGTTTTCTTATTAAAACATGACCAAGTCGTGAAAAACCGTATGAAATTCCAAAAAAAATTTACATAAATGAAACGGAATACTCAAGCTACAATAAAACTGGACCCAACTTACTCACCCATAATGCATCCTCAAGTAATAGTGCTTATCTCATCACGCGAAATAATTTAAAAATAAAAAAAACCCAAAACTAACACTTTGAAAGAACCATTCGTAATTTGTATTAAATTCATTGAAATTTCACTGTTTGATTACAAATGATTACAAAAGAAAAATGTTATAAACTAAGCCCTAAACTACCCTGTCCTTATTCTAATAAATACTTATATGAATTATAATAAAAAAAAATAAAATAAACATTTGTTATAATAGAAAATTAATAGCACGGAAAATCAAAATTATTTTACCAGCTGATTACGTAGTTGAATGTTGTGAAGGCCTGATGAAGAAGTGTGTCGCATGCTGCATGGATGTTGATTGTAGTTGCGTGCGACTTTTATTTTGTATATAAGTTGGTTTTGTAACTCGAATGATTTGTGTATCGGTATTTGAGATGATTAGCATTACTCTTTTAGTTATTTTTTTGTTGGTTTTTATTATTTACTTTCGTATATTATTATTATCTGATATTATATTATATTATAGCTTAGTAGCATGTATTATATTATTATATTATGTATTATATTATAGTGTTATTATAGTTTTTAATCTTTTATTTATTCAACCATCTGCATTCAAAATGCCCGTATACATCAATTTACAAAATAACTGTAACTAAAGCGGTCGTAGTTTTTCACTCATTTTTTTTTATAGGGCACTTTTTATTTCGGCATAACATCCATTCACTCGAAAAATAACACTTCGATTCACGATTGCGAGTACGTATCTCGACTCAATAAAAAAAAATGTTTTATTTTAAATCACCCGAAGGTCATTTTCAGTTGAACAGTTTTTTTTTGTATATTTTTTTTTCACTTCGGATAACGTAAAAATTACTGGCCTGCACGGTGGCCTTTATTATTAGCATATGAGTCTATCTAATGGTTTTTATTGTATAAGTATTAAATTTTTATTTTTTATTTTTTTTTCTTTCATTTACTATCAAACAGTCTAATTTCTTTTTTCACAAAAAAACCAAGTCACAAATTATGCAAACTAAACTATGGTGTAGGGTTTCTTCTACTTTTTATTTTTTTTTTGTGGTTATCACTTGATTAAACGCTATTCGCGCAACACCTTTTTAATCGATATAACATTAACAAGAAAAAAAATATTTTATTTTTTTACTTCCGTTCGATAAATCAGTTGAACTCTAGTTGTTGACTGTCCGACTTTTTTGACCGAAGAGACCGTCTTCTCCACCTCTTCGTCTCCTCGTCGTTTTTTTTTCTCGTTATTCATTATTGTTTCGTTGTTAATTTTTTAATTTTTTTTTTCGTACAGATGATCAAAGAACAAAAAAAAAGGAACTGAACGTAAATTAATAAAAAAAATTGAATGTTATTAACCCTTAATTGTAGCGTAAACTATTCGCTACAACTGCAATGGTGAGTAGGTAAATGGGTGGGTGTGTGCGTAATGAAAAAGGGGAATATTAATTGACCTTAAAAGGACGTTAAATCCACTGGATAATTAATACTTTCTTTAAAAAAAAAAACAAGAAAAAAAAATAAACATGGTGGATGAAAGGGTTTGAAGGCTTAGGGTTGTTTTCGGGATTTCCTGAGGGAGACATTAAAACGATTGTTTCAGCAGAATAACGACCCGAAACATACCTCCAAGTATGTTAAATCATGGATATCTACTAAAAAAATTCATGTTATGACCAGGATTGCGCAAAATCCGGACCTAAACCCTATTATTATTATTATTATTATTATAGGAACTAATTATATGAATCACTCAATTATTTATTATTATTGATTTTAATGATTAGATAGTAATTTAATTTTGATTTTAACTTGAATACATTTTACGAGCACAACTGAAATGAAAATGCTTTGCAACCCTGAGTCAACTTTTCATGGTCGCCGGTCATTTTAATGCTAAACATACATACTGGGGTTCAAGATTGACTACTGTAGGGTCACGTCAATTAATAAACGTTATTCAAGAAATCCACTACGATGTCGCGTCGTGTGGCCATCCAATTTATTGGTCTATACTGATAAATGAAAAAGCCCCTGGCGTCCTTAATTTTGTAGTCACAAATAAAATAAACCGAGAAATATTCCAAGCTAAATCACTATTAGAATTATCTTCTGACCACTCTCCGATCTTACTACATTACTGGGCCGACCAAAAGCCATGTTCTACAAACAACTGTCTAACAAACACTTTCACTAACTGGTTGAAATTCAAGATGTATATCAGTTCCAATATCGACCTGACGTCTACACTGCAGACGGAGAAAAAAGAAATGTTCACAGAGAAACATCGCTTAAGACGCATCTGGCAAATTAATCGATCGCCAAATACTAAACATAACTTTAATCAGGCAAAAAGAAAACTACAAAGAATACTACAAAAAAGTAAGTGGCTGTATCACGTTTAAGGACATATGACGTGAATACGTATAACGTTTCGGAAATAGAAAATGCGATACGTCGAGATTTCTGGCGAACGCTAGAAGAAAGATTGAACTCACTTAGCATGAAGTGTATTAACGTTCGTCGGCTTTAAGAAAAAAATCAAATACATAAAACAAATAATTACTGTATTATAACTGTATTAATGATAATTCTGTGACAAAAATAGTACGAAACAAATGGCATACAGGATACATTGAGGTTTCTGGTAAAAGTTAAATCAATGCATGTATTACCTAACATATACAATCCCATCATAATCGGTTAACAAATAACCGAGTTCCACCCTAAGGTCCAACATACCCAATCCCATCATAACCGGTTGAGAAGATTCAGAGTTCCGCCCCCAGTGGCCCTATTCTGGTTTTCCCTGGGAATAGGAAATTGGGAATTAGTGACGTATTTCTAGCAGTTGGGAATTATTTATTCCCCAAAGTGTATTCTGGCACTTGGCAATTTTTTTTATTGGGAAAAAATAATTCCATTTTATAGCAGTTTTGACGTTAATTTTTCCCAATTATTTTTTTAGGGAATTGTAATTCGTACTTTTCCAAATTTTTAAACATTATTTTTTGTAATAAATATATATTTAAAAATAAATTAAACTTGTAATAAGGTCGCAACATGCGTTTAAGTTTATAAAAAAAAAATAAAAAAATTTTCCCCCAAAAATTATTCCCAGTCTACCAGAATATACATTTGGGAACGGGGAATAAATATTTGGGAATTATTGCAATTTGTAATTACAGCAAAATATTTTCCCAATTCCCTATTCCCTGGGAAAGCCAGAATAGGGCCACAGATGGCCATATTACAGAACATATTCCAAAAATCGTTTAAGAATCGCATTTCCATCCATCATCTAATCCCATCATAGTCGGTAAAGAAATTACCGAATTCAGCCCCAGTGGCCCTATTCTGGTAATTCCCCGGGAATAGGGAATAATTTATTTTTGTAGCAGTTATTCCCCAGATATTTTTCCCAATTCCCCGTTTTCCAAAAGTTAATTCTGGCGATTGGGGAATAAATTTACGGGAAAATAATTTAATTATTCGCGGTCTAGTGATCCTGTGGTCTAGTTGAGGAGTGATCGCAATAAAACAAGAAAACAAAAGTCTAAAAGTAGTTTACTACATTTAATTGGTTCTTATTGATATTTCAATCGAGTTTACTTAAAAAATAATTTTGTTTATTAAAGTAAAACATTGGCTATTAATATTTCCAATAAATATTACCAGTTTTCAGTATAAATTTACAGTCATAATATTGCTATAAATACAAAATACAATAAATTTCCGATAAATTCTATTTCCAGTTAATTCTTTCCTAAAATAGGTATGGAATAATAAACGTCAAAACTGCTATAATGGGGAATAATTTTTTCCCAAAAATATTTTTTCCCTCAACGCCAGAATACACTTTTGGGGAAAAGGGAATAAAACTGCTACAAAATTTAAAATTTCCATTCTCCGGGAATAGGAATTACCAGAATATGGCCACAGGTAAATAATCCCATTTCCATCCAACATACCCAATTCCATCATAATCGGTTAAGAAATAGCCGAGTTCCGTCCCAGGTGGCCATATTCCAGAACTTCATCCAAAAATCATTTATGAATCTCATTTTTGACTAACAAATCCAATTCCATCATAATCAGTTGAGAAATTACCGAATTCCGCCTTAGTGGCCCTATTCTGGTTTTCCCCGGGAATTGGGAATTAGTGACGTATATTGGTCTATTTCAGCACTCTCGAATTAAATACACAACCGTAGGAAATTCTTCCATTCGCGTCAAACTGTATGACAACGACTATGATATCGACACCTACTTATACACAATCAACTTCCCAACCACCCCATACTTTTCTTTCCAATAACGCTGGATCGCGGATAAATTTGAATTTTTGACTTGAGATTATTGATTTGAAAAAATAATACAACGCGTCAGTCGTCGCGACCTGTGGCCCTATTCTGGTAATTCCCGGGGAATGGAAATTTTAAATTTTGTAGCAGTGTTATTCCCTTTTCCTCAAAAGTGTATTCTGGCGTTTGGGGAAAAAAATTTTTTGGGAAAAATTATTCCCCATTATAGCAGTTTTGACGTTTATTATTCCATACCTATTTTAGGAAAGAATTAACTGAAAATAGAATTTATCGGAAATTTATTGTATTTTGTATTTATAGCAATATTATGACTGTAAATTTATACTGAAAACTGGTAATATTTATTGGAAATATTAATAGCCAATGTTTTACTTTAATAAACAAAATTATTTTTTAAGTAAACTCGATTGAAATATCAATAAGAACCAATTAAATGTAGTAAACTACTTTTAGACTTTTGTTTTCTTGTTTTATTGCGATCACTCCTCAACTAGACCACAGGATCACTAGACCGCGAATAATTAAATTATTTTCCCGTAAATTTATTCCCCAATCGCCAGAATTAACTTTTGAAAACGGGGAATTGGGAAAAATATCTGGGGAATAACTGCTACAAAAATAAATTATTCCCTATTCCCGGGGAATGACCAGAATAGGGACACTGATGAGAAGACTGATTTTTCAAATCAATAATCTCATCTGTTCGAAACTGATTGTTGTGATTCTTACACATTTGTCATCTATAAAAATTCAAACAATTAAAAGCCCTGAACAAAGTCTGAAACGCAGATGCCAATATGCAACAAACTACAGAAGATAGTGCACACTAACAACCCATCCCATGTTAATTTTTTTCTTTCGCACGACTACTTATTAAACTAGTGCGCACATCACTTTGGACGGCAGTCCAAACGAGTGACGAAGGCACCTACTGTGCTGAAAGTCGAACTCGTATACATACAGCTAGTTTCGAACTTTTTCCCTTTGAGATCGCCATGATCGTTTATAAACCATTGGAAAGGTCTTAAAAAGTAGACCCAAATATTGTATAAAAGCATGAATTTCTACCAACATTGAGTGGAGATATGACCTTCCGAAAATTGCCCCAAAAAATCAGTTTTTTCACCTCACGAGGTGACTTATTTGAATAAAACGGGTTCCACAAATAAGTCTTCGTTTCGAAAAGGGCCTCAGTACTTCTTTCATTTCATCTCATATTTTCATCCCATATTTTCAGGGTTTGTAGTACTTGAAAAACTAAGCAACCTTTGTTCTAAAACTTTTTGATTTGGCCGCCATGTTGGCCGCGGCTGGCCTCTGAACGGCGACTTTTGACCATTTTGGCCACGTACACAGCGCTGCACCTATTTGACGTACCCCGGACATATGCATATCGTTGGAAAATTATTGACGCCAGCTGTCAAATAGCATATAAAACAATTAGGGTGGAGGGTCATTTTGACCAAAAAACTGAAAAATGCCAAATCGGCCGGCCACATTCGGCCAAATTGCTAAAAATTAGTCCAAGACTTTTGATTCATATTTGCAGGATGATTAGCCACAAACCTCACCTACAATATGACATCAACCGTTTGTCGCAAAAAACTCGTATATTTTAGATATTGAACCCCATAACTTAAAAAGCCACCCTAAGTTTTTGCAAAATTTCATTTTTTGGCTCAAATGCACCCACCTAATATTGGTCCGTTGCGGTTCATAATTATAGTGAATCAACGTATTACAATGAAACAAATATAAATGCATCATATTATTATTATTGCTAAGAGAATTTTTACCAGTGACCCTTTTTTCATTGCAAAGAAAAACTGACAAATTGATGTGATCGAAAAAATCACCAAATACATTGAAAATTTGACAGTCTCCTAGCATAAAATCAATATTTTTTAATCTTTATGATGATTTCTTTAAAAATAGATCTTATCTCCCCTCCCATCGCATGAAGATGGAATATCAGCGAGAGGGTAGCTACCATTAATTTTTGTTTCCAACTAACACACTAAAATATGTATATTTTATTGTATTGTTTAGAAAACAAAAACTAGTGGGTGTGTTTTGTTTGTTATTATATAATTTAAAAGTGCATTTCGATCACGATTTTTTTTATATTTCTATTTTTCATTATTGTTTTAGTCTTTTTATGCATGAATGAGGCGTGGCTTCACATTGTGTTTGGTTTTGAGTGCGCACATACGATGTACCAAAACCAAACACAATCAATAATCATATTCTATAAGCCGGCTTATAATCGGCTATACACGCAGTAATATCACTTTTTAACTCCTATTTGATAGTATTTGTGTACATTTTTAACTTCTATTTGGTAGTATTTGTATACCGCCAATAGAAATCGAATGTGACACATTTGTTCTAGATTTCTCGTTTATGTTTATCCAAACAACAAAAAACAAAACTGATTTAAAGATCAAATATGTGAAGCCACGCCCCATTCATGCATAAAAAGACTAAAACAATAATGAAAAATTGAAATAAAAAAAAAATCGTGATCGAAATGCACTTTTTAATTATATAACAACAAACAAAACACACCCACTAGTTTTTGTTTTCTATTTTTTCCTTTAACCATTTCCGGGCCGCAATGCGAACCATACTTTTCTCGAATTTCTTTTTCATTTTTTCCATTCTAATAAACATAATGAACAAAGCACATTTCAAAAATCTTATTTCTGATTGAAAGGTGAGAGAGTAATGCCTCAACCAGTCCGACTTAAGTTCTTAAGTTGTGCTCCGTTTTGAACCACTTCGGAGTGCGGTACGACCCCAACCAAAATTTTAGAGGTCAGTTGTTTATTCGTGACGAGAAGCCTATGCAATTTTGGTGATTGTAGCACTAGCCGAAGTGGTGCAATCGGCGTGTAACTTAAGCTCTTAAGTCTGACTGGTTGAGGCATAAAGGATGAGGTACTGCATTTGAAACATGATATTGCTGAGTATACTAACTATAAGCTAGTTTAGGCATTAATTTTTAAATTTGTGGTATATTATATACCAAAAGGCCGCAAAGGGTTAAACATTTTTTTTTTTATGTAAATGTATTTTCGAAACATATGCACAACTTCGAGTAAATAGAGAATAAAATTTCATGTTCGTATAGGCACAACAGAATTGAACAGAAGTGAAAAATTACATGTGTGTCGCAACAATACGGCTTATAGAATATGATTGTGTTTGGTTTTGCTGACAACAATAAAACGAATCGCAATTCAATTCATTTTCAATTTGCCCTGCCAAAATCATTGATATCAAATAAAAAACCTCTTAACGAGGTAAATGTTAGAGTGGCGAAAGCCGAATTCAATTCACAAAATTTCTGATATCAAATTTGTACCGAAAAAAACAATTGCATTCGATTTTTCAACGATTTTTCGGAATGTCAGTGCATTCGGAGCGTTTGTTTGCATTTTTCTTCTAGCTGTCAAAAACAACAACTAAAATTCCGAAAAATCGTTGAAAAATCGAATGCAATTGTTTTTTTCGGCAAACATATGATATCAGAAATTTTGTGAATTGAATTCGGCTTTCGTCACTCGAACATTTACCTCGTTAAGAGGTTTTTTATTTGATACAATGTACACATGTTCTAATACAACTATATTTGCTATACTGTAGTTTTTTCTGTATTTGTTGCATTAGCATCGCTTTGTATTGTTGTTGGTTTTGGTTAGATACATAATTTACGAATTTATTAAATTTCACAATATCATTTAAATTAATAAAGTGTTGTGTTAATTCCCAATATAGTATATAGTTTAATCTAATTCCTAGTAAATAAATCTAAAAGTGATTTCATTATCATTCATATTTCCGTTATTCAATCCACTTTCTAATTTGTTAAATGTTTTCTTCACAATATTATTTTAATTTTTTGTACATAAAAATATAGATCAATATATAGAAAAACTTTGTCAACATTTATGTATCTATAATTTGTATGTGTCATTTATGCCTTTTTATAATTTTTTCCGATCAAACTTCACCGATGCTCTAATGATTATAACCTAAATATTTTATGTTAAATTACCGTGACTTTACCACTTATCGGTAGAAAAGTGAATTCACCAACCAAAATCTATTACTACGTATATATTAAGAATTCAATCCGGATTGAACCCGGATCGAAATTTCAATATATACGGGATCGAGTCATCTTCGCGTTAACTCGATTCGATCCACCAAATTTGTAGAATCGAGTTAACTCAATCCTTTTAAACGCCAATACATACGGAATCGAGTCCAAAAACAACAACAACAAATTATTATAAAAATATTAATAATAAAACAACGCCATTTTTATTTCTTTTACGATTATTTGCGTATATATGTATTTTTTAAAATATTTTTATTTTTGTTCTAATTTAAATAAATATAGAAATATGTATTTAGAATTTTTTTTTTGACGTTTATCTCAACTCGTTTTCGATTCGATCCCAACATTTTTTTTTTTTTTTTTTTATTTAATAAATTTATTTATTTATTTATACAATATTACAACTGATTCAGAGATCATCTAGTAATTTATCTTTCTTAAATTAAGTTCTCGGGTTAAGATGAGTAACCTATTGGTTACTCATTTTATAATACTTTCTTCTAAACCAAACTGCCCAGCTCCAGAGGTTTCTGCCTTTGGAGTCTCCTCACGCCGTTAGTGGTGTCCAACATACGACGGATATCTGCATTTTCGTGTAGAGATAAGCGCTGTACGTGTTTCCTTGCATGATTCTTTATTTCATCGGTGACGTATTCCATCTTCAAGTCTCTATGGATGTTGTCATTCCTAATGTACCATGGGGCGTTCACAATCCCTCGTAGCACTTTATTTTGGAAGCATTGTATCATTTGTACATTGGTTTTCTTGGCACAACCCCAAAGCTGGATACCATAGGTCCATACTGGTTTTAGCATTTGCCTGTATAGAAGCAATTTGTTGTGTATTGAGAGCTCAGAGTTTCTACCCATGAGCCAGTACATTTTTCTATATTTGATGTTTAACTCTTCTTTTTTCTTCTTGATGTGTTCTTTCCATCTTAGCTTAGCATCGAGGGTCATGCCAAGGTATTTAGCTGTATTTGCATATGGAATTTGGTTTGAGTTGAGAACCACGGGAATACAGTTTACATTTTGATTTGTAAAGTTGACGTGTACTGATTTGGCTTCATTTAATGAGATGCGCCATTTTTTAGTCCAGTTGCTCACCGTGTTAACTGCACTTTGAAGTTTGCTTGTTGCTTCCGAAATATCTTTTCCAACTGCTAGAATAGCTGTATCGTCTGCAAATGTTGCTACTGTGGTACCTTCAATATTCGGTAAGTCTCTCGTGTAAAGAATAAACAGAATAGGTCCAAGTACGCTACCTTGTGGTATACCTGCTGATATTCTTTTTATTTCAGAGTACTCATTTTCAAATTTGACTCTAAAGTGTCGATCAGCTATGTACGATTTAAGAATTTGATAAAATTGCTTAGGCAGGTCTCGATGCAGTTTAAATTCAAGCCCTTGGTGCCAAACTTTGTCGAAAGCTTGAGCTACATCTAAGAAAATACTGGAACATATTTTCTTATTCTCGAGTGCATCCTCAATGACATCCGTTATTCTGTGAACTTGTTCAACTGTAGAGTGGTTTTCTCTAAACCCAAATTGGTGTGGTGGAATTAGGCATCTCTCTTCTATTATAGGTTTGAGTCTTTTCAGCAACAGTTTTTCAAATATTTTTGATATGATTGGAAGTAGTGATATCGGTCTATATGATTTTTTATCGTTTCCTGGTTTGCCTGGTTTAGGAATCATTATTACTTCGGCCACCTTCCATTGTCGTGGAACATATTTCAATCTGAAAGCTGCATTAATTATTTGATTTAATTTACGCAAACCTTTCTCGGGAATGGCTTTCACGATTTGTCCAGTTATTAAATCATAACCTGGAGCTTTTCTGATACTTAAGTTACTATTGATTTCAGTTTTAAGCTCCAATAAAGTCACAAGCCTTATGTCAAGATCATCTGCTTTGTTTACGACTGTTGTATTTTCATTTGCTGTTTGCCTCGGCAACGGTTGAAAAGTCTCTTCTAAATAAGCAGCAAATAGAGAGACTTTCTGTTTGTCACTTTTAGCCCATGAACCGTCATCGCATTTGATAGGCGGCACATGCATTTTGGATCTTTTTAGTCCCTTCGTTGCTTTCCAAAGCGAGTAATCGTCATCCTTTAATTCAGATAATTCAGAAAGACCTCGTAGTCGCTTAGTTATGCTTTCGTTCTTTATTTCTTTTATTAGTTGTTTTAATTTGTTGCACAAAAAATTTAGAATAGTTTTGTGTTGCGGTGCACGAGAGTGCTGCCAGATTTTGCGAGCTTTCCGTTTCTCCCTAAGTAGCTCTCTGACTTCAAGAGGATAGTTATGTTTCATTATAGCGTTGGTATGAGAAATCGGTGAACTTTCCCAAGCCGCTTGTTGGATGATGTTATTAAATATTTCTAGTTGATCTTCCAACTGCACCTTCGTTCTAATTGGTTCGCCGAGATTTGTTCGATCTTCTACTAATTTCTTAAATAGATCCCAATTGGTTTTATTGTTTGTTAACTTAGGTGAATTATCTTTTTTTATTATCATTGTACTCAGTGTCATGATCACAGGTTAGTGGTCAGATGATAGTCCTTCACTATTTTCGATGCATGTGTAGTCCTCTAAAACTCCTTTTGTTACAAAGAAGTCAAGAAGATCTGGAATTTTATGTGTGTCAGCAGGCCAATATGTTGGTTTATCGCCAGAGAGGAATTCACAGTTGTTCTCGCGAGCTGCATTAAATAACTCTTTCCCTTTAGAGGTTGTAAGTCTAGATCCCCAATAGGTGTTCTTTGCATTAAAATCACCGCCTATGATAAAATTTGATCCTAGTGATTTAAAAAGTCGACTGTAGTCTTCTTTTTTTAATTGATGGCGTGGGGGACAGTAAATAGAGGAGATTTTGAGTTCCCTATTATATATTGTTTCAACTATTATGGTTTTAACCTGCATAATTTCTTCCTCAATGCCGGGCACTTCGTAATGTTTAATATTATTTTTAACAATTACGGTAGACCCGCCTCTAGCGTTTCCTCCTGGATGAATAGCATGGTAGCATTGATAGTTACGTATTTTAATAAATGAAGTTTCTGTTAAATGAGTTTCCGAGACAAGACATATATCTATTTTTTCTAAGTTTAGAAAAATTTCTAGTTCTGGAACATGCTGTGGTAATCCATTCGCGTTCCAAATAACAATTCTAAATGATCTATTCATTTGATTAGTATAGCATTGATGTAAGCTCATTGGTAGCTTCTTGTCTATCCAGCCGCTTATATATAGCTTCTAGACCACGTTCTTGTTTTGCTAGGCGTGCATTTATCGTTTCTATACTTCGAAATATCCTTTCTAGTGGATTTTCTTCAATAGTATTTTGTTGCGTTATCTGAGAGTAGGATCTCCTCTCTGGCCCTATGGGCTCTGGTTGAGTCGGCGCTCTAGTTGTAGTTGGAATCCTTTCTCTTCTAACATTACTGTTTTGAGTCGATTGGCGTGTTTTATTTCTTAACCTTTGCAGTTGTACCGCTACTTCGCATCCTCTATAGTTGGCTGGGTGTTGTCCTTTACAGTTTATACACCTTGCAGGTTCGGTTCGACTAAGAGAACAGTCTTTTGCGTTGTGTCTGCCGGCACATTTTACACACCTAACATCTCTCCCGCAATATCTTTGGGTGTGGTTATAAGCTTGACATTTCTTGCATTGAGGTATTAATCTCGTGTTCTTTTTCAGTGGTTCTATTTTAACCCTCATATTAAGTATTGCTTTGATATTAAATATATTTTCAATTTTTTCGCTTTTGTTGAATGTGAGCATGAATAGCGGGAGCCCTCTTTTAACGATCTTGGTTCCTTGACTATTTTCAACTTTCTCTCGTTTAAGGATATTGACTGCGTCTTCAATTTGCAGTTCTTTCATTTTGAGATCTTCTATTATATCCTCCTTCCTGCAGGTGGGATGTAGACCTCTGGCCATAACCTTGATGTTTCGGTTATTTTTGTCTTCATATGTATACCACTCTTTACCTTCTTCAGTGAGCTTTGTGGCTAAAGCTCTGTATGCATCGGGATCTCTTGTGTTTATCTTCCAAACATTATTGTTTAGTGCAACTACTCTATAGTCGTTTGTGGACACTGATTTCATTAGAGCTTGGATATTCGCAAACTCAGTAATGCCTACCACATTAATTGGCGGTGGTGCTTTGGTCTTCATTGCAACCTTTCGTTGTTCTTGTCGCTGGTGATGTTGGGGTACAGGCACTGGATTGACAGTTTCATTAACTTTTGCTTGCGAGAGCTCCTCAACTTCTGGCGAGAATTCTGCTCTTCGTTTTTTCCTTGGTCTTTTCTTCTGTTTGTGTATCCAATCAGTTTCTCTTTGCAAGTTCCTCCTCATCTGTGTGGAACTCAGCGTCAGTACGGGCAAGGGTACTGGTTTCGTTATAACAAGTAAGAGGAGTTTCCACAACCTCTATCAGATTGGGCTTCTTTAGCTCCTCGTTTTCTTTCTTTAACTTAGCGATTTCATTGCTAAGTTGCGATGCGACTTTTTCTATTTCACTCAGTCTTCTGCGTAGTTCAGCATTTTCGATTTCCTGCTGAGTTGCGAACTCTATTTGTCTAGGTGGTGACCTAGCTAATTTTGAACTTCGATCGAATGGGAATAGCAATGGTTGGCTCACCCCAGAATCCTTTGAGCCGGCCTCGTTAGAGGGTGGATTAGCCAACTGAGCAGTTGGTGTACCACCTGGGGTAAAAATTCCTTTTTGTTGAAAACTCATTGCATTATAATGACTGGTTATTGAAGCAGCTACCAATCTAACCAGTGAAATTGGCAGTGGGTCAGTGGAGAGAACATCATTTACTAGGTTCTCGGTGTTCGGTTATCCCGCCGTTACTCGGTCGCCAGAGCCTCGTTGGTTAATTAGCAGGGAGCACCACGTGCAGGTGAGGTTGACATTTGGGCTGGTGTATTGACCTTCTAGACCGATGCCCCTTACCCCCCATCCCCGAAGTTTCCAACATAATCCGCCAATATATACGCTAGAAAAGATAATTCAGTTTCAATCCAAAGTTAACTCTAAGTTGATTCGATCCGGATTGAATCCCTAATATATACGTAGTATATGAGAAAAATTATCCGGACAACATTATACTGTTAAAGTTAGCCGAAAGTTTCCAGCCGAAAGGTAATGCAGATAGTGTCTTGAATACAGCAAAAATCAGTTATGAACTCGAATTTAAGAGAATTTAGGATCGGGCTACATCATTCGGGTGAAGGAGAAATTATTTTAGTTTATAGGAATTTAAAAATCGATAGGAGCGAGAGTATAAAGAGAGTTTAAAAATAGTCAAGACACTATCTGCATTATCTTTCGGCTGGAAACTATCGGCTAACTTTAATAGGGTGACAACCCAATATGCAATGCCGACGGAATTCCATTTACATTCGCGTTCTAAAACCACACTGCTTCTATGGAAAGAACCATGTGTGTCACGCGGAAATTCGTACTCCCAGCCAAAGAAAAGTGTCACAAAAATTCCGGTGTCGGTGTGAATCCCAACTAAAAAGAGAAAAAAATCACAGAAACAAAAGGCACGTGTTTGTATATATTTTCCAATTGGAACAAATAATAATTCTTATCCGAAATAAAACAAAATTTTCCATTTATAATAAAATAAATATTAATATTTTATTCACATTATTTTTTATTTGTGTACAAAAAAACATAGAAAATGTATTTACATATTTAAATGTCATAAATTGAGTTTTGTATTGCATCCGCCACGTTGTATTGCATCCGCCATATTGAGATCTTGAAAAAAAAAATCATTGAAAATTTACTACGTAAATGTATTTCGCGACGACGCCATTGTGAGACAGATCTCTATTACCTTTTTAGTCCAAATTTGCACATCGCGATCACTAAATAAGTTAATAATTATTATTATATATTTAAATTTAAAATTATTTACTTTAACAAATCGAAAAACATTATAATGAAACACAACACTATAAAGTAAAAAAACTAATTATGTAGTGCAACCGTGCACGTCGACTTGTCAGAAGAAACTGAAAATAAAAGATATACAATCGAAACTTATAAAACGAAAATAATATTACCGCGAAATAGAAAGAGATAAACAATTATTTTTCTCGAAAATCAATATTTTTGTGTCTTTGATATTTTGTAGTACGGAGTTCTGTGCGACATTTGAGCAGTTTTTTCCACACAGTGGAATAATTGCATACCGGGAACATTATATTTCATAGACTTATATACACGCTACAGAATTTATGATTGTTATAAGTTATGTTACCTTAGAATACATTTGCTTAATAGAATATTTACAAAGGAACTTACCTCGGTAATAAAAGAAAACGTTCCTCACATGTTCAAGAAATTGATTTTGTTTACTATACTAGGCGACATAAATTTAAAGATTTGCAAGTAATTATTTTTTTTGTAAACATTTTCTTGCGGCAGCGGTCACTGAATTTCTTCTTTTCTTGTTTTTTTTGGCGTTATTAAAATTACAATCATGAGGTAGACAAGCATTTAAGGGGAGATTAAGGGTGGTGAGAAGTCAACATGGGCACGCGGAATTAAATCCGTTTTATTGTATTTTTTTTTTGGGGGTATTAGTTTTGTTTTCGGCACATGATTTTTTTTTTGGAACAGTAGACTTATTACTCGTTAAATTGGTGTTGAACCCCCCCTTAGCCCTGAGCCACTCGCAACCAGCATGTGCACTCACACCAAGGCGTGACCGCAAGGTCTACGTTACAAAATGGCGCCGAAACAGGGACCTGAAGGTCACACCCAATTAACAATGTGTTAATTGATATTTTCGTGTCGGATTTTTTTTTTACATTGTCGGTTGCTCTAATAAAGCATCCCAAAGCCATCAGCTTTTAACTGTACAGATGATTGTTTTAAAGTTTTACTGGTTATGCGGGAAATCATCATTAAAATCATCATTACTTTTCGGTTTTTTTTTTCTCAAATTATAGTTCAGCAAGTAATAAATTATTTATTTTCTATTCACAGTTGAAATTCATAACTTAAGAAAATTGTTTCAATGACTTCAACGTGATTCTTTGGTTCTTGAATCATATGATTATTAAGATTTTATGGTGGAACTGTGAATCGGATTTAATTTTGATTTTATTTTTTTCTTCATTTTCGGGGTATGGAATCATAATTAGAATTATGGTGACTTTAGCTTCTCTATTGTTGATCGACCTGATTGTGAATAAATCTTTCTCAGTAATATCGATGACCTAATTCCCTTTGTACTGGTATTGTGTTTTTATCCCGGAAATTTGTAGTAATTTAATTTAAATACAGTTTTTTTTTCTTTTCATTATGATTTATAGTGTCGGTTAGTTATCCATTAACCTATTGGCAGAAGTTCTTTAGGTGATTGAATTTAGGTGATTCCTAGCGATCTCATCTTTTGCTTCGAAACTGTTAGAGTGATGGCTGATTAGCTCAATTACAAACTTTGTAGCATATATTTATTTGTTCTTTATTTACGTTGTCCTTGTCGACTAATATCACCCCAAATGCTCCCTTTATTATTTATTTGACATTTATATACTGATATAAACCTTACATTTATTTCATTTATTTAATTTTTTCTATTATTCTTATTATTTTTGGTTTGAAACATTGAATTATTGGGAAATAAGAATTAATTATTCATTTTGCTTACCCGTTGGGGAATTTATTTTTAAAAATACTTATTTTTTTTTTTTGTTAGAATTAGAATAAAATTACCTAATTACAAACTGTACTTAGTCATTCAATCACAATACGATAAGCCCTTATATCTGAATTACATTTAGAATTTGAAACAACTCGTTTTCGTCATGGACATAGAATCGTATGTTAAATTATTAACTCAAGAGGAGTTAGATGTCGAATTGGTTGTCAGGGAAATCGACCCAGAAACCCCCGATGCAGTAAAATTACTAGAAAAAGCATTAAATACCGAGTCAACAGACACTAAATTAATACCTCAAAAATCTCACCCGCTTCAAAATCCCGTATTACACATTCATTCTGCCCATGAACTATACGCATCGTTTGAAAAAGATGTGTATATTTCACACAAGGTTGTACCACCAACGGTAGCATTGCGAGTATCAGCACGAGCGTTACATTGGCATAGACGTCTGCAAAGACTTAAAAATTCGTATGGCAATTCAAAAAGTTTGGTTGGAGAACAAGCAATTCCAACTCCGACGTTGGGAAAAACAGAAGCAAACCGTCCGAAAAGTAATGCAAATAAACTAACGTTAGAAGATATATGGAGAACGTCTCGGATTCGGAAGGTCGTGCAGCGGCAATAACACCGTCTACAAGTAGCCTAACACACCCGATAAGCACAGCCTCAGGGGAACTGGTAACCTGGAGGGCACCAGAATCTCATTTTCCACAGTTTCATTTACCGCCACCTCGGAAGTTGATGAACGCAAATGAAGGATCTTATAATCACGACTCGAAATCAAAGATTAGAGTAGAACTCATGGATTATTCGCAGATAAAAATACCGGAGAGCCACCATGAGAAGCTACCTAGCAGATCTATGTATCGATCTACGGTCCCGAAATGGAAAATTAGTTTCGACGGAAGTGGTCAAAGGGGAAGCCTTGACGTACACGATTTCATAATCCGCATTGAAACGTTTGCTAGAAGAGACGGATGCGGCATTCAACAACTACCAGTACTAATCCATAATTTTGTCACCGACATTGCCGAGAAATGGTTATGGGCTTTCACCAGAGACAATCCGGATGCGGCCTGGGAAGAAATGCGACGTTCATTCCTAACGCGGTTTTCTAGTCACGAAACTGAGCGTGAGACTCGAAGGTTTATTGACGCAAGCAGCGGTTTCAGGAAAGCGTCAGCGATTATATACTCGATATTCAGACATTGAACGGCAGGCTTTCGAATCGATTCAGCGAATCCGAACTCTTAGAAATCATCAGAGAAAATATGATCTCGGCTCTTCAAACTGTAACTTTGACACAAGAATTTCGTTCATTGGAGCATTTACGACAAGTATGTCAAAAATTTGAGAGAGTGTGGGCAAAATCAGGGTTTGACGCGAGGAACCTGGGAACCAACCACAACCGCCGTCAACATGTCAATGAAGTACGGATCGAAAATGACAAGCTAGAAGGATCGTTAAATCTATTAAACTTTAGTGATAATACGCAAGAGGAGGAGATTTCTGCCTTAAAGAAACAGACACGCTCTGATACGCGGATGACCTCAAATTTGATTTGCTGGAATTGCCGTGACATTTGACACCGGTACCAAGACTGTCCACATGAAATGAAACAAATTTTTTGCTTCGGATGCGGAACTCACGGAACAATAAAACCCAGATGTACTAACTGCCTGAAAAGTCAATCGGGAAACACGACGCCGAACGCACCCCAACCTGGAGGAGCTCGTTCGGAGGGGAGACCATTGTAGTCCAGGAACCGGTAACGAAGTCGTCTAGCCAAGTCGACGCCACTACTAATACTGCTCACAGTCAATAGTCTCAAAATTGTTCTTACACTCATTTATGTCATTGCTACCTTACAAATCAACCAAATATTAATTCAGAATTACCCAATCGTAATCGCTTCTCGACACTTTCGGTTAGTACACAAACTGAGCCGCAAACTGATTTTCACCTAAGTAGTAACGGCAAGAACGAACTACCTTCTCCAAAAGGTATACGATCTTGGAATTATTGGAAAGAGCGTAGGCGAATTCACAAAATTTGCAGTACCAAACAACTTGTCGGGCTGTTAGATAGCGGTGCCTCAATCAGTATATTGGGGAGAAATTCTTTAGAATTAATTGACTCGGAAAACCTCAAGGTAAAGAAAGTGTCCGCTGTTATTCGAACTGCTGATGGGACGCCTAACAAAATTCTGGGCTACGTTGAAACCGAAATCTGTTACAACAACAAAACTAATCTCATGCGATTCTATGTCGTACCTAGTTTGGATGGTGTTTTATATCTGGGCATTGAGTTTTGGTCTAAATTTAATCTAGCTCCCATGATAACAAATGAATTGGTCGTTGACAAGTTAGATTCCTCTCAACATAAACTTACTGACGGTGAAGTTCAAGAACTTGAGCAGATTAAAAATCTATTTCCTTCGGACGCAATTGACGGGTTGGGGAGAACCACGCTCCTGGAACACACGATAGATGTCGGTCAAACAACACCGATCAAGCAGAGGTATTACAATGTTTCACCAGCCATTCAGGACCTTATGTATTTTGAACTTGATCGCATGCTAAATCTGAAGGTCATAGAAGAATCCCATAGTGCATGGAGTTCTCCTGTGGTCAGTGAGGAAACAAAACGGCAAAGTTCGACTATGTTTGGATTCGCGGAAAGTTAATCAGGTGACAATAAAGGATGCCTACCCTCTGCCTCTAATAGATGGCTTGTTAGGGAGATTGCATCAAACCAAGTTTATAAGTTCGTTAGACCTCAAAGATGCCTTTTGGCAAATTCCATTGTCTGAGGGGTCGCGCGATAAGACAGCCTTCACGGTAGACCTTTCTACCAGTTCACCGTGATGCCGTTTGGTCTTTGTAATGTCCCTCAGACAATGTGTCGGCTTATGGACTTGGTTATCCCCTATCAGTTACACGATCGCGTCTTCGTGTTTCTGGACGACCTCCTCATCATTTCAGCTACAATGGACGAACACTTTTCACTACTAAAAACTGTTGCAGGATTAATTAGGAAGGCAGGATTAACCATTAATCTCAAAAAGAGCAAATTCGTGATGCGCGAAATAAAATATCTTGGATATCTGGTTGGCGAGGATGGTCTCCGTACCGACCCCGATAAAGTTGACGCTATCTGTAAGTACCCAGCTCCAAAGAGTGTAAAACAGACACGGAGACTTTTGGGTATGGCAGGCTGGTACAGAAGATTCATCCCCAACTTTGCTGAATTAACTGCTCCCATCACGAATTTGTTGAAGAAAGGTCAGAAATTTGAATGGACACAGGAAGCTCAATCGGCATTTGAAGGTCTAACATTCCGACTTTCATCTTCTCCAGTCTTAATTAACGCTGATTTTAGCAAACCATTCGCTATACGATGTGATGCCAGTACTCAAGCAGTAGGTGGGGTACTATATCAAACGACGGAAGATGGGGCAGAAAGGCCAATTGCTTTTATGTCGCAGAAGTTAAACTCTGCACAAAAGAATTATACGGTGACGGAGCTCGAGTGTTTGGCGGCCCTTCTGAGTATCAAAAAATTCCGCCCTTATATTGAAGGTTATCAATTCAAACTGATAACCGATCATGCGAGCTTGAAGTGGCTGATGGCTCAAAAAGATTTGAGTGGGCGACTCGCTCGATGGAGCCTAAAGCTACAGGCGTATAACTTTACTATCGAGCACCAAAAAGGTCCCTTGAACATCATTCCTGATGCTCTCTCGCGGGCCTACAACGACAGTCTTGCAGAATTGATTCAAGACCTCCCAAAGCTCTTATCGGCGGTTCATTTAAATTCTCCTTCTTTCCAAGAACCAGAGTATCTAGAGATTGTAGGAAAAGTTAGATCATTTCCCATAAATTATCCGAATCATCGGATTCATGGGGATAGGGTTTACGTTCGCTTTGATCCTAAGGCTGAAGGCTGTTCGTAAACTCTACATTGTTACAATATTGTTAACAATGACAGCTCTAAATCGTTCGGAAACTATCATTGTAACAACGAGCACGTGCTTTTTGTCGTTCGTAAACTCGTTTTAACATTGTTACAAATGTCATTCTCAACCCTACTTGAGGCTGCCTCTCCAGCTGCCAAAGTACTAATTATGCTACAATCAAGCGAACAAAATATTCTTTCACATCAATATCTAAACAAAATAATTTTTAATGAACTTTTTAATGTGGTCAATGTGTTTGATAACAGTACTATGCGTATAATTGAGTATTATTTAAAAATTATGATTTTAATACTCTAAGTCTACGGGTATCTAGTTTATTATGAGAGAATAGAAATTAGTTTTTTGATTTGCATTTTATTTTTGTTTTTTTCTGCATCTGGAAAATCATTGACACTTGTTACAAAATTATTGTTAAGCACATATGTCATCCTAACAATGACAGTTGTAACAATGTTAACAATGTAGAGTTTACGAACAGCCTCCTGACACTCCGATATCCCAAACCTCTGTCTGGAAATTACTTATTCCAAAATCATTAACCAGGGAATTAATTAGACAGGAGCACGATGAACCATCAGCTTCCCACAGTGGTATTAGGCGAACCCTCGAGCGCTTGCGCCGACTCTATTTTTGGCCTGGAATGCGGAACCAAGTTTGTGATTACATTAAAAGTTGCGAAATCTGCAAAACTACAAAGGCACTAAACAAGCGTTTGACACCGCCAATGTCTAAAAATCCATCGTTTAACGAGCGGTCTTTCCAGAAATTGTATGTAGATCTTTTAGGTCCTTGTCCACGATCAAGATCAGGAAAAACATATATACTCATTGTACTGGACAAATTAACGAAATATGTTCTTCTTAAATCTTTGTCGCAGGCTATTACAAAGCCTATTATTGCCTTCCTCCGAGACGAAGTATTTTATCAATTTGGCGTTCCAGAGTATATCCATAGCGATAACGGGAGACAATTCATAGCGATAACGGGAGACAATTCATTTCACTCAAATGAGTTTAAAGCATTGTTGGATGAATTTGGGGTACAACACATTAGAACCGCTATATACACCCCTCAGTCTAATGCATCCGAACGCGTAAATCGTTCGATTGTATCGGCTATTCGAGCCTACGTAACAACGGACCATAAACGTTATGATACTCATCTTGGAGCAATAGCCGGGTCCCTTCGAAACTCAATTCACGAGTCTACCACTTTTTCTCCTCACTATGCAACGGGAATCGAATCAACGGGATTATAACAGTTGGGGCAACAGAGAGCGTTGGTATTGAGCATGGATGACGGTCTCTTTATCGTAAACAATTTATCGTGTTTCAATTTAACGTGAACATTTAATCGTAGAACAGTTTATCGTGGACACAATTTACCGTGGACACAATTTATCGTGGGACAATTTATCGTAGAACAGTTTTTCGTGGACAATTTATCGTAGAAAGGTTTTATTCGTGATATCAAAAAATTAGTGGGATTCTTTAATGATTTTTGGAAGAAGTTCTGGAATATTGCCATGTGGGACGGAACTCGGTAGTTTCTTAACTGATTATGATGGGATTTGGTATGTTGGATGGAAATGGGATTATTGAATGATTTTGGGAAGAAGTTCTGGAATATGGCCATGTGGGACGGAACTCGGTAGTTTCTTAACCTATTATGATAGGATTGGTTATGTTGGATGGAAATGGGATTATTGGATGATTTTGGGAAGAAGTTCTGGAATATGGCCATGTGGGACGAAACTCGGTAGTTTCTTAACCGATTATGATGGGATTGGGTATGTTAGATGGAAATGGGATTATTGAATGATTTTTGGTAAAAGTTTTGGAATATGGCCATGCGGGACGGAACTCAGTAGTTTCTTAACCGATTATGATGGGATTGGGTATGTTGAATGGAAATGGGATTATTGAATGATTTTTGGAAGAAGTTCTGGAATATGGCCATGTGGGACGGAACTCGGTAGTTTCTTAACCGATTAAAGATCCCGACTCCTACGCCCCCCGAAATTAAAATCTAAAGAGCCCCGCAGGGCTACGGGGAGGAGCGTAGATGTCATTAATAGATTCTATATAATCTGCTCCTACGTGCGGCACGCAGTGCGACTCCCACTCTCAATTTAATATATTCATAAAAAAATATTAAATTTCATTTATTTTTAAATGAGATTCAATATTTTTTTATTAAATTTTTTAGCACGTATTTTTTTAAAATTTTAGTTCGTTTTTATTCCAATAGATGGCGCTAGGTCCAAAATGCTAAGCAAAGGAACATTTTTAGTTATAAACAATTCCGCTCTTGGTCAAAGGGGCGCTACCGTCGCTCAGACTGTCAAAAAAATTTGACTGCGATACTAAAGCTGCTCCAAACTGTTATACGATAAATTGCCCACGATAAACTGTTATACGATAAATTGCCCACGATAAACTGTTCTACGATAAATTGTTCCACGATAAATTGATTCCACGATAAATTGTTTCCACGATAAATTGTTCTACGATAAATTGTTCTACGATAAATTGCTCACGATAAATTGTTCACGATAAACTGACAGTAAATCATTGAGCATATCTGCAATTGTGGCTCATTATACCTCTTACTACGTAGCGTGAAATACAAAAAAATCAGCGGAACGTCTACTGCAAATACACAGCGTTGTCATAGAACAAAAGAAAATTATACCGGGGAGGTCGTAATTTTAATCGCCGGGCCTCATAACAACTAAAGCGGGGTGGAACATTTGTACCGGTACTTAACCGCATTAATATTACGGAAGGAGTAAGGAGTGCCCTTACTCCTTCCAAACGGAAGGTGGACACCGTTAACCAGCAACGGACCAAATGGTAAATCGTTTTTTTTATAATTTTTTTTTTGTATATATAATTTAAATTTTTTTATTTCCTTGATGATTTATGATTGTTATAAGTTATGTTACCTTAGAATACATTTGCTTAATAGAATATTTACAAAGGAACTTACCTCGGTAATAGAAGGAAACGTTCCTCTCATGTTCAAGAAATTGATTTTGTTTACTATACTAGGCGACATAAATTTAAAGATTTACAAGTAATTATTTTTTTTTGTAAACATTTTCTTGCGGCAGCGGTCACTGAATTTCTTCTTTTCTTGTTTTTTTTTTTGGCGTTATTAAAATTACAATCATGAGATAGACAAGCATTTAAGGGGAGATCGAGGGTGGTGAGAAGTCAACATGGGCACGCGGAATTAAAGCCGTTTTATTGTATTTTTTTTGGGGTATTAGTTTTGTTTTCGGCACATGATTTTTTTTTTGGAACAGTAGACTGGTTACTCGTTAAATTGGTGTTGAAACCCCCCTCCCCCTAGCCCTGAGCCACTCGCAACCAGCATGTGCACTCACACCCAGGCGTAACCGCAAGGCCTACGTTACAATGGTTTAAAGAACTAGGGATAACCGCGTCTGTGTACGTGGGTTTCCTATAAATGTTGAAGTTTATAAAGAAGAATTAATCCTGGTTATTGTTATATCTAGAAAATTAATACATTTGTATTAATAAGTCTGAACTTGGTGCGATTAGCAAGATCGAGTCTGAAACTCGAATGAGATAGCAACCTTAGGTCTAGTTGAGAACCCGTGGCATTTAGATCTACAAGCCCCTGATTTTACTAGTCCAGATTATCATGACCTAGTGAATACTCTCTTAAACACCCAGCTTATATTTGATAAAATAAAAGTGGTTGATGGGAAAATACTTATTCATAAGCCAACAAAAGATCCAGATACAAAAACCGATATTCTAAGTGGGAAGCTTTTTATTCAAACCCACGGACCGCAGGTAAAATGATAAATTTCCTTCGGTGGTATTGGTTTTGGCCATCATTGGTAAAAGATATAAGAAATTATGTACGCCAATGCCAAATGTGTAAGCACACTTAAACCACAAATAACCTTCTGAGACCGAAAATGGGAGATATGTCGAGTATATCAGACCTTTCCAGAAGTTGTATTTGTATTACTTAGGACACATAGTGGCAATACTTACATTTTCATTATACTTAACATATTCAAGGTTTAGTTAAATTGAGATTAAAACACTGTTCACCCCCGTGTACCCCCCGCAGGCCAACGAATCCGAACGTGTGAATAGGCCAGTTCTTCCATGTATGTGAAGTTAACCCAGGATTTCATCCAAGACAAATAAACAAATGTCATCAGGCAACTCTAAAACTACATTATCATCCCAGCCCAGGGGCGGTATGTTGTACCATCACTTCGAATCGAAAAAAGTCGAATCGAAAAAGTGAAAGTTGTATCATTTTTGCTTTTCGAAAATGATACAACATACCGCCATTCGACTTTTTTCGAATTTGGTTTCGAAGTGATGGTACAACATACCGCACCAGGATTTGTTTATAATTTGTGTTAAAAATGTTTGTTAAACTATGTACATCATCCCAAAAAATAAAATGAAGTAAATACTTGTCCCAGAAAACACAAAAATTACAGAAAATTGTTCATTTAAAATATAATTTAAATTTTAATATACGTAGTATTTTCAACTTTAATATACGTAGTAACTAAATAAGAGGAAAAATTGTAAATACAAACATCAAATATAATAAAATGTACGGGGCATGGGTAAAAATTCTGAGCTCACAATATATAACAAATTGCTTCTGTGCAGTCAACTGCCAAAAACCAGTATGAACCTATGGAATCCAACTTTGGGGGTGTTCTCAGAAAAATAATAAAGAAATGATACATTGCTTTCAAAATAACGTGCTGATTGTGTATCCCCATGGGAAATTAGGGACTAAAAGGTGGAATATGTGTCACCGAGGCAACAGGCTTGAAAACAAGTACAGAGATTATCTCGGTTAGGAGCAGTAAGTTAGAAGACTTCAAAGGCAGAAACCGCTGGAGTTTGGCATTTCTAATTAGAATAAGAAATTATTGAAAAATGATTAACCAATAGGTTATTCATCATCAATCGCAAAACTAATTTAAGATAGATAAATTACGAGATGACCTCTGAATCAGTTGTAATATTGAATACTTGACATCCACTACTACTTTGACATCCAACACATTAAAATCAGTGAAGTGAATAAAAAGCTACAACATTTTAAACATGCAGATAAATAATGAAAAAATTCGATATCTTTTGCAATTTTATTACGACAAAGGTAAAAACGCGGCACAGGCTTGCGAATTTTTTTTGCTGTTTATGGAGAAGGTGCTTTATCAAAATCAGCAGCAAAGAAATGGTTCGCGCGTTTTCGTTCTGGAAATATGGATGTCAAAGATGCACCTCGCTCTGGTAAACCTCTGCACTCAGAAAAAAATATGATAAATACATGATTGCATTTACCATAATATTATAATTGGATGTTAAATACAATTATTTAAATGATTGATTTTATCATGCTATGATTGGTTTTATCATACTATGATATTCTTGATCAATTTTCTTCATAATAACAATGATGATCACTGAAAAAAAATTTTTTTGAGTGATCATCATTGTTATGATAATGAAGATCAAGAAGAATGATCAAGAATATCATAGTAAAATCAATCATAGTATGATAAAATCATTCATTTAAATAATTGTATTTAACATCCAATTATAATATTATGGTAAATGCAATCATTTATTTATCATATTTTTTTCTGAGTGTGAAAAAATCGATGAAATGCAATTCGTAAAGGACTAAATATTGATCACAAAACAGTTTTAAACCATTTGAAAATGGCTGACTACAAAACAATGCTTGACGTTTGGGTACCCCATGAATTACAGTTAAAAATTTAATGGACTGGATTTCTATCTGCAAAACGCTGCTGAAACGGGACGAAATCGATCCATTTTTAAAGTGAATGATTACTGGTGATGAAAAATGGATAACCTACGACAACGTTGTGCGAAAAAGATCATAGACGAAATGAGGTGAAGCTTCCCAAATGGTATCAAAGCCAGGATTGACGCCAAGAAATGTAATGCTGTGTGTTTGGTAGAATTGGAAAGGAATCACGCATTATGAGGTGCCGGGGCCACCGGGTCAAACGCGGTTGATTCTAATCTTTATTGTCAGCAACTAACACGTTTAAGATATGCAATTAAGTTAAAACGTCCACAGTTGATCAGCAGAAAGGGTGTTGTGTTCCATCATTTATGACCCGGCAGAAACTGAGGGAGCTTTGCTGGGAAGTTTTGAAGCACCCACCATATAGTCCTGACAATGCACCATCGGACTACCATTTGTTCCGATCCATGCAGAACCATCTTAATGGTTTTACATTAAATTCAAAAGAGGCCTGCTAAAATGAGTTGTCTCGATTTTTCGCCTCTAAAGCACAGAAGTTCTACAGTGATATAATCATGGCTCTACCAGAAAAATGGCAAAAGGTCATCGATCAAAATGGCATATATTTGGTTTAATAAAGTGCATTTGAAATAAGAAAATTTTTTGTTTCAATGTTACCTAAAAAAAAGCCACGAACTTTTTTCCTAACCCATTATTTTCGAAAAGAAACCGCAATCAAATTGTTTAGCATAATATTATTTTGTTCGATCATTCAATGAAATCAAAGATCTACTACAATTTTACTAGACATTGGCTATTGGAATAATTAGAGAAGTTTACAGTTTGGGTGGACTTTTTAAAACAAGACAAAAATAAGTGTAACCGAGAATAGAGGTGGGATTACCGAACTACAAATAAATGAAATTGAAGACGAAATTTTTCTTGGGGTAATAATTAAAACCAATCGATTTATCAATCAATAAATTTTTCAAATCGGCAGTTAGAATTACGTTATTAGTATAGAAGAAACTCTTGTTTAAGATACTTTGTTACTGATTCACTGGTCCAGGTTGTAACGTCAAAAGTCAAGACAATCGAAAAAGGAGTGTTAATATACCAAAAATGAATTGTTCTAACATGGGCTTTTTTTAAAAACAGATTAGCATATTCTACCTGTATGCAGCTATGCAAAACGATTCGCTGGAGAAGCGCAGGGGCTTTACTATTGAATTCGACGTTAGTTTTCGACGGCTATCGTTTTTCTATATAGTATAGCCACAGAATATATCAGAAACGACAGTAAGAAACCAATTTTTTTTTGTCAATACTCCTAAAATAGTTCCCACGTTCACCAATAGATGGCTCTAAATTAGAAAAAAAAAATATTTTGTAAACATTAAAGTTTTAGAGTGTAAAAATAAATTCTCTCTCTTCGATTTCTGTCAAATTGTTTGCGATCATTTATCAAACAATGAGCATTATTATTAATGAAAATGATTCGGTTAATTCTAAAAATTTACCACGGGCACAGAATATATTATATTCTTTAGCACGGGTATCAAATATTTTTGATGGAATATGCCCGGATTGGGAAAAATATTGTCTCCACGGATTACATTTAATTCATTCGGCATAATTGTCCCTTGCAGTCAACAGTGTCGCGTTCGAGTCTGACCCAAAAGTTGTGTCTCGAAGAATTCCAGAGACAAGACACTCATTTCAACCGTACGCTTAACGAAACAAGGGCGATTAGACTGGCAAGACGCTATTTTATTTGTCGATGATGTAATAAAGCGAATCAATGTAGCGATTTCACGTACTCCAGCATTACTTGTAATTTTTGGTAATTTCTACTTATTGTGCATCGACCAAAATTGGCGGTAGTTATTGTGTTCAGAACAACACTTACGCGGGATGAACTTTACCTGAAAATTTTAAAAATAAAACAACTGATTAATAGAAATTTTCGGGTTTTTATTAAAAAATTTTCATAAATGCGTTAGCTTGGGTTTCTTTCTACAATACCAGTGAGAGCTTCCGAATGAACCGAGAGCGAATCAATTACTTATTTTAAATAGATGTTATGATGACAAAGGCAGCGTTCCCATTATAACATGTCCCAATTTCTAGTAAATTTTAACATCGAATTCAGCATTACGAATTAAAGCCACAATCTAGCACTCATCGGCCGAACTATTTGTAATATAATTTCGTGTGGTGTTAAATTGAAGACTGTTTGGAAAACAAGTTTAGTATGCTTTGCTATTTGTGTGGCTTGGCCGTATTCACATCAATGAGCCAATTCACGGCTTGACCTTATTAAACTCGTAACTAGAATATAAAAATTACAACACTTTCATTTGTACCATATATAATATCAGTACTTACGCAATATTTTATCGGGCAAACATTTTATCGGGCAAAAATAGCGGTCACAGATTAACAGCGTTAGTTAAAACATTCATGAATGGTGTTCCAGGTTTTAGTATAATTTCGATCATTTCACATGCGACAAGATAAAATGAAAAATTTGACTTATAGCCGAAAATTCTCTGAACCCAGTGTTTATTTATAACATCCAAAATATTTAAAGCGGGTAACAGTATTTATCGATAGCGAACATAATCTGGCGGTACAAATACAAAGAAATTCGACTTACACCTGTCCAGTTGAAAATCAGTATGTAAATCATAAACATGGATTTCCCGTTCAGCCTTCAGCTAATAATTCAGCTCTAATATATGAACTTGCAACACGACTCAACATTGCCATTTTCGATTCATAAATTTAGACAGGATTACGAATTACCGATTTGCCGCATAGTTCCGTCGAAACGGCACACATCCCTAGAAATAAAACAATATTATAATAGTTAATTCATTCCTAAAAAATTATTAAAACTCACTTGTGCTGGAACATCATCATTTGTTGTAATTTTTTCATTTTCCTTCCTAATATGCATATAATTTTGTATGTTGTGACAAATACCTCGTTGCTATTGATGTAGCCAAAAGTGACATTTCTTATAGAGAGCCAATTGAGAGGAAATTGTAGTTGTACACTGCGAATATATTTTAATTTTTTTCAAAACTGCTAGCGCTATCTATTATCTACCATTTAAACAATTTTACCACTCCTATTTTGATGTAAAAAATTTAAATATTTGAGACGAAAGAAATTCATATAAAAATGGAGTTATGTCGCTTCTGTTATATATTCTGTGGTATAGCGTAGAAACAAAAGAAAACGATAGCCTTCGAAAATGAATATCGAATTCACTAGTTAGGCTCCAGGCAGAATCTACTTAAATATAAGTCCTGCTTACACTTCTCATTGCCAGATACCTATTTAAAAAAAAACTAACAAAGAGTATGTTGGTTACACTAACAAGCAAAGTAAAATTAATTTTTTTTTTCATTTTTTTTTTTGTTTCTGCACCAACACATTTATTAAAAACATAGTCATGGAAAAAAAATTTCCAATACATCTTTACTTAGTTATTGTTTATTTCATATGTGTGGAGTTAGCAGGACTTATATTTAAGTAAATTCCGCCCAGTGGGTCGATTCTCGTGTCTTTAGGAAATAGGAATTTATTTCCTATTTAGGAAAAAATTTTGAAAGCAGTTTTTTCCTAAAAAATTTTTCCTATGGTTTATTTCGGTACACATAGGAATAAATTTTTCCCAAATTCTTGATTAATTTGAATATTGAAAACCATGCTCTGTAAGCGGTTAAGAAATGTAAAACATACATTAATTGTATGTAATTATAATTTTTTTGTCTAATTAAAAGAATTAAATTAAAACAATATTGCATGAGTTGTAAAAGAATATCTTTCCGTACCCAAAGTAGGTGCGGAAAGATTAACGTCAAAACTGCGATAAATAGGAAAGAAAAAATTCCCATGACACACTAGAATAAGCTTATAGGGGAAAAAATACAAAACTGCTATAAAAAATTCAAATCCTTTCCTATTTCCTATTCCTATAGGAAAACCAGAATCGACCCACTGGACTTACTTAATTTTAATGTTAATGTAAAGGTGATATTAATAAAGCCGTTAGATTTTATTTATTTTAAAAAAACTTCAAAACTTGATTAATACGGAATTATGCCTCTAAGTACCTAGATTCATTTTCGGTTACGTTTTGCAACCAGCTTCTGTGCATCGCATCTTAACAGAAATATAGACAACTTGTAATGACTGCTCTGCGAGCGTATTTACTTGTTTTAATTGTCTTATAAATTATTAGTGTATTAATTAGTATGCATGCGGAACTTGGTAAGTATGATTTCAAAATGTTGATCATGTGCTCGTATAGTGCAAAATTCAAATGAAAAATTGATTTATAATTATATACATAACAAGATTATGTTAACGATTATTCATATCGCAAAAACAAAATAGTTAGTAAGTATAAATTATCTATAATATTGTTGTGGGGCTTACGTATTTTTTAAAAGTACATTCTTGAACATATTTTGATATACAAATTTTCTTTAGTGTATCTGTAATACTAACGATCAATATATAGTACTTTGAAGTGCTTATAAATAATAAATAATATATGGTCTCGTAAACCCAAAGTTATTTAAAACAAAACTGCATATAGTATTATTAACAAGCAACGTGTCAATTTGAAATTTTTTACATAATACATACGAGTATACATATGTAGTAAAATAACTCCAAGCTAAAATTGATACGCCACTGCTACAGTATAATCTTATCTATTTCTCCATCCAACACAATCGTGAATGAATATTTTTGATTCTCCATTTGTGAGAAGTAAATAAAAAAAAAATTAGCACAAAAAGTTCTACATTATAGTGATCAGAGCCTAATTACATAGTTACATAGTTAAAATTATATACTCGCAAACTCCAGACATATTATGGCCGTCGAAACAGATATACAATTAAAATTTGTGTTTTTCTAGTATACATATAGCTAATCAGGTTTAGTTTGGAATTTGCTCTCTTAAGTAACACATCTTGTGTTGCTGTATAAGATTGTTCTATTAAAATTACTTATTAAAAAATAATGATTTCAATTTATTTTTTGTTAACATTTTCGTTTTATTTTATCTACTGTTATTTTAAAAACCGTCGAACATATGAACTGGCTGCAAAGATTAATGGTCCAAAACCACTTCCAATTATTGGAAATGTTTTGATTTATCTTAATATTAAACCAGAAGGTAAAATATAAGATTTTTATATTTTATTTTAATGTGAACATTCTAAGTATAGCGTATACGTTTGTTTTCTAATTATCAGTGCTGAAGTTATAAATAAACATTATTACGAAAAATGTGTGTAAATACAAGTTTCTTTTGTTAGTTTTCCACGCCAGAATTAATTTTGAACATCCAGCTTTCATAAATGTAGAGTGAAGTAGGGAATTAGTCAATTTATTAGCTTACATATATGCTATGTGAGTTTCTAAAAGTAAAAAAATTTGAAAATACGAAATGAGTGCTGTGAATTCTACTGTGATCTTTAGATACACAAAATTGTATTTTTGAATCAATAAATTGTTTAAGATTTTTACAAATTAAAAATGCGACCTTCGTATACTAAAATGTTTAATGTTTTAATTTTGTAACTACCTCATTTTATATTTTCTCGTGAGTAGTGCCAAATATAATATTGCCGATCTCATATAAATTTTTTCGCCAAATTTTTTTTTAAAAGAGGGATCCAATGCACAGTAACCTCACTATGCGGACACTTTTTTCATTAGAAAAGTTTAGCTAAGACAACAATTTTGCGAGACATCTATACGTTTCATGAACAAAATTTTACGAAGTTTAAATTTTTTTTATCGATCTTTATTTTCGACGATTTGCACATGCTGGATGCACATGTTGAAGTATTTACATACAGACTTGAATAAAAACGTAAACAAGAAGCGAGATCAACTTTGAATTTTATCAATGGTTTTTACTTTTCGTAAAATATTATTTTTTTGTTTTGTGTCAAAACCAACAACAATTAAAAGCCCTGAACAAAGTCTAAAACGCAGATACCAATATGCAACAAACCACAGAAGATTGTGTTGGTTACACTAACAATCCCATGTTAATTTTTTTCTTTCGCACCACTACTTATTAAACTAGTGCGCACATGCAATGTACACATATGTTCTAATACAATTATCTATAGTGCAGTTTTTTCTGTATTTGTCGCATTAGCATGGCTTTATATTGTTGTTGGTTTTGTTTGTGTCCTTTTAAAACAAAATTATGTTTTGTGTCGTATATGTATTCCCTATGTACCTTATGTGATATTTTATGATACGAAAGATTCCATTAAAAAGAAGTTATTGTAAATAAGACTTATTATTATTGTTTTAAATTTAATCAAAATAATTTTTTTCGAGTTATATGCAACATTGTTATTCGTATTATTAAGCGATAATTTGTTAACCCGTGGATAATTGATAGTAAGGATAATAAATATGTAGATTATAATTTTTTAATTTTAAAACTAAGGAAGCATACATGTGCTAATTTTATCTTGTCCTTATGAGTGTGTATTTTAAAAACGCATATGAAAAAAATCGACCTTGAACAAGTTTATGAACTAGACATTTTTGTTTTATAAACTTATTCTTAGTGTGGAATACCGTCGATGACGTAAACTAGTTCAGCGTTGCACTTTTTTATTTATTTATTCTTGCATCGATTGATTTTGCTTTTTAAATGAATGAATGTTATGAAAATAATTTTTTATTTTTTCTTATGATGTATGTCAAAACCAACAACAATTAAAAGCCCTGAACAAAGTCTGAAACGCAGATACCAATATGCAACAAACTAGAGAAGATTGTGTTGGTTACACTAACAATCCCATGTTAATTTTTTTCTTTCGCACCACTACTTATTAAACTAGTGCGCACATACAATGTACATATATGTTCTAATACACCTATCTATAGTGTAGTTTTTTCTGTATTTGTTGCATTAGCATGGCTTTATATTGTTGTTGGTTTTGTGTATGTGCAATAAACTTTTATTTAAAAACGTCCAATATTATAAATGTAAAGAAGAATTTATTAATCGTCCGTGAATTTAATTTATTTAAGAATTTTTTCGGCTTTTCGGACAAAATATTATTTTAATGGGCACCCATACAATGTTTACGACTATTTTAGTCGCAGAAAACAAAGAGGCCATTTATTAACAATATTTCTACCACAAAAGTAGAAAAAATGCACTCCCCTCCCCCAAACCTTTAACCCCAGGGCGTACTTGTGTATACAAAGAACACAAACCCTTGCAAAAATGAGAACTCCCTTAGGTAGCTTCTTGGCAGCTTGGTTTCGTACTGATAAAAAGTTGGTCTACTCATCAGGTTGCAACGACCAAACTGCAAAAATTCCACTCTTGCTTTGTACCGATAATACAAAACAAGAACATATCGATTTAGCGAATTATATATCACTAAATCAGAAACCACAGGAAATTCTCACTATGTGTGTGTAACAAGCCAACACATTTAGTTAAGAAGAATTTATTAATCGTCCGTGAATTTAATTTATTTAAGAATTTTTTCGGCTTTTCGGACAAAATATTATTTTAATGGGCACCCATACAATGTTTACGACTATTTTAGTCGCAGAAAACAAAGAGGCCATTTATTAACAATATTTCTACCACAAAAGTAGAAAAAATGCAAGAGTGGAATTTTTGCAGTTTGGTCGTTGCAACCTGATGAGTAGACCAACTTTTTATCAGTACGAAACCAAGCTGCCAAGAAGCTACCTAAGGGAGTTCTCATTTTTGCAAGGGTTTGTGTTCTTTGTATACACAAGTACGCCCTGGGGTTAAAGGTTTGGGGGAGGGGAGTGCATTTTTTCTACTTTTGTGGTAGAAATATTGTTAATAAATGGCCTCTTTGTTTTCTGCGACTAAAATAGTCGTAAACATTGTATGGGTGCCCATTAAAATAATATTTTGTCCGAAAATCCGAAAAAATTCTTAAATAAATTATAAATGTATTGTTTCTACAAAATTATTTTTCCGAGGAATTAAATTATTTTCCCTTTAAACAGAAAAACGAAATTTTAAATTCTTATTTTGTTTCTTCTTATTTTTTACGTTGATCGTTTCTCTCGACTGCAATTTATTCTAATGCTAATATATAAACGATAATTAATATAACATACAAATTACAAGATGTAATATACATTAATAATATTAAAAGGCAGGTAGCAAATTTTTTTAACGATTTAAGTATGAAATATGGGCAAATTAAATAAATCTTAAATTCTTTAATATTTCTTAGCGGTTGAACAGATGATTGACTTATGTAATGATATCTGGATATTTGATCCTTAAAGTTATTGTTGATTACGAAAAATTCATCGAATGAATAATTTTTACTTAGTTGGTTGGTGGGATTATTTCACTTATTTAAGCGATTTCCCGGAACATGGAAATAGTTCACTAATATTAATTCAAAATGAAAAACCTAATTTGATTGGCAGGAAATAGAATCAGGTTTTAGATTTCCATTTCCATATATTTAAAAATAATAAGTTGGAACTGGTTGCATAACCAAATTTAATAAATGATTACGTTTGGATTATTTAACGATTGTTATTTTTATGAATTAATTTTATGAATTTTTAAAATTGGTGCAATAAAAGAAAGAAGCTTGGGATGAAAATTAAAATTTATTATTTTATTTCCAGTAAAATTACATAATACGAGTTATAAGTAATCATGTTCCTAACATTTACGAGTATATTATATAAAGGAAACTTTTGTTGACATTTTTTGTAAACATTACGCAAGAACGCCGGCTTCTCCGTGGCAAATATTATTGGCACAAAGTGCATTGATGCAGAAAAACTTGTAAACAATTAGAGTGGTGAATATGTTGTGGCCAACACCAGACTTGTTTTTACCACGAATGTATACATAGATCTCGAATACACCCCACTTGATTTCTAAAGCGAAAAATTAAAGTTACTTTTCTTTTGGTAAAACTGTTTTGCACAATCAAAAATCATAACTCCTGCGTAAATTTCAGAAAATCAACAAAAACAACCCTTGTTGAAAACTTAATCTTTAAATCTATAATTTTTTAACATCAGTGAAGAAATTGAAAAAGCCCTCGTGGAAGCTGCCACTTCTGGTACACAGATTTCCACTAAACTTCGCAAGAATCTCGCAATTAATACAAAAATGTTAAGTATGAAGATAGAATAGTCAATCCGACTGGGCTATATAGATGTCGAACTTTGCCGGCTGGTGTCATTAGACTAACTTATTTTAAAACTCTAAACTATACACATGGCTATGAATTTTGTACGCTTTTTTCCATTCCACTGGGAATTTACCTGAACGTCATAGAAGTGGTGTACGTGTTTTGTTTTGTTATGTGTTATTGAGGTCATTAAGAACACAAAATAAAATGTAAGGTAAAATAAATGATGAAGTTTAAATTCGTCTGTATTATTATTTTAAAGATTTTCGGCTTGAATTTAAACTTCTTAATTTATATTAGTGTGGGCATAATGCACACACATAATGAGAGTCTCCAGAAGTTCTGATTTGGTATTGACATATTTGACGCCATCTTGAATAAATAAGTAAACCCATTCCAATTTAGTTTGTATACTTATTTTGACATCGACATGAAAACATTGATAGTTTTCATCGCAAGATTCTTCGAGGCATAATATTTTCGTTTACATTAATTTAATTATTTATTTTAATAAATTAACAAATATATTTGTGCAATTAAAAGGATTGGCGACAATTTAAAAAAGAAAAACTTAGAAATAATCTGTACATCTACAAAAATGTTTATATGATTTTAGGTATGATTCGGCTCGATTTTTTTATTTGAATTTTCGTTTAGACAAACAATCAAAGAAGCTCGAATGGGCCCTAGTTAATAGGAAAATATGTATATATTTTGTGTATATATGTGTATATTTTATGTCTGTGTAATCAGTATTAATTGTTTCGTAGAGATAGAATATATTAATACGCCGTGTGGTCTTGCTAGTTCTTTAACTGACCTCAATTCATTTGTGTCAGAAATGCATACATTACGTAATTATATAAGTATCCTATATCTTTATGATAGTCATTTTTTTATCCTAATTTTGATTTTAATCCACAAAAATCCATATTCGTTCTTACAAAGATATTTTTAAAGTTTTATTACATTCTTATTTTTTAAATATTTATAGAATTAAACATTTCAATGATAATGTCATTTCTCAAACCATCATTACTTAAAAAAGTCAGGTTTCCACTACATTTTCTTTATTTCTGAATCTTACAAATCATTCCCAATCTTACTTCATTAGAAAGTTGTGTAAAATTAAAAGTTATAAAATTGCAATAGAAATGCAACAATTTTAGGTAATGATGTTTTATGTAATAACATTATTGATGACCGTGTAAAGTCCGCTAAACAGTGAATTTTTCATTATTCAACGGGAATAAAAAGACGATGACAAACGAGTGAAAACTCGTTTGTCATCGTCTTTTTATTCCCGTTGATCTCCATATATAATAAGTTGCTATTCTAACGGATCATTCACCAGCACCACCATACCATTTCAAAACTAAAAACTACAGAATTAAAATATTCCTTTACTAACTTTACCTCCATCGCATTTTATATAATAGTTCCAACTTGCAATACATATTCCGAAATGCACATGTACATAGTATATTTATACATATGTACATAGCACATAATGTATTACATAGTATATTTATACATACGTAGCTATATGTTTTTGTTTTATATATAAATATTCGAGCAAAAACAAAACAAAATTTTCGAAAAAATGGAAAAATAATATTTGTATAGTTTTTACATTAGTACACGAGAACCAATTTCAATATTTGTTATTGTTGTTTTTCGTTTCTTGTGTGCCACAGTTTTCGTGTTACATACAATATACCGAAACAAATAAACCAAAAAAATAAAAAATCGAGGTCACGTGATCTCGAACAAAAATAGTTTCTACATTTAAAATAGACAGCGTATTTATTTTATCATAGAAATCATGATTGGTTCGTTTCTCGGGGTATTTTTGATTATAATCGTCCGGCATGTGGTTTTTCGGAAATTCGTGGAGTTATAAAAAAGTGGATGTCTCGACTTTTTGGTACGTGTATTCACTTCTTATTATTAGAAATTCTTTGGTTGTACGTACGAATCAATACAAAATAGAATGTGAAAAATTAATTTTTTACTAATGGACAGCAATACGTTTGTTTTTGTACTACAATTTCGCAAACAATGTAAACACTTTAACTTACGAATTTGTACGTCTGATTCATTTAATTGTATATGAACGTTGGGATTGTCTATGCCTGCTCTGAAATTATCCTAATTTTGCGCTGCAATTGAATAAAAAATGGGCAATACATCAGGAGTAAATGTTCCGTTATTTGTGAGATTCAAAAATTACTGGGATTCCTTGATTCCAGTTATTCTTGAATCTCACAAATAACGGGACGTTTACTCCTGAAGTATTGCTCATTTTTGATTCAATTGCAGCGTGCAATGTAATTTCACATATGTGATGTCGGCAAGGAAAATAAATAATAAACTTCGCTCCAGCTTCTGCTATAAAATAATAGCTGCTCCATTTAATCTTTCAGAATTTGAGTATGTTGTACGGTAGCAAGCTGCTACAACATCGTCAGTTACTCTCACTACAATCGAAGTAACTTTAGAAAACAGTCTTCGCCATTTCCAAACCAGTTGATCTTGATATTTTGGGAACGCCGAATAAATGTTCTCCATCTATATGGGAAATAAGCACCGGCAAACGATCCACGGTCTCCGTTCCAGATAACTCCTGGAAGTAATTTTCCATCCCAATTTACTACTCCCGTTGTAAATTTGAACGTCGATTTAACTAATGCTGCTATTTCTACTCTATTTGTTTCATGAAGACGCCCAGTTCAATTCAAAATGAGTTCACCAATAGAATGTTCAAGACTTTCGGCAACGGCACTGATTAAATGCATTGCTACACGATCAGTAATCTTCCACTTATCAAATGCTGACAATATTCTAGGCGTAATAAAACATTTGCTTCCTCTAGGGGCTCCTTCTGCGCTTAGCATGGGTAAATCAATATTTTCGAAGCTCATGTCGTTAACAGATCGCTGTCACTCTCCGATTCATTTCCGATCATTTCGCTGTCACTCTCCGATGGCGAAAATAATGTGTCATGTGTGTAAGTCTATTGGAATTGATTTACATTTTTCTTCAAGATATCTTCGTTTGCGATTCTTTCTGCTTCCATACGTTCCGACTTCCACTTTTCTTTTTCAATTTCATGTTGTCTGGCTTCAGTCAAATATCTGGGACGCTCTTTCTCACGCTGCGAAAGGGGGAATCGCTTGTCATCTTCACTGGTCATCATGGATAAGACATTGGTATGTGCGATATCGTAAAAATCATTCAGTTTATTATTAAAGCCATTTTCTCATTCACGGTAAACTTGTAACGAGAACGAGGTTTGGGTTTCGGTTAATATTCCTGTAAGTAAATTGCAACAGTACAGAAATTTTTCGACGGTTAATCCGGAACCTGACCCATCGAACGAAATTCCTATTCCATTTAAAGTACTGCGCGGTGGTTCGATCAGGCTCATTACACATTATTTTCTCCACTATAGAATTTTGACGTTGTGATTTTGGAATATTTTCTGGCAATGTAGACTCAACATTTAAAATTGAATTTATATTAACCGTAATGGAGGCATATTATGAAATTTGACGGAAAATACGACATTGCCGTAAAATACGTTGTCGTAAAATCCGATTCGCAGCGGCTATACCTATTATAAAACTATACTTGTATTACACTCAGAGAAAAATCAGGTAAAAACAACCGGAATTGTTATTAAATCAATTATTTTTTACTATTAAAATTAGTCAATGCGATTTCCCCTATTATTGTTATAATTGGAAAACTATTAAATTATTGATCTTCTCAGATTATTGTTTTCAACAATTTGTACTATTAAAAATTAAAAAGGTATCCCATTATGTTCAGATTGTACCAGATCATAACGTTGAATCAATTACTTCTCTTATTAATTTAATGCGAATGATACTTTTAACTCAATTTGATTATTATATTAATTTAATACTCCATCTAATTATTTTAATGTTTTTATAATATTAAAAGAATAATTAATCCCATTGAAATATAATGCGGTAACTTATTATTTTCGTAGGGTACGAGATCATACTATTGAAAGTTATAATTACCTTATAATATGTAATATGGGTAACAGTGTTATTCTAATGTGACAATCGTATTATTTTAATATTGTAAATTTTTATTTTTATTAGTTTGAAGCATAAAAGCAATAGTCCGTATCATTACTTTTCAATAAGATGTATCATATTATTGGCATATAGTTAACTATAGAATACACTATTGGAATTAATATTTATCGTATTGATCCAATAAGAGTGATGCTATTAAATATGATGTAGTTTTAATGTGACATATTATTATTTTAATACTGCAGACTCTTATTTTAATGTACATATTGTAATCTAGGAGTATTATGCAATATTACAATATACGTATACATACTTACTCTTCATTATAAATTCTTCAAAAAAATTCTGATTAATTAATAAAAATTCAAATATTCTTTATATACATTAATATTTATTTTTATTAATATAATTCAATATTTATTTTTACAAAATCGTGCATACATAATTATATGAAAATAATTAAAATAGTTTTATTCGAAAGGCTTTTCTGCCGTTATTAAGTAAATGTAAATGTATAGGAGGTCCGTCAAACTCATCGATATTTTTGAAAAATTTCTTTTTAACGTTTTTATTTTCTACAATATACGCCTGCAAATGTTCACTAAAATAACCAACATCCCATTGGCTACAAATGAGATAATGATTTCATTATTTAAAACCATTTCTTCAATTTCAAAAAGAAAAACTTTGCTTGATTGTGTTTTTGTCAAAAAGAAATGTTTTTTATAAAATTTTCCTCTAAAAAATAATCTTGTTATGCAATGTACAGCCTTTAGGTCGATCAGGTTCTGATTCATATTTTTACAAGTGTCGCTTAGGTCGGAAATAATAACATCATTTTGGTTAAACATTAAATCTTCTTCAAAAAATGATTCGTTCGAAACGTTTCGTGCGAATTTCAGACCAGCCTTAATTGATAAAGTGTACGGAATATTAACTCTAGAATTAGTAGCTTTAGCTGAGTTTTTGTATGGTTTATGAAGCGCTTCAAATCTCATATTCCACAAATGTTTTAGAGGGCCACATTTGCGTATTGAAGTCGGGTAATGGCATAAAAAATGATATTTTGGTTTTAGTGTTTCTTTGAATAGCTTTATATAAAGTGAATTATGCTTCGAAATGAGGTATTGTAAAGAATTTATATTATTTTCTGTTAAAACCGAAAGTAAAATAAGGTCTATAATTTTTATTAAAACTATGAAAAAATACCATATTGGATCATTCTCTGGAACTAAATCCCCGATCATTAAAGAAAAATAATTTACAAATGTCATCATCTCACGTGCAGTCATTTTGAAATTGTTTGATTTCAATCCTGCCATAGTTAACGGTGGTGAAATATTACCAATTTCGGTTTCTCCGTAATCAAACATTTGCTTTCGGTAGTTAAATTGATCCAACGAAAACAACTTTGTTGTTTCAATAAAATATAACAAAATTTTAGACAGGTCATATCTACAAATCCCTTCATAGATATCATGCATAATATCATAACAATAATTATCTACAACATGAAAAGATGGTATATCATTAAAAACACATTTCTCCCTTATTCCTGTAGATGTTTCATCTTCAATTGCTAAGTCATCCTCATAGTTGATAATATTTCGTAAAGCCTCATTTTTTTCGGTGATGTCTTCTTGCATTTCAGTCTTCTTTCGTTTGCAAGATCGACAATAAAAGTTAGCATTAAAGCCTTTTGAAAATCCCAAAAAAGTATTGAGACCTAAATTATCACCAACGACAAAGGCTAAAACAAAATGGACATGGTTGGTTTTATTATTTACATCAATAATAATACCATCAGTTTCAAGTTTAGTTATTTGATCAATAAACGGTTTTAATGTAAATGCATTCCCAAAAGCTGATCTATCTTTTGTTTTGAAAAACCCGGCGACAAATAAATTATTAAGTTTGGATAAGTGATGTTTGGGTATTGTGGGAAAGGAGTAATAAATCCCGCAAACTGATTGTTCTTTAGCATGCGAACCTAATGGATTATCGACCGAAAAATCGTCTAAGTACAAAACATAAGGTAGAACTATTTTCCCCTCAAACGAAATAATTTTTGATTTCCATACACTGCCATTTATCAAATTAGATAATACTCCAGAACGACTATTTTCTAAAGCTTTTGTGTTTTCTATAGTTTGCTCAAAAATATCCTTTGATTGAAAAAACTTCTTAAACTGAAATTCCAACGGCATTATTATTCCAGTTGTTTTATTCGAGTCTATTGTTGGTGAATTATTTACAATAATTTCACAAACTTCATCATTGATTATATATTGTAATGGTGTTTTATAAAGACCCGCAAGTTCTAACTCTTTAAAGAATTTATATTCGGTATTGATATTTTTGAAAGGATGGACAAACTGTTGTAAAATTTTTTGAGCTTTTTCTCTGTTTTGTGAATTTTCAATCAACGGTAGAATTGTTGTAGAGATAACATTTGCTAGCGGGTTTGTAATTTCTCTTTCTATTGCATTTATAAATTCGGAAACATTTTTTCTATTGAAATTGTTATTGTTATGAAGATTTAATGTAAATCTAAGACCATTTATGTTATTGGGCGGGCTAACCAGTTTCACTTCCTGACTCTCTTCTCGTTCAAGTTTACCTGTCGAATTTTCAAATTGTTGACAACAATTATTATCTGTCATTATCTCTATGCCATCAATACTATTATTGGTCTCAACCGAAATTGCACTGCTACTAGATTGTTTATTAGAAGAATTTTCCAAAATATTTCTTAATTTTGCATGGACTCTATCTAAATGTCTTTTAAAAGAATACAAATTTCCAAACATTTGAGAACAGCCGCCTTGCATACAGCGAATGTTTTCATTTAATTTATGAATATGAAATGATTTTAAATGGTCTATTAAATATTTAGACGAATTAAATGTCAAGGAACATAAAAAGCAAGTAAATATATTATTCATGTTTATATTGCAGTAATTTAAAAGAATTCAAGTTTTTAATGTTTAAAATTAATCATAATATGTATCCCATTAATTTTTAAAATTACGATCGACAAAATTGATTAAACTTAGTAAATTTGAATTTTTTGGAGTATCAAAATTATAAAAATAGTTCTCGATAAAACAAAATACATTTTTACCTTCGGTTGGATACTTAAAATTCATAACATGAAATAACTTAAAAGTAGTGTCTAAGCATTTTAGGAAACTGGAAAATTTGTATAATATCCCGTCATAATAAGTGTAGAAGCTCTCTAGTGCATTCAAATCTGGTCCAATAGCAACAATTATTGGTTGAAACGTCATTCCTTTATCTTTTAGTTTTGATTTTAATTCATCCAGTTTTTCCTGATAGTGGCTAACAGATATGCAATGTAGCAGTGTAGATTCCTGACAATCAATTATGCTAGGCTTCAATTTTGTGGTTGCTGAAGTAGACAAAATCGATGATTTCAAAACCGCATGCAATAACATGAAAATAATGCAGTCATAGGAATCTGAAAAAGTAAATGTTATAAAAGTAAATAAATAGATGAATACAACACATCAATAAAAATTACAGTTAAAATCAGAACTGCAACTACTTAATGCATAATAAAAATAATTATAAACTTTACAAGCCTGATTTAAACTATGTATAGCAATACAATTCAAAATAACTTGTTCAACTTACTAGTGTCAATTTTCTTCTGCAAGTCACCGAGCATAACACGTGATCTTTTATCCTTTATATTAGTGTTGAAATAAGAAACGACGTGTTGCTTAAAAACCGGCCATTTGGTAAACAATTCCGATGAATTTTTAGGAAATATAAGATTGTAGTCAATTTCAACCTGTTAAACGATAAAAAATCAATTCTAACAATATTGTGTTTAATTTAAGTTCATTTTAAAATACCAGAGTGTGCCCTAGACTATTCTTGAAAAGAGGCCAGTTCTTTAAAATGTTTACACAATCCGTTAAAATGTCTTGCCTTCTAATATTTAGTAGTGAAGCCCATTTATTTTCAACCTCCGTCCATGGCTCATTGTTGTGACATAGCCAGATATTAATTTGTTCTTCTTCAGATGTTGGTACTATTTTGCTTGCGGTCGAAATTGCAATAGAAGGGTGTGGACCTAAATATATGCTCTTGAGAAACGTACTGGTTAAACCTTCATCTTTCTTACCGTTCTGATCTCTGCTTGACGATTTCGGTAATTTTCGTATTTTAACCCGTGCGTTGACCGCTTTGTCATATAATTTACCGACGGGATTCTGACCACGATTTCTTCTCCTTAAATAATAATCCTGTTACAAATAGTAAAAATATTAATAAATACGATAAAATATGTGCACAGTAAATCAAAAATATTTAAAGTAATAAAGCATAAAATAATTTGGCTTACACTACATTCAAAAGGGAAAGTTTCTTTTATAATTTTTGTAACATTAATAATATCACCCATTGTCATAGCAATATTTTGCATTGAAAAGTGTTCTACAATAATGGAAGTTAGCGTTTTTCTATGGCTATCATTTAAACAATTATGTTCTTGAGAATATCTCATAATTTCAGTTCCTCGTTCTGTTTTTATCAATATTTGTTTTAAACTGAACTTGTTTAATTCAATATTAACCTCGGACGTTGAACTAGTAGCAGGTAGTAAAACTGAAACTTGGTTGGAGGGTTCGCATGCCGCAACGCAGTTTCGCTCAATCCATTCTTTAGTGGCGCTGCTGATTTCTAAAGTGCTTGTCTAATAAATATGAAGTGAAATGAATACAAACTCAAATCTATGCTTAGATAAGTATGTATATAAATGTATTACATTTCGCCTCCAAACATCAAGGTGGTACCTCAACTTTGCTCTTGACCCGATTTGTGCAACCGGAAAAATATCTTCTAGATCCTTTTCCGTTAGGACAATGAGACTTTCCATATCAACTCCGCAAGCTTTTAAAAATAATAAAACATCAGTACAAAACCAAAACATATTACCCCCGACTCCACCTGCCATTGAGATCAAGTTATTCTATTTAGTTCAGAAAAGTTGTTCGTAGAACTTGCGAGCTTATACAAAATAAATTAAATGAGATTCGATGGAAATTCCGAACTAATAAATTATTTATTTAAGTCTATATGTTGGATTTCGATTTGGATAGCAGGTGAGTTACTTTAATCTTCTATTTTGTATTGATTCTTGCCTAAACAATTTTATCCAGTTTAAAATTAAAAACAGATGTTTTTGTTTAAATCAAATAAGTTTGAACAAACAGTCCTCTAAGTATAACAAAATATATTCGTGACAAAATGTCGATAATTTTCTTATAATAGCCTTGTTCTCTTCAGTTCCGTTATTATGTAAGTGAAGGGATCAATGATATTACAAGAAAACTATCAAACAATTAATCAATTAGTTTATTTTTTTATCCATAGATGAATATTTGATTTAAATTATTTGATTTAAATTTCTGTTTTTAATTTTAAATTGCCTAAATTTGATAAAAGCTACCGCGCCGCCATACAGTTAGTTCTAGACATTGATTCGTTGTTCTATACGCGAAGCGCTTATATTACCGGTGAGTCTAACAAAAACTTCCTCTGTTAAGCCAAATTGGTCACAAATTAAGTTTTTTAGATCGTTGTCAGCTGTTTCTTCATTGTTTGTTTCTTCAGCTGTACTTATAAAAGTAATTATATTTTCATCAATATTCAACAATTTTGAATAGGTATTTGCTTCTTCCTCATTGTCTGCCATTTTGACGCCTTCAATTTGTTGTTTCAAATGTTTTAATAATCCTTTAAAAATATATTAAACACTAAATCCGATATAATCCTTTTAACATTATGAAATAAGAAAAAATATGTAGGAGCAAGACAAGCTTGTAAAAAGCTGTTTAAGTCTATTTCGTAATTAAACAATTGAACTTTTAATATGGACAAAACTATATTAGGTGTGTTTGACTATGCAGCGTAGCGTCCAGGTTGTTTGTTTAGACTTGATCGTTCATATTTTTTCGTTATTTGCAGTTTTATGAGAAACTTTTTAATATAACATGTGAAAATACAAGTTACGCATTCAATAAGCATTATGGCATAATTAATAAAAGTGAAAAACTTACTTCGAATTAACACTTGAAATGTATAAGAGCTAAAATCCGTGTACCATCGGTCAAGCGCCTGAAATTCACATTTGTATATAAAGGAAAACTGTAAACTGGTGTAACGGGATTAACACTAATATAATTATGTATACTAGAAATGTAGATACCTTAAAATTACAAGGAGACTGCGTTTTGCTAACGAATTTACTATTAAAGATTATACTGTTTAATTACTTCACTCTAAAAACTTTCACCTTAATACGAGTACATATATGTATATCGTTCACACTATTATGTATTTATGTACATAAAATTGTTAAAAAATATAAAAACACGCGTACTGAAAACACATCCGATTTCAACAAATGCAATCACACGAATGTTTATAATGTACACGGATAGCGTGCTAAATGATTCTAGGAAAAAATGAATTCAATAGTAAATCCTTTTGAAACAAAGAGAAATCGTATGAGAGTAACGGTGTGCTCACTACATAATATGCGTTCAATAGTATATCCTATTAAATCAATAATGATATTTATTTTGGCATCCTATTAATAATTTATTCTATAGTATATCACATTAAATCAACCTGAAAATAGATGGATACAATAGTATTTTATCTTATTAATAATTAAAAGTTTTGTAATGTTAAATTTAATTCTATAATATTTTTGAAAAAATAGTGAAATTTATATTAAATCAATAATGTATCCTATTAATTTAATACTTACACTTTTTTTTTAAATTAATGAGACAAAACACTAAGATTTTCATTGAATTAAAAGGAAAAAACTATTATTTGGCTTACTATAAAATCAATACCCGTCTTATTAAATTTTTAAACGATGGTTTTTCTCTGAGTGTACAACCACTAATAACTAACTCGATTAGAGTCATCTAGTCTTGTAAAAAATAACATTATAAAAAATTGTATCATATAAATATATTGCTTGTTTTTTACCAGTTACCTAATTATTATATTATAAAATTTATTAATTATTTTGTTTTTTCAGACGTAATAGAATTCACACAATCTTGTACTAAGAAATATGGCAAATTCTTTCGGGTATGGGTATTTAACCAACTGGCGTGTTTTTCATCTGACCCGAAAGATATTGAAGTTGTTTTGTCAAGTCAACGTCATCTCACTAAAAATAATTTATACGATTTCTTAATTCCATGGCTTGGTACCGGCTTATTAATAAGTTCTGGAGCAAAATGGTTTCATCGTCGGCGAGTTATCACACCGACGTTCCATTTCAAAATTTTGGAACAATTTGTGGAAATTTTTGACCGGCAAAGCGGAATATTAGTTGAGCAACTAAAAAAATTTGCAGATGGACCATCTTTTAACGTATATCCATTTATTACATTATGTGCTTTAGATATTATAAATGAATCCGCAATGGGCACCGTAATAAATGCACAAGTTAATCAAGATTCTGAATATGTTAAAGCTGTGTCTGATATATCAACTATTCTAACAACACGATTTGTTAAAATTTGGCAGCGTAATAATGTTTTATATAATTTGTTTGCATCATCTAGTAAAACGCAAGCGAAAGCTATTCGGATCATGCACAAATTTACTGAAGATGTAATTGAAAATCGCCGCAAAATATTAGAGCATCGCATCGAAAAGGGAATCGAAAATGCCGAAGAGACCGACGAATTTGGAATGAAGCGCAGATTTTGTTTTTTGGATGTGTTACTGAAAGCTTCAATAAATGGGGAACCATTAAGTAATTCGGATATTCGTGAAGAAGTTGACACATTTATGTTTGAAGGTCACGACACTACAACTTCAGCAGTTTCTTTCATGCTGTTTTGTTTATCCAAACATAAACATGTACAGGATAAGATATTTTGTGAAATTACAAAAGTCATTGGAAATGATCCTACTGCAATAACCAACTACAGGCAAATATCCAAACAAAATGTTACTATTATTTTTTTTTAATGTGATAATTTTTATTTTTAAGGCAACTACAAGAACTGAAATATATGGATTTGGCAATAAAGGAATCATTACGGCTTTATCCACCCGTACCTATAATAGGACGCCGCTTTAAAGAAGATATAAATATAAATGATAAAATTGTTCCAGCCAATACCAATTTTTCAATCGGGATATTTAACATAATGCGAGATCCAGATTATTTTGAAAATCCATTAGAATTTCTACCAGAAAGATTCGATACAGCTAATTCGGCTAATTCGCAAACTCCTTATTCGTTCGTTCCATTTAGCGCTGGCCCGCGAAATTGTATTGGGCAAAAATTCGCATTGCTCGAAATCAAAAGTCAGATTTCAAAAATTCTTATGCATTATGAAATATTACCGGGTACTGAAGAACCACAATTATTAATGAATATTGTACTAAAATCTAAAAATGGAGTGCATATTAGTTTAAAGCGAAGAAAAAAATAAAATTATATTTACACAGTGAGATAAAAGTTGGTCGCATGGGGTCTACACTATGCATTAATGTTGAGATTTTCTTTCATGGGATTAAATTTATGAATGTATGTGTAAGTATGTTATCAAATAAAAAACCTCTTAACGAGGTAAATGTTCGAGTGACGAAAGCCGAATTCAATTCACAAAATTTCTGATATCAAAGTTTTGCCGAAAAAAACAATTGCATTCGATTTTTCAACGATTTTTCGGAATGTTAGTGCATTCAGCGCGTTGTTGTTTAACATTCCGAAAATCGTTGACAAGTTGTTGTTTTTGACAGCTAGAAGAAAAAAAAAGAGAGTCCATTAGTACTCTCAAGGAGATGTGTAAACATGGCGTGTGTGTAGTGCGTCCGTACAAGTACAGTTTACTTTGAAGGAAGATGCAATTTTACTAACCATAGTTTTTCATTTGTTTATTATCGTTAAATTGGTCTATTACTCTTTCGGTATAATCGACGCAATTGGTTATGTTAGCTAAAATAAGATACATATACTGTCGACTCAAACTTTTCAAATTTTCATTGAAAAACTGCACAATGGTCGTTCCATATCTCGTAGTAGATATATTTCGATCTGAGTTCATGTGCAAATCGAATTCGTCTCGCAGGAAGTTTATAAGTGGTTCAGCTTGAGGAACAGCAAAATTAATAATGAAATCCCCGCTTATAATCATCGGCAAAAGATGGTCTTCTTGGAGAATTTTTGAAATTCTTTTAGAATATGGAGCAAGGACGAAATGTATGAACTTCATTATGTCTTCGACAGATTTTTTCGGCGAGGTGAATACAACTACAGAAATATTTTATGTTGTTTTATTGTAATGGTTTTCGATTCTTGCAAATCTTCCATCTATAATTCAAATTAAATTCTAACTACAGAAAGCATCTTATTCCCATTGAGAAGCTGAAACTCAGCCGTGTATATATTATCAATGGGTTGTGTTGTTACCGTCATATCATCTGTTAGTCCAACGATGATTTCCTTATGCGAGTTGACTGTATAAGTTCAACTTGTATTTTTATATATTGCTACTCCTCCAGCCCACTGACCATTTCTCTTGAACTGAACGCATCATTCAAAATTAATAATATTAACATGCTCGTCATTGCGTATCCAGATCTCGGGAAACAAGATAATTGAGCATACGTGACTGTATCAGTTAGATCGAGGTGATGTGACCTGAGGCTCTGGCAGTTCAATGTTAAAAACCAGACGTCATTATTATCTCATACAAAATTGGCCATTACAACTTGAGCTATACTTAGTGGACTTGTAGTGAGGCACGATTGCTCATTTTGAAGAAAACCCATCGAGATCCTATTTTTACGTCCATGGATCATCGATAGCCGACGTGATGAACAGTCCTTCGAGACTCGTTACGTTAAGCTATATACACAAGTTGTGGACTGTGTCTTTTATCGTAAGAGTATATACTGACTATCTCGTTATAGGTACCCCCCTGTGATGCATGAATTGTGGTGGCACATGCAGTGTAGCGTATTGGTTATACCGTATCGGTATATCGGTTCTCACGCACCTTTGAGAGTAGGGTAGTTCTTCCGGCTAGGGAGGGTTTCAAGGAAAACGAACCGATTCACCTTCGTTCACTAGTTAAATTAGGGGTGCGATAATTGTTTCTATACCAAACATATATTTCGGATAGTTTTAGCCGGAACGCGCTAAACTGATATATATGGCGTGGAACTTATTCGGCGGTGGATCACAATCTCACTATTGTTTTGATTAAAACATTATATTTTTGTAATTCATTTTTAAAATTTAATAATAATTAATATTAATATGATTCATCGAAAAAAATAATTAACAAATCTGTTTTATAATTATTATAATTTTTTTTTTTTTAACTAACTCTAACCTATAATAACTATACTACTTAAAACTATAGGTACCTTTTTTTGTATCTTTTTATTTATATTTTTTTTTTGTGGTTATATCACGCGTAATCCGAGTGTCCTTTAAACAGCCTTCGTTTTCTAATTACCTCCGTTGATTTTATCCGGGAGATGCTGTCCGTAGCTTATATTAATCTACCGCTTGTCCTATTTTCGTAACATCCGCGTGGTAATTCCAGCTCTCATTTGCTGGTTAAACACGCAATTTTTGCACGTGTTCAATTCCAAGTCGGGTCACTGTATCGACTTCGATTGTTTCACCACTTGCTATTTGTATTATCGTGACTCGCTTTTTTTTATATACATATATCGTTTATGTCCACGTTTTTATTTTATTTATAATTTGTCTTTTATTTTTATTTTTTTTTTATATTAGTAAAAACCTGGTTCAATCCTCAGACTCGACTGACTTTTTTCTTTTAAAACAAATTCTTCCTCGTATTTCCATAAAACAACGGTATATATTTTGTATTTAAACCTATACTAATTTAATGGTTAACAGTCCTACGATTTATATAAACTGAATTATCAACCAGCTAAATGTAAATTTATATTATGTGCCTTATAACATATACAAAAAGAATTCATTATATATACAGACTACCAAAAGAGATATTCTACAACAACAAAAATATTAATAATTTTGTTATACATAAATACTAATTACGAATGTACAGTGCGCGAGATTTCCATGTTACAGTACAGGTTAGATTGGAAATTCCAATCGAAATTCAAATCTAAGCTGAAAATGAAAATTTCGCTAGCCGTACAAAAAGGACAATATGAAATTGATATTATATAATATTACTAATTAATTATTTTATTGACGTTATTATAACATATATATTACGATTTTCAGACTTATTCTGTTATATCTTTGGCATGGTAAGTGCCTAATAGTTTTCCCTCGTTATTTGCCACTACATAGTTAACATTACCCTCACGTTTAACAACTTTTCCTTTTACTCTAACCGGGACGAATTTAGCACAGAATTGCTTGCTCGAGTCGCTTTGCGGGTACTTTTTTATATAAACAGTCTGACCCACCATAAATTCTTTAGGACGAGCCCGTAAATTATATTGTCGCGCATAATTATCATAAGCGTCTCTCAGATGTTTTCGAATTTGAGTATGGATTATCGGCATTTTGTAATGGTTTGGTAAAAGATCGGGTTCGGAATTTAGTAAACAATTAGCGTCTTTCAACAGTTGATACTGTTCGGCATGGAAAATTCTATGATACCCAAACATAAGATAATGTGGCGAATGGGTTGTTGACTGATGAATAGAATTTCTTAGGGCACACGAGATTTCAGAGATGTGTATATCCCAATTTTTGTGGTTTGATTTGACATACGCACGGATGGCAGCTATTACCGACCGATTAACGCGTTCCGAAGCGTTACTTTGCGGAGCGTAGTAAGCCGTATTTTGAGCACTGATGCCTAACCGTTTGAGAAACTCTAAGAATTCTACACTTTTAAACTGGACTCCATTATCTGAAATCAAGGTTTCGGGTACGCCAAATAAGTCGAATTGCTCTTTAAGGAAAGATACTATATTTTTGGTATTGGCTTTTGTTAAAGTTTTGAGAAGCACGAACTTAGTCAACTGGTCTAACACTATCAATATATGGGTTTTACCTGAACTTGATCTAGGGTACGGCCCTAAAAGATCCACATACACTCGCTGCCAGGGCCTTTCCGCAATTTTGGTATACCCCATTAATGGTCTGACTAACTTATTGGATGCCTTAGTAGTTTTACATATTTCACAGGAAGTAACGAACTAGTACACTTCATTACACATTCTTGACCAATAATAGTATCGCCGGAGCCGATCTAACGTCTTTCGTATCCCTCCATGAGCCGCATGTGGAACATCATGTTTGTTTCGTATAAGGCTGTTGGTCATGGTTGATGGCACATACAATTTCCACACCGGCAGGTTCAATAAACTTTGATTGATTTTCGGCTCAATTCGAATATACACCTTCTTATTCATGACCCTCAAATTTGGAAAGCGCTCTGGACATTCCTCAATTTGACTCCTAAACTTCGAATAATTTTCACTTTCGAATTCTCTAGAATTTAAATCTAGACCATAGTTACGGCTTTCATCGTTTACGTCCCTTTGCAGTTCAGCTATTGTATCGCAATGCACTCGTGATAGTGCATCCGGCACCACGTTGAATTTCCCCTTTTGGTGTACAATTTCAAAGTCGTATTGTTGGAGTTTTAAACTCCACCGGGCGAGTCTTCCGGTCAAATCTTTCTGGGTCATCAACCATCGTAAAGCCGCATGATCCGTTATTACTTTGAATTTAAAACCTTCTATGTAAGGTCTAAACTTACTAATAGCTTTTAAAACAGCTAGACACTCTAACTCAGAGATAGAGTAGTTTTTCTCGGCCTTTTTAAGTTTATATGATAGAAACGCAATAGGTCTTTCATCGTCGTCTATTTCCTGATACAGAACTCCTCCGAATCCTTCGGTACTAGCACCGCACCTGATAAAAAATAGTTTACTATAATCCGGGTTTATCAATACCGGGGTACTCGTCAACGATTGCTTAATTCGGGAAAAAGCCTCTTGACACTCGTCCGTCCAGTTAAATTTCGTGTTTTTCTTTAATAGTGTTGTAATAGGCGCCGTGATCTCGGAAAAATTTGGTACAAACCTTCTGTACCAGCCAGCCATTCCTAAAAATCTTCGCACTTGCTTGACAGTTGTGCGCTGGGGGTAATCACAAATGGCATTGATTTTAGTTGGATCGGTGGTTAAACCCTCCTCACCTACGATATAACCGAGATATTTAATTTTTCTCAATGCAAATTTACTTTTCTCCATGTTAATGGTTAATCCGGCTTCGGTAAGTTTTTCTGCGACTATTCTTAAAAGTTTAAGGTGCTCGCTAAAGGTTGGTGATACTACAAGTAAATCGTCCAGATAAATAAATATTTTTTCTCTAAGCTCATGCGGAATAACAATGTCCATAAGACGACACATGGAAGCAGCCGCATTACAAAGGCCAAAAGGCATGACCTTAAATTGATACAGTTTCCTTCATGGAATGGAGAAGGCGGTTTTATCTTTTGAGTCCTCCGTCAAGGGTACCTGCCAATATGCATCTTTTAAATCGATGCTCGATATGAATTTTGTATCGCCGAGCCGTCCCAATAGCCCTTCGATGTTTGGCTCCGGATAGGCATCCTTCCTTGTGACTTGGTTTAGCTTCCTAGAATCTATACACAAACGTGACTTTCCATTTGGTTTCTTTACCAACACCACTGGAGAACTCCAAGCGCTTACGCTTTCCTCTATGACATCCTTTTTCAACATATCCTCGATTACTTTGTCCATTTCGGCCTGTACCGCTGGTGACACGGGATAATGCCTTTGTTTAATAGGCTCGTTTGCCCCCACATCAATTTTATGGGTAAATAAAGGAGTCCTTCCCAGCCCTTTCTCTTCGAATGTTGGAAAACTTTTCTTAATCTGCTCTAGTTGCGCTAATTGAAAATCGGTCAAGTTATGCTCGGGACTTTCTAGGTTGGTAGTATCGATGGTTTCCAATAAAGCTGGTGAAATTCCAAAAGCTTTCCAAAAATTGATTCCCAAATACAATTGGCCCTTTAGGGTGGGAACTATATAAAATCGGATGAAAGCGGTTTTGTTCCTCAAACTCACGGGTACTTTAATAAAACCAATAATCGAGTTGGGTGTTCCGTCTGCTGTTCTTACTGAGGCATTCATTTTATGGAATTTGGCGCCTATTTGTTGAATTAAGCGTTCCGAGTTGCTACCTAATACGCTGATCGTTGCCCCACTATCCATTAAACCTTTAACCGGAATATCGTTGATTTTAACTGTGATAAAGGGTCGTGGATCATCATCTTGATCCTCAATTTCTTTTAACGAGACTGCTGCGCATTCCTTTTTGATGAGTCGCTTCATTTGCCAATAGTGGAGGATTTGCAACAAACGATTAGATTTGGTCATTTTTTCTAAAGGAGCCACGGATGGACTTATGGGGGTTGTTTTCGTTAGCGGAGGGTTTATTTTCGTATCGAAATTTTGTCTTATAGGGAGTGATGTATCGTGAACATTGTTTATCGACGACCACTTGTCGTCATTATCCTGGGCACATTCTTGGTTCCCGAGTGCGAGGTCCCAGGGGTTGACGCGCTCGGACGTTGGTTTAACGACTGGTTTCTGCCTTTGCATGTAATACAAGCTGGCTTTATAACTCCATCCTTGCCACAACCAAAACAAAATAATCGGTCCACGACTCGGTTGCAGTCCTTAAATAAGTGTCCGATGTCCCGGCAATTCCAACATATTGGGTTAGAGTCGGGCTTCGCAATCGACATCCGTTGAATAGCAGCTATATTTTCATCCATATCAGGTGACACTGGTATTTCAAGATAATTTTCATTTGTCCTCGTTACTGGTACCATTTCGTAAGGTTCATTATGAACTGAAATCTCGTTGATTTGCTGATAACGACGCCTATTAATATCGCCGAATTTTCTAGGATCATAACCTGACTGCGTCCACAACATTTCGAGACATTTACAATGCTTTCGCAAGCTCTCGATGTTAGGAAATGAGTATCCGAGAACTTGGGTTTTGATAGCTGGATTCAAATTTGTCTTAATAATTCTTAATAGCTGATCCTCACTGAAAGGTATTTGTAAACGGTAATTCATCGATTCAATTTCTAGCACGAAATCGTCTATAGGCGACATCCCTTGTTGTTTTTGTTGAAGTAGTAATCTTTCTTCCTCATCGCCGCCTGGATCAGAGAAACGTGAAATAAATGCCCCTTTTATATCAGACCAGTTCGCGCCCGGAAATTTACGCAAAAATATTAGGAGCCAAGTTTGAGCAGCACCTTCTACATAATTAAATATGACACGATGGAGTTCTTCCACCGGGAAACAATTAAGCATGGCCATATTTTCTATTTGGAAGATAAAGTCACGAATATTTAAACCTTTCCCGGTCCTATTAGTTGGAGTAAAATCCCTAAATTTGGGAACGTTCCACTTTACATGTTTGATAAACATATCTGGAGAAACATTGTGCGAAACGGACCTTCCCTTGGCTTGGATATTCTCGGGAAAATGTACTTTAGAATAATTTGAAACAGCAAAATTTCCGTATCTGCCAAACTGCGAAGTTGGTGGGTACATAGCATTCATTGAGGGCCCGTCATAAGCCGTTTGTGACACAGCCGGTCTACCGATAGGCCCAAAACCGAACGGCTCGTTGATTTTCGGATATCCGCCGATATTCGAATATTCATTGGGTACGACCGAGGTTGGTATTTTTCCCATTCTAGGATGACTCCAGGTCGATTCGTCATCGGAAGACTTTTGATTCGATGGATTCGTAAATAATATACTGCTGGGCATCGATATCAGGATCAGCTCAGCGTAACTCGTTGTAGGAACAGTGGCGGCATGTTGTAAAGCTAAGGTGTTAATTGATGTTATGGGAACAGTAGCACTCGGTACAACAACTTCAATAGCTTTTGAATCCTTCTCAGGTCCTTCATCATCATTACTTAAATCTTCCACTTCAACCTCCATAAATCGTTCTAACAGTTGGATATAACGTCGTAAGTGGCCAAGAGTAGATTCTACTTCGGGTGGATTTTTAAAGGATTGTTTCAATCGATAAATACGGTCATTAAAATGTAATGTTCGAGCTAAAGCAGTAAATAATACAGCATTCGGCGTATTTTCATTGTAATTCTTCCCTTCCTTCAATAAATCTTTAGAACGATCGATACAACACTTTATTTCTAAATCTTTTTGTTCTTTAGATACATGAGAAACGGCTGTCCTCGGTGCTAATTTATCTCCCTCTTGAGTCAACAAATCGTTTAGTTTTAACGCAGCTTGTTCGTCCGCCGGGTCTATAGATCGAACTAGACAATCTACCCTAAATTCGTCTTCTTCAAGACAATTCGCCCTCAAGAGAGCCATCGTAATTTTCGTAATTTACAGCGGTGAAAAATAAATGAATCGATTGTATTGTTAACTATGTGTGTGTATAAACTGAGAGTGCACACAAATTGTGAAAAAAAAAATTTTAATTTTTCGATCTTAAAAACGAATATGTATACGTTATAAAAACTATCCTTGGCCAAATAATCTGCCAAAAGGATTTAAAGAATCCTACAATATCAAATTATTTAAATGGGTAAATAATAATCAAATTTTCCTTAAAATATTACGTGAAAGAAAATTGGATTTATCAAAAAAAATTGTAAAGAAAATTATTATATAATATCAAACGAGATTGCTTTCCTCCGCTTAAAAAAAATTCCACTTTAGCCATTTTATTTGCGCACGTCTATCACTTTGAAGGGGCGTACGCTACTTCGTTCCATAAAAATATAAATAATAATAACACAAAATAATGAATTGATGTGTAGAAAGCTTGTTCTAACGAGTAATTTGAATAACGGCAAACCCTCATCGTTAGCATCAATACGATCATTCAACAATCAACGTCGGTTTACCGTTGCTTGAGCAGTCTACCTTTTTGTTTGCGAGAAAACCGATATCACGTAAATCTAACGCAAACTAATAAGTGTACCCTCTATCAAGCAAAAGATAATCCGAACAAAAACATTACTCTGAAAACTAAATCGCGTGAAAATAAAATCAAAAAAAAAATTAATTGGTTAAAACCGAAATATAACTAAATTTTTGGAACCGTCAGGTCCAATAACCGTATTGGTTATACCGTATCGGTATATCGGTTCTCACGCACCTTTGAGAGTAGGGTAGTTCTTCCGGCTAGGGAGGGTTTCAAGGAAAACGAACCGGTTCACCTTCGTTCACTAGTTAAATTAGGGGTGCGATAATTGTTTCTATACCAAACATATATTTCGGATAGTTTTAGCTGGAACGCGCTAAACTGATATATATGGCGTGGAACTTATTCGGCGGTGGATCACAATCTCACTATTGTTTTGATTAAAACATTATATTTTTGTAATTCAATTTTAAAATTTAATAATAATTAATATTAATATGATTCATCGAAAAAAAAAATTAACAAATCTGTTTTATAATTATTATAATTTTTTTTTTTTTAACTAATTCTAACCTATAATAACTATACTACTTAAAACTATAGGTACCTTTTTTTGTATCTTTTTATTTATATTTTTTTTTTTGTGGTTATATCCCGCGTAATCCGAGTGTCCTTTAAACAGCCTTCGTTTTCTAATTACCTCCGTTGATTTTATCCGGGAGATGCTGTCCGTAGCTTTTATTAATCTACCGCTTGTCCTATTTTCGTAACATCCGCGTGGTAATTCCAGCTCTCATTTGCTGGTTAAACACGCAATTTTTGCACGTGTTCAATTCCAAGTCGGGTCACTGTATCGACTTCGATTGTTTCACCACTTGCTATTTCTATTATCGTGACTCGCTTTTTTTTATATACATATATCGTTTATGTCCACGTTTTTATTTTATTTATAATTTGTCTTTTATTTTTATTTTTTTTTATATTAGTAAAAACCTGGTTCAATCTTCAGACTCGACTGACTTTTTCTTTTAAAACAAATTCTTCCTCGTATTTCCATAAAACAACGGTATATATTTTGTATTTAAACCTATACTAATTTAATGGTTAACAGTCCTACGATTTATATAAACTGAATTATCAACCAGCTAAATGTAAATTTATATTATGTGCCTTATAACATATACAAAAAGAATTCATTATATATACAGACTCACCAAAAGAGATATTCTACAACAACAAAAATATTAATAATTTTGTTTAATAGATTCTATATAATCCGCTCCTACGTGCGGCACGCAGTGCGACATGTTTGAAGATCCCGGCTCCTACGTCCCCCGAAATTACAATCTAAAGAGCCCCGCAGGGCTACGGGGAGGAGCGTAGGTGTCATTATAGATTCTATATAATCCGCTCCTCCCACTCTCAATTTAATATATTCATAAAAAATATTAAATTTCATTTATTTTTAAATGAGATTCAATATTTTTTATTAATTTTTTTTTGTAGCACGTCTTAACGTATTTTTTAAATTTTAGTTCGTTTTTATTCCAATAGATGGCGCTAGGCCCAAAATGCTAAGCAAAGGCACATTTTTAGTTATAAACAATTCCGCTCTTGGTCAAAGTGGCGCTCAGACTGTCAAAAAAATTGACTGCGATACTAACCCAATATGCAATTATTCCACTGTGTGGAAAAAACTGCTCAAATGTCGTACAAAACTCCGTACTACAAAATATCAAAGACACAAAATTATTGATTTTGGAGAAAAATAATTGTTTTTCTCTTTCTATTTCGCGGTAATATTATTTTCGTTTTATAAGTTTCGATTGTATCTTTTATTTTCAGTTTCTTCTGACAAGTCGACGTGCACGGTTGCACTACACGCAATAATTAGTTTTTGTACTGTGTTGTGTTTCATTATAATGTTTTTCGATTTGTTAAAGTAAATAATTTTAAATTTAAATATATAATAATAATTTTTAACTTATTTAGTGATCGCGATGTGCAAATTTGGACTAAAAAGGTAATAGAGATCTGTATCACAATGGCGTCGGCGCGAAATACATTTACGTAGTAAATTTTCAATGATTTTTTTTCAAGATCTCAATATGGCGGATGCAATACAATGTGGCGGATGCAATACGAAACTCAATTTATGAAAATTAAATATGTAAATAAATCTATGTTTTTTTGTGCATAGATAAAAAATAATGTGAATAAAATATTAATATTTATTTTATTATAAATGGAAAATTTTGTTTTATTTCGGATAAGAATTATTATTTATTCCAATTGGAAAATATATACAAAGACGTGCCTTTTGTTTCTGTGATTTTTTTCTCTTTTTAGTTGGGATTCACACCGACACCGGAATTTTTGTGACACTTTTCTTTGGCGGGGAGTGTGATACACATGCGTGATACACATGGTTCTTTCCATAGAAGCAGTGTGGTTTTAGAACGCGAATGTAAATGGAATTCCGTCGGCATTGCATATTGGGCCGCCACGTTGTATTGTATCCGTCATATTGAGATCTTGAAAAAAAAATCATTGAAAATTTACTACGTAAATGTATTTCGCGACGACGCCATTGTGAGACAGATCTGCTAACTAATTATGTAGTGCAACCGTGCACGTCGACTTGTCAGAAGAAACTGAAAATAAAAGATACAATCGAAACTTATAAAACGAAAATAATATTACCGCGAAATAGAAGGAGAAAAACAATTATTTTTCTCCAAAATCAATATTTTTGTGTCTTTGATATTTTGTAGTACGGAGTTTTGTACGACATTTGAGCAGTTTTTTCCACACAGTGGATGCATACTGGGACGATAAATTGTTTCCACGATAAATTGTTTCCACGATAAATTGTTCACGATAAACTGACAGTAAATCAAATAATACTTACAATAATAATACTTACAATATTGCATGTAAACGCTCACGTTGCTCGCGTGGCTCAGAAGACCAACTTTAACTTGGGATGGGAAGTTCTCCCGCACGCGGCATTTTCACCAGACTTAGCCCCATCCGACTACCATTTTTTGCGGTCAATGCAGTACGCTGTAAAACGCTGGACGATGTGCATAAATTCGTCGATAACCTTATCGCGTTGAAGCTTGCATGTTTCTTGCGCGATGGCATTCGCATGTTACCTGAGAGATGGCGTTTGGTCATAAAAAATTATAGACAATATTTCTAAGATTAAATTCGTTTTTGTCTATTTTTTTTAAATAAAAAGAAATTGCTTAAAAATCTGTAAAAATTAACTCATACACCTACTACGTATTTAATTTCATTTCTAACTGAACTTCTCAACATTTTTGGTTGAAAGATTTTGAGATCTCACATATTTCTGTGCTGATTTTATTTGCTCTTTGACAATGTTTAGTGGACAGTTCAACTGAAACAAATTTCACGAGCAATATTCTATATTTTCCATAACTTATCGTGTTTCCATAACTTATCGTACCTCATAACTTAACCTAACCTCCAAGGTTTTTGTTCGTCTGAGTATTTTCTAGACATTGGGTAATATGTAATATTGCGAAAAGAATTGCTCATACATCATACCAATAATCAAAAATCTCGGAATATCTAAGCATAACCAATAGGATACAAGGTGTTAGGCAGGTGGACCAACAAAATATTTTGGCAGATTGGGGGAGGGGGGGTTGTCATTTGGAAGCTTTCATCCCATGGAACTGATGTCCTAAGTGTCGCAGGAACTGAGATATGGTATATTTAAGCTTTTTTTTAATTATCCAACGTCTCACCTTTAAATGGTCATAACGTTTTTGTTTGTAGTCGTAAAGTCACGAAATAACTTTTAATGTATTCTGCAATGTGATTTTGTTGCAATTATATCATTATTTAATACAATTGGTTTAAAAAAATTTGTTATGGGCTTCCAAATCCTAAAAAATGTGTAGACGTACGAAAAATGTCACCATCTAAATTTATTTAAAGAAAACTAAAGGTTGTTTTGCAAATAACATTTTTTTAGTTCTCTAGTTTATGCCCTCCCTTTCCAATGGTATACTACATGAAATACAAATCTCTCATTTTGTGGATGAAATAAGAGATACGATTTTGCCAGGGTTATTTGTGTCAGGCTTAAGAAAACATATTTTTGGTTATTCGTAAAATAATAATCATTTTGTTCAAAATGACCTCCACCACTCAGTTACATGCACGGTACCTTTTTTTATCTCCACGGATGTTGTGCGAAGTTTCATTTCATGTTTCGTTTATTTAAATGCTTCGATTATCTTTTCAATTAAATTTTCGTTTGTGGATATGTCTGTTGCGTACACAAATTCCTTAGCACGTCCCCAGACGTAGAAATCCAGGGGTGTGAGATCTGGAAACCATGTGGGCCAAGGAATAGAGCCACCTCTACCAATCCATTAGTTTGGGAATGAATCATCCAAGTATTCTCTTACCGTTCATTGTTAATGTGCCGGACAGCCGTCATTTTGAAAAACAATCAGCACATCTTCTTCTAAAACTATTTAAATCAGCTCAGGTAGCGAAGATAAACACAGCAAAAAGTTTTTATCAATTTAACACCAACAACGTGAACTTCTAGTAGGGCAGATCTAAATCTAATAAATGAAGTTGATTATTTTATCAATAACTTAAAAGGTATTTTCTTAACTCTAACCCGGAAAAAGTCGTATCTCTTATTTTGACTACAAAATGAATGATTTATATGGCATGTAGTATAAAATTGGGAAGGGCATAAACTAGAGAATTTTAAAAAAAGGTTATTTACAAAATAACCTTTAGTTTTCTTTAAATGAATTTATAAAATCACATTTTTCGTACTTCTACACAATGCACATTTTTTAGGATTTGGAAGTCCATAACTCATTTTTCTTAAACCAATTTTATTAAATAATGATATATTTACAATAAAATCACGTTGTGAAAAGCTTAGCGTTTTCAGTGACGCGAGTGGTGCCCCTTGCGGTCCAACTTAAAGCGCCTGCCATGAAAAGTTTTTTATATAAAACAATAGACAAGAACGTATTTAATCTTAGAAATATTGTCTATCGTTTTTTATGACCAAACGTCATCTCTCAGGTAACATGCGAATGTCATCGCGAAAGAAACATGCAAGCTTCAACGCAATAAGGTCATCGACGAATTTATGCACATTGTCCAGCATTTTACAGCGTACTGCATTGACCGCAAAAAATGGTAGTCGGATGGGGCTAAGTCTGGTGAAAATGCCGCGCGCGGGAGAACTTCCCATCCCAATTAAAGTTGGTCTTCTGAGCCACGCGAGCAACGTGAGACCGAGTGTTTAATAATGTTCCTTTTTCTATGCTGTGACATAACATTAAAATTATAGTAAGTTATTTTGTTTAACTAGCGATTCATAAAAGCCACTACTATGCTTGTGTAGAAAATCAAGTTACTAGAATTAAGTCTGTAGTATTAAATGTAGATGCCGACACCATGATCCAACAACTTTCCAGTTAAAATTACACGAAGAAAAGGGTCAATTAGAATCGTGATTTCGACAAGGGATCATTAAAACAACGAGATCTATTTTGTGATAAACTTTATTAATTAAGTATATCAACGGTTTATTATTGAAGTGCTTGTGGAGGAAAATATATTTATTCAAGTATTTTGGATAAAATACCGGTTAATACTATTTGCCAGAAATACACCACGGAGTATTATCGTATTTTTGGTGACGGAGTGCCCTAACCTTATCCAAAGAAACATTGGCGCCCGAGCAGGGACTTATAAATCCAGTACACACATCAACGGAGCAAAATAAAATGGAGATAGATGGCATCACGCATAAAGGAGATATACGGAGCAACGGGGAGACGCCAACAAATTTCGTGCTATTATACTATGTTAAAGTTGACCTTGACGCCTTAATATAACAGTCAACGGTCATTTGCGCGTCTAATTATTAACAGTGCAAGTTTAGTGGCATCTAGTGCGCGTGTGCAATAAACATTATTACGAGATCATCTAAAATAAATAGAAAGAAAATAAGTTAAATATAGTGAAATTGTGTAAATGGAGGGGTTGAAAAACCAAAGAGCCGTTATGAAAGGCTCAATGACCAGCCTATACACATTTGTACGAGGCAATTTACATGACGTTAGTCAGGACAAAATCCATACAAAGTTAGATAGAGCGCAGAGGCTGCTAACCGAATTTATGGCTATTGAACGGGAAATGTTTGATCAAGACAGCAAGGTGGAATAGTTACTACATAGTATTGGCGGGACTTAACTCATGAATTCGAAAGAGAAGCATTTCGTCAGTGAAGCAAACAAATGACAGTTCCATGAACACTTCTCAGCATGGAACAATCGAAGTAAGATTGCCAAAAATTAATATCCCGATATTCGACGGCGATTACATGGAGTGGCAATCTTTCTTCGATATTTATAGTTCCATTATACATGACAGAGATAACCTGGCTGGAGCACAAAAACTCCAATACTTTAGAGGCCTGTTGAAAGGGGAAGCATCAGCGCTAATTCGCCACCTTTCTGTAACTGATGCAAATTACCACGAGGCCTTCCAGAAGCTTATACAGCGGTACAATAGAAAGCGCCACACAGTAAATGCGTTCATTAAATTATATCTAGAGCAGCCAAGCCTAACACAACCGAATGCAAGTAATATCAGAAAACTAACGGATGCATTCGATGAATCGCTTAGAGGATTTAAAGCATTGGGAGAAAATGCTGAGAAAAGGGATCCTTGGCTGTTGCATATTGCTCTGAGCAAACTAGATGGCAAAACCAGGTCTCTTTGGGCAAGGCAAACAGCAAATAAACATTTTCCGACGATTGATGAATTATTGCTATTTCTTGGGAGGCGTATAGACATGCTAGACTCAATTAAGGACTATACGAAGAAGATTGTCACCCATCGACCAGCAATTGCTAGAGCTTACCAAGTTGTAACATCTTCCATTATATAATGCCCGCTGTGCAAACAAACCGGCCATAGAATTCAGGAATGTGATACTTATCAGAGCATGACGTCAGTTGAAAAATCGGAGGCTGTAAAGGGGACCAATAGATGCTACAATTATTTATATGGTGGTCATAGGGTACAAGAATGCAGATGGATTTTGTTGCCTTTTCAAAATCAATTCAAGTTGAATTTTGTGTACGTATACAGTGTATAATATACACTTTTAATATTGTGTGCTGTCATTTTGTATCATTGTGTGTGTGCAAATCCACATGAAATTTCGCCAAAATGTTGACCCGATTTTATAAATGATACTATCGGTAGTGGAACAATACATTTCCTCTGCTCGCGAGCAAACGAAAAAATGACATGATAAGAAAATGGTTTCGATTTCAAATTTTTTTTGTGATTGTTTCATGTACATTTAGATAAAACTTAAATAAAATGAATTTTATTATTGTTTTTAATAAAATTAATATTTCCCAGTTTAATCGTAGGTACATTATTGTCTATATTTTATGTGTTATTTATGGAAATAGTATTGAGAAGAAAAAGATTAATAAATTATAAAGTGAATTAACACTTTAATTGCCGCTCACACTGGATGTGTGTGATAGTCGGAACAAGTATTATACGTACGGCTATTAACGTGTTAACTGAGGATTTATACATATAAATAAATTTGAAAAATATTTTTATTCTCTCTTGTCTTCTTGCAGTCGATCGCATCGGTGTTATTTTTTTTTGTTGTTTAGTTAGTAGAAATATGGAAATGATAGACGAAAGACGGACAAATACTTAAATTTTTTTTTATGTTTACATTTGACTATGATAATAATTTTTTGATGATAATGTAATTACGTTTTGATTTATTTACTCGAAATTAAATTAAACTATATAGGAATAGGGACACAACACTTTATTAACGTACATAATGTTGTGAAATTTTTTAAATTCACAAATTATGTACTCAACATATTATTTTGTGTTCTTAAATGACGTCAAAAACACAAAACAAAACACATATACCAATATGCACACCACTACTATTACGTTCCGGTAAAATTCAAGTTGAATTGTAAAAAGGCAACAGAATCCATGTACAGAAGTCAACATTGCAGAAGAAAGCATCACACATCGCTTCATGGCTCATCACAGGAGCCAAATGAAATGATAACACGGTTAGTTCAAATGTTAATACCACATCATCTATAAGTAAGGAGTCAAAAGAAGATCCAATGCAACCCGAAGTTAAAGCTCACGTTACAATCCCGGCAACGTTAGAAGGAATACTACCAACTGCACTCATAAAAATAAAGGATGGCAATGGTGAGTGGCAGGCTTGTCGAGCATTATTGGACTCGGCATCACAAGCATCGTTCATCACCGAAGCACGTATGCAAAATTTAAACGTTAAGCGTAGAAACTGTAACCTTCGCCTTCGCCCAGTTGTGTAACAGTTCGATTGATGACAATCCTAAAACGTGTTATCACCACGAGGTGGCTACGTAGAAAAAAATGATTATCCAAAACAGGCTCTGCAGGACGGTCTCTTAGCGCGGCTATCACTCAGGGTCGTTGTGTGGGCTTTCTGCAGGATGTGAAGGATCTGCGATACATACATTTACAAATCCAACATGGACGCTAGAATCCAGTTAAATCGCACTCTATTCCAAAAATGTTAACTAATTAATTAATCATGTTAATTAGTATATGATTTAGAAGCAAAAAAACAACAGAACGATATACATATATATATATATATATATATATATATATATATATATATATATATATATATATATATATATATATATATATATATATATATACAGTATTCAAATATAAATGTGTTTATATGGGTTATATAAGGGATATATATATATATATATATATATATATATATATATATATATATATATATATATATATATATATATATATATATATATATATATATATATATATATATATATATATATATATATATATATATATATATATATATATATATATATATATATATATATATATATATATATATATATATATATATATATTTATATCTGTTTATATCTGTTTAACGATAGTTTCGTTAAACAGATTATCCCTTCAGAGGTTCTTGAGCGGTGTTCTTCTAGCCGGCCTAGCTCAGGGTGTGTCGTGGGGGTTTTCAAGAACTTGAAGGAATCGTGAATATACCGCGTTGAGGGAAGGAATGCCAAGAATCAGTTACACTAGGGTTCACTTGAATTGCCTTCACCATCTTACAGGAGGGTTTAATAATTAAGGCATTTCATCATACGTAACAGCACAAAAAAAAATGAAATTAAAACGGAAAACGACAAAAGAAAAATATACACTAAGCAAAAAAAATGAGAAAAAAAAATATTGATTTTTTGTTAATATAAAAATATAAATATACATAAGCGAAGTTTTTATTATTTCTATTCCAAAAGCAAATAGAATAGCATGAATGTTTCACAAAAATCTTATTAAACATAAGTCATCTTAAAACTAGAATAATTACACCCTTTCCCCTTTATCTAAGTTTTTATTTTTTTTTTAATTTTTTTAATTTTTTTTTTTTTTAATTTTCTTTAAATTAAAGTAAAATAGTAAAATAGTTCGGACGCGCAAATTAAATTATAAAATAGTTTAAGTTAAGAAAGACTAGATCAATAAATTAATTATTGTAAGAAAAATTATTTTTTTTCCTTTCTTTTGTTATAGTATAGCGTAATAATAATTATTTATAATAATATAATAATATAGATGTATAATAATAATAAATATATAAATGTAAAAAAAAATGATAATTTGTTATAAATACCGCTTGTCGGTAATGATAAATGCCTTGGATGATAGGCACCAGCAACTCCAATTACCGTATTATTGTATCGTGGTGTAGTTTCGCTTTCAATTATTGTCCGAATATTCTTTCCTCGGACTGTAGTACGAATATTTTTTTTTTTAAGTAGTTTAATGTACATACGATAATGTTGTAGTAGGTACACCTCAACTTTCGCAGATGATGATAAATAATCCATAATTAATAAACCAATAGATTCGGAGGTTTGTCAGCTGTGCTTGCTTACGTACCAACACACACCACTCACCTTTGCACTTAATTGTGTATATGTAATATTTTGTGTTTTTTTTTTCCAATACATCAATTTTTTTTGTTTTATTTTATGTTATCTTAACTTAACTGACTAAGAGCAACAGTTACAAGTTAGTTTTTTTTTACAGTCGATGCTATTGCATTCGGTTTTAATGGGACTTTATTTTAACATACCCTTTAGGGCTTCACATATAAAATCAACAACCCTAATTTCTTAGGGGTCGTATCACTGGGTCTAATGTATATAGATATTTTTTTTATTTTTTTTTTATATTTTTTTTTTTTTTTTTTGACCACAATACATCACGAGCGGTTGATACCGCTAGAATTAGCGCGGTTGATGGTCACGTCGATATTATATCGGCCATAAACTCACAAAAACAAGTTAAATAAGAATTCTATACGCGATCCCCACGCGTTTCGGTTATAATTTTTAATTTTTTCTGATACAGGGATTCTTGAAATTAATCACTACGTACACTCTTTATATTAATAGGTGTGTGCTTTTATGAGGCACAAATAAAAATTATTTATTTTGTTTATCCACACAAGTGGTAAACAATACTTTCAGCAAAACATTAGAGAGCGAATCATCGTCGGTCGGATTATTTATAGGCTTTTAAATGTAGGGGAAAGACAGGGTAGCACAACCAATAACCACCGCTCATTCATAATATGAGAAATTATTTTTTTTTCTCAGGGATGGGAACGAGGACCGAGATAGGGCCATCGTTACAATATATATATATATATATATATATATATATATATATATATATATATATATATATATATATATATATATATATATATATATATATATATATATATATATATATATATATATATATATATATATATATATATATATATATATATATATATATACTCGTATATTACCAAAATAAATGGTAGCAAATAATAACCAAAATATATATAACAAAAAAATAAAAAAAATATATGAAATTATATCATTATTATATCATCTTATAAAGGATATAATGAAAATTTATTTATTAATTAATTATGAAACTTCAAAAAAAACAAACAACTATAACAAAACGTTGTTCTTGGCATACTACCAATAAAACAAAAAAATACTATTAAAAAAAATTTATAAAGGAAGTAAAAATTGTATCCGTTATATTTAGTTTAAGGCAATGATAAAATTAACGATTACATTTTTTTATATTTAGTCCATATGACATAATTACTGAATACCAAAAAAAACTTACCAATAGTAACCAATGTCCTGAGAAAATAATTATGCTTTCCCAACACCCGAATGAAACGCGATTGGTAATAATAATAATAATAATTCCCAACGACCTATTACCCCTCCCAACCGCGCGCGGGGAGTCTCCATCTGTATTATTATTATTTGTTTGAGTATAATTCCAGTGATTATAAACATGGATATCGGACTGCTTAACCTGTGAAATTAAAGAAAATTAGCAAGCGGGAAAATTTGTATTAGTATAAAAATCAAATCTGATTATTAAGAGGCAAACTAGGTGAACAGCTAAGCAAAACGATACCCGTCGCGGACGGAAGGAGAACAGAGGTTGAGTCTGCTTAGTACAAGCAGATTAAAATTGAAAAATATAGCAATCAACTGATAAAATTTCATAAAATTTGATAAATAAAACAAAATAAAATGCAACAAAACAAAATATAATAAAAGTTATAAAATATTAAAGGCCAAACCAGTCAAGTTAAATAAAAAAGTTGTTTTGAAGTGCGTTTCGTCAAATTAAAATCAACGAAGTGGGAGTATTGATTAGCCTTACATAAAGGTTCATTTTTACCATAGTCAGTCCTATGATGGTCGATTCGAAACATAGGTACCGATCTCAAGGCTCGTGAATTAAAATTTAGATTGATTTTTCCTAAGAGGAAAGGAGAGTCGATACTGGCGGTTAGCAATTGATGAATAAAAACCACGTCTGCAACAACCCTGCGCCTACAAAGTGGTTTTAAATCAATTAGCTTGATGCGATCTAGGTATGGAGGCAAGTGAAACATGTCCACCCACGGTAGCCCGCGTAAAGCAAAGCGAAGAAATCTACGCTGAACTGCTTCAATCCTTTTTATGTGAACCACATGATAAGGCGACCACACCTGGCAAGCATACTCGAGCAGGAGACGAACGAATGTTAAATAGAGAGCCTTGGTAACATAAGGATCGTTGAATTCTTTCGACCAACGCTTAATGAAACCGAGCGCAGCGTTACCTTGATTGACAATGCGATCGACGTGATTTCTGAAGTTCAATTCGCTGTCACAAACGACCCCCAGATCACGAACAGAACTAGCTCTGGTAACGGCATCGTTGTTAATATAATAGTCACGAGAAGTGGACTGTGCACGCTTCCGAGAGTAGGTGGCATTTACCCACGTTCAGCTCAAGGTTGTTCTTTATACACCATACGGAAAATGTATTGAGGTCGGATTGTAATAGGATCCTATCGGTTGTGTTTGAAATCCGTTTGTAAATCTTCATGTCATCGGCGTATATAGATATAGTTGAATTTTTAATTAAACATGCAACGTCGTTAATAGACAGAATGAAAAAAATCGGCACCAGATGGCTGCCTTGGGGCACCCCAGATGTTGCTGAGAAATGAGCTGATACTGATGTCCTAAACAGAACTTGATAAACACGGTCTTTAAGATAAGAGCCCACCCAACGGAGAAATTGTGGGGGAAAGCCAAGAGCCCTGAGCTTAAACAAAATAACTTTATGGGAAATCCTGTCAAACGCCTTGCTGAAATCGGTCAAGATAACATCGACCTCATTCCCTGCTTCAATCATTTTTAATGTTTGTGAAGTGAATTCCACAAGGTTTGTGGTCGTGGAGCTGATTGTCGGAAAACAACGGTTTACAATAAAAGTACAATGAATCATATATAATATTTCAAACAGCTTGGGAATACAAGATAACTTTGCAATCGGCCTGTAATTACAAATGTCTGATTTGGAGCCGTTCTAATGGAACGGAACTATAAAGGAACTTTTCCAAATAGATGGGAAAATTCCAAGTGAAAGCGACTTTTTGAAAAGTTCCGTCAGCGGCTGAGCAAGAATATCACTGCAGTTTTTTAGGACGATGGATGGTAGACCGTCAGGACCAGGTGAAAAATCATCTTTAAGTTTGGAAATCTTTTGTACCACGGATTCGTAATCGATTTGAATGGAAGTTAGTGTTGTTTGAACACAGTTATTCATGTGTATAAAGTATTCTACATCGTGTTCAAAATCACTGTTTGCAAAAGCCAGACTGAAAAAGTTACCAAAATGATTTGTTATGATTTTAGGATCATTAGAGGAATGATCTTTATACTTCAGGGTGGGAGGGTATCCGTCGGATTTTTTCTTCAAATTAACAAACCGCCAGAAACTTCTAGGATCAGCGATAATATTAGATTGCATGAGTCTGATGTAATTCCCATAAAGTTCGTCTGATAAACTACTGAAATCATTATAACTAATCAAATAGTTAGAGTGATCAGAGTCCGATTTAGTTCTTAGAAATCTTTGCCAAAGTTTGTTTCTACGGTTGCGTAATGCTCGTAATTCGCTATTATACCAAGGAGGTGATGGCGATACAGTTTTGTGGCGAGTATACGGAATGGATTGTTCAAAACAATCAAAAACTACAGAATAAAAATTTACAGTTTGTGTTTCTATGTCATTATTATCATTCAAAATGGTGTCAAAGTTGATGTTTGACAATAAATCATTAAGTTTTACAAAGTCGGCCTTACGAAAATTAAAACATGGCGGAGTTTCGACATTAAAACTGCCTTGCTCCAGACAAAATGTAATTAAAATGGGAGGATGGTATACATCTATGGCACAAAGGATGAGATTGTTTTCCGATTCGACGCTATTGTTGGTACCAGATGAAAATACCAAATCGAGCTGTCTGTTCAAACTGTTCTTAACGTTGCTGATCTGAAATAATCCAGAGTTCAACATATTATCAGTAAATAAAGCTTCTTTGGAGGTTAGTACATTCGACGCAACAAAATGACTGATATCGTCTGAATAGTCCCATTTCAGACCGGGGAGATTAAAATCACCCACGACAAAGATGTCATCTTGAGTAACCATCAGGTCAAAGATGAAGTCAACAGCGTTAGTAAGAAGCTGATAGCTTACGACCTGACTAAGTGGGCGAATATAGCAACATAAAAACATTACTTTTATTATTCTTTATTTTGACGCATATTAACTCGATATTAGCAGTGTTTGGAATGGTAACAATTGTACTATCAAAATTGATGTGCACTGCAATAAGAACCCCTCTGCCTGTTAAATTTGTGTCAGGGCAGTAAAAACCATCTTTGCGGAAGACGTTAAAATCCGAGGAAAAAAACTCGTTACTGTTGAAATCACTGTTCAAGTTAGTCTCTGTGAGTGCAAAAATATCAAATGGATGTCTTTGAACTGCTGAAAAAACGGCGTGAGATTTAGTCCTAAGTCCCCTTACATTCTGGTAGTAGAGGGACAAGCGTTTAAGTTTTTTGGTTTTGCTATGTTATTATTATTATTTCGGAGGTCGACAAATTCTTTAAGATAATTTGTTTCGGGCCATGATTCAGGGGTCTATTGAACCGGGATATATTTTTACATTTGATACTTTGTCCCTGGATGTTATGCCGATTCAATATAGAATTAACATGTGATATAACATCGGCGTTAGTTGTGGTGTTACACAATCTGGATACAAATATAAATTTCGGTTTAGGGACTGCTCTAAGGATACGTGGCGGATTAGCATTACTACAAGAACTGTGTTGAGAGTTGCTGGAGTTGGTATTAATATTAGCCGGAACTATATGGGGTAAAGGGGTTGGGCTGTTATTTGAATGGCTGACAGCTGTGGCAGGAAAAAGTTCCTGTTGAAGACTCAGAATATTAGCGCGATCTGTAATTACAGCAGGTTTGTGAATTAAAAGTGAATTCGTTAGATCATGGCAAGCATCATTGGTAGTTCTCAGTTCCTTCTCAAGTCGCACGAATAGCGATTCATCAATGGGTTTACTCGAGCTGGTATCTGCAGTAGTACATGCTGATATACGAGTATTAAATTCGTTGGATAGCCTGATAATTAAATCAGTATTCGAAGCAAGATGTTTATTGATGAGCATATTGTTATTAATGTTGTCAGTTGTGAGTTGATTGGTGTGTTGGATTTTGGTCAAATTGTTCTTGATACCAGAAACAATTGATTCAACCTTATTACTGATCGCTTCATTAATGATCAAATCGAAATTGTCAATAAACTTACTAATTTTCGCGAAATACTTTTCGTTGCCGAAATTAGAAATTGCGATAGAATTGGTATTAGCAGCGATGCAGTCTTCGGTGCGATCTAAGGAGGAAGAGATTTCATCAAAATTGTTGCACAACAAATTTAACTTCTTCTCCAAATTAAAGATTCGGTTACAATTTCCATTAACCCCGGTTTTAAATTCATCGAAACTGCGGATAATTGCATCCATTGATTCGCTAAGCAATAAAAGTTGTCCGTTAATATTATTATTTCTGCAATCTAAACAGATAAAATCAAATTTTTTTATAAAATTGGAATCAAGGTACATTGATACCATAACGTTTCGACTTAAACTAAATACGTAGAATAATATATGGATAATTATAAATTTCACAATAAGAATTTAACTAAATTTACCATATTAAGTTAAAGAAACGAAAAGATAAAAAAAACAAAAAAAAATGTAACAAAAGTAATAAAACTAAAATCTTAGCAATAAAAGACATGCAAAAAAAAATAACTGCAAATCACCAAAACTTAACTTTACTCGTTGCCGTATAATAGAAAACTCGGTAATAACGAACATAAAGTTTTGTTTTAGTTTTTTTTTTTTTTTTTTTTTTTTTTTTTTTATTTAATAAATTTATTTATTTATTTATACAATATTACAACTGATTCAGAGATCATCTAGTAATTTATCTTTCTTAAATTAAGTTCTCGGGTTAAGATGAGTAACCTATTGGTTACTCATTTTATAATACTTTCTTCTAATACAAACTGCCCAGTTCCAGAGGTTTCTGCCTTTGGAGTCTCCTCACGCCGTTAGTGGTGTCCAACATACGACGGGTATCTGCATTTTCGTGTAGAGATAAGCGCTGTACGTGTTTCCTTGCATGATTCTTTATTTCATCGGTGACGTATTCCATCTTCAAGTCTCTATGGATGTTGTCATTCCTAATGTACCATGGGGCGTTCACAATCCCTCGTAGCACTTTATTTTGGAAGCATTGTATCATTTGTACATTGGTTTTCTTGGCACAACCCCAAAGCTGGATACCATAGGTCCATACTGGTTTTAGCATTTGCCTGTATAGAAGCAATTTGTTGTGTATTGAGAGCTCAGAGTTTCTACCCATGAGCCAGTACATTTTTCTATATTTGATGTTTAACTCTTCTTTTTTCTTCTTGATGTGTTCTTTCCATCTTAGCTTAGCATCGAGGGTCATGCCAAGGTATTTAGCTGTATTTGCATATGGAATTTGGTTTGAGTTGAGAACCACGGGAATACAGTTTACATTTTGATTTGTAAAGTTGACGTGTACTGATTTGGCTTCATTTAATGAGATGCGCCATTTTTTAGTCCAGTTGCACACCGTGTTAACTGCACTTTGAAGTTTGCTTGTTGCTTCCGAAATATCTTTTCCAACTGCTAGAATAGCTGTATCGTCTGCAAATGTTGCTACTGTGGTACCTTCAATATTCGGTAAGTCTCTCGTATAAAGAATAAACAGAATAGGTCCAAGTACGCTACCTTGTAGTATACCTGCTGATATTCCTTTTATTTCAGAGTACTCATTTTCAAATTTGACTCTAAAGTGTCGATCAGCTATGTACGATTTAAGAATTTGATAAAATTGCTTAGGCAGGTCTCGATGCAGTTTAAATTCAAGCCCTTGGTGCCAAACTTTGTCGAAAGCTTGAGCTACATCTAACAAAATACTGGAGCATATTTTCTTATTCTCGAGTGCATCCTCAATGACATCCGTTATTCTGTGAACTTGTTCAACTGTAGAATGATTTTCTCTAAACCCAAATTGGTGTGGTGGAATTAAGCATCTCTCTTCTATTATAGGTTTGAGTCTTTTCAGCAACAGTTTTTCAAATATTTTTGATATGATTGGAAGTAGTGATATCGGTCTATATGATTTTTTATCGTTTCCTGGTTTGCCTGGTTTAGGAATCATTATTACTTCGGCCACCTTCCATTGTCGTGGAACATATTTCAATCTGAAAGCTGCATTAATTATTTGATTTAATTTACGCAAACCTTTCTCGGGAATGGCTTTCACAATTTGCCCAGTTATTAAATCATAACCTGGAGCTTTTCTAATACTTAAGTTACTATTGATTTCAGTTTTAAGCTCCAATAAAGTCACATGCCTTATGTCAAGATCATCTGCTTTGTTTACGACTGTTGTATTTTCATTTGCTGTTTGCCTCGGCAACGGTTGAAAAGTCTCTTCTAAATAAGCAGCAAATAGAGAGACTTTCTGTTTGTCACTTTTAGCCCATGAACCGTTATCGCATTTGATAGGCGGCACATGCATTTTGGATCTTTTTAGTCCCTTCGTTGCTTTCCAAAGCGAGTAATCGTCATCCTTTAATTCAGAAAGACCTCGTAGTCGCTTAGATATGCTTTCGTTCTTTATTTCTTTTATTAGTTGTTTTAATTTGTTGCACAAAAAATTTAGAATAGTTTTGTGTTGCGGTGCACGAGAGTGCTGCCAGATTTTGCGAGCTTTCCGTTTCTCCCTAAGTAGCTCTCTGACTTCAAGAGGATAGTTATGTTTCATTATAGCGTTGGTATGAGAAATCGGTGAACTTTCCCAAGCCGCTTGTTGGATATTGTTATTAAATATTTCTAGTTCATCTTCCAACTGCACCTTCGTTCTAATTGGTTCGCCGAGATTTGTTCGATCTTCTACTAATTTCTTGAATAGATCCCAATTGGTTTTATTGTTTGTTAACTTAGGTGAATTATCTTTTTTTATTATCATTGTACTCAGTGTCATGATCACAGGTGAGTGGTCAGATGATAGTCCTTCACTATTTTCAATGCATGTGTAGTCCTCTAAAACTCCTTTTGTTACAAAGAAGTCAAGAAGATCTGGAATTTTATGTATGTCAGCAGGCCAATATGTTGGTTTATCGCCAGAGAGGAATTCACAGTTGTTCTCGCGAGCTGCATTAAATAACTCTTTCCCTTTAGAGGTTGTAAGTCTAGATCCCCAATAGGTGTTCTTTGCATTAAAATCACCGCCTATGATAAAATTTGATCCTAGTGATTTAAAAAGTCGACTGTAGTCTTCTTTTTTTAATTGATGGCGTAGGGACAGTAAATAGAGGAGATACTGAGTTCCCTATTATATATTGATTCAACTATTATGGTTTTAACCTGCATAATTTCTTCCTCAATGCCGGGCACTTCGTAATGTTTAATATTATTTTTAACAATTACGGTAGACCCGCCTCTAGCGTTTCCTCCTGGATGAATAGCATGGTAGCATTGATAGTTACGTATTTTAATAAATGATGTTTCTGTTAAATGAGTTTCCGAGACAAGACATATATCTATTTTTTCTAAGTTTAGAAAAATTTCTAGTTCTGGAACATGCTGTGGTAGTCCATTCGCGTTCCAAATAACAATTCTAAATGATCTATTCATTTGATTAGTATAGCATTGATGTAAGCTCATTGGTAGCTTCTTGTCTATCTAGCCGCTTATATATAGCTTCTAGACCACGTTCTTGTTTTGCTAGGCGTGCATTTATCGTTTCTATACTTCGAAATATCCTTTCTAGTGGATTTTCTTCAATAGTATTCTGTTGCGTTATCTGAGAGTAGGATCTCCTCTCTGGTCCTATGGGCTCTGGTTGTGTCGGCGCTCTAGTTGTAGTTGGAATCCTTTCTCTTCTAACATTACTGTTTTGAGTCGATTGGCGTGTTTTATTTCTTAACCTTTGCAGTTGTACCGCTACTTCGCATCCTCTATAGTTGGCTGGGTGTTGTCCTTTACAGTTTATACACCTTGCAGGTTCGGTTCGACTAAGAGAATAGTCTTTCGCGTTGTGTCTGCCGGCACATTTTACACACCTAACATCTCTCCCGCAATATCTTTGGGTGTAGTTATAAGCTTGACATTTCTTGCATTGAGGTATTAATCTCGTGTTCTTTTTCAGTGGTTCTATTTTAACCCTCATATTAAGTATTGCTTTGATATTAAATATATTTTCAATTTTTTCGCTTTTGTTGAATGTGAGCATGAATAGCGGGAGCCCTCTTTTAACGATCTTGGTTCCTTGACTATTTTCAACTTTCTCTCGTTTAAGGATATTGACTGCGTCTTCAATTTGCAGTTCTTTCATTTTGAGATCTTCTATTATATCCTCCTTCCTGCAGGTGGGATGTAGACCTCTGGCCATAACCTTGATGTTTCGGGTATTTTTGTCTTCATATGTATACCACTCTTTACCTTCTTCAGTGAGCTTTGTGGCTAAAGCTCTGTATGCATCGGGATCTCTTGTGTTTATCTTCCAAACATTATTGTTTAGTGCAACTACTCTATAGTCGTTTGTGGACACTGATTTCATTAGAGCTTGGATATTCGCAAACTCAGTAATGCCTATCACATTGATTGGCGGTGGTGCTTTGGTCTTCATTGCAACCTTTCGTTGTTCTTGTCGCTGGTGAAGTTGGGGTACAGGCACTGGATTGACAGTTTCATTAACTTTTGCTTGCGAGAGCTCCTCAACTTCTGGCGAGAATTCTGCTCTTCGTTTTTTCCTTGGTCTTTTCTTCTGTTTGTGTATCCAATCAGTTTCTCTTGCAAGTTCCTCCTCATCTGTGTGGAACTCAGCGTCAGTACGGGCAAGGGTACCGGTTTCGTTATAACAAGTAAGAGGAGTTTCCACAACCTCTATCAGATTGGGCTTCTTTAGCTCCTCGTTTTCTTTCTTTAACTTAGCGATTTCATTGCTAAGTTGCGATGCGACTTTTTCTATTTCACTCAGTCTTCTGCGTAGTTCAGCATTTTCGATTTCCTGCTGAGTTGCGAACTCTATTTGTCTAGGTGGTGACCTAGCTAATTTTGAACTTCGATCGAATGGGAATAGCAATGGTTGGCTCACCCCAGAATCCTTTGAGCCGGCCTCGTTAGAGGGTGGATTAGCCAACTGAGCAGTTGGTGTACCACCTGGGGTAAAAATTCCTATTTGTTGAAAACTCATTGCATTATAATGACTGGTTATTGAAGCAGCTACCAATCTAACCAGTGAAATTGGCAGTGGGTCAGTGGAGAGAACATCATTTACTAGGTTCTCGGTGTTCGGTTATCCCGCCGTTACTCGGTCGCCAGAGCCTCGTTGGTTAATTAGCAGGGAGCACCACGTGCAGGTGAGGTTGACATTTGGGCTGGTGTATTGACCTTTTTGTTTTAGTGATCATCAAAAAAAAATTAACTTAAATTTATCGAATGAAAAAAATATATAATTTAACTTAAGTTTTTTTTTATATTTATTTATTTATTTTGTTGATCCGAATTCGAAGAGTTCCCCTGTCCACACCACTTTGGAATGATCCAAAATCTCGCGCACGTTTTGCCTTGAATGACTGGTATGCACAATCCACAATATAACGGTTGCAAAAAAAATCCTATAAGGCCAACCAAATCACGGTTTTCCGCTTCTCATCCGCCGCAATTTTGCGGAGTTAGATTTCTAAGCGAAGCAGATAAGTAAAACAACGAAAGACAAAGATAATTAGTTTTCAAGAAAGATAACTAGGTAGAAATGTTGTTATATGTACGGATTAATCACTAAATATATGAAACACTAGTATTAACTTTTAACGTACCTCATGCAAAATGGAGAATCTACGAGTTGTACATCAAACACACTGTTGTTCTTTTGACCCCAAGGGTAGAACATACGCCAACTTCTAGTTGCGTATTCTATTAATTAATCATATCGGCACAATTACAGCACTTTAATTAATTTTTACTTTAAAGGTACAGTTCACTTTTTAATAAGGCTCACTATTCTTGATATTTTAAAATGATATTTTAGAGTGAAACTTTCCAAAACGAATGACTGGCTATTTCCAATTTACCTACCTTTTCGATTCAGGTTTGATGGTAGTATCGTCGTGAGAATATTAAGTTCATACAATTACATTGTGAAGATAACAATATTGAACACCATTATACGTATCCAGGATCGGTTGTACGATTCTCGATTAAGTTAGTAACACAACAGGTTCAAATCATCCTTGGTCGCGAATAAGATTTACATACACAAAAATGAATTATTATTGAGAGTACATAGCTATAAACTGAAAATATCATAATAATTAGGAAATTAGAGAATTGTAAACAAAGACCCAAAACAAACGTTGATAATTTCATACGTACACTGAAGCCCAAAGTATTAAATCAATTTAACGTCGTTTCTTTGTTATCTGTTTTGGTTAAAGCATCCTCATCATCACATCATGCATGATGCTCCAGTGGAATTGGGTCGCATTCGCATTTCGCGTAGGAAACAAAAGTAACACACGCAATGCAGCATGACAAAAAAAATCGTGGAGCGATATGTACGTCATATTGTTACAGTCGTGGGGCAGTCCCACACCTTGAGATGAGTCTCATTAAGCCGGGTAGTATTACGTTTTAATATCTTTCATATGGTATGTTCCTAATACACTACCGTTCAAATTCTCAACTTCAATGGCAACGTTACCGATAAATCTCTTAACTATACCAGCAACAAATTTTGGTGCGAGCTTTGCAGAAAAATGTTTGGTGGCGTCACTTTGGGCAAAGTTTCGAACATAAATTAATAGACCGGGCTTAAACTCTCGGATTCTAGATCGAAGGTTGTACCTTTTCTCATTGCTTTCTCGCGCTCGTTGCATATGATAAAGAACTTTTTCTTGCGCTACCGACAATCGATCAGCAGGGTGTATAATGATAGAACAATCTTCTAAACATTTAAGACCATCATAAAAAATACAAGATCTAGCTAATGTGCGTGTGTCTGTCATATATCTTCGAGATTTAGAGGAATGTAAATTTGATTCGTTTTCTGTCGTTAGAGGAGTACTATTTTTGTCCTCATAACTGTTATTTCTGGCTCCTCCGGAAAAATCAAATAAAGGTGGTTCATTGTCATCCTCTGATTCTGAAATCTGGCCAGGCTCATTCAACTGCATTTCTTTAAGTTCATTTAAAGTAGTTTCTAAGTCGGCGTTATCTTGCAGAACAGATTGTATTTTTAAAAGTAACGTCTGCGTAGTTTCTAAAAGTTCAGTAGCTTGTTTGCCATAAGTGGGGGATCGTTGAGCTCTTGTTAATCGACCGTTTAAATGAATAAGTCGGGTCTCTAGGCCACGTACAATATTAATTTCAATCGCTTTTCATACATCTAATTTCTCCATTTGGGATTTCAACTCAGATAATTTCCTTGAGCATTTTGAAATTTCGTGTTGGGGTTTCCTCCTAGCAGCTGAGTGCATCTTGTAAGGTCGTAGTGTAATATTCACCATTTAATCCATCAAACTATCTAAGATTTACAATCTGGATTGATTAATTGAATAGTGAACGGTCATAATGAAAATAAATCTTTACAATAAGTGAAATAATACTTTATTTAATTGTTAAATTATTTTTTTTTTGAATTTCAGTTTACGAACTTTATAGAATGATTTTAAAATTTTCTTTGATAGTATAAATGGATTTCTTTTTGAATTTTGTTTCTAATTAAAAAATGAATATTTTTTATAAATTTTATTTTTTGATAGTAATTTATTTTAAGATGTAAATTAATTGCTTTGATGAATGATTTTTGATTTTGAGTGAAAATGAATCTATTATGAACACTATAGGTTATTTGTAATTGATTAAAGTAAATTTATTTTCTTTTGTATTTCTTTTTTTAATAAATGAATTTCGATAATGTTATGGTTTTCCTGAAGGGAAATAATTAAGAAAACATATCTATTTTGTTTACAATTTTTTTTCTTTTTACAAGTTTATTTTGTTTGATGCTTGATATTTGATGGTCCGTTGTTGAGTAGCAGTTTTTTTTTTTTGATGATGAATTTGTGTTGTGCATCGTAGTTTGTAATAACTGGTTTCGCTTGAAGATGAATTTTGTTTTGTGCATCGTGATTTGTAGATTTAGCTGGATGATGAATTTCATGTTGTGCATCATGATTCTTATTTGTAGATTTGTTGGATGATGAATTTTTACATATAATGATAAATTTTTGCTTCATTTATGAACTGCATCTTGATTTGTATTTGTAAATTTTGTTTGATAGTGAATTTTGTGTTAAGCATCTTGGTTTGTAATAACAGTTTTTGTTTGATGATGAATGACAGATTTTGCTTGAAGATTAGTTTTGTGTTATGCATCGTGATTTGTATTGGTAGATTTTGCTGGATGACGAATTTTTGTTAAGCATAGTGATTTGTATTTGAATTTTTGCTGTGCATCTTAATTTGTTGGTTTCTTTGCTGATGAATTTGTGTAATGATATATGTTGCTTCTTGATAAATACATGTTGTACATCTTGATTTGTAATAATAAATTTTATTTGATTTTGCATCGTGACTTGTACTGGTAGATTTGTGTGTCATGTGAAGACTAAATTTGATTGATGATGGTTTCGCATAGTACATCTTCGTTTTGAAATTTTAATTCTGCTTGATGTTGAATTTGTATCGAGATTTGTAATGAAAGATTTTGGTTGGTAGTCGATTAATTGTTCAGTTACTTGCTGATTAATTTATGCTGCGCATCGGAATTGTAGCGATGGCTCTTATTTGATTGCCGATTGTTTATGAGCTTGTTGTTTTCTGGATTCTGCTATCACATTGGTCACGCTTCTTCTTGATTATTTCTTGATTTTGTGGTGTTGTATTGACATTGAGATACTTTAGATAATTGTTTGAATTGATTATTGGTTTACTTGCGGGATGTTGATTTTATTGGTTTTAGCGGCTGGGCTCGTTTTATTCAATTGATGAGTGCCTGGACTCGTTTAGTTTGCTTGATGAGTGTCTGGACTCGTTTGTTTTGCTTGGTGAGTGTCTGGACTCGTTTGTTTTGCTTGATGAGTGTCTGGACTCGTTTGATTTGTTGCTTACGTACTAGGGTGCGAGAGCTGGTCTCGTCTTTGTTTGATGAGTGTCTGGACTCGTTTGATTTGTTTCTTGAGCGTCGGGGCTCTTTTGTTTTGTTTGATGAGCGTCGGGGCTCTTTTGTTTTGCTTGATGAGCGTCGGGGCTCTTTTGTTTTGTTTGATGAGCGTCGGGGCTCTTTTGTTTTGTTTGATGAGCGTCGGGGCTCTTTTGTTTTGTGGCTTAAATACTAGATTGCGAGAGCTGGTCTCGGTTATTTTGATTTAATTTTGTTTGAGCTGCTGCTTTTCTCCCATGTATGATGTTGTTCAATCTTGATATTTGGATGGATTCTTTTTTGACTTTGCGTGTATTAATATACTTATTGTGCGTGATTTACGTTCTTTTTGCGTCCTTGCTTATTCTCTGCTGTTAACTTGTATCTGTGGTTGCTACTTGATTTGATGTAGTGTGCTCAATCATATTCTTTGGATTTGTCTCGACTGTTACATATTTATATGTTGCTTGAAGTGCTCGATTATTATTGGATGTTGTGACATATTCTATCACGAAGTTTATGACTATCTGTCGGATATGTTTGATGATGCGTTTTTGATAAATTTCTGATGCGACTTCTGACCAATCAGTATAGATAAGCATATAAAATGTACATAATGTAACCAAACACAAATATGTAATAAGTATGTCTAAACGTTTACTGCGATCACTAAAAACAATTTAATTATAATATTTTCCCTTTCGTTCATAAATTTTTGATCTTTCGTATCAATTCCTCCAAATATTCGTTTTGTTTTCATGCAGCATACCAAACCATAATCGATGTATAATAGCTACATACATACATCTAAAATAGACCTTCTTCCTTTTCATGATCACATGTTCTTAAATTTTATATACCTAAACGACAAATTATCGATCGTGTACACATATTATTATTATGTATATACGAGTATGTATTATGTATATACATAATACGTGCGTTTTAGTTTTCATTTCTTTCCCTTTTATTAAAATTAAATCATACAATAAGAGAAAGGATACTTCCAAACGAAAATAAAAATACATTGAATTTGTATATTTCCGTTTGTTTCTCTTATACTGTACACACAAATATAAAATTTTTTATTTTTACGTGCGCGTATTGAGCGAGAAATATGAATATATTGAGCAAGATAGACGAAAATAGGGGTTGAGTTTTAGCTAATCATTTCTCTAACAGCCGCTAGAAATATTTTTCCATTTGTAACGACATCGAGAATTTGATTTGAACATAAATTTTCTATTGGTTTAGAAGTCTGATTAAATATATTTTGTCTGTGCTCAAACTGTCTGCCACCGACTCTGATACATGAGAAATCGTGTATAATGCCGTTGAGTAATTTTTGAAGCGGCTTGTTAAAAACCTTCATCTATATTTCATCCTCACAACTAAATTTTCGTGTTTAAGAACTTTTATATTTTTTTTTACAATAAAACCATTACAATAAAAAACAAAGTAAATAGAGGAGATACCTACTAAGTTTCATCTCTCACTGTTATTCATTGTGTCAACTTTTATGGTTTTAACTTGCATAATTTCTTCTTCAATGCCGGGCACTTCATAATGTTTAATATTATTTTTAATAATTACGGTAGCGTTTCCTCCTGGATGAATATCATGGTAGCGTTCATAGACACGTATTTTAAAAAATGAAGTTTCTGTTAGATGAGGTCTATTCATTTAATTAGTATAGCATTAATGTAAGCTCATTCGTAGCTTCTTGTCTATCCAGCCGCTTGTATATAGCTTCTAATCCATGTTCTTGTTTTCTAGGCATGCATTTATCATTTCTATACTTCGAAATATCCTTTCCAGTGGATTTTCTTTACTAGTATTAGATACTGCTGCGTTATCTGCGAGTAAGATCTCCTCTCTGGTCTTATGGGCTCAGATTGTGTTGGCACTCCAGTCGTAGTTGATATTCTTTCTCTTATCATGTTACGGTTTCGAGTAGATTGGCGTGTTTTATTTCTTAATTTTTGCAGTTGTACCGCTACTTCACATCCTCTATAGTAGTCTGGGTGTTGTCTTTTTCAGTTTATACACCTTGCAGGTTCGGTTAAACTAACAGAGCAGTCCCTCCCGCAATATTTTTGGGGGTGGTTATAACCTTGGCATTTCTTGCATTGAGGTACATATTAATCTCGTGTTTTTTTCCAGTGGTTGTATTTTAACCCTTCATATTAAGTATTGCTTCGATATTAAATATATTTTCAATTTTTCGCTTTCGTTGAATGTGGGCATGAATAGTGGGAGCCCTCTTTTAATGATCTTGGTTCCATACTATTTTCAACTTTCTCTCGTCTAAGGATATTTAATGCGTCTTCAATTTGCAGTTATTTCATTTTGAGATTTTCTATTATATCCTCCTTCTTGTAGGTGGGATGAAAACCTCTGGTCATAACCTTAATTTCTCGGTTATTTTTGTTTTCATAGGTGTACCACTCTTTACCTTATTCAGTGAGCGTTGTGGCTAAAGCTCTCTTTGAATAGGAATCGTTTGTATTAATTTTCTATGCATTATTGCATTACTTGGATATTCGCAAACTCTGTAATGTCTATCACATTAAATGGCGGGAGTGCCGTAGTCTTCATTGCAATCTTGCGTTGTTCTTCGCATTTTATAAAGCACTCATAAGACCTGTGCTGACTTTCGTAAGCGAGAGCTGGACCATGATCTCTAACGATTGTAGATTGTTATCTACCTTCGAAATGAAGTTTATCCGCTCAATTTTTGGTCCTATTAAAATTGCGAACAATGAATCGGATTCGCATGAACCACGAAATAAAGCAACTCCTCGTAGGCAGCGATATCATCGGATTCATCAATTCCAATCGAGTGAGATCGCCCGGCCACGTTACAAGGTCCCCACAACAACGAATGATCAGCAAAGTGTTCCATTAACCAGCCTGAGTGCATCGTAGAGGAAGACCCGACTGCGCTGGCGTGACGACGTCACACAAGACCTGCCTATATTAGAATGTTGAAACTGGAGGACGAGAGCGATGGATCGAGACGGATGGAGGACCATGACAAATGTAGGCGGCAAAATACATTCATGGGACGTGAAAGCTAGAAAGAGAAAGAGGTAAAACTTCCCAATTTACTGTTTCTAAGTAGTTTTTGACCTGCGCTACAATATGTGGACGAGCATTATCATGCGGGAGAATAATTTTGTCGTGTTTGATGTAGTAGTGGGTGCGTTATTCCTTGAGTGCTAGGCTCAATCTCCTCAATTGTATTCGGTAGAGAGCCCCCAGTAATGGTTTCGTTCATATTTAGCAATTCATTATACACGACACCAAGCTGATGAATATTCGGCTTGGTCGTCCATGTTGAAGCATGGCGCGGTGGTCCCCATGTTTTTCTTTTTTTATTAGTTATGGTGGATCCATTTTTCATCACGTGACTATGCGATGCAAAAAATCGTTTGCTTGTACAAACTACTAGCCATCGATGCGCCTCAGCTGCAGGTTTCTTCAAATTAAAAAAGTAAATCAAAAGTTCCCGCAAATGATGCTTATTCGGCTCAAAACTCGTCATTTTCATATAAAAAAAATATGATGCTGATACAAAATCGGAAATATTTTAAGGTTATGTCGTTGACAGTTGTCCTACCTTAGGATATGACGTTTTACATCGGGAAATTTAAAACCATAACTTACTGGTGACACCGTCTTATGTCGAACGGCGGGCTTATTTGTATATCCAATATATAATATATAAAATTAACACTTCGATCTCTTCTGTGTGAAACTCTCGAATTCACCAATATATTTCTTCTATAACTTTACCCCCCGATTCTAACGTACAGTCACAGACATATTTTCAGTCTTAGCGAAAACTTTTGTCTTAACGAAGACTAGATACTTTAAATTCGTATTCTGCACTTAGTCTTATCTGTCAGTAGTCTTAAAAAATTGTCTTCGTTAATATCAGCGAAATAGATGGTCTTAGGAATCATAATTTTGACAATTAAACAAAAACAATAATTATATATATTTGACTATAAAAACCGGAAAAATTATTCAAAATACAATAAATACTCTCTTAGCATATATATATAACATAAATTTGAGTTTTTTTAACAATTTGGAATTGAACTGTCGGTTTTCGTTCATAAATTTGAAACAATATGGTAAAAATTTGGTTTCGACAGCTCTACAAAAGTTTTTGGAGTTTTTGGAGAGTTTCCAATATATTATTTAAGACTGTCTTCAGAATTTCAATGAAGACTTTAGTCTTAAAAAATAAAGTCTTAACAAGAAAGTCTTAGCTAAGATAGTCTTAGTAGTCTTATCGTCAGAATCGGGGAGTTAGTTTTCCTACGTAGGGAATATAATAATACTTTATAAGTTTTTCTTCATTCAACATCGATGATATCCAAAAACGGCATACACATAGGCATTTTCTAGAATTTTTCAGAAGATGCTACACTAGTGTCATAGCGCGGAGCAGTTCAATGTGGGAAAGTAATGTCTACCTATTGATGTTGGTAAATGTTGGGCATTTTATTAAAATGATTCGAGAATTATTCTTCTCGTTTGGTAAAGTTTAATTTTCTCATTTAAAATACATACTTAAAATGTCAGCGAACATGAAGTTTGTTTCCATGATAAAAAATATTCTAAATGCAACTAGAATTTTTCCCCAAAAGACTGTTACCATCTCCTCGAGCAGAAGCTAAAACCTTAAATTTTAATGGACTAGATAACCGTTTGTACGTCACACCATGGACTCTTGTTTTGAATCTGCGGGATAATGCTAAAGCTAACTATAAAAAAGTTTTTGTTTTTATAACGCCGTGAGAATTGTGCGCTCATTTGCACTGGACATGTGTGCCGGTTCGTTTAGATATTAATGTGTCAACTTTTCTTACACCGTCAACTTCCAAGGCTAATTATTTATTGTGACGTCACATGTTCTGCTAGAGCGACCATTATCTTCTAATGACGCCCTATCTGGTTTGAATATGAACCATGGTTTTACGACAAGTCCCACCATATACTACTGCCAAACAATATACATACTACGAACAATTTACTCTTGATTAGTCAAGAATTTAATAACAGTCCCAATTTTTTTTTTCAATTTAATCTAACTAACTAAACCCAATTTTTGTGGACTATTACTTGACAACTAAACAAAACACATGAGACTTGCGTTGTGTACTTTAAAAGAAAAGGGAGAAACTACAGACTCGTTATTTGGGATTGTTATATATGTATATCAAATTTTGGTTTTCTACCATACACTCTAAACAATGAGTTAGATTTATCAATATTTATTTTCCTTCTTTCGACTGTTTTTGATAAAAAATATATAAGTTGCATATTATGGATTTATTCATAGCTTTTACTAAGGTCGAACACGCCTAAATTAACAGGAATCATATTCGTCGAAGATACATTGGCGTTAGCTAGAATTTTATTACGAATACTTGTGTTATCGCCTTCTTGGAGTTTAATTGCTTTCTTAACCTGTACATATGTTTGGGGTGAAATATTTTTTATAAAAATATCAAGTGTAAACTGTATTAAACGATTAATTAGTCCTAGAAATTATTACATACAAATTAGTCGATAATATAGATTAAAATATTTACAGGAAAGTTTTAATATTTACCCGATATAACAACGATTCCAGCTATTACTGAGCAGAGTCTAATTAGTAGTTGTATCAAATGTTCTCTATCTTGTTTCACAATTATTTTCAAAGCAGACACATCATATTTAAAATATACACCAGGAATCCCATGAGATCCCTTATCATGATCTAAAAATAAAAAATATTAATCATAACACGTAAAAGTCAATCATAATAAATTAACATAAAAAGAGCTGGATTAGTTTTGGATTAGATCAGCGATCAGCACCAGATAACGAGGAAAAAGTTACATTATCCGCGTCCCATTGGCGTTAGTAAAGTACTCGCAAATACTTTACTAACGCCAATGGAACACGGCTGTTATCACATTATCACATCAAAATAGGTACTTTAAACTCAATCAAAAGTGGGATATTTTCTACATCCTCCCTACAATACGATGGTTGCCTTTTATATTTCGGGATTGGACAACCCTAGTGTTGCAATCTGGCAACTGACAGCTCTATCGTAAAGTTTGACATTTTTGAGATTATACGTACCCAGAACGTTTTGACATTCGAGCGCTATTTGTGGGTATTTTCGTTAATTCGTTCTTCAGAAAGAATAGAAGGAATAGAATATTGATTACGTGATCTAAGAACATTCCGAACGAAATGTAATAAAAGAACATAAATGGAATAAACAGAATACTTTGTCACAGCAGCGACTTGTTTTTATTTTTGCAGCATTTACTTTTGTTGAACCAGAGATAATATAGAAATATTATATACATATACATATATTTATATTATGTTGTTTCATTAAAAACAAGAAAAAATAAATTATTTGCACACGCACTATCACAGCTTGACATTTCAAAACAGAATATTCTTTTTGTTCTACCTATTGATGTAGATCAAAAAGAATGCGTTCTGTAAATTCCGAATGAATAAAAGAATAGACAAAAAAAAGAATAGAAAACATAGAATGAATAAAAGTACGATTACTGTCAATTTTAAAACGTTCGGAATGTTCGGAATGAATAAACGAAAATACCCTGTGTTGTTTACAGTACTCATTAACTCAACATCTCGGCGAAAAAATGGAATTAAATCGTGAACATTTTCGTGCGATTATTTTTTACAACTTTCGACGTGGATTAAGGCAGCAAGAATGCATGGATGAACTTAATTCAATTTTTGGCGATGAAGCTTCATCAAGGACTAGTGTTTATCGATGGTATGGTGAATTCAATCGAGGTCGTAGTTCACTCCAAGACGAATTTCGTGAAGGTCGTCCAGAATAACCAGAACAACAACTTTGTTCCGGAAACCATTGATGCTGTGCGCGAACTGATATTGCAAGATCGTCATGTGACCTATTGTGAGATTGAGACAACCTTAGGCATTAGTGGGACCAGCATACATTCAATATTGCATAAACATTTGAATGTCAAAAAAATTTGTTCGCGTTGGATCCCACACAATTTGTCAATCGCTCAAAAAAAGGCTCGTGTCGATTGGTCGAAAGAAAAGCTCAACAAATACGATCGCCGTGCTTCAAAACACGTCTATGACAGTGACAGGTGATGATTCGTGGATTTACGCGTATGAGCCCGAAAGTAAACAGCAGTCGACTGTATGGGTGTTTCAAGATGAGCCGAATCCAACAAAAGTTGTTCGCGCACGAAGCACTTGCAAGCGCCTGTTTTTTCGGAAAAAATGGACATGTCGCAACCGTACCACTAGAACAACACAGAACAGTCAATTCTGAGTGGTACACAACCATTTGTTTGCCAGTTGTCTTCCAAGAAAACAGGAAAACCAACTGCCGAAGACGGATCACTCTTCACCACGACAATGCGAGCTCTCACACATCGGCTCAGACAACTGCATTTTTGAGCACTCAAAACATCGATTTGATGAGTCATCCGCCGCATAGTTCTGAATCTTATAACTAATGATATCTACAAAAAAACCATTACTTTCTTTAAACAACACAAAGACCTGATAATTGTCCCCAGTGATAAAGGCAAAGCCACGGTAGTAATGCTGAGATCCGATTATGATCGAAAAAGTCAGATGTTAATACATACAAAATCTTACGGTCAAGCCCGTTAAATAGCCTTCAAATTAAAAACAATAAATTTGTTGATCATTTATTTAAATTAGAGTTAATTGGAAAGAGAGAAAAGTTTCTACTCTCAACATACAATTCAACAGATCCCAAACTTTATACACTTCCTAAAATCCATAAACCTAACGTTCCTTGCAGACCCGTTTCCGCTTGTATCGGTACCCCCCTCGTCTGGTTTGTCAAAGATGTTATCTAATATACTGAAGAGGTTACTTGATGATGATCCATATAACGTGAGCAATTCGTTCTCTTTCAAAGAGAAGATGTCCTATGTAACCTTTGATACCAATGAGATGATGGTAAGTTTTGATATCGTATCACTATTCACTAATATACCAGTTAGTCTTGCCATTGAGATAATAGATGAACAGTGGAGCGAAATTTCGAAGTACAAGTCCATACCAAAAGTTTTGTTTTTCCAAATGCTTAACTTTTGTCTCAAGGAGGGAAACTATTTCGTGTTTCATTCGACTGCATACCAACAAATTTTTGGTATGCCAATGGGAAATTCTTTGTCTACGGTGATAGCCGATATCATTACGCGAAGGCTTTTAGACGTAACTCTTGTTAAATTGGATTATAAACCAAAAAATTTCTTAAAGTATGTTGACGACGTTTTTGCCATTATACCGAGGAGTTCGATAAATACAACACTTAATGTTTTAAACTCTTTTCACCCCCGATTGAAATTCACTGTTGAGATTGAAAACCAAATCCCATATCTTGACGTTATGTTAATTAGGAATTTGGATGGTACAGTTTCAACAGATTGGTACAAGAAAAATGTTGCATCAAACCGGATCCTGAATTTCTACAGTCATCATCCCTTCACTCATAAATCAAACACAGCAACGAATTTTGTTAGCAGAGTGTTCAATTTAAGCTCCAGCTGCTTCCATTCTAAAAACCGAAGATTGGTCATAGAAACCCTACTCGCAAACAATTATCCGATTAAATTGATCAATAAATTTATCGCTAAGTGTTTCCAAACACATAACAACACCGGTATTCAAAATACTATTAATGCACAAGATAACGAAAGTAATGCAACCAAACGATACAAAGCGTTAACGTAATCCAAAGGTTTATCTGAAAGAGTAGAGAGTGTCATCACCACCTATTGCCCAGATATAAAGTTGGCTTACAAACCCGCAAATGGTCTACGCAATGTTTTTACTAAACTGAAAGATAAAATTCCGCGTGAAAAACAAACAAATGTTATATACCGAATCCCATGTCTAGGCGCCTTGAATGATGGTTCCACTTGTCATTTATCCTATGTTGGACAAACAAAACAGTATCTCGAAAAGAGGTTAAAAAACCATAAAAGTGATTTGGAAAAATCCAATGAATTCGAATCACCAAAAACGGCCCTAGTTGAGCATTTTCTCAAAGAGGGACATAAACCTGATTTCGAGTCTGTGGAAGCTTTGGCCAAAGCCGATCTTCTTGGTCGTAGGTTAACTATGGAGGCGTTACATATCCTAAGTGAAGACTCAATGAACATAAAACAAGATACTGATCATATCGCGCCGGTTTTTTATGCGTTAGTTGATGGCTTCAACCACACAAAAAACAGAAAAAGACGGCGTACACACACAAACACACACAATAAGCACGCACACAACAAACGACTACGGATGTTCTAATTTAATATACGTTTTTGGTAATCAGTTGGTTTATTGACACCCGATCAATTACCGGTTGCTAGTTTTAGATAAATTTTTAAGTATTTTTATTTTCTTCTTGTGATAATGGCGAAGTATGTGAATAATTTGTGAGTTTTTTTCGCATTTTTACTTTTTATACTTTTTCTTCAATATTTATGTTTTTTACAACTGGATACGTACGAAGTTTTGTGATTATTTATTTATATTTTTACTTATGTGTGAGTGCCAACGTTAATAAAATAAATATTATATTTTTTGTAGAAATAAACTACACCCCTTGAAAATGGCGCATTAACGCCGAAACATGTCGGGGTAATAAAGATGATGTTACGTGTTTTATTTTAAAATATAACAACAAGACCGCAAAGCCCGTTCCGAACAACACAAAAATATATATATCGACGGTCGTAAAACCAAAATATTTTTGGAAAAATGTTTTTATTTTCAAATGATTATCATTTGCTCCACGATGGATACTTTGATCATGAATTTGCTTTATTATAGTTAATTGTTGTTCCTTATTTTCAATATCTTCTAAGAAGTTCTTACATTTTAGGATTTTACACAATATAGGAGTGTTTGGTAATGTTACCGAAACCTTTTAGAATTCGTTAAAATCATTAACATCACAAAGTATGGCTGTGATTCTTTTATTGGTAATATGTGACTGAACTATATGTTCAAAACAAGAATTTCTTAATTTAGGATTATTTGAAGGTAAATAAAATGTGATTCTTTTTTTGTTATTAAACAATATTAAAGATTCTTTATACTTATTTGTTTGATCGTTTGATTTGAATATAAATTGAGTTTTAAACTCATTTAATGGCGAATCCATTTCATGTATCAATATATTTGGATTAGATGGTATTGAGTTTGAACTTACACTCTGAGATTGTAAAGTTGGTTGATTTAAGCAATTATTAAAATGAGGGGATAGGACGTTATCTTCAAATCCTAAAAATGGTTCATCGTCCGTATTAAATTAAAGAAATTTCAAAATTTGGGTATTGTAATATTGGTTCATTACATAACAATTCTTTACATTTATTAAAGCAAGACACATATTCTTTATCTAAAATTAGCTACTTGTTTTTCGCAAACAAGAAGTTAATGGTTTTGAAATATTGGCGAAGTTAGGAATGAATAGTAATCTAATAATCCGAGGAAACTTTTAATTTCCTTTTCTGTTTTAGGTACTGGGAATTCCTTGATTGTATTAATTTTATCAGGATTGGGTTTTACACCTTTATCTGAAATAATATGTCTAAGGCCGGCCACACACGTACAATTTAAAAATCAGTTTTAACTGTGTAGCTATAACTGTCTGTTTTAACCATGAACTGAGATGCACACACACGTTCAGCCTAATCCTTCAGTTATTATCATGGATTTGAATGAGTGGAACGATTTGACTGCTCTCGGTGTATGAAATTTCGATACCAAACTGAGAACTGTGCAGTTAAATCCCCACACACGTTCAGTTCAGTTAATCGTTTCAGTTAAAAATATAAAAATTTTAAAGTTCTCAGTTAAACTGTACAGTTGAGTTTAACTGAACTGAAATACCCACACACGTACAGTTTTAACCGACAGTTTTTACTGTACAGTTAAAACTGCTTTAACTGTTCGTGTGTGGCCTACCTAAGAAAAGCCAACTCTTTATGTAAGAATTCGTTTTATCGGGTTGAATTTTCAAATTTGCTTCTTTGAATCTTTGGAAAACTAGCTTTAAATTTTGGATGTGTTCCTGTAATGAAGTACTATATATTACTACGTCGTCCATACAACATAAACATCTTCCTTCAAGCCCTTGTAAGACATTGTCCATGATTCTTTAAGAGGTAGAAGGCGTGTTTTTTAAGACAAATGGCATCCGAACATATTCGTAACGAAAAAGCAGTTTTGTCTATGTCATTTTAACCCATTTATATTTGATGGAATCCACTGGGAAGATCTAAAATAGTGAAATATACATATTTTCCTAACGTATCTAAAATATCTGAAATATTTGGAAGTGGGTAGCCATTTTCCACCGTTTTTTCATTTAATTTACTGTAGTCACTAGTCAATTACTAAGCACCTTTTCATTTTGTCGGAAGCATCCGCTTTCTTTGTTACAATCCAAGTCGGGCTACTCCATGGTGAAAATGCGGGACGAATGATACCATCTTCTAACATTTTACTAAATTGCTTCGTAACTTCCTCCTTATGAATGAAAGGGTAACGATATGATTTTGTATAAATGGGGTTTTCATCTGTTACCTTAATTTGATGTTTGATATTATTAGTGAAACTTAATTACTGGTTTTCTTTTTTAAATATAGTTCCATATTCTTGGCATAAATTTCTTTTGATAAATTTCTTTCTTTAAATTGCTTGCCTTTCTTCTTTATTCAAATGATTAATTCTTATTAAGTTTTCGATATTTCGTGAATCTGTTGAGCAAAGTAATTTGTTCTTTGTTTGAGAAATTTATTGTTTCAACATTTGCATGCCAATTCTCCGCTAAATATGTACCTTCAGGAATTATTAAATTTTGTGATACTTGAATGGGTGTAATATAAAATTCTCCATTTTGTACGTCAACAGGGAGTGTAACAATCATTTTATTACGTGCAGGAATAGTGTTATGTCGGAGACATATAATTGGGTTTATAAATACATTAATGGAATATAGACCTTGTCAGTTTCAAAAATTGATTTTTTAAAATCTAATCTGATTCCTAAAGTCTTTATGAGATATGAACATCGAAATATTCGTGAAATTTAAAAAAGATTAATTTCATTGGAGTTTTTGATTTAAATTCTTTAAATCCTGGAATTGTACCTTGTTCTATTAAGATATGTTCTTTAAAAAGGGTTTTGACTGTAATGGGGTTATTTTTTTCAATTTTATCAGGTAATATTAGATCAGGATTAATGAAGCCTTGATTCGCTCCGGTATCTATATATTAATAATTTTTTTTTAGAAGTTGGAGATGTTTGAATCTCAGTATAAGATAATGGACAATTTGAGAGCATTGAAATTTATGTATCCAATTGGTTGTCCGAGGCAACTGTACGAAAAACCATTTCGTCTGGTTCATCTAAGTTTTCTAATGTTTGTTCTTCTACTTGGGGATCTTGGTAATGATCTTTTAATTTTGGAACTGTCCAGGTTCTGAATTTGATGAATCTTAATTATTCTGGACAAAATCTAAAAATTCAATATATTCCACATATGGTATTGTGATTTCTTGTTAGTTTTCCATGTTGAAGTTTTAATGGAAATCTTGTTGGACCAGTTGTATTAAATTGGTACCTTTTAATATTTGGAGTTTTAAATCTCATTGGTCGTTTATATGAGTTTTTATTGGATGTGAGACATTCGTTCAACTCGACTTAATCTAGATGGTATAAGTGGTGGCATTGCTAGATGTGGTTTAAAAAATTTTTGACCAAAATTGTGACGATTATATGAATAATTAAATTGGGGTTTAAATTGTTGATTTTGTTTGGAATATGAGGTTTAAAAGGTTTAAAATTGGGGTAAAAATTATTAGAGTTGGGGTAAAAATTATTTGAGTTGTTTGGTTTGTACTGAGGTAAAAATTGTCTTGGTATATGACTATTTGTTATTGGTTTTTGGTTAGAATTATTACTTCTACTTTTCATATAGTACATATTTTGCTCTTTAATGCACTCATTAAAAGCGTCAGAGAGAGTTAATGGAGATCGAGATCGAATTATACTACAAAGTGGATCTTTTAAACCTGCTAGGTAGGTTGCAAGACACATTTCCCTATAAAGTTGTTGTTTAGTAGTTTTCACTACTTGAGCTAGAGCTACCACACTTAGTCGAATTAAACTAATTAAACTTGACTGAATGTCAAAAATTTTACTATAATATTTCTCTATTGTGTCTCCACCTTGGAAAATTGTATGGAGATATCTTATAAGATAAGTTTCAGATCTTTTATTTGAATAATGTGTTGAAAGATTGATTCTTATTTGAACCCAATCTATTGTGGGGCCATAAGATACTTATACTTCATCAGCATCTTCAACGATTTTATTCCTATTGGCTGTCAAGAATGTTGTAGATGTTCCTCCTACACCCAATTGCGCTTGACATAAATCAATAATTTCATCGACATTAGTGATGAATTCATTTGAAGTGTGTTTAGTGCCGTTAAATTTTGGCAAATCACGAATCATATCAGGTAGTTTAAGAGATGTTAACAGAGGATTTAGAGCTGCTTCAGCTATATAGCTGAAATAGCTATATTTTGAAATATCACGTTTGGAAATATCGCGTTTTGTACCATATCGCTTTTTGTACTGTATCGCGTTTTGAAGCATCGGATTTTGAAATATCGCGTTTTGTACCATATCACGTTTTGTACCGTACCGCGTTTTGTAATATCGCATTTTGCTAATACGCGTTTTAAAATATCGCGTTTCAAATGGGACTCACTTTTGTGTTGTTCCCAGGCTGACTACTTAATGCCAGGAATATAGTTTGTTGTTGTTGTTGTGGTGGTGGTGGTGGTGGTGGTGGTGGTGGTGGTGGTGGTGGTGATGCTGCTGTAAGATGTAACTTGCGGGCTAAGCAAAAATATCCAGTTTCGTTTTAAATACTGGGTTCAATTATATTTTCGAGCTTAGGACAATTACTTTTAGTTTAGAACTCTAAATAGAGGTATTTTTCGTTAAGATCTAAATAGATCTAATTGTCTTGAAACCCGATATTTTCATTTAAATTACAGAAAATTTAGGTAAGTAGACCATATTCATGGTGATGTACAAATGACGCAAGTCTAAGTCGCTCTTCGATACAGTAATCGAAATCAGCTATTATTTGGTTAACGTCGAGTATCTAAAACGTTACGCCGACGACGACGACGGCGACTATTAATAACGACCATTAATTTCCTAACGACAACGAAAGCATAACAATAAAAAATTAAAAATGGTACGCTAATGCTTAATTACAGTTTAGGTCGATTAGGATTACTACTATTATTTTAGTACCACCCTTTATAGTAAATTCAACTCCATACTATATAGTTGGGTATCTTTGTAAATATATAACCATTGGTTCCGCAAGTGTTTTAATCTAACCAATAGTAGAAATTAATTATCGATTAGATAAAATGCCATTATCTTGAATATAAATAACATTTCAGTATTATGATTGCATTAAATCGACAAGTAAATTTTAAAGTATGTGTAGAATAAAGTTGCAAAATTTAGAAATAAAATGAATCATAAATATGAAGTTGAAAATAATGATATAAGGCCAAAATATAATTGGTTCGAACTGCAACAGAAGAATAAACCACAAACCAATGCTGTAGCGGCAGGTACCTATAATAACTTTAAATGTTTTCTAAATTATTTGATAATTATTTATGCCAAATTCTAAACTTTACTAACAGGAATTTGGATAATGTTTGCAAGTGGTTTTCATATGGCATGGGGAATATTCAACATAAAAATTAAAGAGGAACAAATCACATTAAACGAGACGGATTTATTCCTACACTTCACAATTGCATCATTTTATTACGGCTCTATAATAGGATTATTTCTTGGTGGCTACTTGCTTAATGTGTCAGACAAACGACCTATATACATAATCTCAAGTATTATAAATGCATCAGCAAATATATTAATAATAATCTTTCCAGGAAATTGTATAGCTATTCTGTTGTGCAGGCTTATAACAGGATTAATATATGGTGTATTGTATATAACCTTAATAATACACGCCGGAGAAATTGCAGTTAAAGAATTTAGAGGAATGCTTTTAACAATCGTGCATTATATTATATTTGTTGCCATTTTAGGCGAATCAATTATAGCCACCACTTTAAACGATGATTCTAAAAATTCACTGAACATAAGGTTAATTGGAAGCATAGCGACAGGATCTTCACTTATCGGATTAGTAATGGTATTTATATATTTCATCGAATCTCCGGTTTATTTAATAGAAGCCGACAAACACGATGATGCTATTAAGGTAATGATGAAATTAAGAAATGAAACAAATATTACATGGGATATTCAGAACAATCATAATGAAATGGTGTTGATGAATCAAGAAGACTTAAAATTGAGCTCGTGTGTGTTAAAAGAAGAAAATTTAAGGCCGCTAATACTAGTGGGATTATCAACTCTAATTTACACATTATCATTTAATTATCCATTAAATATAATCCGACTAAATTCAATTTCGAAATCAAAGCATATACTTGAAATTTCCATAGCAATACTTGCAATAAAATTAACAGTTGGTTTGGTTTGTTATTTCTTGACTGATAAAATTGGACGAAAAAAATTACAGTTGCTATCGGGTGGGTTCTCTGGCGTAATATTGTTGATTTATGGAATTCTTTATGTCTGCACATCGGAGTTAAATATTATAATCTCTGTCACATTTTTTATTGTATACGAAATAGCGGTAGCCTTAGGCATAGCATCAATTGTCGCTATTTTGCAGTCCGAAGCCTTCCCATTAACGAAAAAAAGAAATTCCATTACCACAATCAGCATAATCGATAATTTAATTAATATCGTATTAATCGCGATTTTTTTCGAAATGGAAATGACAAAGATCATCAGTACAACTGTTGTTATATCAGTTGGTACAATTATGCTCATGATATCCGGATATTTGTACTATGTATTACCAGAAACGCGTACAATGACTTTAAGGCAAGCAAGAGCAGAATTTCGAAAAAAAGGTGATATATTATTTTATGGAAACAGCCAACCAATAAGTCTAGCTTATTCCTAGTTTAAGAGAAATGTGATAATGTAGAAGGTAAAATAACTGTTTATTCCAAAACTAATAAAATACACTTACTTATAGGTCTTGCATTTTCTTTCACCGAGTACTGAAAAGTTTTGTAGTGCGACAGAAAAGCGTAAACATCTGTTGGAACAACTTCTATAAAATATTGCATCATTGTCGTACCTTAAACATTAACATAAGAAATAAATCAAGTATATACATCAACATTATATCTCTTTGATCTCAAATTTTAACTTACTATCTTGCAAAATTTTTTCATCGCCCTCTAAAGGATGAATAATACCAGCAGTGTGATCCCCAAAACTAAAGCGGTTAATTCGATGTGAGAAATTTTGTTTATTGTCGTCAAAAATCGAGCTCAAATGGATATGTCCACTAGGAAAATGAATACTTTTACCAGCTGTTATATGAAAATTTCCCGAAACCTTATTAAGTGTGAGCCTTCCATGCACTCGGCACGCATCGAACGGTCGATTTGGTTTAGACGATCTTTGTGGCAAATTAAAAACATAATTCTGTTCTCCTTTGTGTAGTGCTTCTTTAAAAATTATATTCTTTTGATTTTTAATTTGGTTTATTAAATTCTATTACATATGTTAATTTTATTACTGCATTGATTGCCTTTATTTTACTACACTATTCATTAGGGCATCTAAAATAATGACAACCAATAATTTTACTTACAGCTACAGAATGATATTCTTCTCTTAAATAACTATTTAAATGCTGAATATAATCAAAATGAGAACGCTGTTGTGGACACAATTCCCACCAAGTATCTTCTTCCTCCAATATTCCAAAAGAAAATACATTCTGATTCGTTGAATCCAGAATATCAGCACCAATAACTGAAAATAATTAAAAATATTTTTCATGTACATATTCATTTCATCAACAGTAACATCAACAAATATCACAACGCTTCATTAAATATTTTATCCCTTTTCCTACCAACCAAAATTTTTTTTTGCTTCAATTTAAGACCAATGTGTGTGTAAAACAAATGTGTGAGTTAAACAACCAAACGACCAATGTGTGTGTAAAACAACCAAACAAATGTGTGTGTAAAAAATTACAGGTTGTAATGTCTTCCGGATTTTATCTAAGTTAAATCGGAATTATTTTTGAAAGAAACATTATACATATGTACCTAATTTGATAACATATAAATTATATAACATATCAATTATGAGTTTTTGATAACATATTAATTATTTTATTATTATTATAGTTATAGTGTCATTTTTCGAACGAAAACGATTTAAGTGGAAATAAATAAAATAAATAACAAAAATAAATTTTTGTTTTCCAAACTGTATCATATTACCATAGAAAAATAAGTTTACCAAATGTTACCGATATTACCATAAAAAAAGGACATAAGAATAGTAACTTTCATACATGTAAATGGTATTCGATCCATCATAATATTAAATTTTATGTAGCCAGAGCGAAGCGAGACCACGACATACTTTTTTTGTGTTGACAGTTTTTAAGCGGATGTGCGATATGTTCTGTTGTTTTGTATTTTTTGTTTACAATTTCTGTTTTGTTTACGATTAGTTGGAGCTTTATTTTAATTTAATCGAATAAACGTATGTCTGGGGATTACAAACACAATATTCGGTTTTATACACACATCACAAATAAATTATCAAATAATATATAGCACAACAGTCGCAGCAAAATAAAATTTTTGGTTTCATCCTAATTGTTTTACTTAAATGCATCTCGCATATTTATTTTATATAATAACTTTAAATTAAATTATTTAAGGCGATAAACTAACAAATTCATTCGAAAAATGTCAAAAATAAACAACAACAAATATTTGAGCACAATTATTGCTCATACCTCCGGTTATTTTTGTTACTATAGCCGTTTTCGGAAATATCCCATGGTAACTTTTGAGTAATTTTAATTGTTTTAATGGTGATAACAAAAGTTACTCAAGTTACCCTATACAAAAAGTAAGATTACCTTCCGCGTGGTAATATTTATATTCAGCAAAATGCAATGACGTATTTTAACAGATATGTACATTTTTGTTGTATTTTTTAATAGTTTATGCTTGGAAAGTTTGTGCTTTAATTTTTCTGACACTACTAATTTAATACAAATTGTCAGAAAGACAGAAATTAAAAAAACAACTAAAAGTAAATTACCCTAAAGTTACTCTACATGTTCGGAAATAGATTTGGTAATTTTTTGTCAGCAAGTTAAACAAAATTACCATGGGATATTTCCGAAAACGCCTTATGTTGGTACGAATCCGTGGTTCCACACTTTATTTGGTCGTGATTCTTTCCTCGTTTCCTTCCCCCTTCACCAACAAACTAATTTTTTGGCGAGGAAATTTTTGATTCTTTTTTCAGCATTTTTTTTTTTTGATTCAACTGATTCTCGCACAACAACAAAAATAAATTTTTCAAGGACACCTTGTTTATTTGTCGTTTTTGGGTAAATTTTAGTTTAATTTGCACTTCGAGTGCAAAAAAAAATATTTTTTCAACCAAGGAAGCAGTTTTCGCAGCAAATAATAAACATTTTTTACAATACGAATAAATCAAAAATATAATTTTACGCACATACATAAAAAAAGAAATCAAATGTGGATGGCGATTGAGTTTTTGAAATCATTGAATCACGACGAAAGAATTAAAGTGTGGCGAGGCTCAAATAGATTATTTGCTCAGAAGATGGAAATATTTCAACTAAACCGAGATCAAATTGGGCAGGACTAGCTGAATATAAAGATTTGATTGGCTAAAGAGTTGGATACAAAATAATCCCGTTCCGTGCAGTCATATACATAAGTCGGATGAAAATCTGGGATTTTTCGCATCTCAAACGAGAAGTTAGTAACATATCGGATTTTTGCTCTGTATTTGGTCTATTTCAATTGTGACATAACTTGTTTGCGTTTTAAATATAAAATCATATTAGTTTTCGTTTTAGTTTTTCATTTTTTAATAAATTCATAGTATTTCAGTTGTTATAAACTAATTTTTTTCCATAAATTTTGTTCCGCGCCCTTTTTAATTTTTTGCCATAAATTTTGTTTCGCGTTCTTTTTAAATTAGACAAAATATAATCAGTTGGTAGTCATTCTAAAAAAATACACCGTAAATTAAAAAACTTCATTTTTATTTATATGTGCTCTTCTTACTTTTCGCATATAAGTTCTATTAATTTTAATTAATAAAACTAATAAATCTATATCTAAACCTAAATTACACCCATATAAACAATATTATATATTTAAATATTATTTATTTAACTAAACTATGTAATAAACTAAAAGTAAACTCAATATAATCTCAAAATAATACGAATAAGTAGAACGTTTTACAACACAACAAATTCAAATGTCATACCGAAGAACGCACTACATAACACAACAAAAACGAGCAAAACAGTAAAATAGTCTACAAAATAATGCTTAAAAATTACAGTTTTGTTTTTTTAGGTTGGTAAATATTGCTCAAAAATTATAGTTTTGTATTTTTAGGTTGGTTCTGGTTGTCTGCAGGATTTTTTCTTACGAATTGAGTTTTTGTCAACTTTTTGGGATGAAAGGGGGCGTGTATTTTGTACTACATATTTCTTTCATTTGATTGGATAAATCGGCGAGATGTGAAAGTCCCGGATTTCCATCCGACGTATGTATACGGTTTATATAATTATTAAACTTTTAATTATTAAACTTATTATATAACAAGTTTATATAATTATTAAATATAGTTTAATATATTAATTTACATAACACATTTAAACACAGCAAAAAAAAAATACTTAAATAACAAATTATAAAAATTGCGCACTAATAATATTTGGTGGCGTAGTCGAAAAAAGATCATATCTATCAAAAAATATAGATTTGATCTAGATCAAGTCTATCTATCATTTTTGTGTTGGATAGAACGTAAAAAATTGATTTAAATCAAATGTTTTTGATCTAAATCAAATCTTTTTGTTGGAAAGAACGTCAGAGTAGGAATTGTATACATATTTTAAACTTTTTGAAATTTGGATGATTAAAAAAATATTTGAACGATCTCTCCCGCCTATGTGATTAACCCTTTGCCAGTCTCATACCTCAAACAGAACAACGGCGGACATCGCCAATCTTCGGCGCTCAAAGTTCAAATCTTTTTTGTCAAACAGATCGACGCCGATTTTTTGACATTTCTTTCATTTGTAGACAGACTTAAAATACTAATAATAAATTAAATCTTTTTGTTTGTGGATAAATAAACATACCATCAAAATAGAAGAAATGGATAATAGTGATAACACAATAATGCTAATGAAAATGGCAATTATACTGTTTATATTGGAGGTTGAACCCAGGTTCAACCTGGGTTCAACCTCCAATATAAACACCAAAAGTTAACTTGGAGTTAACTCGACTCAATCCAAAAAATTTCTTAGGTTAACTCTGGTTAATATAAACGCCCAGAGTCGAGTCGAAAAACAACAACAACAAAAATCAATAAATTTAAAAATAATAATGGCGATTAGTTCGAAAGAAAAAGTTAGAATGATTTTTTGAAGGAAAAAATTAGAATGATTTTGACATTTATAACCTGGTTTCGACTCAACCTTAAGATAACTCTCCAATATAAACACTAGAAGTTAACTTCAAGGTTAACCTGAAGATAACTACAAGTTGACTCGACCTAGGTTCAACCTCCAATATAAACAGTATAAATGATGTTTTTCACAATGAGTAATTTATAGAAAGATTAATTTCTCTTTAAATGAATCTTGAAAATTGTAAAACTCAATTGAGTATTTAAAACAAACTACTTCTTTATTAGAACAAAATTTAGTTGTGTATTATCACATCATCCATTTCATAAAAAAATAGTTTTGTTTGTTTTTAACTAAATGTCACTCATCGCCCAAAAAAATATATGGAAATGCATGTATTTTAAATTTAGCGCCGATGTTTTCGACGTCAATCTGTTTGATTGAGGTATCATGCATACATAGGTGGTTAACCGAGACGCTTCTGTATCATATTCGATACATATTCTAAAATAGATTATGTATCACATTCACATATGACACAGAAGCGTCTGGGTTAACTGCCTATGGCCTATGTATCATATGTGATACATAAGACTGGCAAAGGGTTAAATATTTTGGCAGACATAACATTTTACTTGTATTGAAATGTATGTGTGAGCGATGTAATTAGCTCAACTGTGCAGCGGAATGAGCTGTGCGAGTTCTCGCTTGGCTTAGCTGAAATGTGCAACGGGCCTTAAAGGTCGAGGCACATAGTTTTCGTTTCGTTCCGACCTTTAGTTGTAATTTCAAAATGTATGGAAAACCGAAAACATGCTCACAATGACATGCAGAAAACATGCAGTTAAAGGCGGAACCGAACCGAAATAGTTGATCAAATTTCAGTAAAACAAAAAAAACAATGATCTCAAATTGTTTATTTTGGCATTTATGGTTATCATTTTTTTGTCAATGTGTATATCTTCACTCATTATTAAATTAATTGATGATATAATAAATGATTGAATTGGAACAATATTGTGAGAATAAAAAATTAGATTTATCAAATAACACAAAAACAACTCAAAAAGAAACGAAAGCTATGTATAGTAGTATTCAAATCTCGCTGGAATTCTGACAGTTCTCGCGCAGAAGTAATATGGCGGATACACAGTAATGTATTAAGTATAATATCCATGTTTATTGCTTACATTTTTACATTTATTTGTATTTAAATTGAATAGGAATTTTAGGATAAAATTAAAACACAAAGTTTAGATTTTATAAATTAAAATGATATTTAATTCGATAAGTTAAGAATTAATTCCAAATTCCATTAAATTGAAAACTGAATTTGCTTTTCTATGTTGTTGTGGTTTTATGCGATACGAATAACATTTGGATATTTATTTTCCCTAGTCCATACCAAAATTAAATGTTGTCATTGTTTCCAAAAGGCGTGCAATATTTTTTTAGACCTATTAATTTTCACTTGATATATGGTTCTAATAACATAAATACATAATAATTTTGAATGATTTGTGTATTAAAACTGAAATATAATTATTTTTCATTGTTATTTATTATTTTATTTAGGTTTACTATCTAAGATAAATGCGACCCACCAAAATTTTTATAAAAAAAATTTCTACACCACTGAAAGCTGCGCAGAACAGTTAAAAAAAGTTTTTTTTTAAGATTTGAATATTACTATACATGAGGATTTACAAAAACTTATTGAAAATTAAACGAATCGGTACCAAACGAAAACTACGTGCCTCGAGCTTACCGGCAAGCACCAGGCTTTACAAAATTATTTAAAAATAAAACAGACAGCGGCTGAAACTTACCCATACATGGCATAGCTACTGTTAAATCTATATTGATCCTTAACTTATGATCAATATCCACATCCGGCCTAAATTTATATAAAAGTCGAGAATCCATATAATACACCACTTCAGTGTACAATAAATATATAATAATTGCTCGACTGATAATTGAAACTGAAAAGTAATGAACATAAAGAATAATATGTACGAAAATTAATAATTTTTTATGGCATGATTACGTGTTCCGCCGATCTTTGTAGACTGTGTGAATTTTTCTTGTATTTTTGGATAAGCATCTAACTGGCGTACAATATTTAATTTATCCTTTTTTCTATTCCGCAATATTGATACACTATCCATAATTTAGTTTATTAACAATAAAATTTTATAACATTCATTCGAATTAAAATCTTCCAAACTACTGTCAAGCTCAAGTGTCGAAATCATACGTGGTATTTTGGGCCAAGCCACACACGGCTTCAGCTTGTGGCTTCAAACTAACACCCCGATTCTGACGCACTGAATTTATGTTCTATATTAATATACATTTTTTATTTATTTTAATAATTGTGTCGCATATCAAAATATTAATTTTACAGAAATTATCTTACTTTTGCAAATGTTAAAATGTATATTTGTTCGTTATATCCGTTCTTCAAAAAAAAAAAAAAAAAAAAATGGCTTTGTTATAGTCAAAACCACACAAATGTGTGAATAAAAAATAGTCGCTCATTTGTTGCAACAGTGACACAACTCTAAGATATTCGAATCAAACGATTCCCAATAAATCATATTTTTATTATTTTGTCTCAAAACATACTCTCTTATGTAGTTATTTAAAGCAAATTAGATAAAATTCCATATCAAAAATCACTCAATTCGCGAATGGAATTAACATTTTAAGATATTGGAAACTATCCTATTAAAGAATTATAAAAATCTAGATCCGACTGAGGATGTAGGAACAAAAAAAAAATTGTTTTACTAATCAGAATGTATTTTTATTTACTTTTGAAAATCGCCATTTTACAAATAATTTTGAGTGATATATGTCACTCTTGCAGCAAATGAGCGGTATGTAATGGCGTTTTTAATAAAAAATTTCACTTGTTTTGAAGTGCAACCAACACAATTGTGTGTAGTTATAGTGTTTTTTTTCGAACGAAAATAAGTTTGAAAGGAAAGACAAATGTGTAAATTTGTTGAAAACACATACGAAAATAAATTTTTGTCGTACCCACACAATTGTGTTAGTAAAACCATATATTAAAACCATATATTAAAAAACTTACTACTATTTAATATTTGGTAAAACATAATAGGGATATGTGTTGTAAATTGTTGTAAATTTGTTTCTTATACTTATTTAACCCTCGTCAGGCGGCATAGGTACAATTGTACCTTTTCTGTTTTTAAATACTAATAAGTCTTCTTGTAGAAGCCGGAGAAAGTTAAAGCTTTGTGAGATCTCCACATTTTAATAATGTGGAAATTCCAAATATTATCTATTTTCAAAAATTATGACTACAGTGACGATTTTCATATAAAATATATGAAAGTACAATTGTACGTCTCCCGCCTTTTAGCGTAGTAAAATTATGCCGCTGGACGAGGGTTAAAAAAATATGTTTGAGCATAAAACCCAATTTATTTATTTCTATTCTGCAATTAATTACATAAATTTAACGCTACCATATTACGCAAATAATTGTAAATCATTCTATTTGCATAATGGCCCAACCAGTCAGCGGCAAAATTCCGGTTCGGTGGTAAATTTACCATTATACAGAGCCCGTATAGAAATGGCCATGACACGATATTTTAACACAGTGTTAGTCTTGCCTGTTCGCATACTACTTTAAAATTTTACATGGATTTTTTTTTTGCTTTTATAAATTCGTTTACAGAAATGAAACGAACCAATTATGGGCTAGTTTTGCTGCATGTATTTTTTTTTTCTATATACGAGTATAGTTGTGTTGTATGTGGATATGTAGCTTTAATTTTTTATGAATTAGGGCCAACTATAGATAGAATAAAAAAAATAACAGAAAAACGTAAGAAACGAAGACAAAAAAATATTATTCCAATTTGACTTTTCGGCTATAGATTACTTAAAATATTAAGTTCATTCTTATATATCATGAAATATTTTTTTAATGTATTTGCTAAAATATTGAGTGAAACTACAATAGTTTTGAGTATAAACGAATTATATCTCAACAAATATATGTGTTTAAAATTATAAAAATTATTTATATGCGGTTTAAATTACCGCAATTCGATAAATTATTTTTTTAGGTGTGCTTTAGAAAAATACAATTATACAGTGTAGTGAAAATTATTTTTGATTTTATAATCATATTAGTATATGTGTACATGGATATTTTATAAATAGGAAACATAAAATACACCAATTATTCCAAATTCCCATATATAAAATAATAAAAATGCATATGCAACGCACATGCAACGCACATGCAACGCACAAAAATTTGTTTGAGTTTTGTTGTTGTAATTGTTAAGTTTTTTATTCTTGCACGAAAATTTTCGCTCTGCTATTCTTTTTACGTGACAGCAAAATTAAAACGCAATTTCTTTTAAACTTTTTATTTTTGTTATTCTTAGTATGGTCGTATACATTTAAATCCTATCTCTCGCTCTCTTACGTTATTTTTTTTTATTTTCTTATTCTATCTATAGTTCCCACTTTACTCAGACATATTTTATATAGTTTTTACTTTTCGTCCTTCGTTTCCTATTTTATATTTATGCGATCCATAGTTTACAGGAACAATGTATTAAGATGTTAACTCGCACAATAACGAATATAAAGTATACATTATATTATTTATCATTGATCATCGTTTTTTATTTTTAATACAATTTTCATTGTGAATTTTTCTATTTCCAATGCGTTTCTATTATGTTTGTAAAAACGTGTAAAAATGAGCAATACATATCAAAATGCAGAAATGCTTTAGTCGGTCTCGGTAGTTATATTATTATGTAATATACATAAATGATAATCAAAAAATGTGTGTCGAACACATAACGATCCTACGGCACGAGACGATTCAATTCTAATCTACTAGAATTAATGATAAAGGTTTAGTTGGTTTAATCGAGGTTAATTATGATATTGGTCTTCAACAATTGCTTCATTAAATCAGCACCTAAGGAAAAACATTTATATTTTGGATGCATCTAGAGATTTCCTGAAATTGAATACTTTTCTTATTAATCATAAAGAGCAACAACATATTCATATTTGAGGCTTGTAATTGACTCCACTAAATTACATATAGATAAATTAAAGAAATACATTATACTATTGCGAAAAAAATAACGCGAAACTATTTACCCAAACCAATCCTCAGTATGATCTATATATCATACATATATTCACATATAGTGTATTTAAACCCAATATGGAGTGGGCCAGCAGAATATTTGCTTAACAGCATCTTTGTGCTCCAAAAAAAGGTTATCAAATATAAAAGGTTATCAGAAATAAAAGAAAAGCTTAGCATTATGAGCAGTGATTCGAAACAAGCTGTGTTGTTATTCGATGAAATATATATAAGAAGCGATCTTGTTTATAACATTTATACAGATCAAATCGACGGATTTGTAGATTACGGCAAAGACAGAGAAGTTGAAGTTGGTAAATTGATATGCTGTTTTATGATTAGAGGATTATCAGCCAATTGGAAATTTGTTTTAAGTTATTATGTTTCCCAACATAGTGTTTCAGCAGATAAGTTATTTTTACTTATTCAAGAAAATTTGGACAAATGTTATGAGTTGGGAGTAAATTTGAGAGGCGTAGTTTGTGATCAAGGACCAAATAACAGAAAATGCATGAATATGTTTGGAATAACAATTGAAAGACCTTATTTCTTATATAATGATGCTAAAATAGCTTGTATATATGACGTGCCTCATTTAATAAAGTCAGTTAGGAACACGTTAATGAAATCCGATATAAATACGCCTGACGGTTTGGTAAGTTGGAATGTAATACTAGAACTGTACAACTTAGAGGTAAACTCAATTACCAAATGTTGCCCCAAAATCACGGCTAAACACATTTATCCAAACAATTTTGACAAAATGAGAGTCAAACTAGCCACACAAATATTTAGTAGAAGTGTTGTAGCGGGTATTAAAACAGCGATTCAATTGAATAAAATATCATCTCGTAATAAAGGATTTGCATGTTCTACGTATAAATTTATTGAGAAAATTGACAAACTCTTCGATTGCCTCAACTCAAAAGCAAAATACGATAAAAATCCATTTAGATGTGCTTTTATTACAAATAATGAAGTGGATACATTTTTAGAATTCATGGTAAACTATATTTCAAACATTGTTTTAGTAAAAAAACAACAGTTTATTGTTTTAAAGGGTTGATTCAGAGCATACGAGCCATTCAAGCTCTTTCTAAAAGTATATTGTCGCAAAATATTGGAATTGAGTATATTTTAACGTCCAGATACAATCAAGATCCAGTTGAAAATTTATTTGCACAAATCAGAGCCGCTAACGGAAATAATCGCAACCCCTCGGTTCATGAATTTAATCATAATATTGCAAAAATTACAACGGTTAAAATTTTATCGCCATTCTCAAATATATCAAATTGCGAGAATGACACAGACAAAGTGCTTGAAATGACGGAAAATGTACAAACCGAATCAAATGAAAACGCCAATGCAAGTTCAATTGAAATTGACCATGATGATGACATATCAGATATATCTGAAATTTTTTTTAATTTGGATGTACCTTTACAAGAAGCTTCAATGCGGTATTTTGTGGGCTACGTAACGTTCAAAATTTTGAAGAAAATTAAATGATCCCGTTGCAAAAACATCTTTATCAAAACTGATGAAATTTTGGAGGCTCCGACAGAATATTTGATTAGCAATAAAAATTATGGCGATGAAAATAAGAAGAATCTTAAAGCTCCGACTGATTATTATTTCAAAATTTGCAAAGAACAAATTTATTTATTTTCCCGGATGTTTTCAGAACGCGCAAATATGAAAGATTTAAAGAAGAATATTGTCCAACTTTGTATTGTTAACACCAGCATTACCTGCAAAGATTTGTATGTCGAACAAAATCCGTGCCACGAGCATAACAAGGCAGCCTTAAACTTCATGATTTTAGTTTTAATCAGAACCCAAGTATTTTTACTTTCAATTTTCCTGGCGATATTTGTACTTAAGTACTAAACTTAGTCTAGTATTTTTCTAAGTTTGAGTTGCAATTTATTAAAATAAAACGTATGAAACGTGTCGCGATTATTCGAAACTGAACGAAACTCAATAAAGGAGAATTGTATACATGTATGTGTGAACAGAAAAGACAAAAAACAAAATGGCGGGAGCGAGGTTGTGCATGAATGTAAAATGCTAGATTTGAAAATGTTAGAAGAAAAAGATGGCGGCATCCAAATGTGAGAGCAAAATAAAAATTTAGGTTTAAAATGAATATTTTTATTTTATTAAATTTGCGGTATAAAAATATACATACATATATACATATTATATACGAATCTAAATTATATTTTAGTTAATTTTTTAATTATTTTTTATTATTACACAATTTGAAATTATTCTTTGATTGTAATATTAAAAGTTTAAATAATTTTCCAAATAGGTACTATGATTATTGCACATCAAGTTTATTATTTTCGCATTTGTTTTCTACCTAAAAACTTAAAACTGAACTAGAAATTAATTAATTTATGAAAACAATATTTGAATAGATATAAAATATATTTTGATGTAATTTTATTTAAATTAACGCACATCTTCAAATTTTTTTAACAAAGTTTTATAAAATTATTAATTATGTCGTGAACATGAAAAATAAAAACAAACCATGTACATTACACGCTATACACATTCCTACGAAAGAAAAATTGCGGTAACACAGTATACAGTAGTAACAACACAGTATACATATATGTACGCTACAAACACTATCATTATAATGTGAAGTTTAACTTTCGTTAATTTTGGATGAAAACGAAGGAAAATACTATGCTCAATTTTTACTTTCGTTTTGTTATACCTACTTGGGAAAACATTGTATAGTAGTATTCAAATCTCGCTGGAATTCTGACAGTTCTCGCGCAGAAGTAATATGGCGGATACACAGTAATGTATTAAGTATAATATTCATGTTTATTGCTTACATTTTTACATTTATTTGTATTTAAATTGAATAGGAATTTTAGGATAAAATTAAAACACAAAGTTTAGATTTTATAAATTAAAATGATATTTAATTCGATAAGTTAAGAATTAATTCCAAATTCCATTAAATTGAAAACTGAATTTGCTTTTCTATGTTGTTGTGGTTTTATGCGATACGAATAACATTTGGATATTTATTTTCCCTAGTTCGTACCAAAATTAAATGTTGTCATTGTTTCCAAAAGGCGTGCAATATTTTTTTAGACCTATTAATTTTCACTTGATATATGGTTCTAATAACATAACTACATAATAATTTTGAATGCTTTGTGTATTAAAACTGAAATATAATTTACACGTTATAACGCCACCTATGCAACACGTGAAATTGCTTTCGTGCGTATTTAATTAAGAGAAATTTAATTTTAATGTAAATTATTGTGCGGTGGTCTCATGGCGGTGTAATTTGGTGTCTATTTGAGCTCCCTACATTAGTGAATATCTATATTGATTGGTCCAAGTGTGGTAATCCTTAATTTTATCATTTTCGAGATAACATAACCTCAATTTCAATGGGGCATAATAAATGTGTGAAGTGCAATAGTAGCGATGACTCCAGTTCTTATGTCGGGTGGATTGCTTGCAACTGTTGCAAGCGCTGGTATCACGGTAGCTGTATTGCTTCATGTAAAGCTGACTTTGATGTCCTTGCTAACAATAAATTTTGGATTTGTCCTTGTTGTATTGCCGCACGTAATATCAAAGATGATACCAAAAAAGCTCTCTCAATTGCTATTGAGGAAATACAAGATAAGTTAAAGGAAACAAATAAAGTGGATTCCGAAAAATTGATTGATCACATTATGGAACAAATATGGCCAGACGTTGTTAAACAAATTGATATTAGAATTAATGATGCCATGATGGTACAACACGGTATAATCAACGAACTGTCAAATAAGGTGGCATTTTTGGAAAAATCTATTAATAAATCCGAACGTGAATGGAGAAGTCGCAACCTATTAATTCGTGGTATTCCAAATGATGTACCCATCCATGATTTTAATTTTATTAAAATCTTTGCTGAAAAAATGGGGGTCGAAAATTTTGCAGAGAATGATATTGATAGCTGTTTCCGTATCCGAGGCAGCGATGATTCAAAAAAACTCCGTCCTATAATAAGCTTATATTTTTTAGTCGCTATCTTGACTACATTAAAAAAACTAGGCTATCCATATAATTAATTAAAGATGAGTATCCTACTGCACCAGTTTATATCAATGAACATTTGGATAAGATGTCAGCAGGGATATTTTTTGCAGCTCGACAGTTGAAAAAACAGAATTTAGTCCATAATGTTTCTGTTCGATATGGCTTAGTCACTATTAAAAAATCAAAGCTAAGTAAAGCAGTTTCAATCAATTCAATGGAAGATCTGTAGCAATTTAAAGATCAGGTATGAAGATGTAAACTGTTAAACTATCCGCTGTCATTGAAATGGAAATCGAAATTAAATTAAATTAAATTAGATTAAATTAAATTAAGTTATTTTATTCTAGTTTATTATATATGATTAGATTGATCTTATACATGATTAAATTGAATTAAATTAAATTAAGTTATTATACTCAATAGTTTATTGTATAAGAGATTCCTCCTTATATTATCATTTGTATTAGCAATATTTCTCTTGCCATTAATTTTTAAATAATGTTAAAGCCACATGTAATTAAGTTTTTAAGTTACACATTAAGTTTTAATGTTTATATTCATATGTGTATTATAATATTTTTCTTATAATTTTCTTAATCGAATTACACCGGTGTGTAACTGTTGCATGAGATTTTATCGAGCAAAAACATGAATATTTTAATTTTTCAAAATGAATTTTTATTTTTGTTTAATATGCGCAAAGTTATTTGTCTTTTGCGCATCAATTTATTGTTTATTTATATTTTATTATTATTAGTTTTATTGTTGTTGTTTATTGTATTATTTTATTTTCTATCTAGTCTTTTTCTTTTTTATATTTCATATTTTCTATTTTTCTTACTCTTATTCATATTTTTTTTCTTAATACTTTTACTTCTAATACTATTTCTAAATCTGTATTGTAACATGAGTTGTTCTGGAGTGTGTATTTCATACTATGTCCGCTTTTGACAATTTTTTAAATAGACTTGACTGTCTTAAAATTTGCCATCTAAATGTACGATCTATCCCTAGTAGCATTTCTAGCTTACAAATTCTTTTCCACAAAAAACGGTTCCATATTGTGGGCATTACTGAAACCTGGCTTAAATCACACCATACAAATAAGGCTTTTAAAATAGACGGTTATAAGTTATTAAGACAAGATAGAGCAGGTAGAGGTGGGGGAGGTGTTGCGTTGTATATAAGATGTGACTTATCAAGACATGCTAAAATTACAGTTATTTCCAAAGGGTCGCACTTTAACCTGGATCACTTGGTAATTGAATGTACTCTAAATTCTGTTAGGTTGGCTATAGGTATAGGATATATGCACCATAGAGGCTTGCCACTTGAAAATTTCGAGGATGTACTTGCGTCTGTTAGTGAGGAGCATAATAGCATAATATTTATGGGGGACTTCAACGTTGATCTCCTCAATGAGAATGACGCTAGAAATTTTAAACGGTTGCTGTCGCACTTTAATTTGTCTACCTCACAGTCTAAGCCTACCAGAATCCATAACAACGGTGGCTCACTAATTGACTTAATTCTATCTAGTCCATCTATACAACCATGTGATATATTTCAATCAATTGGTGTTGCTGATCACGAATTAATTGGTGCTAATTTCAATATCAAAATTATTCGTAAGTCTGAGTATATCACTTTTCGTAGTTTTAAGAACCTCCAATGTGATGTCCTTCAAGAAGACATCGATCGTCTTGACACTTCTGCAATCTATAATTGCAATAACATTAATACTAAGGTATTACTAATGAATCGCGAAATCATTGCTCTTATGGATAAACATACTCCATTCATGACTAAGCGAATTGATAATACCAAGCCCCAATGGTTAACAAGAAACATTTTAAATGTCATTCAACTTCGTGACTTATCGTACAGAGTCTGGAAATCATCACGGTTACCCGAAAATAAGAACATATTAAAATACTATGATAAAAAAGTTAAAGGAATGATTAAGGCCTCCAGGAAGCGTTTCATTCAATATAAGCTTGATTTAGGTCGCGGTTCTAAGGAAATTTGGAGATATCTCAGAGATGAAGGTATCAATAGTCAAGAAGATCAAAGATGTTTCAAGATGTTTGATCCTAACCAGCTTAATTCGGCTTTTGTTAATATGGTCCCTAATGCCGACCTATCTCTTCAATCACTCAGCTCTGCTAATCCATTCCCTAATAATTTATCTAGTGTTGGGTACTTGAATAATGAGCGGCGGAATGTTGAATTATTTCAATTTACGGAGGTCAACGAAGATCAAGTTTTAGCAGCTATACAATCCATTAAATCGAATGCTATTGGTGATGATGGTATATCTCTAAAATGTATCAGATGCTGTATTCCAGCAATTTTACCATTGCTAGTCCATGTTTTCAATGCTGTGTTAAATGCGCAGACTTTCCCTGACTGTTGGAAAATTAGCAAGGTAATAGCCATTCCTAAAAAAAAAGATCCATTATTGCCAATTGATATGCGCCCTATATCTTTATTGTCGTCTCTATCCAAGGTCTTTGAACGAATTATGGCTGACCAAATGCATTCGCACTTATCGCTAACTCAGACCTTGTCTGAATACCAATCGGGGTTTCGTAAATTACATAGTACAACTTCTCTACTGGTCCATGTTACTGATTTCATTCGATCTTGTATAGACAGAAATAATAATGCCATTCTTGTACGATTAGATTTCTCCAAGGCCTTTAATTCTATTAATTTTAACCTACTGCGGATTAAATTAGAAACCCAATTTGGCCTATCAACTGAATCCAGTAATTTAATTTTGTCATATCTCAATGGAAGATCCCAGTATGTTATAACCTCGGAAGGTCAGTCAACGCTTTTACCTTTAACATCAGGTGTCCCTCAAGGCTCAATACTGGGACCTATTTTATTCTCCTTGTACATAAATGATATCTCACGACTATCTCTTAATTGTAACCTCCACCTGTTTGCCGATGATGTTCAAATTTTCAAGGAAATTCCTAATCTTAACCCATTACCTATTATTCAATCTATTAACAATGATCTCTCTACGATTAACAATTGGGCAATTAACAATACTCTTGTCATTAATGCATCGAAGTCACAAGCAATTATTTTTGGTAAAAAAATCGATTATAATTTATTTCCACCTATAATAATCAACGATGTGGTTCTACCTTACGAATGTTCTGTTAAAAATCTAGGAATTATTATGTCCAACGATCTTAGCTGGGACAAACACATTGATCTTATATGCCAAAAAATGTATAACATCTTACGCCTGTTACGTATCAAACGGCTGGGTACTCCACGAAATACTAAATTGTTGCTTATACGATCACTAGTTATGAGTCATCTACTATATTGTGACATTATCTTCTCAAATTTAAATAGTTATCTATTGAGAAAAGTTACTAAAGTATATAATGGGTGTCTTCGATATATCTTTGATTTACGCCGGTATGATCATATTTCACCTTTCAAAAATGAAATTTTTGGAATGCCGTTAAATAAGTTCTTCGAGTTTAGATTAGTCTTATTCATTTTCAAAAATATTACTTTTACACTAGCTCCAAAATACATTAGAAATGGATTTAAATTTGCCCTCTCCAACAGAACTAAAGTTCTTATCATTACCACTCATAATTCATCGTACATGAATGATGCGCTTTCTGTACGGGGGGCTGTTCTTTGGAATGGTCTACCTCTTGCACTAAGAAAAGTTAAGTCTATTGATACTTTTAAAAAGCGGTACACGGAACACATTATGTTGCAATAATCTAATAAAATATCTCTTATTCCATTTTATAGTTTATTGTCATTTTGTTTTATTGTTGTTGTTATTATTATTATTATTACTATTATTTTATCTGTTTTATTTTATTTTATTTTATTTTATTTTAAGTATATTTATAACTTTTTATATTGTATTAGTATTCTATGGTTATATGACCATTATTTTATACTACCATCAAACTTGGTTCTTGCAGCGTTGTAGTTGCGTAAGTTTGATTTATAATAAATAAATAAATAAATAATTATTTTTCATTGTTATTTATTATTTTATTTAGGTTTACTATCTAAGATAAATGCGACTCACCAAAATTTTTATAAAAAAAATTTCTACACCACTGAAAGCTGCGCAGAACAGTTAAAAAAAAGTTTTTTTTAAGATTTGAATATTACTATACTTGGTTAGCTGAAAAACACATATAAAAAAATTATAAAAACGTACGAAATCCTAATTGGCGAATGCTATTGCAAAACCAATAATTATATAATGAAATGTACCGCACATGGATTTTTATTTTATTTTTAAATTTTATTAAAATTTATTTTAATATTTATAAAACTTTATTTTTGAAATTTTTGTTTTATTTGTTTTATTGTTATTGAATTTGATTAAATTGAATCATGAAATAAATTAATTATAATTTAACTGGTAAAATTGTAGGTTTCATTTTTGTTTCGCGCAGAATTTTTCTTTCTTCTCACATCTTCCTCTTTATCTAGTGGTATACCAAGTGAATTTTATTGTATATGGACGATTTATTGTATACGGAAACGTCCCCATACAGATGTTTGATGTACATTTTCTTCTATAGATATTAAAACTACATATTTAATGTCACATAACCTCACTTTCTTGAATAACCTCATCGCAATTCATTTTCAATGCCCTACCTGTTTAACCCTTTGCCTGTTCACCATTAATATTTAAAATTATTAGTCAGACGTTCTATGCATATTGTTCATAATTTTTCTCGTTATCAATTAGCATCAAATCAAAATAGTTAAAATGTATGTAATAAGACTAAATACAAAATATATCAAAGCATATGTTGTTATTAATTCTGTACAAAATTTATGTTTTTACAGTTAGTAAATATAGATAAATTAATTATTTTTATCAGTTGAGTAATATTCTCAGTCTCAAACAAAATTTTGTAATAAAAAAAATAAGACAAAGTGTATCATCACCACATATGATGCGCAGGACGTTAACTCGTCGTATAGCTAAAGGATTATAATAATGGTTGCACGACAATTATTCAATATTAAACAAAAAATTGTTTGACATAAGAATTAAAACTAATTTCAAGTAAAACAACGTGCGTACCATGTGTCAATCCTTATTTTTTGTGTGTACGTGTGTTGAACTAACTAACCGATATTAGTTTGTTCGATTCATGGTTTTTATTTTTCGTATAGCTAATACGAATTGTAATTTTCTTTATCAATAAATTTTCTTATTGATCATGGTATGTAGGTATGAAAATAAACAATATGAATATAATTTAAAACAGCCAATGGAATAACGAAAATAAAAACAAATAAAAAATAATAATTTACAGTTTTCATTTATAAAATTGTTTTTCAATTTTTCGTGTGGTCTGTATACGTAAAAATTGTGATGTTTTCGACTATGTTGATGATAGTGCCATCTACTAGTAAGTAGATGTCAAATGCATATCAAAGTGTTGCTTTCACTAATCTAATCGGATTAGCTAAGAAATGTGAAAGCAACAACTTTTGGCTTTAATTTTTAATGCGTTTTAATTTTTCTGTGTTGGTTCATTTTATTAATATTTATTTTAGTTTTTTTTATTTTATGAAATAGATCAAATTAAATTCGGTATTTTGCTATCAAATAACAAATGCCAAATTTTACTAAAATATAAATTTTTCGAGAAAAATAGAAAAAATAACGCCTTGCGGTGAACACCATAACCATAAAATGATTTTATTTCCCCTAATCCTAAAATTTTTTTTCTTAACATTCTAAGAAAATCGGCTTTAATACAATGCAATTGTTGTTGTAAAATTTTGAAAGCAACACAGCTAAAAGTAGTGTTGCTTTCACTAATCCGATTAGCTTAGCTAAGAAATGTGAAAGCAACAACTTTTGGCTTTAATTTTTAATGCGTTTTAATTTTTCTGTGTTGGTTCATTTTATTAATATTTATTTTAGTTTTTTTTATTTTATCAAATAGAACAAACTAAATTCGGTATTTTGCTATCAAATAAGAAATACCAAATTTTATTACAAGTTAATTTTTCGAAAAAAATAGAAAAAATAACGCCTTGCGGTAAACACCATAACCATAAAAAGATTTATTTCCCCTAATCCTAAAAATTTTTTTCTTAACATTCTAAAACAATCGGCTTAATACAATGCAATTGTTGTTGTAAAATTTTGAAAGCAACGCAGCTAAAATAGTTATGGGGTTCCTCGATGTAGTTTAAATTTTTCTCACCACACAATTGGCGCAATTATCAGTCAATTTGATAAAACCATGTCTTTATTCGCCAATAATTCGTCTGGATATATTGAGTTTGTGGTTATAGTGTTGTTTTTCGGGCTCTGCAAACGTTCAAATTCATATTTAATTAATGAAATAAAATAATTTCAATGCGTATTTGCCGATTTTGAATTACATACATCGAATCAGTTACAATAAGGTAATACATATAAACTAAATGTTTATACATGTGACAGTTAAAAAATTTTAAAATTTATTTTACAATCTTACAATTTTTCTGTGTAAATTCAATGAAAATGACTTATGTTCCCCCGCCCCATACAATCCTACTGATTTTTTCTTATATTTCACATTTATCTTCTTCCTACAACCCGATTGTAATAATCTTGTTCTATAAACGCAGTAATCCTGTTTTGCCAAAATCGTGTGCTGACAGAATGGAAAAATAACTACGTAATCTCGAATTCGCGATTAGCTAGTTTGTGTCTGTCTAGGGTATAACAATTGTAGTTACAATAACAGGTAATTAGCTTATAATAATAGTATAATAGTTATATAGCTATATCAATCCATTTTTTTTTGGTATTGAAATTAAAAATTTGAAAAATTTAAAAATTTAAAAATTTTAAAATTTAAAAATTAAATTAAAAATCGATGATAAATTATATTGCTAGTATTAATTATTAACACTATGATTTATGATGATGTATAGAATTCAAAACATGATTTCTTAAATTGTTTAACAGACTCGGCCATTCGAATCACCAAGGGCAGTCTATTCCAGAGAAGCACTCATAATTAATAATTTTTATTTATAATAAATAAATTTATAATTAATTATTTTTATTATTTGTAAATTTGTCCATTTATCAACATATTTTTGTGTAGTTTATCAACATATTTTTGTGTTAATTGTTTATTGCATACAATGCAAAGCCATTTCAAAAATTTTTTTTGTTACAGTCCATTTTCTATGCGATTTATTTTGAAGTGAGAAGCCGGCGTCAAAATGAAGCCCCGTGTAGAATGGCTCATTGGGCTCGTAAATTTTTCAATCTTTGCGTACTTCGCTCGATTTGGAAAAAAATTTTAGAAACCATATAATAAAATTGCGATTCTAAAAAATTTATTCATGTTTGTGAAATAGTTAAAATCATAATAATCAAAAAGATAGTTAAATAATTTTAATCAAATGGTTGTTCATAAATTAATTATATCTTTCAAACATAATAATCATACTTTTTTTTGTGATTAAGCTTGTTTAAGCAAAGAGTTTAGGTAAAGAAAAAGGATTTTGAAGAATTATTTTAAGTTTTTATAAAAGCCTAGAGGTTGTTCAGTACATAGCTATATTTTGTGATAGGTTATTTGATATTTAGATAAGATTAAATATTTACAATGTCTGAAAAGTTAGTGCACATTACTCGAGGGGAATCAACTCCCGGCAGCGGGCTACAACCTCCAGTTAAAATTGGTCATTATATTTTAGGCCAAACGCTTGGCATAGGCACTTTTGGAAAAGTAAAAATTGGCGAACATCAGCTGACAAAACACAAGGTTGCTGTAAAAATTTTAAATCGTCAAAAAATTAAGAGTTTGGATGTGGTTGGTAAAATCCGTCGAGAAATTCAAAATTTAAAACTTTTCCGTCATCCTCATATTATCAAATTATATCAAGTAATCTCAACTCCGACTGATATCTTTATGATAATGGAGTATGTTAGTGGAGGTGAATTATTTGACTATATCGTTAAACATGGAAAGCTCCAAGAGCATGAAGCGAGAAGATTTTTCCAGCAAATTATTTCGGGTGTAGATTATTGTCATCGTCACATGATTGTACATCGAGATTTGAAACCTGAAAATCTTCTTTTGGATCATAATATGCATGTCAAGGTTAGTAAATTTTTCATAAGTTTTTCTACCCTAATGTTGTTTTTAAGCTTAGTAGGTAAGTACTCAGTTCAAAGTGAAACGAAATTTTACCGCGGTCTCCAAAAATTTATATTTTCGTGTGAAATAGAAATGAAATTTTTCTGTGGGGAATTATTATTTTTAACGTATAAATTTGTAGTACATGAATTTGTTAATAGCCCGCACATGAATAGCCCGCTTAGCTTTAATATTAGAGGCCAATTCTGGTTCCTTTCCAGTAACGGAAAATAATTGTTCATTACATTTATGCTCAGTTGCATAGAAAAATGACTAACGGCCGATTAGTTGTCCCCAGTGGCCCTATTCTGGTAATTCCCGGGAAATGGAAATTTTAAATTTTGTAGCAGTTTTATTCCCTTTTCCCCAAAAGTGTATTGTAGCGTTTGGGAATAAAAATTTTGAGAAACAATTATTCCCCATTATAGCGGGTTTGACGTTTATTATTCCATACCACTGATACATGGATACGACATCAATGTCAGAAACCATATAAAACAACAGCTAAAAATGGGAGCACTTTTTTGTATAGTCATATCGCTCGTTTATACACACCTCTTGTTTTAAAAAAATATTTCCGAAAGATAGGACCGTACCGAAGATAGATTTAAGTTCGAAATTTTCTGAAATTGGTTTTTTATTATTATGTATAGTCATGAACAAATAATAATATTCTAATGGTTTAAATTATAAATCACATTTTAATCATTTAATTCATGTGGTACCGCTTTTGTATGCAAATTTCTTCTTGCGATTTCCCTTAATATTTCAAATGCTCTCCTGCAAATATTTCGAATAAAAAAAAGAGTTCTTGGGGGTTATTATGTAAGCATTACGAGTTACGAATTACGACAAATGACGTCAAAAGGCCTTTTTATTTAAAGCATTTTGAGTTGTCGTAATTACGACTTTTTGTTGTTGTTTTAGTCGTACACATTTATAAATACGAGACAATAGTCGTACTATCTATTTTTTTCTTGTTTTCATTCATAATTTGTCAAAATTAGTTTGAGTCGTAATTCGTAACTCGTACTCGTAATGCTTACATAATAACCCCCCTTGTCGTCCAAACGTCAAATGTCAAAAACTCATAGGAACCAGTTTTCTGTTTACATTAATTTGATTTTCGAAAATTCGGAATTGAAGAAAAGACAGAAAATTTTTCTGTCTTTGTCACAAACGTAGAACTATTTTTGCTCTACCATATAGCTTTTGACATGTCGTATCCATGTAATATAGATCAGTGTTCCATACCTATTTTAGGAAAGAATTAACTTTGAATAGAATTTAACGGAAATTTATTGTATTTTATACTTATAGCAATATTATGACTAAATTTATACTGAAAACTGGTAATATTTATTGAAAATATTAATATCCAATATTTTACTTTAATAAACAAAATTATTTTTTAAGTCAAATTCCATTAAAATATCAACAAAAACCAATTAAATGTAGTATATTTTTAGATTTTTGTTTTCTTGTTTTATTGCGATCGCTTGAAGACCTCGTATAATTAAAATATTTTCCCGTAAATTTATTCCCCAATCGCCAGAATTAACTTTTGGAAAACGGGGACTTGGGAAAATATCTGGGGAATAACTGATACAAAAATAAATTATTCCGTATTCCCGGGGAACTACCAGAATAGGGCCACGGTGGGTCTATTCTGTCTTTCCCTGTGAATTGAGAATTAGGAAAAAAAATCGTAGCATTTTTTCCCAATTTTTTTCCTAATTGTCCAAAAGTGTATTCTGGCAGTGTTGGGAATAAATTTTTGAGGAGAAGAAATTTATATCATTTTCTGTGACACCAACATTTTGATCCATTTTTGATTTAAAATGGCGTTGTTTACATTTTTTGTCTTTGTTTTGTTTGATTTTGGATCCAAAAAAAAATCCAAAAAATTTGATGGATTTTTTTTACGTTTATTCACACATACTAAACGTCATGTCAAATTGTCAAAAAGACCGCGCCATTTCCATTTTATTAAATTTGTGATTGTTTAACCCTCGTCAGGCGGCATAGGTACAATTGTACCTTTTCTGTTTTATAATACTAATAAGTCTTCTTGTAGAAGCCGGAGAGAGTTAAAGATTTGTGAGATCTCTACATTTTAATAATGTGGAAATTACAAATATTATGTATTTACAAAAGTTATGACTGCAGTGACGATTTTCATATAAAATATATGAAAGTACAATAGTACGTCTGCCGCCTTTTAGCGTAGTAAAATTATGCCGCCGGACGAGGGTTAAAGTGCAAATTGTCGCCCTCTGTAACACAGTGGGTAGAACGCTTGCTGTGTGTATAGAGGGTCTCGGGTTCAATTCCCGGTGGTAACGAAAGTTACGACTGGATACACATAATACATATAATAATTGATAAAAATACATTGACTGCCGCCTGGTCATATACAGCTATAAGTGCTAGTCGACCTAAGCAAATGATATTGTTACGGTGACACCTAGATTAGAATAGAATAACTTAATTTCATTAATTGTTCAATTGCATTTATGATTTATACTCAGCATTTAGGCGTCATTTCTATACTAACATATTTGCTCGATGCGCATTTAGGATTATTCTGGAAACAAATATTTTGGTATATAAAGGCGCGCGCGCGTTGACGTGGAATGCTGAGTCTTATTTTAAACGTGATACAGTGAAGGTTAAATAGAAAGATTATTAAAGTGATTATTAAAGCGATTATTAAAGTGATAATTAAAAAGTGTGTTATAATTAACATCATTCGCACTCATAGTTAAGAACATTGTGGGCTTTCCGAGCTGCCTGATCATAGCAAATAGATCTCTTTTTCGAGCACTCCAATACTGAACTGAATTCGGAACTGATTTTAAAAATGATAAATTTTTCTCCACGCATTCATGAAGGAAAGTTCTATCTTCAATCATTCGACGAGTTACGTTCCTGGTCGAACCGAGACATTTGAATGTTGAATACAATCCTTCTGTTACCCGCAAACGAAGAATCTTCATAGCCATATACAAAACGTGACTCGGAGTCACACCGCATCTGTCTCGCCGACGTATTTCTCTAGTAGCCATCATAAATGGAGTGACGCGCACTTGTTGTTTAAACGATCTAGGATGGCCGAAATAAATGGCTGGGAAAGACAGTTCCTCAGCGTAATCATCATAAATGATTGAAAGCGGTTGCCTATTTTGGGCTAGCACGATCTCCAAACATTTGCTTTCATTCCATAGCATAGTTTGCTGTTGTCCAATAAGAAATTCAACTTCGTTGTTTGCTTCTATGTTCTCCAAATCAATAAGTCCATCGCCATTTCTAGCTTGCGATAAGAATTCCCAATTTACACGGATATCAAATCGTCGGTATAATGGTGTGCCTTCCAGGTACTGTAGCCACTTTTTTAAAGTAATTTTCTTCACAAATCCAGAGAGGTATATGGACTTATGGATTAAATGCTTCTTTATACTAACATTAAATGCACAATCATCGTCTAACTGCCGTGGCAACTGTTATATTGTCAACATTTACGGGTATGTTTATAATTTGTCCGATTATTTTATAACTACCAGTATGTTGTCTCAATCGACGTATTTGCATAAAAGGTAGCCAGGGAGAAATCAAACGTTCACTAATCGGATCGAGCGGAGGCAAGTGTGATGGGTACTCTGGATATTTGAAACCATTTGTTTTGGAGAGACTGGGTATTTTGTTACCATTTACACTTTTTTTACAAGTACAATTTAAAGTTGGAAATGTGCTCTTCAGGAAACTCTGTCTGCAGTAACTGGATTTCTTTAGATAAAACAGGTTTCAAATCGCTCTTAAACCATACTCTGTCACAAATGCTACAAACATGTCCAAACTCGTTGTTGATAAATAATTTCTGGAATTTGGCGGTGGCGAGTAAATACCTACGTTGATAATCAGAGGAACGGGTGTAGCAATCCTCCGTAGGTTCGACTAGTATTGATTGGTGTGGCCGGTGCGCAATTGTTACATTGAGACCTACGTTTTCTTTATGTAGATCCGACTGTCTAATCTTCTCTCGGGCTCTGTACTCTCGGATCTGCTGGACATTGGTTTTTGGTGCACGTGTCGTAATTGTGAAATTTTTCGAGCGCTCTATACGCTTGCGACCGCTGGACAGAAGTCTTTGGCGCCTGATTCGTCAATGAAATATCTAGTCTGGATATGTCTACCTCTAATTCAATTGCCGGGCTGAAATGGAGTCTAACTCGGGAAGTAGACGGCTGAGGTTCGGGAACATTGACGGGTTCTCTTATCTCTCTCAATGGGCACAGTTCCTTGAACTTTCGTTTCCACTCGTTAATGATATTTTGATGTTGCTTCGGTAATTTAAAATCTGCTTCGGATGAGTCCATTTCTTCTAGCGACTCGTTCAACTGCGGTTTAGCGCGAGAAGTTGATGGTTGGGGCTCGCGACCGAAGCTCATGAATGAAGAATTAATTTTTGTAATTTTGGAGAAAGTTTGTATAGGAAAATACAAAACTTAAGAATAAAAAAAAAATTGGAGAAAGTTAGTACGAAAATAGAAAACTTAAGAACAAAAATATTAGACTATGTATAATTTTTGTAATTTTGGAGAAAGTTTGTATAGGAAAATACAAAACTTAAGAATAAAAAAAAAATTGGAGAAAGTTAGTACGAAAATAGAAAACTTAAGAACAAAAACATTAGACTAATTACCGATTCCTTATTCCAGTTTTCAAAATAAATTTTAATGATCCAATGAATTTTAATTTTCGCTCTTCGCTCTATTAGTAACAAAAACCAACTAAATACAAAACAATATACAAACCGAAAGTTTTAAATTTTATACAGTAACCCATGCTTTTATATTCATGATAATATAGAGCAAAACATTTATTTTGATGTGGATTTGGTTATTTTGATGTTACTGTATGTGTAATCGAAGAATAGCTATATCAATTTATTAAATCAAATTAATTTCCGATCATTTGGAAACTTTGAAGACCTTTAACTCTAAAATCCAACTATTTTTGGAATTGACCTTTGCGGTTATTTACTTTATTAGAAAAGCAAAGCTTATACAGCATAAAAAAAATAAAAATCTACACAATATCTATATATAAGAGAATAAATTTTTTTTAGAATTTTTATTTATTTTTTTTGACTATGAAACAATATGGCGGCCGGTGGTTTGAAGTTCATTACTGTTTACATAAAACTCAAATAAAAATATGTATTTATAGGTTTTTCTTTTAAGTTTTTTTAATCCACAAATTAATTTTTAATTTTATTTGTTTTTTATCGTTTACAAAACCTTACAATATTTCATCAAGAGATTATTACTTTAATAACATAAATACGTATTTCCATGACGTGACGTCATCATTTTCGTTACACATTAAAATTTAGATTTGTACCCCATATATAATGAAAACAAAGACGTAGTCCTACGTCAAAACAAGATTTTTTTTTATCTGTGTGCTGTGACGTCGCGCTGAAAAGATAAATTTTGTTCATGTCTTCGCCGTGCCGAAAATTCGGCGAAGAAGTTCTTTCTGGCTATGGATTTTGTACGCTTTTCTCACGAAATTCTCACGAAATTCTCACGAGAAACTGTGTGTGTATAATATTCAATTTTAATATGTGTGCTGCCATTTTCTATCTTTGTGTGTGTTCAAATTCTCATGAACTTTCGCCGAAATTTTTACCCGAATGTTGTACCATCACTTCGAATCGAATTTCGAAATAAGTCGAATGGCGGTATGTTGTATCATTTTCGAAAAGCAAAAAAGATGCAACTTTCACTTTTTCGATTCGACTTTTTTCGAATACGACTTTTTTCGATTCGAAGTGATGGTACAACATACCGCCCCATGGGAGCGATATGCATTATCGGTTGAAAAAAATGCATGTGGATGCAACATGAGAATTTTTCTCCTGCTCGCGAGCAGTGGTATAAATGATGTAAACATTTGATAAATGCCATTCATATTTCATTTATCTATGGTTGGTTATAATAATAGAGTTATACTACACAGAGTAGAAATGTTTTTTCCCCCATATAAAGAAGCATATAATATTTGCTATTTCATTTGAGGCACGTTGGTGAAGGATGGTTATATAAAAAAGCATATGGCTTACTCATATTTCAAAACGAAAAACCCCAAATCAGATGTTTATTTATGTGCGCAGTGACAACCTATGATGACGACTTAATTTAGTGATTTTAAAATTATTAATTAAAATAATAAAAATATTATAAAATATTTAGTTGGTTTATATAGTAGTGTGTGGTGTGCATTATTTGATAAAAAAAATTATAAACTTGTTATTGAAATGAAGTGTATTGTCAAAAATTGTAAAAATACGCCTAAAAGATTTCAAAAAGGCGTATCTTACCATCAGTAAGTTTACTAAGTGTTTATATAAAATAAAATGTAAATTATGTTAAGAAAAAAGTGATTTGTGATAAATTTATCCATTATTTAATTTATAAATCAGAGAAAATTAAGTAAACAATTTTGATTTCAGTGTGGGGTTTTTCATTTTGTGTGTGTGTTTGTAAACATATGTTATATTACCAGTGTCGCATTTCTCTTATTACTACGTACATATTCTACGTGTTTTTCTTTTCATAATTATTTTTTATTTTGGAATATTATAAGTATAATTTTTTATCGAAAATAAAAACAATTAATGCGTACTATATTCGAATAAAAATAATTGTGAATTTGAGAAGTTTTAAATTTCAATCGAGCAAATTCTAAATACGACCCGTTGATTTATATGCTTTCTCTTTTACCCTCCGAATTTGACTCACTTGACAGCTGCTATCATTCACTCTGTAGTATTTAACTTTATGGTTATAATATTCACTTTTAATATGTGTACTGTCATTTTCTACCAGTGTATGTGTATATTCTCATGAACTTTCGCCAAAATGTTTACTCGATTTTATAAATGTGCATCAATCGGTAGAAAAAAAAATCGCGAGCAGTGGAATAAATGAAAGATGATAAGAAAATAGTTGCGATTGATTTTTTTTGTGTATTTATATTATATAAAGTTTAAATAAAATAAATTGCATTAATGTTTTTTAATAAATTTAATATTCCCCAGTTTAATTATACATTTATGTATCTATAATTTGTATGTGTTATTTATGGAAATAATTATAAAATGTATTAATGCTTTAATGGGCGCTCACAGAACATGTGTGTGATAGCCGGAACAACAGACATGCTACTATTGTAGCTGTTTACACGAGAGTTGAATTCAACACAAATTTCTTCGTTCCTTTCTCCCTTGCCTATAATCTAAAATTATTTTTTGCGTACTTTTTCAACACGAATTTTAGGTGTTGAACGAATTGTAATTTACTAACACAAACAGAAAAGCTATAAAAAAAAATTTGGGTCCAATTTTTTTTTTTCTGAAAACATGTTTTATTTTCAATTTGTCTTTCGTTCGCAAAACATAAAAACATCTACCGAACATAAAAAATAAATATTTATGTAGTTGCGTTGGGTTTTCAACAAAAAAATTATTTTTATTTTTTTTTGTATAACATAATTAATATACAATGGCCGAGCGCCTCGCAATCTTTACATTTTAGTTTGTATACGCTGTATTCAATATGAAAGAGGTTATAAATATAAAGGAGGACCAACTCGATATTAAAATAATTATGAAACATAATTTATGTAAATGATTAAAAAAAATCAAGGATCATACTATAAGTGTATGATCATTTTCGTTGCAAAAAATTCTTGATTTTTTTTTATTATAAACGGTAAATGAATTTTTATTTTGTATTTTTGGATTTGTTAATTTGTAAATATATTTAATTTAATAAAAAAATAAATTCTTATAATTTGTAAAAAAAAATTCAAAACTTAGTGTGTATGACCGACCATTTTCGTTACTGACTGTATTTGTAAATAACATTATTGTAATGGTAGTATGTAATATTACTTCCTCCATGTTTTTATTCATTTTTTTTACTGATTTAAATTTCATTATAGATTGCCGATTTTGGTCTCTCAAACATGATGCTTGACGGGGAATTTCTAAGAACATCTTGTGGATCGCCAAATTATGCAGCACCGGAAGTAATATCTGGAAAATTGTATGCTGGCCCAGAAGTTGATATTTGGTCTTGTGGAGTAATTTTGTATGCATTACTCTGTGGTACGTTGCCGTTTGACGATGAACATGTTCCAACACTTTTCCGTAAAATTAAATCGGGAATATTTCCAATACCAGAATATTTAAATAAGCAAGTCGTTAGCCTATTATGTCAAATGTTACAGGTTGATCCGCTAAAACGCGCTACAATCGAAGAAATTAAAAAACACGAATGGTTTCAGAAAGAGCTACCGACCTATTTATTTCCGTCACCGGTCGAACAAGATAGCAATGTTATTGACACATATGCAATAACGGAAGTATGTGAGAAATTTAATGTGAAGGATGCTGAAGTACATAATGCTCTACTAAGCGGTGATCCACATGATCAACTAGCCATCGCTTACCATCTAATAATCGATAACAAACGAATAGCTGATGAAGCAGCGAAAGCAGAAATAAAAGATTTCTACGTTGCCGGTAGTCCACCACCAGTTAATTTTAGTCCAAACGATAAATTTCATCATGTACATCAGGACACTCAAACGACAAATTCTCTAAAACCACACCCAGAACGAATAGCTCCATTACGGGAACGGGGTATACCCAATTTCGGTGCAGATCACAAACGTGGTACACCAGTGAAACGCGCTAAATGGCATTTAGGAATTCGATCTCAAAGTAAACCAAATGATATTATGTTGGAAGTATATCGTGCAATGAAAGCTTTAGATTTTGAATGGAAAATCATAAATCCGTATCATGTTCGTGTACGCCGTTTAAATAAATTGACCAGTAAATATGTGAAAATGTCACTTCAACTATATCAAGTTGACACAAAATCATATTTACTTGATTTTAAATCACTTACCAACGAGGAAATTGAACAAGGCGACGACGTTGCAATGGAAAGTTTAACGCCTCCAATGATAGGTGTAAGTGTAATGCCAATACAACCAACAGGGCATCATACTATGGAGTTTTTTGAAATGTGTGCTGCGTTAATAATCCAGCTTGCTCGCTGATTTTGTTTACATACGCGTATGTACAACAAATAACGTTTACATCCCTAACTACAGAATATATATAACCAGAAGAGACATTGCTTAGACCAAGAAATTTCTTTCCTACTACATATTTTTTGTAGGAAACATAACTTTTAAATATGAATATTAATAATTACAGTAATGATTTTATGTTAACTGTTTTTTGTTTAAATATGCCGTCAAAAATTCATTGTGAGTCCATTATTGTTTATTTGAAATAAAAATATTCCAAAATACCGAATTTTTGCAACCTTATCACGAACCGAGGTCAATGTATATGTATATATATATGTATATGTATATGATGAAAAATTCCTGGAATCACAAATTTTTGTAAGTCATGTTTTAATTTTATGACTTTTATGTTTTGAATATGTAGCCTTGATTGAAAAAAAAAATTTGAAATACTTTAATATTTTTTGTTGTTGTTGTTGTTAAAGATACAGGGTGCCAAATTTTGAGAAAAACGATAATCATGATGTTGTTTATATGTCAATAAAAAGAAAAATAATTGTCTGATAATTATGATTTTGGGCTCATGTTAAAGGTAAGTTAATAAGGATTTCTAAAAAAATATAAAAATATTATATTGTTTAAATCCTTCTTCTCTAAATTTCCCGCCAAAATGTTCTTTTTAAATTTTCTCAAAAACCTATTTTTTTTTTCTAGAATTCGATAACTAATATTTTACAACATATCAAAAAACTAGAATACCGTTATTTTTTGTTTTCTTGCAAAATTCGTTTTAGTAAGAGAAGCATTTCATTTTTATATGGAAAAACTGTATTTCAGTGGATATTTCTCAGTGTTTTGAAATTGTTTACAAAAAGGATAGTTCAGTTAAATTATTAACACTAGATATACCGACAATTTGACCATACCTATTTCTACCGACACCAGTCAAAATGACTGGTTTTAGAAAAAATGGTTAGTGGGGTTTCCGGTCTTAATGTATTTTAAAAAAATGATAAATTACTTCAATTAAGTTAATTGTAATATATTATATTAATTATAACTATATTTATTAGTTAATTGAACATAATAAGTAGTAAAAAAAATAAGGTGAAGTAAATTGAAAATATAAATTTTAAAACCAGTCATCTTGACGGGTGTGGTAAATCTAGTGTTAATATTTATTATTCAAATTTAATTACATAAATTTAAAATTTCAAACCCAAATTCTTTTGATAATTTTATTTTATTGTTTAACCACAGTAAGAATTAAAAAGATGTGGATCTTTCCTACAACCGCGATGTATATGAAACAAAAATTATTAATTTACATACCCTGTTATAATAGGGGTTTTGGAATTTATGTTAGCAGAGATAAGATAGTTTAGCTATTTAATATATAACTCTCTTTCATACCAAAGTAAAATTTCATAAACAATATTTTATATGTTAAATACAAGTACATATGTAATTATGTATATACATAATACTCTTTCTCTTACGTACATATTTATATTTAATATAAATACCTACATATGTACGTAAAAGAAACAGATATTTTCAAACGATCGATAATAATAAACGGCCCAGCAAACAAACGCTGATAGCAGAATGAAATAGATGGAAACATTTGCACACGTCGAAGCGAGAAAACAAATAAATTTACTTCGGTTTCTTCTATGCACTGCATTTTTACCCCCACCTAATCTATTGTTTATCAATTTCATTTCAAAAATTGTTATTTCATTTCTATCAGTCTCCAGATTTCAGCTGAAGGTAATAGACGTTTGTAAATGTTTTTCAGGTGGAAATACATGGATAACATATACACGTCGATTATAGAACTCGCCGGATTTACTGCGGCGGGAGTCTAAACTCCATATAAAAAAAATTAAAATCATGAATTTCTTTCAAGGTTGCATGTAAAACTGGTTTTATTTTCATATAATTTAATTTTTACGATTCGCAAACCATTCGTACTGTTTGTGATGCGGATTTCAAACGAATGTTTTTGTTTGATTTGTGTAAAAATAAAACCAGTTTTACATGCAACATTGAAAGAAATTCATGATTTTAATTTTTTTTATATGGAGTTTGGACTCCCGCCGCAGTAAATCCGACGAGTTCTATAATCGACGTGATAAAGTAAGTATACAAAATTAAAAAAATGTGTAGTTGTATCTGAATGACGATACACATTTGGTACATACAACCAAACACAATCAATATTATATGATTGTGTTTGGTTTTGATACAACAAAATACATTAAAAAGTAATATTTTCTGGTAAACCAACGGTTAACAACAGTTACATGTTATACTCAAAACAAAGTGAAAGAGAGATAAATTAATTTGTAGGGGAAATAAAGCCGAGTTTTCGGTCGACAACAATACGAATAGCATGGAATTAGGTGCATCAGTTTGAAGTAAAAATTGAGCGCTCTAACTATATGCTGTTTATGCGCTCTTTGTGCGCTGATTTGTACTACTGGGGGGTAGCATACGCTTTCTTTTTCGTTTGTGTCGTACACAAACGAACATTAATATTGTGAGTTTGCATACACGATCGAATATTCGTTCTCATTTAGATTTATCAAAATTAAATACTCGAAGATGACAAGAAAAGGAAAAGGATCGCTTATTTGTGTATTTGTATGTATACTGTCTAATTACTCTAGGTGAAGGCAAATATCCACTTGATAATATCCTAATTACTAAACGTACTCAATAAAAAAAATATTTAACAAATCAAGCTGAAAAAATCCTCTAGCTTAACGTTCAGTAACATGTACTTTAGTGTACCATGTACTGTTTTGGATGTACTATTTTAATCGGTCCTGTTTCGTACCACGTACTTTAGTGTACCAAGTACTGTTTTGTGATGTACTTTTTTTATCGGTCCTGTTCTGTACCATGTACTGTTTGTGATGCCCTGTTTTATTACATCCTGTTTTGAAATGTGCCATAGTGAGCGGCTTCGCTTGAAACTAATATCTTTGAATAAGATTTTTCGATACACCAGATAAATTAAGAAAATACTTGCATGAGATGTATTCCAATATATGGAATAATCCGTTACTATCATGCAATTGTAGTACCTAACTAGAACTTCGAAGCTGTATATAAAAATTTAGGTGAAACAGAATATTATATGCACACTAAATCTTCAAATAATTTGTAATTCCAATGAAGGTATTTACCTTTCTTATATAACATACCTATTAAAGTGTTTATATAAAACATGTAGAAAAAATTTGTCATAATCAATTTCAAGTCATCAATTTTATTCTAAATGTTTTCATTAATTTCTGGAATATGTTGGTAATATTCCAGAAATTAATGAAAACATAATTCTACATTCATAATCGATTAAAATATTTCATTCTATCTTGTGCAGTTTTGAAAAATACACCTATGGCTAATTCGAAATGGCATTAGGTGATTTAAATTCTATAATTCCCTTTTAAACCTTTACAGCCACTATGAGAGCCAATCTCTCAGATTTGTGTAATTTACCAAAAGCTACAACGACATCCTTTCATACATAAAGTGTATATACCATTTTCCTGATGATTAAAGTAATTTCTGAAAAGTTTAATATATGAAATACAAAAATTTGAGCTTTTTTATAAACAAATTTTTTTTGCCTTAACATTTTTTAAAAATGTACACGTGTGCATATATCTGTCTAAAATCAAAATTATGTAAAAAAAATATTTTTGGACACTCGCGTAAATTTCTGTCCAAATTATAAAAGTGTTCAAAAATTTAAAAGTGTCTAAAAACTTCACATCGGTCTTTCATTCACAAACTAAATCATAATAACCATTTATAAAGAATAAATAGTCGTAAACATTGTATGGGTGTCCATTAAAATAATATTTTGTCCGAAAAGCCGAAAAAATTCTTAAACAAATAACCATTTATTTTCATTTTCAAAGATGTCTGAGTATAAGCACTAGTGTGTGTGAATACAAGATACTCAGGTCTATCTAAATTGGTATGCACTATTCCAATAAAAAACTTTTGGGCTTGTTTTATATGTTTGTTTATTAACTTTGCAATCGGTTCTGGGGCCGAAGCACTAATATGTAAGATCGCCATGTAATAGATTTGGTTTTAGTGTAATGAAGTTTGAATTGCTAGAGATATTTATATGTAGAGAAGAGTGGCCTGCGCTTCTGAAGCTGTTAACAATAAGTTAACGCATCAACTAAAGCAGCGTATCTTGTCCTCACCGTGCTCCTTACCTTATTGTTGCAACTTTTACATGCAACTTCTGTTTTCAGTAAGGCGGTCAAAATTGAGAAACAATTGATTGCGAGGTTAAACTCAGCTTGTACAATTTATTTCTGATTTGATTTTACAAATATTGGTCTTTATATGCAAAATTATACAGCTATAATCATACACAAAATATTTAATTAGTTTATTGCCTATTCTGCATAAAGAATACGTTCAACTTCGATTTATAATTTTACTTTACTCATCATTTTTCATCATTTAATTATTTTGAAATACGATAAAAATATATAACGCATTCTTTATGTATGAATGGTAATGAACTTCACAATTTGTTTATGTTTACATTTTTGTTATGTTTACATTTTTCTTACTACGAGATTTACTATATTTTACAATATAAGTGTATGCATTTACAAACGAATGGAATGTAATGTTATCTCATTACACCCTCATCCCTAAAAAAAAAAATTTTATATTTTACAAAAATTTAAAATTTTTAATATTTAATTTAACCACAAACAAAATAGCAATCAGACCTGCAAACGTAACTTTAGTAGTAACTTTATGTGTAAATCAAATTCTCGATGTCGTTACAAATGGAAAAATATTTCGAGCGGCTGTTAGTAGAAATGCTTAGCTAAAACTCAAACCCTATGTGCTCAATATACATCTCGCTCAATATATTTATTCAACGCGCGCGACAAAATAATTTTTTTTTATTTGTGTGTACAGTATAAAAGAAACAAACGGAAAAATACAAATTCAACGTGTTTTTTATTTTCGTTTGAAAATATCCTTTCTCTTATTGTATGTTTTAAATTTAATAAAACAGAATGTTTTGAAAACTAAAACGCACGTATTATGTATATACTATACATATACTAGATGTATATACATATGTACTATTTAAAATAAAATGTGTGCACGATCGATAATTTCTTGTCGTTTAGGTATATAAAATTTAAAAAACATGTGATCATGAAAAGAAAGAGGATCTATTTTCGATGTATGGATGTATGTATATATGTACGTATATACGTTGTATGTACGTATATATATACGTATATACATTGATTATGGTTTGGTGTGCTGCATGAAATATAGTTTATAAAAAAGAAACAAATATTTGGAGGAAAGGATACGAAACATCAGAAATTTATGAACGAAAGGGAAAATATTATAATTAAATTGTTTTTTACTGATCGCAGTAAACATTTAGATATACATATTACATATTTGTGTTTTATGTATATTTTATATGCCTATCTATACTGATTGGTCGAAATTAAATACATACATTCATTACTTAATTTTTCCTAAGTGTACTATAAGGATGATTGATATATGTTCTAAATTCAATAATATTAAAATTCCTAACAATTTTATAAATGATTTTAATTTTGAGAAAAATAATAAAATCAGCTTAGAGCGGAAAGATGCCTTAGGGAGGATGTACTATGTATTTGGATTTGCATCTAAAAAATTGGTCAAGCATATATAGTACATTTTTGTTAACACTTTCCCCTTATTCCATATTATCTGAAGCATAGTATAGTATTTGAATTGTTTCAAATAAAAGCTAGTTATTGATTTTAACCAAATTTGCAAAAACATTAATATTTCGAACTCGGTTGTGATATATAGAATTATGAGTATACACAATATCCTTGGAATTCCATTTTTAAACTTCTAACCCCAAGTAAAAACCATCCTAAGGTTTAAAAATGAAAATAAATAAATTTCGTTTTTTGTTGTTTTCAACCGAGTTACAAGCTTACATTATAAGTACACTGCAATTTTTCAGATACCAACCACCACTTATCATGAAAACAACCCCAAATTTCTCTAGAATAAATGGCCACTTTTTTGACAATTTCGAAAATAGACATTTCAATATCGGATATTGGGTATCGCTTTATAATCCTCATCAAAAGTGCAATTCGATTTTTAAGTTGTAACTTGGAACTTTAAATCATGGAAACAAATTTATTTAGCCACCCACTTTATTTATTAGGTATATAACTTAATTTCTACAGATTTTTTTCACGGTATTCTGTGGTTTTTGTAGGATCGGACGCAAGGTTTCAGAACAACGAACGACAAGTTTACGTGAGTTACATAACCTCTCAGAATAGCAGAGTTTACGATTACAACTGATAAACAGCACATTCGGCACTGCATTCTATACGAATTCCAACAAGGAAAAAATGCTTCTAAGGCACGGGAATCAATTTGTAGTGTTCTTGGTGCCGACCTTGTGTCTTATGAAACGTGTAATTATTGGTATAAACGTTTTAGAATTAATGATTTCGATCTTAGTGACAGCCTCGAAAGTTTGAAGATGTGCGAGCTAACCTGGAATCTACAACAGCAACAGGCATAACTCAGAAAAAACGAATATCTAAATAACATACTGCCTAATAATTGGTTTCATCTAAGATTTCAATTCCTAAAAATCATAAATAACTATCAAATGTTTAAATTCTCCTAAACTTCTGAAAATTTAAATAAATTTTAAGAAATAAATATGTACTACGCACTTGGAGCAAAATATTTTCTGAACAGTTATTTTTCAGTAATTATCTTCTCCTGTACTAAATATTAATTTATTACATTAATATGCCCAGCACCAAGTGAATTTTCTGAAACTGGTGGTTATGTAAATGTATTTAATTAATGTTTAGTAATCTATCACCATACCATATATGACATACTTTAGTCATATATAGTCTACTGAGATTGTCACAGATTTTAGTGAGGCCTCATTAAACCTTTTATGAAACATGCCTTTGTTTTTGGTAAGACTTCAGTAGGCTGAACTTGCTCGACATGTTTAAAGAGTTCGTAGTATAAATATTTTTTGTATAAGGCCTCCTGCCTGATGACATAAATCAAAGATAAGATCACGAACACCACACGGAAGTCCAGAAAATACTCGAACTCAATTCAAATAAAATTAATTAATTTAAAACGAGTTCATAATTTTGAATTACAATAGAACAAAGAAAAATATTTTGAATATCAGTGAAACTAGCTTTATTGGATTGATAATTTTATGCCATTAATGCTTGAATTTGATTGTGGCCATGTGGCCGCTGTGGCTGGTGCGTAGATGGCGCAATCTGCATGTCCAATTTTCACACACTTTTCGCAGCAAGCGTATTCAAGTGACTTAACATATCCCCAAAGAAAATAATCTAATGGAGTTAGATCACACGATCTCGGTGGCCAATTAACAGGACTATTATGTGGAATTAGTCTTTCATCAAATGTTTCTTTGAGTAAATTAATTGTATTCCGCGTTGTGTGGCTTATGGAACCGTCCTGTTGGAACCACATATCAGCAAGATTAATGGCAGCCAATTGGGGTACAAAAAAGTTAGAAATCATGTCTCTATACCGTTCACTGTAAGATTCCACCCATCATCGTTTTTGAAGACATATAGACCAGAGAGTCCGCCGGCCCATAAAGCGCACCAAACAGTGATTTTCTATGGATATAATGGTGTTTCAAAGGCAAAGGCTTCTAGATTATCTTCACTCCAAATCCAATTCTGTTTATTAACGTACCCATTCAACAAAAATTGAGCTTCATCGTTGAACAAAATTTTGTTTGGAAAATCAACATCAATAGAATTAGTGCTTCAGCCGATTGGCCGATTTGGCAAGCAGTGCTATGGCGTAAGTTTATTCATTATGAAATGGCAAATCAAACTAATGACAAAGCAAATGTTAGCTGTAAACTCGGTTGTCAAACAAAACAATGTTGCAAACTTAACGATGTGAAGCTATAAAACACACCCTTTACTGATTGAATAAGGAATTCATGAGACAAACACTTTTAATATTTCGATCAATGAATTGCATAATTTTCCTTCTAAGCAAAATGTACAAATGTAATTCTTCACGATACAAGCTCCATTTAAACCTATATACTGATATAGAAAATGAGTCAGCGTCTACACTCAGAAAAAATATGATAAACATATGATTGCCTTTACCATATTATAATAATAGAAATCATTATAAAATTATTGTGATATTCCCTATCATACAATAATAAGAAATACTATTTGTTTAATTATGTCAATCAGTGAAAACGGAGCTTATTATTATTATGATACATGTAATCATATTCATCTCCCATGATTAGTGTAATCAGAATGCATGATTAAATTTTGATTCGTTTAATAATTTTTAAGGTATTTATAAAAATTCGCTATCTCAATGGGTGATTAATTCGTATGTGAACACTAAATATTTAGAGTTGCCTTATAATGCCTCAACCAGTCACGCACGACTTAGGTTAGGAGCTTAAGTTACACGCCGGTTGCACCACTTCGGTTAATCACCAAAATTGTATAGGCTTCTTGTCACAAATAAACAACAGGGGCGGTATGTTGTATCATCATCACTTCGAATCGAATTCGAAAAAATTCGCGTCAAAAAAGTGAAAGTTGTATCATTTTTGCTTTTCGAAAATAATACAACATACCGCCACTCGACTTTTTTCGAATTTCGATTCGAAGTGATGGTACAACATACCGCCCCGGACCTGTAAAATTTTTGGTGGTCGTACCGCTCCCCTAAGTGGTCCAAACGGAGCACAACTTAAGCTCTTAAGTTTGGACTGACTGAGGTTTTTAATTTGTAAAAAAGCAATAAGCCATGTGGTGTGATTACCATATATGTATATATATATATATATATATATATATGTATATATATATATATATATATATATATATATATATATATATATATATATATATATATATATATATATATATATATATATATATATATATATATATATATATATATATATATATATATATATATATATATATATATATATATATATATATATATATATATATATATATATATATATATATATATATATATATATATATATATATATATATATATATATATATATATATATATATATATATATATATATATATATATATATCACTAATACTCAAAATATTTTTCTTTGTTCTATTGTAATTCAAAATTATGAACTCGTTTTAAATTAATTAATTTTATTTGAATTGAGTTCGAGTATTTTCTGGACTTCCGTGCGGTGTTCGTGATCTTATCTTTGATTGATGTCATCAGGCAGGAGGCCTTATACAAAAAATATTTATACTACGAACTCTTTAAACATGTCGAGCAAGTTCAGCCTACTGAAGTCTTACCAAAAACAAAGACATGTTTCATAAAAGGTTTAATGAGGCCTCACTAAAATCTGTGACAATCTCAGTAGACTATATATGACTAAAGTATGTCATGTATGGTATGGTGATAGATTACTACACATTAATTAAATACATTTACATAACCACCAGTTTCAGAAAATTCACTTGGTGCTGGGCATATTAATGTAATAAATTAATATTTAGTACAGGAGAAGATAATTACTGAAAAATAACTGTTCAGAAAATATTTTGCTCCAAGTCCGTAGTACATATTTATTTCTTAAAATTTATTTAAATTTTCAGAAGTTTAGGAGAATTTAAACATTTGATAGTTATTTATGATTTTTAGGAATTGAAATCTTAGATGAAACCAATTATTAGGCAGTATGTTATTTAGATATTCGTTTTTTCTGAGTTATGCCTGTTGCTGTTGTAGATTCCAGGTTAGCTCGCACATCTTCAAACTTTCGAGGCTGTCACTAAGATCGAAATCACTAATTCTAAAACGTTTATACCAATAATTACACGTTTCATAAGACACAAGGTCGGCACCAAGAACACTACAAATTGATTCCCGTGCCTTAGAAGCATTTTTTCCTTGTTGGAATTCGTATAGAATGCAGTGCCGAATGTGCTGTTTATCAGTTGTAATCGTAAACTCTGCTATTCTGAGAGGTTATGTAACTCACGTAAACTTGTCGTTCGTTGTTCTGAAACCTTGAATCCGATCCTACAAAAACCACAGAATACCGTGAAAAAAATCTGTAGAAATTAAGTTATATACCTAATAAATAAAGTGGGTGGCTAAATAAATTTGTTTCCATGATTTAAAGTTCCAAGTTACAACTTAAAAATCGAATTGCACTTCTGATGAGGATTATAAAGCGATACTCAATATCCGATATTGAAATGTCTATTTTCGAAATTGTCAAAAAAGTGGCCATTTATTCTAGAGAAATTTGGGGTAGTCTTCATGATAAGTGGTGTTTGGTATCTGAAAAATTGCAGTGTACTTATAATGTAAGCTTGTAACTCGGTTGAAAACAACAAAAAACGAAATTTATTTATTTTCATTTTTAAACCTTAGGATGGTTTTTACTTGGGGTTAGAAGTTTAAAAATGGAATTCCAAGGATATTGTGTATACTCATAATTCTATATATCACAACCGAGTTCGAAATATTAATGTTTTTGCAAATTTGGTTAAAATCAATAACTAGCTTTTATTTGAAACAATTCAAATACTATACTATGCTTCAGATAATATGGAATAAGGGGAAAGTGTTAACAAAAATGTACTATATATGCTTGACCAATTTTTTAGATGCAAATCCAAATACATAGTACATCCTCCCTAAGGCATCTTTCCGCTCTAAGCTGATTTTATTATTTTTCTCAAAATTAAAATCATTTATAAAATTGTTAGGAATTTTAATATTATTGAATTTAGAACATATATCAATCATCCTTATAGTACACTTAGGAAAAATTAAGTAATGAATGTATGTATTTAATTTCGACCAATCAGTATAGATAGGCATATAAAATATACATAAAACACAAATATGTAATATGTATATCTAAATGTTTACTGCGATCAGTAAAAAACAATTTAATTATAATATTTTCCCTTTCGTTCATAAATTTCTGATGTTTCGTATCCTTTCCTCCAAATATTTGTTTCTTTTTTATAAACTATATTTCATGCAGCACACCAAACCATAATCAATGTATATACGTATATATATATATATATATATATATATATATATATATATATATATATATATATATATATATATATATATATATATATATATATATATATATATATATATATATATATATATATATATATATATATATATATATATATATATATATATATATATATATATATATATATATATATATATATATATATATATATATATATATATATATATATATATATATATATACGTACATACAACGTATATACGTACATACATCGAAAATAGATCCTCTTTCTTTTCATGATCACATGTTTTTTAAATTTTATATACCTAAACGACAAGAAATTATCGATCGTGCACACATGTAATTTTATGTATATACATCTAGTATATGTATAGTATATACATAATACGTGCGTTTTAGTTTTCAAAACATTCTGTTTTATTAAATTTAAAACATACAATGGGCCTGTTTAGACGAAGAGTAATTCAACAATCATAATTCAACATTTGCGTTCACACGGTAAAACGTAGTTTATGTTATTTACTTATGTATGTGTAAAATTATTTTCATTTCATATTGAATTTCTTCGGAGAAGCATCGTAAAAGCGGTTGTCAATTTATTCGTATATTTTTTTGGTTGTGTTATACAAAAATTTTTTTTTTGTGTAATTTACATTAACGATAATTTTGAAAACAAACTGTTGTTAAAAAAATAAATAATAATAAAAATTATTTTAATTTTTAAAACAAATTGACAGCTACTTATTAGCTATTTTGATTAATATTTTTTATGCAATGCACAGCAATGCTTTACAATAATTTATAATTATAGTTTATAAAATTTTGTATTTGCTATTTGAAAAAATTGTATTTACTGTATAGGCTTTTTATATTTGTTTTTAAGAAATTTATATAAAAAAATTTTCATTAGCTTTGAAAATGATGTCGATGAGACATCGAAAGCTCAGTCTTTAAATTTGTTTTACTTTATTTAAAATAAAAACGAGCCCTAAACAATTACCAACTTTATTATAGTTATTATTGGCTCAATAAATAATTTTTACTTTATAAAATTTGTTATTATATTTTTTATAAAAAAATAAATTAATATTTAGGAATTAATTATGTTATACAAAAAAAAATAAAAATAATTTTTTTGTTGAAAACCCAACGCAACTACATAAATATTTATTTTTTATGTTCGGTAGATGTTTTTATGCTTTGCGAACGAAAGACAAATTGAAAATGAAACCTGTTTTCAGAAAAAAAAAAATTGGACCCAAATTTTTTTTTTATAGCTTTTTTGTTTGTGTTAGTAAATTACAATTCGTTCAACACCTAAAATTCGTGTTGAAAAAGTACGCAAAAAAAAATTTTAGATTATAGGCAAGGGGGAAAGGAACGAAGAAATTTGTGTTGAATTCAACTCTCGTGTAAACAGGAGGAATAAGAGAAAGGATATTTTCAAACGAAAATAAAAAACACGTTGAATTTGTATTTTTCCGTTTGTTTCTTTTATACTGTACACACAAATAAAAAAAAATTATTTTGTCGCGCGCGTTGAATAAATATATTGAGCGAGATGTATATTGAGCACATAGGGTTTGAGTTTTAGCTAAGCATTTCTACTAACAGCCGCTCGAAATATTTTTCCATTTGTAACGACATCGAGAATTTGATTTACACATAAAGTTACTATTGGTTTGCAGGTCTGATTGGTATTTTGTTTGTGATTTAACTATGATAACATTTTTTTAATCTATTATTGTGTATTTCCTTCTTTTCATTATTAATTTCTATTATTGAATTTACTCCTCTTCTTTCTATTATTTTAAATGGACCTAAATATGGACTTTCATGTTTTCTTCTATTTTCTTTTGTTAAGTATACTAAATCACCTATTTTCAATTCTATACTTTGAACTTTATTATCTTTTTGTTCCTTTCTTTTTATTTTGGCTAAATTCAATAATTCATTTGCTATTTTATGCGCAACTCTTAATCTTAATCTTAATTCATTTACATAATTTTCCATATTATATACTGGTTCATCATTGTTATATATTTCACCTGGTAATGGACATAATTTTCCATAAATTAATTCAAAAGGTGAGTATCCTGTGTCAGTATGTGGAGTCGTATTATATGAAAAATCATAATACGGAATCCATATATCCCAGTCATACTCATTTGTGAAAGATAACAAATATTCATTTAATACTCTATGATTTCTTTCTAATGAACCTAAAGTTTCATGATGATATTTTTTTTTTTTGTAACTATTGCCAAAGGCTTTATTCTTGAATCTTTCTTTATACGAAACTAACAAGAAGTGCGAAATTCTTAAAAACTGTAAAAAAAAAACTATAAAACTTAAGCCTTAACCTATGTTAATACTTAATATCATTATGTATTATTATTATTAAATTATTATTAATTACTTAATTTCATTTCAACATGCACGAAATTATTAGATTATATTTCTCAGTTAATTAAATCTAGAGGATCTGTTCTGCGAAGCCGTCCATATTTCGGTTGCCTTAGTAGTTCTCTAGCTAATTCGTTAGGGTGTGATTCCAGTTTTAGTTGGGTATTTTAGACTGCATGATTTAATTGTATCTTTAACAGTTTTGATTCCTAGGTCTCTATGGATGTTGCTTCGAATATACCATGGGGCATTTGTAATGCTACGAAGTATCTTTGCTTGCGTTCTTTGTACGATATCTATATTTGATGCACTAGTTGAGCCCCATAGTTGGATACCATATGTCCATATGGGGATTAGGATCGCTTTGTATAGTAGAACCTTGCAGTCTAGAGAGAGTTTCGATTTTCTTCCGATCATCCAGTACATTTTATAAAATTTTATTTTTAATTGATTGCGTTTTGTTTCAATGTGCTTTTTCCATGTCAATCTTCTATCGAGATGAAGACCGAGATATTTGACGTTTGTTTGTTGAGGAATTGTGATATTGTTTAATTTTACTGCTGGACATGTACGTTTATTTAGTGTGAATGTTACATGTGTTGATTTACATTCATTCGTCCTTATCCGCCAAGTTATTAACCAATCTTCTATTTTGTGTAGATGTTCTTGTAATTCTCTCGATGCTGTTTGAGGATTTTTGTGTGAAAATAGTATAGCTGTGTCATCAGCAAAAGTTGAAGTGACGATTTTTTCAGTTATTGGTAGGTCAGCTGTGAATAACAAGTATAGCACAGGTCCCAATACACTACCTTGCGGTACTCCTGCCTTTATCTCGGTTAGATCAGTAGTGGCCGTATTTTGTTTCACCTGGAACATCCTTTGGGCTAAGTAGTTTTCAAGAATTGCATGAAATTGTTTAGGCAAAAGAGTTTTAATTTTGTAATTTAATCCTTCATGCCATACTTTGTCGAAAGCTTGCGCAATATCCAAGAAAACTGCCGGGCAATATTTCTTTTCTTCTAAGGAAACCTTAATTGTATTTACAATTCTGTGCACTTGTTCTATTGTGCCGTGTTGCTCTCTAAATCCAAATTGGTGATCTGGTATAATGCGACCTTCAGATAATATAGGTATTAGTTCTTGTAGTAGCATCTTTTCAAAAAGCTTTGAAATTATGGGAAGTAGACTTATTGGTCTGTACGACGAGACTTGGGTTTCGTCTTTACCTGGCTTAGGAATCATGATAATTTGAGATATTTTCCATTTTTGGGGAAAGTATCCACATCTCATAATTGCGTTAAAAATATATGTTATATATTTTATGCATCTATCTGGTAATTCTTTGATCATTTTTCCAGTTATTAGATCATGACCTGGCGCTTTCTTGGGATTTATACTGTTTTTGATAACTTTTTTGACGCATTTCCATTTAAATTTTACTGGATTTGGGTTCGACTCGTCCCTCGTAAGCTGTGGTAGTACGCAATCATTATTTTGTTCGTTTGGGGTGAACACTTTTTGTAGATGATTAGAGAAAGCGATAGCCTTTTCTAAGTCACTTCTGGCCCAGTGACCATCTGGTTTCCTTATCGGTGGGTTCGATAGCTCTGGTCTTTTTAAATTTCTTGCTGCCTTCCACAGTGAGTAATCTGTTGTTTCTGTTGCTGTGAGCTCACTTATGTAATTCTGTATTCCTAAATTTTGTTCTTCCCGTATTGCTTCTCTCAAAGCTTTAATAGCTCTATTTAATTTCCATTTATGCAAAGGAGATTGGTGAAGCTGCCATAGCCGCCGAATTGTCCGCTTCTCTGCTAATAACTTTTGAATGTTACTTGAAAGCCTTATGGTTTTTTCGGAATTTTTGTTCTCCGGAGTAGCTTTTTTTGCAGCCATTTCCATTATTTGACTTAAGTTTTCTATCGCGGCATCAATGTCTTCTGGTGTGCGAAGTGGAACATCAAGATGACAATTTACATCTACTATGTTTCTATAGAGAACCCATTTCGTTAGTTTGTTTGTTAAACGTTGTAGTGGTTCAGTTTTTAATGCTTGGGTACTTAGTGTTACTATTATTGGTGAGTGATCTGATGATAAATCATAACAGTCAACGACTTGAGCATTGGTGCGTGCTATTCCTCGTATTACACAGAAATCTATTAAATCAGGAATTTTTTTTCTATCTGTAGGCCAATATGTGGGATGTCCAGATGATAAATAATCAAGGTTTTTCTCGTTTATTGCTTCGTAGAGTTGCTTTCCTTTCGGTGACGTCAACCTCGAACCCCATTGCACATGTTTAGCGTTGTAATCACCCCCTGCTAGAAATTTGATTCCCAACTGGTTAAAGTAATCGATAAATTGCTGTTTTTTAATTGCGTGTTTCGGTGGACAGTAGACAGCCGATATTAAAAATTTTCCAGACCATTCTTCCAAACTGACAGTTGTAGCCTGGATGTGATCTTTAGCATATTTCTGGAGCTCGTAGTGCTTTACTCTTCTTTTTATTAAGACTGCAGTGCCGCCGTGTGCTTTTCCATCCGGATGTTTGGTGTCATAAACGGAATAGCCGGTAATATTAAAAAAATTTTGTTTTGTGAAGTGTGTTTCAGATATTAACATGATGTCTATATTTTGTTCGATTAGAAATGTTTGTACCTCAGCTTTATGTTGCGACAGCCCGTTCGCATTCCAAATGGCTATTTTTAGAATTGTCATTTTTGATTTTTGACTATAATTTGCATAAGCGTATTCATATTTTGCATCATCATGCTCATTTGTCTTTCCATCATCAACATGAAACTTTGGATGGTCTCGGTTAATTTATTTATCATGGTGTGAATGGTTAGGTCCTCATTAGAATGAACTTTTGGTTTCGGTTTGTTACCTTTTAAGATATTTGCGTAAGAAACACCTGGCTGTGCAAAACTGCTGGCAAATGTCTCCAAGTTATCGTTTTCTGTGTTTGCACTCGTTGGTTTGGTAACTATTGTATTTTTTGGTAACATGGCTCTGATTAAATTGCATATTCAGCATTCGTTGCTCAGCTCTCATTTTAGGGTTTATTTTGCGTTTTAAGTCCAGATACACTGCGCAACCCCTGTAGTTTGCAGTATGATTTTCACCGCAGTTATGACAACGTCTCACAGATGGGTCATTGCGAGACTTTTCGCACTGTTTGGAGTCGTGGAGTTCACCACAAATAACGCAAACTTCATTTAAGGCGCAGTATGCTTTCGTGTGTCCGTATTCTTGGCACTTTATGCATTGAACTGGTCCAGACGTCTTCTTAGGTTCTTCAATTACGATTTTGCGATGTAACAAATATTTTAAGTTGTAAATCTTATGAACTCCTTTCGACTTTTCTTCCTCTGGCTCTAGTTCCAAACGGAACATTGGTTGAGGTACCTTCTCACGGTTTACTATATTACCAATGGATTTGGCATGGAAACCTTCCGCAGCAAGTGCAGCTTGTATGTCGCTAACATCTACGCAGCATTTTTTGGCTTTTTAGCTGGTATGTGTAATATTTTTTTCCAACTTCGTCGAAATGTTTGACTAGGGCTCTGAAGCCATCGATTTCGAAAGTTTGAATCTTTGTTTCGTTTATATTACCTCGTTTGAGCGGGGCAATATAAAATTTAGAATCTGTTAATTTTGCGATGTTGTTAACCAATTGATTGTTAGATGCTTTCCTTAAATAAATTGGAGTTTTCAAATTTGGCACTGCATTGGGGTCAATGACCTCTAGAGAAGAGAATCGATTGTTAAGCGGTATTTGGTTAACACCTCCTTCAGTCCGTGTCACTTTGCTCCTGGCAGCAAACTGGGCAGATCTCGGGCTACGTTTTCTTTTAGATTGAACAGTGATATACCTATCCATTCCCGTTTGCACTAGGTTATTTTCGCACTGACCACGGTCACTAGAGTTCGTCGCACTGAGTTCATTACTATTATTTTCGTACTGCATTGTTAAATTTGCTGATGAATTAATTTTTTCATCGCGGTTTTGATTTTGATTTTTAAACTGCGGTATAATTAATTCTGTCGAAGAAGCACTTTTAATCATTGGCATAGGTGTTTTCTTTGGGCTGTGCTGAACTTTGCCCACTTGTTTTACACTTGCACTTGCCATATTTATACTTTCTACATGAAACTGGTTCAAGTTTGTTGTAGATTTTGTTTGGCGTTCGATGTTTGAAGAAGTCTTTTTTGGGGAAAAAAGCCCCATCACGCTTACATCATCACTTATTAAGTTACAATTTTATGTTAGTTTTTTTGCACCGTGTGTATTTAATTATAAAACCATTCACACAATTGAAAAAAAGATATAACAAGTTAAAAAGCACTAACACTAACACTGCACTTTTCGTTTGTTTTACTTTACGTCCGAACCTCACGACAGTATAAAATTAAAACTTTCATGATGATATGGTGTTGATTTTATATGATCAATTTTTAATAATTTACAGATATTTACCATAAGTTCATTTATATACTCGGTCCCTAAGTCTGTTTTTAATCTTTTAAAAATTCCATATTTTAAAATAAATTTCTCTACTAGTACTCGTGCTATTGTTTTAGCTTCTTTGTTTTCAATTGGGAAAGCTTCAATGAATTTAGTTAATTCGCATTGAATTGTTAATATATATCTATAGTCATTCGAGATTTTTAATGGTCCTACTGTATCTATAGCTACTGTTTCAAAACTTGTTGTAGGTGTATCTGTAATTACTAATGGTTCCCTAATTTTTCTAACTTGTTTATTTCTTGCACATTTTTCACATTGCTTGACATAATTTTTTATCATTCTATTCATATTTTTCCATATATATTTCTGTTTCAATTTGCTAATTAATCTTTTGACTCCTGCGTGACCTCCATAGGGTGAATTATGATATTCTTTTATTAATTCATTCATTTTATTTTTATCTTTAATTTCTTTTGGCGCCTTATATATCATTATATTTATATTGGTTTGCTTATCATTTTTCAATATTTTTGCATGCATTTTATTATATTTATCTTTAAATTCATTTTTATTTATATATTCAAATATTTTATCTTCATCCGCTAGCGCTAATTCGTAAATTCCCGATTTCTTCATTTTCAATATTAGTTTCTCCAAGATCAAATCTAATTCTGAGTATGGATTATCACTAATTTCTACAATTACTTTTCGTGGAATGTTATTCCTTAATTCAATATTTATTTGCAAACCTTCATTATTTTTATTTTTATTTCTGGTTAACCTTTTATTTTCATTTATATTGGAGTCTCTTATTTTATTTTATTTATCATTATTACTGGATATCCTTTCATTATTTATATTAGCATTTTCAAATTTCAATCTAATTGCTCGTTTTAGTTCTGTTATAGAAGTACTATCCCAAATATGCATTTGGCCACAATGTATAATTGGATCCTGTTCTCCTACTTCTTTTTTATTTTCGTTGATTTCCTGTAATTTCTTTGTTTTACTTCTCGTAACTATCTTTATATTTTTGACTTCATCTTCTGTTGGTATCATGGCTTTCAAAGTATCAGAGTTTATCTGAATTCTCGATAAAGCATCTGCATTTGTATTCATTTTTCCCGCTTTGAAATGTACTTCGAAATTATAATCTTGTAAATCTAATCTTATTCGTGTTAATTTTGATGATGGATTCTTGTGTGTAAATAAACTAACTAGTGGTCTATGATCTGTTACCACTGTAAATTTTCTTCCATATAGATATGGTCTGTAGTAGTTAATTGCCCAATGTATTGCTAACAATTCCTTAATTATAACAGGTTTGTTTAATTCATGTTTAGTTAATGATCTATACTTGCATATGATATTGGTAGATCTTTTCCAATTTCACCTTGTGATAGTACTGCGCCAAGAGCAAAATTAGAGGCATCAGTAGTTAATATGAATTCCTGTTCGAAATCTTTATATTTCAAAATTGGTGGATTGATTAGTTTTGTTTTTAATGATGAGAATGCTAAATCACATTCTTCTGTCCACTCAAAAGTTGTACTTTTATTTAGTGGTTTTGCTATTTTCGCAAAATCTTTAATGAATCTTCTGTAGTAATTACAGAAAGCTACAAAACGTCTTGCTTCATCTGCGTTTTGTGGTGTTGGATATTTCTCTATGATTGATTTCTTACTTGGATCTGTTTTAATACCTTCAGGTGTTACTAAGTGTCCTAGGTATACTACTTCTTTTCTTAGGAAATTGCATTTAGATGGGTTTAATTTTAAATTATATTCTCTTAGTTTCTTGAATACTTTAATTAGATTTAGATTATGGTGATTTAAACTACATCCAAATATTATTATGTCATCAACATATAAAAATGCTTGTTCTTCAAGATCCGTTAAAGCGATTGTCAACATTCGTTGAAAACTATTCGTAGAAATTTTTAATCCAAAAGGTAATCGTTTGAATTGAAAATGTCCACGGTTAGTTGAAAAAGCTGTTATTGGTTTAGATTGTTCATCTAACTCTATTTGATGAAATGAATTCGTTAGATCCAAAGTCGAGAAATATTTAGCTCTGCCTAGCTTATCCAAAATGTCATCTATTCTGGTTAGTGGGAATTTGTCATCCATGATTTTTTTATTAACTTGTCTAAAGTCTACTACTAAACGAAATTTTTTATCATCCGTGTTGCTTTTCTTTGGTACTATGAGCAATGGAGAATTATATGGGCTTGTATATAGATGGTTCAATTATTTCCATATCTTGTAGTTTTTTCACTTGGTTATTTATTTCATCTAAGTGGGCATGTGGAAGTCGATAGTTTTTAATATATACAGGATTGTTATCTAATACATTTATTCTTTGCTTATAAAAATTATTTGCAGTTAGTTTTTCTTCTTCAATGTGAAATATGTCAGCATATTCTTTACAAATGTCTAATATACTACGTTTGGCTATGTTATCTATATCATCTAATTTTAATTGTTTTATTAATTTTTCTAACCTATCCTTATTTTTAAATGCATGTGCCTTAATTTTTACAATGTTATACTGTGTCAATGGTCTTATATCTGAATCCTTTTATAGTTATTTCTTCATCAGTTGTATTTAAAATCTTTATATGTGCTATTCCTTTAGCTGGTATAATAGTGTTAGCTATATAAATTCCTGGTTCTATTTCTTTATTCAAAATTACTGAATCTTCTTCTATCGGTAATACTATTGCAGTTATAATTTCTGTTCTAGGCGGAATTAGTAATTTCGAGGTAGTCGGAATTTTTGTTTTTATTGGTACAGTTATGTCCGTTCCGTTCATGTAAATAGTCATTGTAAAAGTTTCATAATAAATTTTACATAAGTGTTTTATTAAAAAATCTCTTCCTAAAATTCCATCTGTTTCTATAGGAAAGTCTGCTGAAACTAAATGAACTGTCTGTTCTGTTATTTGTCCTGCTAATTCCAAATTTATTGTTTTTGTTCCTAGAGTATAGATTTCTGTATTTGAGATACCAGTTAATTTACAGACTTTTTCATCTTCATAACTAACATTTAATTTTAAATTATTAATTTTACATATTGACACATCAGCACCTGTGTCTATTAAAAATCTTAAATTATTATATGATATTTCTGTTTTAACATCTATATAGTAAATTATCAAAAATAACAAATTTAAATTAATTATTTTTTATTAAATTGTAATTAATTAATTTTTATTAATTAAAATTTTATAAGCTTAAATTATTAATTTATTTTTACTAACAAACTTTTTTTATTTCTCAACACTTAACACTTTTCTTTTATGTACTCGACACCTCAAGAGCTGTCGTAAAATAGTCGTCGCTATCTAAAAAAAACGCGTCGAAAATATTTCATAATACCAAATTTTCAATTTTCATAATATCAGAATAATGCCACTGGTTACTACACTTGAGTGCAAAAAAATCGCACATTGCTTAATTTTCCACAAAAGTTCAAAAATATCAATAAATCCAATATTTGTTTAATTCTTTTAATGCAGACTCAAAGTCCCTTTCAATACCTATCCAGTGGTACCTTTTTTGTACTTGTACCATGGCAACAAAGTGATTTTTTGTCAAATGCATATAGCAGGCTTTCGAATTAAATTTTAAAAATAATTCAACAAAATTAATACAATAGCATGCCATGAAATATCTCGCTCGGAATTGTGATCATTCGCATATCGACGCTTAGCCTGACCGATCCTCTAGATGGTAGCCGCAAAAGTTGTTGCACTAAATTATGCGGGGCAGCACCAAAGTGAAGTGGCTGTACAACTAAATTTGAGCCGATTCTCCGTTCGTCGAGTGTGGCAGAGATATCAGGAAACTTGTGGTTTCAGACGGCGACAAGGATCTGGCCGACCTCGTGCTCCAGCACCACGTGATGACCTTTTTCTTGTAACAACTGCGTTGCGAAATCGCCGTATGAATGCGGTTTAACTGGGACGGCGGCTCCAAGAAATTTGTGAAGTTGAAGTCGTTAGAAGACGACTTCGAGGAGTTTATCTGACTGCACTACTGCACACAGACCAGCAAACGGGCCGAAATTGGCCGAAGCCTTCCGACAGCCCGTCGTGAGTTCGCTCGAGAGCATTTGAATTGAACAGAAGAAGAATGGAAAACAGTCCTGTTCTCTGGCGAGTGCATGATGTGTTTGGCACCGATGGACGCGGAAGAGTATACAAAAGACAAGGAGAGCGATATTCACAAAGTTGCATTCAAGAACGTGTCAGACAGATCTTGTATTCATCACACGAGCCAATACCGGCTGTCGATCAAGAGCAATGAATTTTCCACGGTACATTGAGGAAATACTCGAGGAGTACGTCGTACCTTTTGCCGGGTTTATTGGTGAAAATTTTCTGCTTATGCAGGATACGGCTGGTGTAGTATACCAGTACCTTCAAGAGGTGGATGTGCCTGCTAAGGAGTGGCCAGCTCGAAGCTCGGACCTCATCCCCTCGAACATTTATGGGACGAGTTGAAAAAACGGGTTCAAACCAGAGATGTTGCTCCAACGAGTCTCTAGGAGCTGCAACAGGCGATCGTAGAGGAATGGGAGGCGAAAACTTAAGATTTTGTGAATACTGGTGAAATCAATGCAGCATCGAATGGAAGCTGTCATTCGGGCCAGTGGAGGGAATATTTATTAATAAAACTGTTTTTTTTTTGTTTTTTTCCATGATTTAAAATTGTTTAATGAGCTTATTAGTATAAAAGTTAAAATAACGGTTATTTAACGAATCAAATCTTGTCTATCAAATTAAGTGTAATGATTGTAACGTAATTTACACGGGACAAACTAAACAGTTTTTACGGGAGCGTTTTTTCCAACATATACGTGGAGCCACGGGAAATTCAAATCAAATAAGTGCACTTTCGGAACATATGAGAGATACCAACCATAAAATTATTTTGGAAGATGTAGACATTTTGGAAAAACAACCTAATTACAGAAAAAGATCTATTTTGGAAATTTTACATATAAAATCTAGTTCAAATTCTATTAACAAAATTAACGATTTCGCTTACATTGGCAATTCATATGATCTATTTTTATAATTTGGTTTCTTGCTTTTACACATTTCAAATATTATTTAAGATGCATACAAATATTTTCAATTAATGTTTTTTAAGTGAAATTTTATTTTATAAAGTGTTTTTTCTGTAGATATCAATTTTTGTGGCTTAAAGATAAAGAATATATTTTTTCTAGTAGCTAGCGATATCTACAGACAAATAGCTACGTTTTAGTTAGCCTTGATTTCGATTTTATTTTATTTTGTATAGAAAATATTTTTTGTTAAATTGATTTATATACTTTTGAGAATGGAACCGAAAAGGTTTCGAAAGCTTAAGTATTAACAATAAAAATATAAAAAGAGCTAAATAACCGTTATTTTAACTTCCATGTTTTAATTCGATTTTTACCCCTAATTTTCATGCTGACAAATTCACAAAAACGTGTAGCTCAGATGTTTACCCTCAAAAATCAGTTTGATGGCACGTATAAATACAAAAAAAGTACCACTGGATAGGTATTGAAATAGACTTTGAATCTGCATTAAAAAAAATTAAAGAAATATTGGATTTTTTTGATATTTTTGAACTTTTGTGTAAAATTGAGCCATATGCGATTTGTTTGCACCCAAGTGTTGAGCATTAAAACGAAACTTACAAAATTATTCTACAAGTCGTTCGGCCTGTTTTTTTAAATTTTATTATGCTGCTTTATCGCCGTCAATGTAGCCCTCGATATCTTAGTAAGTAGAGCGCTTGCTATGTAATTCGGGGGTCCCGGGTTCGATTCCTGGTGGTGACAAAAAGTTACGACTGGGCGTTTTTAATGTGTTCTGTGTTACATTGTGCATTGTCTTCATATCTCAAGCCATAGTTATCGGCTTTTCTCCATTAAATATTTATATAATATTTATAAATATTTCCTTGCGACTGCTATCACTTCAAACGGGTGACGGTCTCTTTATCGTAAACAATTTATCGTGTTTCAATTTAACGTGAACATTTAATCGTAGAACAGTTTATCGTGGACACAATTTACCGTGGACACAATTTATCGTGGGACAATTTATCGTAGAACAGTTTCTCGTGGACAATTTATCGTAGAAAGGTTTTATGCGTGTGGTATCAAAAAATTAGTGGGATTCTTTAATGATTTTTGGAAGAAGTTCTGGAATATTGCCCCCTGGGACGGAACTCGGTAGTTTCTTAACCGATTATGATGGGATTGGGTATGTTGGATGGAAATGAGATTATTGAATGATTTTTAGAAGAAGTTCTGGAATATGGCCATGTGGGACGGAACTCGGTAGTTTCTTAACCGATTATGATGGAATTGGGTATGTTAGATGGAAATGGGATTATTGAAGGTTTTTTGGAAAAAGTTTTGGAATATGACCATGTGGGACGGAACTCGGTAGTTTCTTAACCGATTATGATGGGATTGGGTATGTTAGATGGAAATGGGATTATTGAATGATTTTTGGAAGAAGTTCTGGAATATTGCCACCTGGGACGGAGCTCGGTAGTTTCTTAACCGATTATGATGGGATTGGGTATGTTGGATGGAAATGGGATTATTGAATGATTTTTGGAAGAACTTCTGGAATATGGCCATGTGGGACGGAACTCGGTATTTTCTTAACCGATTAAAGATCCCGGCTCCTACGCCCCCCGAAATTAAAATCTAAAGAGCCTCCCGCAGGGCTACGGGTAGGAGCGTAGGTGTCATTAATAGATTCTATATAATCCGCTCCTACGTGCGGCACGCAGTGCGACATGTTTGAAGATCCCGGCTCCTACGCCCCCCGAAATTAAAATCTAAAGAGCCCCGCAGGGCTATGGGGAGGAGCGTAGGTGTCATTAATAGATTCTATATAATCTGCTCCTACGCGGCACGCAGTGCGACTCCCACTCTCAATTTAATATATTCATAAAAAAAATATTAAATTTCATTTATTTTTAAATGAGATTCAATATTTTTTATTAAATTTTTTTAGCACGCCTTAACGTATTTTTTTAAAATTTTAGTTCGTTTTATTCCAATAGATGGCGCTAGGTCCGAAATGCTAAGCAAAGACACATTTTTAGTTATAAACAATTCCGCTCTTGGTCAAAGTGGCGCTACCGTCGCTCAGAAGCTGTTCCAAACGGTTATACGATAAATTGTCCACGATAAACAGTTATACCACTGAGCAAGAATTTAAAAAGAGAGAGATTGTCATCATTAAAACCATGTGTATGCATTTAAATTTCGGATTTGCTTTGAGATTTTAATGCAGAAGAAGAAGAAGTTATGAAAGGTGAATATACATTTGTTTCATTCTGATGTTTATGACTCCTGCTGTTTTACTTGGTTTCGTATTTTGGAGAGTAAATAATCAAAAACTAAACAAAAATAATACATATATTAAAAGGCGGGGCTTAACATTTTCATTGTATTTTGTTCATTTTATTTATATTAGTTTTTGTCAATATTATGTACAGTAAGTCACTTAAAAATTAATTTTTATTTTAAAGATTTATAAACATTGGAAATCGATACTTTAAAAATCTTAAGTCACTTACTGTGTAATATACAAAAAAAAACTAAAAATTTGTTTTTTCTTGTTTGCTATGTCTTAAACACGCAGCAGACTATTTGGTATTGAAATAACGGAGTATTTTATTATAAACGAGAGTAGGAGAGCTGCATTTTGCAAGTATTGATGAAATAGTGGGAATTTTTTAATTTTTAACAAATGAAGAAAAATTAAACCGAAATACACAATATACATATACACACACAAAAACCAAAAAAAAAACTATTTATTTATATGTATGCAGGTTTTCTATAAGTTTATATACACTGATTTATCAGGCATTGGTATTTGTTTTGTTTTCGTAATAAAAACTGATACAGGTTTCCATCGTCGATAGCATAATAGAATAATAGTATAATACTATTTTACTATCAAGCACTGCTGGTTTTCCATCGCACGGTTTGAAATAAGCTTATTCGAAATGAGCGTTTGATAAAAAGGATATTATTAGTTTATTTGACACGTATTATGTTAATAATAATATATAACGATAATCAGCCAACAAATTGTTTCTCATTGCAACGAGAAAATATTAAAAATGGTAATGGATAAGCTAGAAAAATTAAATTTATCTTTATACTGTTAAATTTGTAACGTTAAAAATAATATTTGCTACGTATTATAATTTGATAGCTAGTATACTGAAATATTTTAATAAACTATTATACTATCAACTTTGGTTTTCCATCGTAATACTTTAATATTATAATACTATTATACTTGTATACTATGACGATGGAAACCCGGTATGAATCAACTGTTTATATTGAAAATCACAATATAGACTGGAATAATTATAAATCAAATGTAGCTACAATAAATATGTACTAAATAATTTAGGTATGACAACATTTTGGAATTATTATTTATTGCGTGTGGTATATACAATAATTAAAAAAAAATTCAAATTTGAAAACACGCATATAAAACATACAAACATACATTTATATGACTCCCAAGTATAACAAAACGAAAGTAAAAATTGAGCATAGTATTTTCCTTCGTTTTCATCCAAAATTAACGAAAGTTAAACTTCACATTATAATGATAGTGTTTGTAGCGTATATGTATACTGTGTTGTTACTACTGTATACTGTGTTGTGTTACCGCAATTTTTCTTTCGTAGGAATGTGTATAGCGTGTAATGTACATGGTTTGTTTTTATTTTTCATGTTCACGACATGAGTTTGGTAATTTTAAAAAATTTTGTTAAAAAAATTTAAAGATGTGCGTTAATTTAAATAAAATTACATCAAAATATATTTTATATCTATTCAAATATTGTTTTCATAAATTAATTAATTTCTAGTTCAGTTTTAAGTTTTTAGGTAGAAAACAAATGCGAAAATAATAAACCTGATGTGCAATAATCATAGTACCTATTTGGAAAATTATTTAAACTTTTAATATTACAATCAAAGAATAATTTCAAATTGTGTAATAATAAAAAATAATTAAAAAATTAACTAAAATATAATTTAGATTCGTATATAATATGTATATATGTATGTATATTTTTATACCTCAAATTTAATAAAATAAAAATATTCATTTTAAACCTAAATTTTTATTTTGCTCTCACATTTGGATGCCGCCATCTTTTTCTTCTAACATTTTCAAATATAGCATTTTACATTCATGCACAACCTCGCTCCCGCCATTTTGTTTTTTGTCTTTTCTGTTCACACATACATGTATACAATTCTCCTTTATTGAGTTTCGTTCAGTTTCGAATAATCGCGACACGTTTCATACGTTTTATTTTAATAAATTGCAACTCAAACTTAGAAAAATACTAGACTAAAGGGCCAACTATAGATAGAATAAAAAAATAACAGAAAAACGTAAGAAACGAAGACAAAAAAATATTATTCCAATTTGACTTTTCGGCTATAGATTACTTAAAATATTAAGTTCATTCTTATATTTCATGTAATATTTTTTTAATGTATTTGCTAAAATATTGAGTGAAACTACAATAGTTTTGAGTATAAACGAATTATATCTCAACAAATATATGTTTAAAATTATAAAAATTATTTATATGCGGTTTAAATTACCGCAATTCGATAAATTATTTTTTTAGGTCTGCTTTAGAAAAATACAATTATACAGTGTAGTGAAAATTATTTTTGATTTTATAATCATATTAGTATATGTGTACATGGATATTTTATAAATAGGAAACATAAAATACACCAATTATTCCAAATTCCCATATATAAAACAATAAAAATGCATATTTTTATTGTTTTATATATGGGAATTTGGAATAATTCTTGCACGAAAATTTTCGCTCTGCTATTCTTTTTACGTGATAGCAAAATTAAAAAACAATTTCTTTTAAACTTTTTATTTTTGTTATTCTTAGTATGGTCGTATACATTTAAATCCTATCTCTCGCTCTCTTACGTTATTTTTATATTTTTTTTATTCTATCTATAGTTCCCACTTAAGTTTAGTACTTAAGTACGAATATCGCCAGGAAAATTGAAAGTAAAAATACTTGGGCTATGTAAAAGTAGATATTTATTAAAATCCAAAAATGGAATGAAATAGGACAAAGTGTACATTAAAAGTTACATACAAAAATCGTTTATGTGTGTGTTACATTTTCTAAATTCTATACAACAATCAATAAAAGACAATTAGTGCTTTCCAATTGCATACTTAAATTATTTTAATGAAATAAAATAAAAAAAAACACGCAAATGTTGGAATGCACTAACCAACACAACATTAAGCGACTGAACAATATTGCTTTCCGAAGGATCAAGCAAAACAAAGATAATTCGACATCGTCGTTTTAACAAAATATAAATGTCCTTCAATGACATTGAATGTATAAATTTCAGATTTTTTTGTTTATTTATTCTTAGATCGGGAAATAATTTTCAGCATGAACTAACTAACTTGAATAAGAAAAACTATTGGTTGGGTAAATTTTAAAACGAAATTTGGCATTGCACATTTAGAGATTTGTATTGGAGTTTCATTTTAATAATTGCAAAATGATTTTAGTTGATTTAATTTGAAAACAGAAATTAAAAATCATTTACATTTTTGAAAGAATATTTACTATCGCAAAACTTGTTCATCTGATTAAATTAGTATTTGTGTCATTTCCCAAAAATTTATTTTTTGTTTCTTCGGTATTTCCAACCTAATTTTAAAAATATCATAAAACTGGAGGGGATGCAAATAGGTGATGGGAAAAGAACATGTATCGAAAGAAGAAGAAGAATAAACATAGTCGTTTATCTTTTATTTTTTCATGTCGCATTTAAATCTATTGTTTTATACGCTAGGCGTGTTTTATTTGTTTTTTGTTTTACGGTCTTTGTTAAAAAGAGACATACATACCAATATAATATTCCTATTCATTTAATCGCATTTTAAAGATTTCACGAAAAAATGTAAAGAATATTTTTTACCGTTTTTCGTCCACACAAATACTCCTCTTATCTTGTCCTCTTTGGTTATACGATAAATTGCCCACGATAAACTGTTCTACGATAAATTGTTCCACGATAAATTGATTCCACGATAAATTGTTCTACGATAAATTGTTCTACGATACATTGCTCACGATAAATTGTTCACGATAAACTGACAGTAAATCACTTCAAACATCGAGCAATAAATATATAAGAGAAATCAAGTAATGCAAATTTTATAAGCCAATTTTTCCGAGGTTAATCTTATTTTATAGTTTTAATATATTTATATACACAAATTTAATTTTTTTCTATATTTAATCCATATATGTATACGTATCTTATAAACATATCGGCATAGTTGTTGTATAGTTCATTGTTCTTGTTAAGCTTATACAGATTGCCAAAAGTAAAATAGATTAACCTCGGAATCTCTACATGAGTCCTCTTATGTATATTTTGCTTTATGCTTCAAACGACAATTGACGATTGGTTATGCAGAAAATCTCCACCTACTGGAATAAAATAAAGCTGTGATTCCATGTAAAATATGAACACCAGAACTCACGAAACGACTAAAAATTGGTATAGCGAAAAATTTTAATAGTTGTGATTCCATGTAAACAAATGTCTAAAATAACGGCTCCAATCGTCAATTTCTATCACTTGAAATTTGGACGTGACAAAAAAAATTCAATCTAATGCAGTCAACTAAGATTTAAAAAATTTTCATTGAGAGGCCCCTATTCCCTTAGTCGTATCACTCCATGTGACGTGACAATGGTTCTTCCTGGTTACTAGAATATAAAATCGAAATTTACTAAACAATTTTGTAAAAAACTTTCACTGAAAATTTTTTAAATCTTAGTTGGCTCAAAAAAATTCTATTTATTTGTCGCGTCAAAATTTCAAGTGATAGAAATTGTCGTTTGAAGTGCTAGCAGTCGCAAGGAAATATTTATAAAGTAGCATACTAAGATTTAAAAAAAGTACTAAATCGGCTTTTGTGAACTATAATTTTGTAAGTTTCGATTTAATAATCTAGTAACCAGGAAGACGAGTAGTTGAGTAGTTACGTCGCAAGAGGTGATGCGACTAAGAGAATAGGGGTGCTAGTAACCAGGAAGACCCATAGTCATGTCGCATGAAGTGATACGTCTAAAGGATGAAACATACCAAGCAGCAGCAGCGAGCAGCAAATTTAAATTTTGGCTTATTCCATATTTCCATTAAAAAACATTAAGTATTTTGTAATTATAATTGAAAAATTTGTAACGTAATTTTTATTCCGTTATCAAATCAAATACCCATTTAAATAAAAATTCTAATCATAAATAATGCCGCCACCACCTTGAAGATATCATCTTCACAAAAATCAAGAAAACCATTAGTCATTGGTGGAATTACACACTTTTATAGTATGCTGCATAGACATAAATTGCAGTAGTACAAAATATAAAAATTCTGGGCCAACGTTTTGTAATTTGAATACATAACATACATTTTTCTTTTGAGTACACGATAAACGTAAACGTTCTATATCATTATGTGAGGGTAATAACTTACGTAAAAATATGAAACATTGCCATTTATGGTATACACAAAAATTTCTAAGTGAGTGTAAAATGAATGAATTTGTTTATGTAAGGGGTAAACAAGTTTAATTTATAACACTTTGAAATTGGGCGGTGTTTATAGTTTTTGATTAAACAACAAAATTTATTGATTGTTTGTGGAAGAGGCCATTCATTTCTGTACTAAAAGTTTAATGTCCCGTCTTTCACAAATCAATTAATCAAGTATAAATATCTCTCTCTCTCTCTCTAGCTTCACATCCCATGAAGGGATTTTGCCGCCCGCACTATGGTCCTCCAGCCGTCTCGGTCCATCGCTCTCGACCTCCAGTTTCGACATCCTAGTGCCTGTAGATCTTGTTCGACGTCGTCACGCCAGCGCAGTCGGGGTCTTCCTCTACGACGCACACCGGCTGGTTGTTGATGGAACACTTTATTGATCATCCGTTGTTGTGGGGACCTTGCAACGTGGCCAAGCCATCTCACTCGATTGGATTTGATGAATCCGATAATATCGCAATCTCCAAGTATTTGCTTTATCTCGTGGTTCATGCGAATCCGATATTCATTGTTCGCGACTTTAATTGGACCAAAGATGGAGCGAATGACCTTCCTTTCGAAAGTTGATAACAATCTACAATTATTAGTGGTCATGGTCCAGCTCTCGCTTCCGAAAGCCAGCACAAGTCTTATTAGTGCTTTGTAAAGTGCGAGCTTGCACGACTGCGATAAATGTCTAGATCGCAATAATTTTGATTGGACGTAGAAAACTCGATGTGCGGCAGCTATTCGGGCTTTTATTTCTGCCTGCATGTCATTTGATGATGTTATAACTGACCCGAGGTATTTGAAATTTTCAACGTGATCAAAATTATGGTCGCCGATTCCGAGATTTGCCATGGAGATGTTCCTGGGTGTTGATACAAATTTGGTTTTGCTACTGTTCACCTTCAAACCAAGTCTTCTTGCGCAGCGATCGAGCGGCACGAAACTGTCTTTGATATCGCTAGGTCTTCGGTAAAGAAACACGATATCATCTGCATATCCAAGAATTTGGCCTGATTTATTAAATATACAGCGCGAAGTTTCGATGTTGCTTTTCCTCACTACGTACTCAAGCACCAAATTGAACAGCACAGGCGCGAGTGCATCTCCCTGTCGAACACCAGATGTTATTTCAAAGGAGTCTGACACAGTTCTTTCGATTACAATTCTACATACAGACCCAGACGTTGTTAATTTGCACAGAGAAACGAGTTTCTCTGGAATTCCTAGGCATATGAGCGCGGCCCAAAGGTTATCGCGGTTTATACTGTCATATGCCTGACGGAAGTCTATATATAATTGATGTATGGTTATGTTGTACTCCCAACATTTTTCCAGGATCATCCTCATGGTCAAACTCTGATCAGTGGTCGATCGGTTGGGACGGAAACCACACTGATAATCGCCAATGATGTTTTCGGCGAAAGGGATGAGTCTGGCAAGTACAACATTAGCCAACACTTTGTAAGCAGTGTTCAATAGAGCTATACCACGATAGTTTTCACATTTAAGACGGTCGCCTTTTTTATGCAACGGGCATATGAGCGCGGTCTTCCAATTCTCCGGCAGCTCTTCTTGGTCCCAAATACAGACGATGAGATCGTGTAGACTTGTTGCAAGAGTAGCGCCTCCGAGTTTTATTAATTCTGCGGGGATTCCATCGAGACCGGGTGCCTTGCCGTTTTTCAATCGACTAATAGCTGCGTCTACTTCCTCCACTGTGGGATATTCGACGAAGACCTCATCACCTGGAGGAGCTATTGCTCTAATGGGGGTCACGTCGTCATTCCGATTTAGCAGATTTTGAAAGTAGGTTTGCCATACTGAGAGAACATCAGCCACGTTTGTTCTCAACTTTCCATTCCCGTCTTTGATGGCTGTACTTCTTGGGTGGAAGTCTTTAGTGAGATTCCTGGCATTAGCAACACAGTCCCTTGAATTTCCTACTTCCGCTTGGAAGCTGATGTTTTCGATGCATAATCTCATATGATCGCGTTTCTTTTGACGAAGGTATTTAGTCGTGGCTTTCCTGGCGCGGAGGTATTCTGCATGTGTGCTTCTAGTGTTGTGAGCCAACCATTTTTCTCGAAGCTTTTGTTTATTTGCGACGATCAGGCGACATTGATCATCGAACCAATCATTGCGGGGTCTCGGAGGTCTTCTTCCGATAGTGTTTTGCGCCGCGGTGGTAATGGCTGACTGTATTGTGTGCCACTGCTCCTGGATGTTAGAAGGAGCTTCTTCGTTGTTGCTAGGCCGCTCTAAATAGTTAGTGACAGCTGATTGGTAACTCTGCAGTGACGCTTGGTCTTTTAGAGCATCCACATTCCATCGAACGGTTTTTTGTGCTTGTCTATTGAACGTTGATGACAGTTTGCACTTATATTTAAATATGACAAGCATATGATCGCTGTCCATATCTGCACCCCTGTAGGATCTAACGTCAGATATACTGGTCGAGTGTCTCTTAGACACCATGACGTGATCAATTTGGTTTTCCGTTCTTCCATCATTCGATCTCCACGTTACTTTGTGGATTCTCTTATGTGGGAAAAACGTACTTGATACAACTAAGTTGTACATTAATGCCAGGTCGGTGACGCGTTGGCCGTTGTTGTTACTAGTTAGATGCAGGCTGTTAGGACCGATGTGCGATGTATTTTCTGCACTCCTACCGATTTTTGCATTAAAGTCGCCCACGATGATTTTAATGTCGTGGTGCGGTATGTTATTGATGACTTCCTCCAGCTCGACAAAGAATAAATCTTTGATGTCATCCGATTTATCTTCGGTGGGTGCATGCACATTAACGATCGTGATGTTAAATTTCTTAGTGCAAAGTCTGACCGTGCACATCCGCATGTTAATCGGGTGGAAATCGATGATATGGTGCTTCACGCGCCGATGGATGAGGAAGCCAACTCCAAATTCTCCTCCGTTCTGATGGCCGCTGTAATGGAGAGTGTAACCATTGGTGGTGTCATGGATCCCACTCCCCGACCATCTAAGCTCTTGTAGTGCAAGTACGTCTAGTGTGTAACTCTTTGCTTGGTTCGAAAGGTTCTGGAGATCTCCAGGTCTTAAGAGGCTAAGCACGTTCCATGTTCCCATTTTTAAAGCGTTGTCCGTGTACAATTTCCGAGGTCGAGTTTGTAATGAATCCGATATGGTAATCCGAGGCCTTTGTTTAGGGTTCATAACTTAAATGGTTTTTATGAGGGAAGGTTGTTGGCCTGCCGCTCAACCCGCTTGTTACGTGTGTGGGTCACGTACTGGTGAGAATCTTAAGGCATCCAGTCCTACCATGGACACATTTATATAGCGAGCCGCTTGATACAAGACAGACGCCCGCTTCAGCCGCTCCTAACATGGAGAACAGACGCTGGTTTGGTATTGGTTTTAGGGCGCCAATAACCCGCCCTGACATGTAGTGTCCATTACTATAAACAGGATTTAGTCTGCTCGTCTCCACTACACCGCCTGATTCATTTAGCGTTACCCAGGGAGCACCGGCGAGGAGGTATGAATCTCGGACTTCGTATAAATATCGCGACAATTCAATTGGAGCGACAGTCAAGTTTGGAGTTAAGTTCTGGATTCTAACTAATTACTCACTGAGCATTAGCCGTTAAGTTCTATCATCGCTGTCTCCTCTCTCCTTTTTGATATTCAAAACCGTGGTAATCTAGGTCGTAGTCTGGGTACCCCGAAACCCACACCGTTCCCCTCTGCCGGCTTAGCTTCTTAGAAATGGATTTCGTTTCAAATATAAATTTAAAGAAATTATATTGAATGAAGTTGCATCTGTCGCTGCATTTCTAGGTTTCGTCCTAAAAGCGACCGCACAAGTGGTGCAGTGGTTGAAGCTTCGGCTTGTAATGAGGGCACCTCTACTTGCGTAGAAGCACCCCTATCACATAGAATTTGCCGTAACCTGCCTTGTACCTTATGCGGCGTTGTTCCCGTAGCTCAAGCCGGTGGAGGGAACGGCGTGGGTTTTGGGTACACAGATCACGGCCTAGATTACCGCATATATATATATAAAGAAGGAGAGGAAGATGGTATGCCATCAAATGGGTAGTCTGAAAATGTGAGGATGGTGAAAGACCGCATCGGTGGGTCTCATGCCTCACATCAAGCAGGTCCACCGTGGTTGTGAAATATAAAAATTTAGAGTAACATAGTTACTCTAAATTAACAAAAAAAAATTATTTTTTTCCATGGGCTGAAAGCCCCAAATGTTAGTACGTTAATATAATTTGGTAAAGCGTTCCAGCTGAAGGATACCCGCGTGCTAACGCACATGCGAGATCTCCGCTTCTAATGAAGCAGCTGGTGGACCCTTTACCAAATGGGCCCGATTAATTAGTATGTTGATTTTTATTATTAAGTAAACATACTTACCAACAAACAAAAATTATAAAACCAGCCAAAAGCAACAAAAACTTATTGCGCTTTTTTCCCTTCTTTCCAATTCTTGCAACAAAAAAAATAAAACCAAACTACACAAACCAAAAAAAATAGATTAAAACCAAAATCAACTTCAAAATTCACTTTTTATTTTCTTCTTTTGTAAAAAATGTAAGAAATTACCAAATTTATTCGCTTCTTTCTGGCGATCAATAATATTTAAATAATAAGAACTTTAATATTTTAAAAAACTAAATTCAAACACACTGTATACTCTTAATATTACAACTCGGATAATATAAAATAAAATAAAGGGAATGAATATCCCTTTTATTAAAGAAACTCGTTAAATTCACACTTTTTATTTCGTTCGATAATAAATTATTATGATCTCTCACTGTTATAAAATTTTTAACCAAAAACGCGTCTAGTGTCCCAAAAATACTGACTCCCGACCAAAACAATGTCGCGGTATTTATACAAAATTAACTGACTGACAGAGAAGGAGGGGGAAAATTTGTTGTGGGAAATGTTCTTCTCTCTCAACCAGAAAATTCAAAATCAGCGAAATTTTAGTACAAACACCGCACATTACTGATAACGTGACATAAATCTAATTTATGTTCACTCATGGGAAACTATATTAAATATATGTGCCACAAAAATTGCAACGTTTTAAAAAGTCCATATATAGATCATTTAAATAAACTATATACAGAACGTTTGCTTTTTTTTTGTGTGCACAACACAACACTATGGATACATCATCCAATTACAAATCTTATCTTTACGTACATTCATTAGTATTTATAATAACTACATTATAAAGACCTTGGAACCACATAAAGCTGCAACTGGATAACGTAAACTCGAAATAATTTTATGTTTGTCGTATTGCATCTTATACCATTTTCGTGTATATGAATGCAACAACAAACATAAAGAAAAATAAATAATTCCAGCATGACTAAGTGTTTGAGAAAATGTTGTGAAGGAAAAATATCTTCAAAGTCATGCTGAAATTATTCTGATCAACGAACAGATAATTGGGAATGAGTTGGTAACGGAATATGATAAAATTCCGTTACAGCGTGGGGAAAACTCAAACCCTGAGATGAAAAGAGATCTCATGCTCTATTCAAAAAGGACGATGGACTCAGGTCGTCAGATCTTGGTTGCTCAACGTGGGGAACCCCCACACCCTGAGTTAGTCTCAAACTCTACCGACTGAGCTAGCCGGGCCAAAAATACTCATTAATAAAATAATTTAACCTAATTTAGCCTAATTATTATTATTATTAGTATTATTACTATTATTAACCTAATTTAACATACTATTACTATCTTAACATCCACAAGTTTCCTTCTCCCTTTGTTTCCTTTTTTTTTTTTTTTTTTTTTTTTTTTTTTCGGTACACGGGGAACTCGTGGCTAACTAAATTATTGCTAATACTACCTAACGTATCTCCTTTTTTCTTATCCTTGAGGCTCACTTAAACCAGGTTTTCCTGATGGGTCCTTGGTGGGTTCCGTCTGTGACCTGGCTGTGTTGTTACTCCGCGGTCGACGGACTGATTCCTACGTTCTTTCCGGAGTCTGCACCCCAACAGTAAAAGCACCACTACGAGTACCAGAGCCGTGAATGTAGCAGTGTAGTTCCCCAGATGATGCAGGTTGATTTGCGACCAGGGTTCACTCTGTTTCAAATTAGTGATGGTTTGTTGCAACTCCGAAATATCGGCATCTAGACTTTCAGCACTAAGTACCAGTGGGTGGTTCTTGGCTTCGTGTGACAGATTGAATCGTGGTACTATATCTGTATATCCGCTGGTGTTGTACGTTATTAACCATGACGATCCCCTCAAACTGCAACCTGGTGCTAAGGACAGTATTCCACTACCTCGCAGGGTTATGGTTGTGGTCTGCAATTGGCATATCAGATCGTACACAGATTCCCTCGGTAACACCATCAACCAGCGATTGTCCTTCAAGGGATGGATAAATGTGGTAGGCATCATCGCTTTCACCAGGCACTGATTGGACGGCTTCTCAGCATGCACTAGTAAGGACATTTCGCAGTGCTCTTCGCGTGAGGGCATCTTATATACTGGCCCTTCTAATTTGCAAATCACGGTCTCCTTTACCCAAGCCTTGCACGCCCTCAACCCTTCCGCCGATATCGGGTGATATCGCGCTCTGGTGTTACTGACCAGTACATAATGGAGCTGTGGTTCGATGTATATAAACTGGTCCTTATGTTCAGTCGGGACAGGAATAATGTTGTATATTTGGAATTCCTCCTCTTCGGTCAATGGAATTCGGACTTCAAAGATTATCTGCTCATTGACGATTGCCGCTCTAGTTTCTAGTAGCTTGTAAATGTGTACTCGGTGTGTTTTGGCACTAGGTACCTGTACGCCACTAGGGAGGTGCCGGCTTATTTCCCATAGCTGGTTCGCTAATTTGGAGGGTGGCAGCAACCGCGTGCTCGCCCGGCCATGGTGTACGTCTGATAATATGGCAATTAGGTCTCCCTGGGTGTCTTTGAACATAAATGCAGTTGCAGATAATTGGAATAGCACATCCAGGTAGTCCGCATGCAGTACTATTGCTTGAATTTGGTCCTGCAGTAACCGATAGTGCTTCTCGATTAGCGCTTGTTCCTTTCGGATGATGTTGCTCGTGAGCTCCAGGACATGTGTTTGTTGTTGTAGCATGTTCTGCGCCTTCAAGGTACCCTCATTTAACCGTTTGATCTGCTCATTGTATCTTTCAGCATCCCGTTGATCCAATACTCCAAGCAAATCGCCGAGAACGTTGCCGATGAAGTCCAAAGGAGATCGCCGTACTCTGCCCGACTGTGCCCTGAACAAGCTGTTATTGTCCTCTATTTGTGCCATCAGATACGATATTGGCCCTAGCAGTGCCTCACAATGTCTAATATACCTGGTGGAGTTTGGGTTATTCCCACACATTGCTTGCAGATGGTCATGTGTTTGTTTTAGATGTGCCCACTCTTGCCAATAACTAGAAAGGTTGCAGAAAAGTACCATCTTCCAGTCACTTGTTGACACGACCGCTTTTCCCATTTCCGCAAAATAAATCCCCAGCTCTGTTTCAAATTCCTCGAAGTGCAGACTCTGAATCATCTGCTCTCCATAAGCGCCTACCACCAGCCATACTACTACTCACAGGTTGATCTGTCCCATTCTATTTTCGTTCATAGATGGCGTCACCTCAATCCCATTTTACTAAATTTTCTGAACGGTGTTGAGCTAACCTCATCCTCTATTTTATTTACTAATCTATTAATTATTAAACTTAATTTTATACTTCCCTAATCCTAACCTTTACCTTAACTAACGGTGCTGGTATATTCATAATTTCGCGCACGATATACCAGCCTTCACTTTCCCATTACATCACCTGTGTAAATGCCCGATTATACATAGATGGTCTAATGGGAAGGTGGATGATGTAGGCGACCTCGTTTTCTACGGCGGCGCTTCCAATTTCGATAGAAAATCTTTGCTACCGTTTTCCGGCTAAAATACTCTTTGTATGGCAAAAATGTTCTAGGGCGATTGTCCGCCTTATAATGCCGATTCCTCGAATTTGACCTTTTTGGATATAATTTCTGCTTATATTTTTTTAAGGATCCTACTTTAACTGGCACTGAAACCCTAACCTTACTGTTAGTTTCAATTCCTGAAATAACCTGTCTCCTTGAAGAAACAGTTCGTATCACTTCAGTCCAAGCATGTTTCTTGCATCTAATGTTGTAAGATACATGGTTAAGGTATAATATGTTTGATCTGCTATGCATTTGCCTTATTGCAACTCGAGCAGCAGCTGAGGGAACTGCGGATGTTTTAATCACGGTGGGTTTTGCTTCTATCGCTGCAATATGTGACAGTAGGCCTATGCAGAAATTGAAAGAATGAATAGAAGAAGAAAATATAATGACCTTAGGTAACTTCAGATGGAAGGCACTAAAGAATTTTATTAGATTTGTTGGTTGAGATGGAATACGTAAAATGATTGCATCGTTTACGGGAATATGATTTAGCAACTCTAATGTTGTCCCTCTCGCTTTTGATGTCGTTACTTGGACTTTACAAAAACCGCCAGCAATTAGATTTCTAACGTGAGAGTTCTTGTTATTCTTAATAAACGGGAAGGTTAGCGTTTGGGAAAATTTTCCTTTAGAATTAAATCCGACCTTAGTAACACTTTTGGTTTCTGGTGCTGTCCATTGAACTAATGCAGATGGTAACATTGCTTGCGATACTTTACTTCTTGGCTTATTGTTATCTACCTGATCCTCGTTTCTTTCAGCTGAGAATGATTCAACTTCCCCCTCCGTCTTGCGCATAAACGGTGGTTCGAAAGATGTCTCCGCCCCTAAACTTTCGCACTCACGTTGGTTTCGATCTAATTTTTGAACTAGCCGTGCATACTGCCCACGGGTTCGTTCATCCTTAAAATGATTCCTCCGTGAGGTGTTCGAATGCGATGAGTTAAGGCTATGTGGAATTTTTTCCAGATCTAATATAGCTTTAGACTCAGCAGAAATCATTTTTAAATAATGTAATTTTTTCGCAGCTAACTGTAACTTATCGGTTACTTTTATAAATTCCTGCAATTCCCACAAATCCCTTACAGCCAATACCATCTCTTCGAGTACCGTTTGTAAAGGGTGTGTAGCTCGGATGCGATACAGTCTACCTTGAATGTGTAGCAACTTTGTTGACACAACTGGCAATTGCTCGTCCGCTGAAATAACCCCATTTGTTATTTGGCGAAACAATTGTTTGACACCTTCCAATTTGTAAAAACATGTCACTACCTCTTTTTGGGGTGATCGAATTGCAGCTTGATGTACAACCCGAACATTCCGTTTAGGAGTTAACCGTTCTTCCACCAATTCCTTCTTTAAAGCAATGACTGCTTTATGATGAGAAACGACGGGAATCTTTCGACATTCACATTCGATTAAGATGTCGTCGTAGTCTAGATGTTCCACATTCATGATAACAATTTTTTTTGAAAAATAAAACTAACCTAAACTAAATAAAATAAAAACATTAATTTAAAATTCTAATAAAATCAAAAACAACCACGGTTTCCCCACTTTCTCGTGAAGCATAAATCTCACTAATTTAGGTCAAAATAAGGATGGGAAAAGGGAAATGTAATTAATTTGGATGAGATCCCAAATGCCAACCCATAACAGCAATGGCATTCGTAACTCCGACTTACGCGCAAGTGAGACACATTGCCTCGGTGAAGTCATTTGGTACCTCATTAATTTACCTAATTGGCAGAGACAATCCTCTTGCCCTCGTATTTCACAGTCATCATTCTAAATCCCCTTGAATGAGCATGACCGTGTGAGTGGCAGGCCAAATTGTACATTCAATTAGGGACAACAACACGCCGGTTATTGCCAAAGATTTCTGCAGTGTGTGGTATAATAGTATTTAGCTTATGTCCGAAACCTCATCAATATCCGTTCACTGATAGAAAACCGGATTGAACAGCTAAACACATTATATCCACATTAAACTAAACAATGAGAGGACTGGCAACCCCATCCCGGAGGATGAAAATTTTATGTAAAACAACGAAGTGGAATTTACGCAATAACTTAACTATACACTGACTGAGAAATCCATATTTTTAAAACAAATTTATCTTACGGCTCGTGGTAATTTCTTACCGATAGCCATAAGCGTATAACTGAGGAAAATTAAAAGGTTGACAGTTTGACTTTACTTGCCAGGATACGGACTGGCACGCTTGATAACCTGAGAATGAGCAGCCCTTTATACCACCCAAGATCATCGCTTGGCAGGAAAGAGATATGCTCATTACTTCAGGGAAACGTGTCACTCTCCCTTGCAGGCAGAATAAAGCCAAACAGTTGATTCTACACGGTGCCGAAAACCGTACAATCTGATGAGTAAATAAAATAAATATTCTGTAATTAGACATTGCAAAAATGGTTCATCAAATCCCAGATGCTACCACGAATATTAGTTCATCCCCCGGAGTGCGAGTTGGGACAATGCCACAAATGAACTAATGAGACGAGGATCCAGCACTGCAACTCAACAATTATAAAACCTTTTCCGTGCGTGTGTGACCCACCATCGTATCTGGTCAGGCATGCCTCTAAGGCATGGCCGCTGCCACACTCACACCGAAAGAGCTCTTCCACTTTTTATATTAAATCACAGAGTACTTAATTAGAATTGATTGTATAGAACTCCACTTGAAATAGTGAAGCTCATAACTAAAATTATGTTAACATTTAACTTTGTGAATAAATTTTCAATTAAATTTGGGATTCAATAATGATTCCAGAAAATTGTTGGCAATCTATACCAATAATTTGGGCCAGTTAATGGCCCCATTTGGGCGCCACTTTGTAATGAGTGGTGCCTACATATAAATATATTAGACCTATGATGTTATTAGGCCCGTTTGGGCGCCACTTTGTAATGAGGGCACCTCTACTTGCGTAGAAGCACCCCTATCACATAGAATTTGCCGTAACCTGCCTTGTACCTTATGCGGCGTTGTTCCCGTAGCTCAAGCCGGTGGAGGGAACGGCGTGGGTTTTGGGTACACAGATCACGGCCTAGATTACCGCATATATATATATAAAGAAGGAGAGGAAGATGGTATGCCATCAAATGGGTAGTCTGAAAATGTGAGGATGGTGAAAGACCGCATCGGTGGGTCTCATGCCTCACATCAAGCAGGTCCACCGTGGTTGTGAAATATAAAAATTTAGAGTAACATAGTTACTCTAAATTAACAAAAAAAAATTATTTTTTTCCATGGGCTGAAAGCCCCAAATGTTAGTACGTTAATATAATTTGGTAAAGCGTTCCAGCTGAAGGAAACCCGCGTGCTAACGCACATGCGAGATCTCCGCTTCTAATGAAGCAGCTGGTGGACCCTTTACCAAATGGGCCCGATTAATTAGTATGTTGATTTTTATTATTAAGTAAACATACTTACCGACAAACAAAAATTATAAAACCAGCAAAAAGCAACAAAAACTTATTGCGCTTTTTTCCCTTCTTTCCAATTCTTGCAACAAAAAAAAATAAAACCAAACTACACAAACCAAAAAAAATAGATTAAAACCAAAATCAACTTCAAAATTCACTTTTTATTTTCTTCTTTTGTAAAAAATGTAAGAAATTACCAAATATATTCGCTTCTTTCTGGCGATCAATAATATTTAAATAATAAGAACTTTAATATTTTAAAAAACTAAATTCAAACACACTGTATACTCTTAATATTACAACTCGGATAATATAAAATAAAATAAAGGGAATGAATATCCCTTTTATTAAAGAAACTCGTTAAATTCACACTTTTTATTTCGTTCGATAATAAATTATTATGATCTCTCACTGTTATAAAATTTTTAACCAAAAACGCGTCTAGTGTCCCAAAAATACTGACTCCCGACCAAAACAATGTCGCGGTATTTATACAAAATTAACTGACTGACAGAGAAGGAGGGGGAAAATTTGTTGTGGGAAATGTTCTTCTCTCTCAACCAGAAAATTCAAAATCAGCGAAATTTTAGTACAAACACCGCACATTACTGATAACGTGACATAAATCTAATTTATGTTCACTCATGGGAAACTATATTATATGTGCCACAAAAATTGCAACGTTTTAAAAAGTCCATATATAGATCATTTAAATAAACTATATACAGAACGTTTGCTTTTTTTTTTGTGTGCACAACACAACACTATGGATACATCATCCAATTACAAATCTTATCTTTACGTACATTCATTAGTATTTATAATAACTACATTATAAAGACCTTGGAACCACATAAAGCTGCAACTGGATAACGTAAACTCGAAATAATTTTATGTTTGTCGTATTGCATCTTATACCATTTTCGTGTATATGAATGCAACAACAAACATAAAGAAAAATAAATAATTCCAGCATGACTAAGTGTTTGAGAAAATGTTGTGAAGGAAAAATATCTTCAAAGTCATGCTGAAATTATTCTGATCAACGAACAGATAATTGGGAATGAGTTGGTAACGGAATATGATAAAATTCCGTTACAGGCTCTTTGAGCGGGTGGTACTGGGTTCGAATCCCATCAGAAGCAAATCAAATTTTTGGCCATCTTGGTGGTGTTAATAAACACAACTAAGACCCTCTGATGGAATGCAGAATTCAGCGCCGACCCACCGTCCACGTCAATGTACATGTTGGCATGGAGCTTGTAATGTGCAGGTGGTATACTGTAGTTGTGTGGGTAGGTGAATGGGTTAATGATGTGGCGTGAATGAGTGGTATCACAATGGGCCAAAATTGGCCTAAGTGTGCGGTAGCAACCACTTAAAGAAAACTGTCAAGTGTCACAAATTCGGAGGGTAGAAGAGAAAGCATATAAATCAAGGTATTTAGTATTATTTTCGACTGAATGCAATGAAGTTATGAAGGTAAAATTATTTAAATTGCATTTCATTTTTATTCCTGTAATATAAGTTGATTAATCTTTTTTTTTAAAATATAATATTATGAAAATAATAAATAGTAATTACATATCAACTAAGCTTATTTATTTCACATTCCTTTCCTAAGGATGTATAGTCATGGTCTTTATTAGTTTTAATTAAACTTGATTGCCGCATAACTTAATAAGTTCAATGCATAGATTGGATCTTCTTCAACATGAGAAGAAACTTCAAAATTAGCCCCAATAATCAGGTCGATTCAATATAGATCTTCTATTCTTCTATACTTGTGTATGAGTCGATTCAATGAATTCTTCTATTCTTCTTGAAAAATCTTCTTCACTCAAACAGAAAAAATCAAAAATAGAAGAATCTTCTATTTTGCCATTCAGAGAAGCAGTGGGATTCTAATCTTTTATTTTTAATATCGAAAGATAGAAACCCAAGTATAACAAAACCAAAGTAAAAATTGAGCACAGTATTTTCCTTCGTTTTCATCCAAAATTAACGAAAGTTAAACTTCACAGTATAATGATAGTGTTTGTAGCGTATACGTATTATATATGCGCATACAAATGGCGTTATTTAGTTTTTTGTGAGAACGCTAAGTTTATAGTAACTTTTAACGATGCGGATACATTTGTCAACTTTGATATTAATTTAATTGAAGGTAGGGAGGCTGTAAAACAATTGGTAATGTAAAGATTCATTCGAGATAATTTGGTACAATCTATTATATTTTGTTTTCCTATTTTATATTTAGAAATCATTATTTATGAAGCAAGATGGCGACGAACTAGAAAAGTGCATTAGGGCAAACGCCATTTGTATACGCATATGTATATAATACGTATACGCTACAAACACTATCATTATAATGTGAAGTTTAACTTTCGTTAATTTTGGATGAAAACGAAGGAAAATACTGTGCTCAATTTTTACTTTCGTTTTGTTATACTTGGGTGGGAAGCGATTTTTTCTTCTTCTATTTGCTCTTTCTGTAATGTCAAAAATGTATTATTACCCAAAAACAAAACAGACCACACGTAATTTGAGATAAATTTTTATTTTAAATAAAAATCTAAAGTAAAATTTTTTTTAAAGGTATTGAGTAGAAGCGCGATTTTGCTGCTAAATCGGCTACCAGTGTCACAACATTTCCCTTTTGCAATCGAATGTACTAGTGGAATACACTAACAGGAAGCTGTGTCGAAATAGAAGGAAAACATAGAAGAATTGCTATTCCATATTCAAAATAAACAAATTTTTTGATTTTTTCGCTTAGAAAATTTTTACTAGAAATAGAAGACATAAAAAGGCGACTTTTATGACAAGAAGTAATAGATTTGTTCGATTTTTATCAAAAGCGGGTTATGTGATTAAATAAATTAATTAAAAATGAATTTATGTTTAATGCGAAGTGAAAGAATCCGCCAAAGGCGTATTGCTATGCTACCTAAGTAAATTTATAAAAATAAATTAAATAATTTTTTATAGACAAAAACTAAAAATGAGACTGAAGGATATAAAAATATACGAGGATCCCTTTCAGCTTTCTGATAGTGAATTCCACAAGTACTTTCGATTGCAAAATCGCGCTTCAACTAAATCCCACTAAAAAAATTCTACATTTTAACTTTTATTTAAAATAAAAATTTCTCACAAAATGACGACGCATCCCCAATAGAATTCCTTATGACTTTTTCCTTACAGAAAAGTTTGAAAAAAAAACTTGAGAAAAAAAACAATTCTCAAGTTTTTTTTTCATACTTTTCTGTAATACCCTAGCCAGACACAAACTAGCTAATCGCGAATTCGAGATTACGTAGTTATTTTTCCAGTCTGTCAGCACACGATTTTGGCAAAACAGAATTACTGCGTTTATAGAACAAGATTACTACAATCGGGTTGTAGGAAGAAGATAAATGTGAAATATAAGAAAAAATCAGTAGGATTGTATGGGGCTGAGGAATATAAGTCATTTTCATTGAATGTAGACATACATTTAGTTTATATTAACTTATTGTAACTGATTCGATGTAATTCAAAATCGGTAAATACGCATTGAAATTGTTTTATTTCATTAATTAAATATGAATTTAAACGTTTGCAGAGTTACAAAATCGGGTTTGTGTCTGTCACCGTAATTATAAAATTGCGATTGTATTTGTTTGGCATGCAATCGCGATTGGAAGAAATCGTGATAATTTTTGTGTCTAGGGTATAAGGAAAAAGTCATAAGAAATTCTATTGGGGATGCGTGTTAAGTGTGGTGAGTTTTTGCTTTTGGGTAATGATACATTTTTGACATTACAACAAGAGCAATAGAAGAAGAAAAAGTCAATTTAAAACTTTCGATATTAAAAATAGAAGATTGGAATCCCACTGCTATACTGAATACCAAAATAGAAGATTCTTCTATTTTTGATTTCTTCTGTTTGAGTGAAGAGATTTTTCAAGAATAGAAGAATTATTGAATCGATGTGAATATCGTCAGCATCATTTATAGAAGTTGGATAAATGTCTTGGGAAACAAATTTAGAACTATAGTGTTCCATTATGCCATGTTTTCTTCAGTATCATAAGGAATTGCGGTTTGATTAATATTGGGGGTTGTATTTTCAAGATTCCACAAACAAAATAGAATCAAAGGAGATCGACATTAAAAAAATTAGTCATTCCCACCTTGTTATACAAATCCATGCTGATCAAAAACACATGAATCCATGCTGGTCAAATTATATCTGACCGAAACACAAATAAAATTTATGAATCCCGTACAAAATAATACGGAGCACAAAAACATAAATAATGCATATCGCATGACACACATATTTTGAAATTGCAAAGTACCATATAATTATCAAGGTGACATATTTTGCAATTCGAAAAGATGAAAATACAAGATGATAGAGAAAATGTACAGCTGATTCACATTGGAATCATCGGGCTTTGAGAACCCGAGTACCTAAGCACACTAACCCAATACTCTATCACTTTGGCTACCTTACTCATAACAAATGACATAAAACGATAATACATAAAACTAAAAATTGATCACCTGACCAAATTCATGTGACGTCATGCAACTTATAATATCGATAAATTAAACATAAATTCGATAAATTAAACATAAAATCAAGGTTTTTCATTTCTTCGTAAGTTATAAATTGAAGTGCCCCATGAGAAACGCCAAACATTTCAGGAATGAAATCAACGATATAAACCGGACATATCTTCAATTCATACTGTTAAAGTTAGCCGAAAGTTTCCAGCCGAAAGATAATGCAGATAGTGTCTTGAATACAGCAAAAATCAGTCGTGAACTCGAATTTAGGATCGAATTACATCATTCGGGTGAAGGAGAAATTATTTCAGTTTATAGGAATTTAAAAATCGATAGGAGCGAGAGTATAAAGAGAGTTTAAAAATAGTCAAGATACTATCTGCATTATCTTTCGGCTGGAATCTTTTGGCTAACTTTAACAAGGTCTTCAATTCGATAAATTTTCATGAAAGCATCATAAATGCCGTATTATTGCCCATTTCTTATTTATATTTTATTCGTAAGGTATAAATTGAATTTCCCCATGAGAAACGCCAAACATTTCAGGAGCGAAATCACGATATAACCCTTTCTGTTTCCGAAATATTTTTATTTGTACCATAATTTTAGTCTAACCCACACAAATGTGTGAGTAAATACGTATATTACGAAAACTAATGTTCATCATAAAATTTCATCAGAACAAAAGCCCATCTTACACAATTGCGCCAGTTGGGCTTTAATTAACATCATCTAAATTTTGAGTATTATATTTTAAGAGAAATACAAAATTGTGTAAGTTGGTCCTAACCTTATCTATAAAATATTTTTTAATGTTACTCAATAGAGTAATAACAATTTACCCACACAATTGTGTAAGCAGGTCAGGAAAGGGATAAACGGGACATATCCACATTGTCCATAAAATTTGCCCATTTCTTATTAATATTTCATCCGACTTGGCATATCCGCAAATTCAACAGAAAATATGAAAATAAAATGACAGTTCTGTCTCTAAAATGAAGTAAGAAACAATCAAAAAATTGTGTACTAAAAAATTTCCCTAGTTTCGTCAGTTCAGGAATTTATTAAGTTTTTTGATGAACTCGGTTGTACATACTCTATATAAAATCAAGAGTAGATCAGAGTTGTTGAGTACAAGCAAATATAAACTTTATTCAACAATATAATGCATGGTATGGACTTAATATAAGTTCTTTAGGATTCGATACAGTGAAAATGAAGCACAAATATTTTAAAATTATAGAAATTGTTTAAAAAATGAAAATATAATTTATCGCGGTCTAATGCGGCATTTTCAAAAAAACGCAGCTATCAGTAAATGCATGTACTAAATTAAACAACATTTAGGCAACAATATAGAAAATCAATAGATCGTGATAATTGTTCAATTTAGTACCACCAGATGTCAATATCATACGGGGTACATTTTTAATGTTTACATTTTTTTTATATGGAGTTTAGGCATAAACGGCTATTACAAAATTGGAAAAAAATTAATGAAATGTACTATGATTCGATGCTAAAACTAATGCTTTTTATTTATAATATATGCATAGATGATTTTTTAAAAAAATGTATAAATAATATTACTTGGATATTTAAGAAAATGATGTACAAACTTTAACAATTATTGAAGTTTTGTGAGGTTATGTCAAATTGTTTATTTTGGTTGGTCGACGTTAAGATTCAAGAAGCCTTCAAGAACAGGCAACACAAATTCTAATTTTAAGATGGCAAATAAAGAAAATATTGGTAAGTTTAACATTGAATCTATGTAGATTTATTACCTACATACAATACAGTTAATAGATTAATTAATTATAATTGAAGTAATATTTTCATACATTAACTGAGCGGCAATAAATCTGTTTTAAATGAGAGGTACATATACTCTAAATGAATTTGTATTGCATTTATATTTATGACTTATGTATGTACATATATTAATTAATTATAGATTGCAATTGTGGCAACAAAACCAACTTGATCAGAAATTGTATACAACAAAAACAATCCCAGCGCCTTCCAATGACAACCGTTTCCTACAATTTGTTTTATTTTTCGGAAAGACATGAAAACGTATTCCAGAATTTTTCACAAACTTGTTTGTACATTGGGGCACACAGCAATATTTCACCATTATAAATTTTCTTTAGCTACAATTCAACATAACTAAATGTCAATAAACATTTCGATATAACCTCACAAATTTACAAAACTTGTTGCTATTTAAACATTATTTCCACACATACCCTAATGGTTACTAATTAATTTTTTTCAAAAAATATATGTTTAATTGTGTTTTAATTAAACAATTTTATTTTGAATATCGAAATTTGGCACTTTTCATACAAAGATTCTAAATTTTATCAAGTCTATTTTCGCCTAAACTCCATATAAAAAAAATGTAAACATTGAAAATGTACCCCGTATTTAGCTGACGTCTGGTGGGATAAAGGGTGAAGTTTATGTACTAAACATGATCTATACTAAAAATATCAAGTTTAGTACTTAAAAATTAATTTAAAAAAAACCTTATAAATTATTTAGATTATCTCAGACACATTATTATACACATGCAATTAGCACAGGTTGTCTCTGCAATTAGATTTAAGATATAACAATGTAAATTCCTATCACATCAATAAACTTAAGATGTGATATTATGAATCACATAAATATAAAATTCAATACCTCTAATTTTAAGATGAATAATACCAAGATTACAACTATAATTCATATCACGAAATCATACAAAATTCACATATGCATAATTACCAAAATATTTCCGCATTTTTTTCATGTAAAACAAAATTATAAAATTTCCTCGTTAACCAAATCTCATATCATTGTTATGTTGATGTTTAAAAATATGCACATAAAATTAAGATTTCCGTATTTTGATAACCAAAATACTATTTAGCTTTAAGATTTCCGTATTTTGATAACCAAAATACTATGTAGTTTTTAAGATTTCCGTATTTAGGATATAAGACAAACAAGATGGGTATTTCCTAGAAATACTCACTATATAAACTAGAAGCTAAGTAGAATAAAGTCAGTATCAGTGTAAGAGCCAAACGGCAGTATTAGTACCATATGGTAAAAAGAGATTAATCCATACCAATAAATAAGATTATCGGTTTCATAGTATTAATAATAAATAGTAAAGTAATTTGTAAAAGTGTGATATAAAATTAAATAATATCTTAAAATCAAGATTAAAAATAAATTGTAAAAAATTATAAGAATTTTTCATAATATAAGTTTATTAAAGTTTGTGGTAAGTATACAAATTAATTTATCTCAAGTTCGCATATATCTTAAAATATATATGATAAGTCCCCATCATATATATTACATCATTATATCCATCATATATTACATCATTGGCGCTGTAGACAGGAACCTTTCGCGATTAGTATTAAGACACTCGCAAAATCCCCCAAACCCGATTCAATCAAATGAATCGTATATAACAACTCTATTAGTGATACAGAGTCATCGCCCTTCAATAAATCTACTATAGCCAATAGATCCCCAGACAGAAATTATAGACGCACTCGAGCCCAAACTAACTCTAGATCGCATACACCACCAACCCTACCACCAAAACCAAACAAATCTAAACCACAAACTCCTCTACCCAACACCACTGATACTCAAAGACCTACATTCGCACCTCCACCATCCCCACCACCTCTACCACCAAGAAATTCACAGGAAATTCAAATTACTACAACATCAATAACTTTACAACATAACTTAACACAAAATCAAACCACAATCAAATCACCACCAGCTTCACCAAAAAAACCCCTCGAAACAAATCTAATTCCAATTATAAACCCAGAACCGGTAACAACAGAAATGACCCCACAACAAGCACTACAGTTACAACAAAACGTGCCAAACTCAGTCCCAGAATTCAGCGGAGAAAACCCAAATAGACGACCTATTTAGATTTACAGCAACAGCTGACAATATATACAATAATATAAAAACAGAAGCCGAAAAGGACAACTTTATCACACTAATAAAATTAAGATTAATTGGTAAAGCGTTCACAAGAATAACACACCGGAATATCAATGACTATCCAACACTAAGAGACATACTCAACAAAATGTATTCAAAGACGTACTCGTTAGCCGAATTAGAAAAAGGATACACCAATATCAAACAAAAATATGGAGAAAGCGCACGCAATTACGGATACAGATTGTTAGAAGCCCTACAACAATACAAAACAGGCTTCAAAGCAAAATTCAAATTGGACAAAATCGACCCATCGTACGAAGAACTCTTCGAGACAAATTCCATACAGACATTCAAAACAGGCTTGAATAACACGATTATAAAAGAAAAATTATTCACCTCAACAACTAAAAACATAGAAGACATCATTAACGAAACGAAAATTATAGAAAGTATGAAACCATTACCAATATACAACCAATTAACCAGCAAATAATATGCAATTACTGCAACCAACCAAATCACACATGGGTCAGATGCCGCACCCGAATCAATCATGAAAGGACGAGAAGAAACACAACAGTACCAGCCACAATTCCAGAAAAGTCAAAACCAAATGTATCAACCAAAAAATACATATGTATTACAATCGACCACATTTCCCTAACAAACAATATTCACCTCCAATCCAACAAAACCATCAATTTAATACATCGAATACATTCAATCAACAAGAAAATCGTAATCAATTCACCCCCACACAACCCCGAACACCACCCAGACCAAACCCTCAAACGAATAGACCCGCACCAAAGTACTGTTCCCACTGTAAAACAACCACAGGACACACATTCAATGAATGCCGTAGCAAATTATTCAGCAAAAGTTTCAACCAAACCGACAACCAATTCCATCCATCAGCACCCCCTGATACCCAAGATTTAACCAACAAAATTTAACAGTATGCGTATCAATATGATATACCCGCAGCCAACTCAAAATCCAGAACAAACAGAAGTTTGTAACCAGAGAAACTCTAACGGATCCGACCAGTAACCGGAGAGACGCTGCAATCGGATCATTCACAACCTAGACCAACGCTAAATCAAACTGAAAACGAGCACATACATTCTCTCCAATTGGGCACTATTCCCAATATATATCTACAGAATCACTACCCATCAAACCATTACGAATCAAATTTAAAAACACAAAAAATCCCCATAAACAATACAGAACCCTATTCTCGACAACTGACAACTAAACATCAATCTAACCTAAGTATCCATTATCAAAATCATAACCCACTATTCAATCAATCATCAAATACCCCTTTAACATATTTAGTTCATAAGCAAGTTTATAACACACCCAACCAATTATCAAACAGTCAATCAGGCCCAAGCGCCACCTCAACACATTTAGTATATAAGCAAACAAACCCAGACGCTCATAACATAATCAATGAATCACCAATTAAACTGTCAAACAACCAATCAGACCCAGACGCCACCCCAACATATTTAGTATATATAAAAAACAGAGCCCAAATGCTCAAAATACAATTAAACAAACATTAAACCAATCATCTTACAATCAACCAGGCCCAGACACCATTTCAACAAATATAGTTTATAAATACACGAGCCCAGACGCTCAAAACCCAATCATTAAATCAATTACCTCAAAATCAATCAACCAATCATTAAATCAATTACCTCACAATCAATCAGGCCCAGACAACATTCCACTATATTTAGTTCATAAGCAAATGAGCCCAGACGCTCACAATACAACAAATTACCCATTAAGCAAACAATCAGGCCCAGCCGCCACTCCAGCCCACATAGTTTGTAAGCAAACGAGCCCAGACGCTCACAATACAATCAACCAATTACCAAATCAATTACCAAACAATCAACCAGGTCCAGACACTACTTCAACATATTTAGTTTATAAGCAACCTAATAGTTCATAAGCCAATGAGCCCAGACACTCAAATTACAAACAATCAATCATCAAATAAACTACATAACGATCATTCAAACCTAGAAACTTTCCCAACATACTTAGATAATAAGATAACAAACCCTAACACCCAAATTAATCACATAGCAAATTTAAGCAGCAACCAAAAACCCATAAATTGAATTAACAAACCCATAGATCTCCTAGACTGTGAATTTGACGAGATAGAAGAAAATACTTTAACCAACCTCTTATATCCCGAAACAACTATTACAATAAATTTATTATTCAAATACAAAACCAGTAGAGATACCCTATCACCAATAATAAATAAAGAACAACCATGCCTCTTATTAGACTCAGGAGCCGACATTTCAAACTCATGGGCATAGATAAAGGCTCCATATAAACAAACGGATCTTTAAACTTAGAATTCGAACTACACGATAAATTAATCATCAAACATAAATTTTACACCGTACCAAACGATTTTCCCATAACTGAAGACGGAATAATTGGAAGAGATTTCTTCACCAAATTCAAAATAGACATACTTTACAGCATCAATAAAATAAGAATCCTAGACTTACTTATTCCATTTTCAAATCAAACGCCAAAACAAATTACCCTTCCAACGCGTAGTGAAACTATTGTCGAAATCCAAACCCCCTCAAACGAACCTTACATATGCCTCGCAACTGAAATTAAAACCGGAATTTTCACACCTCACATATTATACTACAACCCCATAACATGAAAGCCAAAATAATGATTGCAAATACATTAACGGAAGATGCTAACATTAACCAATTTCGAACCAACATTAGAGCCAGTACCAAGCAATTTCGAATGCTATCCCGAACAAACATATAACTCAGATAGACAAAGCCAAATCGCCCAAACAATCTCTGAAACCTTAGACCCATCCAATAACGTTTAAGAAAATATGTCGATGCTTACCTTATGTCTACAATATGAAGACATCTTCTTTATAGAAGGTGATAGATTAACCAGCATAAAAGTTGTTCAGCACAACATCAACCTTTACACCGATTCTAAACCGATTCATATTCAAAGATATAGACTCCCTCAAACACATAAGGATGAAATAAACAAACAAGTTAAAGAAATGCTTACTGACGGAAAAATACAACCAAGCACAAACCCATTTAACAGCCCACTTCTGGCCGTATCTAAAAAACGAGGGCCAGACGGTAAACCTAAATGGCGCGTAGTTGTAGATTTCAGAAAACTTAACGATATCACGATAGGCGACTCATCCCCATTACCAAATATCAACGATATTTTAGACCAACTTGGACACGCTCAATACTTTTCGACCTTAGATATGGCTAGTGGATATCATCAGATTGAAATGAATCCACACGACTCACATAAAACCGCTTTCAGTACCGATTACGGTCACTTTGAGTTCACGAGAAAGCCATTCGGTCTCAAAAACTCACAAGCAACCTTTCAACGAGCCATAAATCACATTTTACGAGGTTTCCAAGGCATCAAAGGATTCATATACTTGGACGACATTTATGATGTTGTCACGGTAAAAATTTAAGAGACCATAATACCAAACTTCAAGAAGTATTCGATATTTGCAGACAAAACAACCTCAAACTTCAAAGTACCAAATGCCAATTCTTCCGAAAAGAAATTACATTTTTAGGTCACTTAATAACCCCAGCAGGCATTAAACCAAATCCATTAACAATCAAGGCAGTTCAAGATTTCCCTACACCAAAAACTATCAGAGAAACTCAATCATTCTTAGGCCTTGCGAATTACTATAGAAGGTTCATACCCAAATTTTCCGAAATTGCAGAATCACTTACCAAATTAACCAGAAAAGGCACTCCCTTTATATTTTCAGAACAATGTACACAAGCGCTAAATACTCTAAAACATCGGTTAACACAACCACCAATTCTAAAATAGCCCGATATGGATAGACCATTTGTATTAACAACTGATGCAAGAGATTACAGCCTCGGCGCTGTACTATCTCAGTTATACCCATCAGGTGAATTTCCAACAGCGTACGCAAGTACATCACTAGGAAAATCCGAACGAAACTACAGTACTATAGAAAATGAAATGCTCGCAATTTACTGGGCAGTTAATAATTTTAGACCCTATTTATATGATCGAAAGTTTACTATAATTACAGATCATAAACCATTAGCCGGCAACCTAATCAAAACACCAAACCGTATATTAAAATGGAATCTCAAACTTTCGGAATATAACTTTGAGATAATACATAAATCCGGTAAATGCTGACGAATTAAGCCGAATAAAACATAGCCAAATAAATGACAACCAGATCAATAATAACCAAATAAACGAAAACCAAAGCTGCAGCAAAATTAATCGCAGACAATAATACGAAAACAACAACCAACATAGACAAAAATGATACATCAAATGAAACAACAATATCAAACCAACAAAACTAACACATAACACTAATCCCAAAAATAACCAAAAATCGAAGTAATAATTGATCCCAGAAAACGACAACAAATACTTGAAGAATACCACAATTTACCTTTAGGCGGTCACGCTGGCACATGGCGTACTTATAAACGTATACGTATGTTATATTATTGGCTAAAAATGCTCCTAGACATAAACAAATTCATCTGTAAATGCCACTTATGTAAACGAAACAAATCTCACAGAAAAACCAAAGCCCCTCTACAAATTACAAGTACATCAGATCATCCATTTCAAAGAGCTGCATTTGATATCGTAGGACCATTACCTACAACAGAAATAGGTAACAACTACCTTTTAACTTTTCAGGATGATTTATCGAAATTTTCGGGAGCCATCCCAATACCAGATCAAACTGCTAATACCGTTGCAAAAGCATTATGCGAATACTAAATAACCAAATATGGCATACCAGAAAAAATACTTACAGATCAGGGCAGTAACTTTATGAGCAACACGTTCAAAGAACTGTGCAAGCTTCTCAAACTTAAACATATAACCACAACAGCATATCACCCAGAGACTAATGGAGCCCTTGAGAAATCTCACAACACTCTCAAAGAATACTTACGATCTTTCACAGATCTAAGCAGAAACAATTGGGACGAAATGTGCCACTACGCCACATTCGTACATAATACAACACCGCATTGTTCAACAAATTATACACCTCACGAACTCGTTTACGGACGACCAGCTCTCATCCCTAGTGCCATAAAACGAGAACCAGAACCCATATACAATTTTGACGACTACGTCATCGAACTTAAATGCAAACTACAAATAGCCCATGAAATCGAAAGACGAAACATCATAAGCCACAAACACAAAACCAAACTGCAATACGATAAAACGCAAAACCCCACAGAAATCCACATAGACGATTATGTCTATTTAAAAAACGAAAATAGAAGAACAAAACAAGATCCAATATGGCTTGGCCCTTATAAAGTGAGATATAAAATCACCAGTCAACACAACCATCAAAAGAACGTTACAGTTCACAATAATAGGCTGATCAAACATGCAGTATAAAACCAAATTGGTTGATTTGGTGAAACCAAAATCTCACAATCATCCCGAAACACACATACAAGACAACAGTATTTCGATAAACACAATAAAAACACCTCAAAAACCTTACGAACCAGAAACAACATTTGCAAATTTTTTTATTTCATCGCTGACGTATTCCATGTTTAGGTCCCGATGGAGATTGTCATTTCTAATGTACCAAGGAGCATTCACAATGCTACGTAGTACTTTGTTTTGAAATGTTTGAATGATCTTCACTGTAGTTTTTCTTGCGCAGCCCCAAAGCTGAATACCATACGTCCAGATAGGTTTTAAGATTTGTTTATATAACAGCAGTTTGTTGTGCGTTGTCAGTTCGGAGTTTCTTCCAATAAGCCAGTGCATTTTTCTGAATTTTAAATTTAGTTCTTGCCTTTTCTTTTTAACATGCGCTTTCCACCTGAGTTTAGAGTCTAGCGTCATGCCGAGATACTTAGCATTATCTGAATATGGAATTGGTTGTGAATTCAGACTAATCGGAATATATTCTAATTTCCTATTTGTAAAGTTGATATGCGTTGATTTCGATTCGTTAAGTGTTATCCTCCATCGTTTTGTCCAGCTATCCACTATGTTAATAGCATTTTGTAGTTTCCTGGTGGCCTCAACGATACTAGCATCGGTGGTCATAACAGCTGTGTCATCAGCAAACGTTCCTATTCTAGCTTCTTCTATGTCTGGTAGATCATTCGTATACAGGAGGTATAATACGGGGCCTAGAACACTGCCTTGTGGAACCCCTGCCAATATTTTCTTCAGTTTAGAGTATTCTCCGTCCTGTCTCACCCGGAAGTAACGGTCGTTGATGTAAGACTTTAGCAATTGAAAATGTTGTTTTGGCAAATCTCGTTGGAGCTTAAATTCTAGACCGCGGTGCCAAACCTTATCAAATGCTTGGGCTACGTCTAAGAATATTGCTGAACATACTTCCTTTTTTCCAGCGCCTCCTCAATTGTATCAATAATCCTATGTACCTGTTCTATCGTTGAGTGCCTTTCTCGAAACCCAAATTGATGTTCTGGTATAAGATTTCTGCTCTCTATAATTGGTTTTAATCTCTTGAGAAACAGTCTCTCGAAAATTTTTGATGTTGTTGTTAACAAAGAAATAGGCCTATACGACGTTTTGTCGTTTAGTGATTTATTGGGCTTTGGAATCATTATGGTTTCCGCTATTTTGCACTGCATTGGAACATAACATAGTCTAAAAATAGCATTGATTATGTGCTGTAGTTTCCTTAGTGCTTTTTCTGGTAATGCTTTGATTATTCGCCCCGTTATCAAGTCGTATCCAGGGGCTTTTTTATCTTTGAGGTTTTTTACTTCTTGTTTGATTTCTTTCAGAGTAACTGGTAGCACAGATGCCTCGTCTACTTTGCGTATAGGTGTTAGATATTCATTATCCGCTTGTCCATTTCGATATCTGCACGTGTAGGTTGATGCTTTCTTCGACTAGCTGTCGAAAGTATTCCCAGTTGGTTTTGTTATTTGTTAATCGTGGAGGGCTTGCTTTACTTAATACCGTATCACTTATTGTCATTAGAACTGGAGAATGGTCTGACGATAGCACTTCTTCATTTTCAACTGCTAAGTAATTTTCGGAGATACCTCTTGATATATAGAAATCCAGAAGGTCAGGAATTTTATTTGGGTCCGTAGGCCAGTAGGTTGGCTTTCTACTGGAGTGGAACTCACATTTTAATATCCTGCCTGCTTCAAATAGCTCCCTTCCTTTAGGAGAAGTTCTATTTGATCCTCAGAATATGTGTTTCGCGTTAAAGTCGCCTCCAATAATAAAATTACTACCAAGCTATTTTAGAAGTTTGATGTAGTCTTCTTTTTTTGTGTTATATCTGGGTGGACAGTAGATTGCTGATATACTATAGCTCTTGTTATTTTTGGTTTCAATAGATACAGTAGCTACTTGCATAGCTCCCTCCTCTATTTATAATTCTTCGTGGTGTTTTATATTGTCCTTAACGAAGATTGCTGTCCCGCCTCTAGCTCTTTCTGCTGGGTATAGAGCTTGATAGCACTGATATCCACGTATTTTGACATACGACGTTCTGGTAAAATGACTTTCTGAGATTATACATATATCAATTTTTTTTGTGTTTAAAAATACTTCTAATTCTGAAATGCGTTGCGCTAGGCCATTTGCATTCCAGGTAGCAATTCTTAAATATTGTGTCATTATTTTTTTTTGTTAAGTTTGTATGGACTAGAATGAAGGTACTCAATAACTTCTCTAGTTTTACTTGACGCATCCATTATTCTTTTATCTTGGCTCATCGATGTATTTTCTAGTGTTACTAGTCTCTGTTCTTGTTTTTTCAGTAACTCGCCCATAGATTCTAGTTTTTGGTCCTGGCCAGCCAGATGTGAATTGATAGCGTTTAGCTTCTGATGTATTTCTTGCAGGACATGGGTTTCCTGACTCGGAGCGTTCCTGATACTTTCATTCTGCTTAGCAATTTGTGCATATGTTATGCCTTCTTTTACTTTGCCGCTATTTAGGGGGATTCGTTTTGAGTAGGAGATTGCATCCTAGGTTGAGAACTCTGACTTGTTTGATTTCTCTTGTCTCTCATTCTTTGCAGCTCTTTCGCTACCTCGCAGCCTCTGTAATTTGCTGCGTGATGATTACCACAGTGTATGCATTTCACTGGTTCGTTCTTACTTTTGTTGCATTCTTTTTTTAGATGCTTCCCAGCGCACTTTACACATCTCGGTTCCCTATTGCAGTATTTGCGTGTGTGGTTATATGCCTGGCAGTTGTAGCACTGTGGTGTTCTACTAGGGTTCTTTTTTAATGTCTCAACCTTAACTTTCATATTAAGGGTTGCTTTGATTCCATATACTCTATCAATGCTCTCATCAATGCAACTTTGGTTGCTTCTCGTTCACCGTTTGCTTTTATAGTGACCTTTCTCTTTAATATGTTCACAGCGTTTAGAATTTTGAATCCTTTCTGGCTAAGTTCCTCAATAATTTCTTCGTTTGGGCATGTATGATGTAGCCCTCTGGCCATGACTTTAATTGGTTGCTCAGCCTTGTTTTCATATGTGAACCATTCGATGTTTTGAGCGGTGATTGCATTTGATAACATTCTGTAGGTTTCTGGGTCAAGTGCATTCACTTTCCAAACGTTATTATTCAGTGCAGTGACTTTATATTTATCGTTTGGAACTAACTTCACTATTTTTTTAATTGTTTCGTATTCACTAACATTAAGTATGGTAATGGGTGGAGGTGGTATCTCTTTATGTGTTGGTTGATTTTCCTGCATTTCCCCTTGGATGATTACGTTTGATATTTCAATTGGTTGCAGTGGTCTCTCTTTCGGTATCAGTGAGACGTTCTTATGCACCTTCACTAGGTCCGTAGTTGACTGTTCAGGTCGTTGGGGTTGTGATTTTCTGACACTCTGTATTGATTGTTCCACTTCAGGCGAAGATTCTGCTTTTCTTTTTTTGTTTTGACGTTTAGTTTTAATTTGCCTTCGTATAAAACTCGTTTCATACGCTAATTCGTCTTCATCTGTTTCATAGATAGCTATAGTATTTTCCTTGGCTTGATTATCATTTTTGATTACAGCAATTTCTTCTTTAACGATTTTTTTAACTCATCGTTTTCTCTAGTGACATCGTGGTTTCCGTTCTGACTGCATTCAGCATTATCGTTCTCCTGCTGAATAGCGGGATGCATTTGTGTAGTTGGTGATCTACAAATACTTGCGCTTGGTATAAACGGGTTTAGCAATGGTTGGCTCACCCTAGAATCCGTTGAGCCTGCCTCGTGTGAGGGTGGATTAGCCAACAGTAAAGTTGACGTACCACCTGGGGTATACATTCCGTTTGGTTGTAAACTCATTGCTTTAATGGTTGGTTTATTGTTCGGGGTTCCTTCCCCTATCCAGATTTGGTCCGCGGATGGTATTTTATTTCCCACCTACCCTCCGGCATGCCAGTTAAAGAGCATTCCCCTATCCGCCACCTGGCGACGCGCCACGATGGGAGTTCAGCATCTCCACACGGGACACCAAAATATAAGGCAAATTTCAAAGGCAAGATAATTGTAAAAATGACCATACCAATGCTGGAGAGATAAATATAGGGCGAGATGAATACATATAGGACGTATCCAACAGATACAGACTTCATAGCCATCAGCAAAGATAAAGATAAAAGCATCGAGCTTCACACATCTGACATAGCAGCAGACAAATCGTTGACAATTCCGAGGCGCCAATAAAAATATGCCAGCATACGTAACCCATATTTCCCATGAACACTCAACATTGCCTACCAAATCTATTTATAAACCCACTGAACTCAGAAAACCAGTGTAAATGCATACCAGCAAAACCATTAAGCATAAGTTCACCAAGCTATATTCGAAGAATACATGGCTATTCTCAATGGACAAAATCACCAATATGATCATTGAGTGTAAAGACGACACCCAAACTGTACAGATAATAGATAAAGGCCTAATAACTTTTTTAGCCAGTTGTAAAATCTCAACAAAAGACTTTACAGCTGAAGTATTTGGCTTACTAAACCAAATCAGAATTGAACAACCAAAATTACCAGCAATACCGACTGAAGAAAGTATAAACCTATATAATATGAAATCAAATGAGCCAAACGAATTATCCAGCATCAAACTCATTGATCATAGAAACCATAACAGAGATTTCTTAGATGAAGTAAACAAAATAAACGATCTAAAAAAGATAGCTGAAAATTTGAATAACCAAAATCAACATGTAAAATTCAACTTGTTAACCAATACCACAATCGATGTCATCATGCATCAAATACATAAGGAGAAAAGCCAATCAAACATGGCCAATTAGTCAACCAATTAACATAGAAATTCACAAAGAAGATAAAACTGATCACAAGATTAAATCAAACCGAAACCAGAAATGCAAACCAGAGTTGGAACCACAGGAAATAAGAATCATCTAAACTCAATAAAAATCTAGTACAACCAAAATATACATTCATCATCTAACGACAATACACAGCTTCAATTGATCTCCAAACCAAGAAGCCACGCACAAAATTTTCACGTAGTCACATAAGATAAATTCCTCATCAACAAAATAGGCGCACAGAAAACAACCATATATAAACGGATACAAGTAAGAACCTAACATGTTATATAAAAAAAAAAAAAAATCCAGTAGACACATATCTGGTTTCGTAACTATGGTTTCGAGTTAACCATGGTTTCGTTGTAATGTGTCACCCCAAACCATGGTTTGCAACTCGGTTTAAACGTAGTTTCGGGATGAGATAATTTTTCTCATCCCGTAGCATTTTGGTGATGACAGCGCCATGTAGCTCAATTAGCGAATACCGAAAACTATAAATATTGCTTTAATGCATGTAACCTTATACATGTAACCTACAAATTTAATCATTTTTTATATTCCAAATGTCAAAATAAATATTTTTGTTGTGAATGTGATTAAAATTTTGAGACAATAAAATATAAATAAATAAAAATAACAATTGTTGCATGTAATTAATACATAAAGTTTTTTTATTTACCATTTTTCTTTATATTTATGAGAAACACACCCTGAGAGTTAAATAATTTTAAGGAATATGACAAACTGTCAAACGAGATGATAACAGGATTATGCTGAACTGTCAAATGAGATGAGAACTATAAAGCTTTAATTCCATGGATAAAATTTGCTGACAGCAATTTTTTTGCTGATAATACGCAAAAAAAAAATTCCATACAGAGTGACAAAGAACAGAAATATTTTTTATTTCATTTTATAGAACAATTTTATGGTTTTGCATTTTGGCATAATCTAAAAATGTCAATAAAATTTTTAATTTGAACATTTTCGTACAATTCTATTTTCTTTTATACTTATGTTTTAATTTTTATTTATGTACCACAAAAAACCACTAACGTTAACAAATTTCAACTCGAAAAAAATAAAAATAAATCGTCATTTGACTATAAAAATGGCGAACATCTATTTTATATGAGTGTGAGAAAAATTTCTTATCTTTAAGTGCCTATTCCATGGAAAAATTTTACTGACTGTATTTTTTTACTGCAAAAACGAAAACAAAAAAATATTTAAAATTCCATAAGAGTGACAAAGAAAACAAATATCTTTTATTTCATTTTTATAGCAAAATTTATGGTTTAATTTTGACAGTTACATTTTGACATAACCTAAAATTTTCATAAAAGTTGTAATTTCGTTTCGTTCGTTTCAAACAAAAAAAATTGTTATCGCCATTAATTTTATAATTAATTTATTATTTTTATTAATATCACCATGGATTTGGAAGATTTGGATTATTTAGATCTTGATTCCGAGTAACCGTCGCACTCATCCACATACCCGGTAATGTTTGTAATTTCTGCGGACGCTGAATATTTATCGTACTCTTCACCATAGCTGGCAAAAAAATTTTGTATCGCGGAATTGCCGCTGTCGTCCAGTTGCGATACTTGCTCAACCCGGATATTTTCCAATACGATAATATTTTTACTCGGTGCTGTAATTATATAAATAGATTAATACAAAATTCTCACGTATCTAATAATTTCGTCGACACACAATAAAATATTTTGATGCTACATCCCCCAAATAAAATAATGCTCAATCAAACTTACCGTAATTTTCCATACTAATTTATTATTATGTAGTTTAATATAAAATTATTTGTATTTTATAACAAGTATTTAGATTTTTTTGTATATTTGAACACCTAAAAAAACGTTAAAAACACTAATATTCACTAATGTAAACAAAACTCGAATTTTAGGTATCGAAATAAAAAAACAAACTGACATTTGATTATAAAAATGGCGAACGATTTATTTTGTGTGAGTGTGAAAAAAATTTCTTATCTTTACATACATTTTTTGTAGATGTGTTGACAATGCTGCCATAAAAAGTGCTAAAGTTTACATTTTTTTATAGCACGTTATGGCAGCACACTACCACAATGATAATTATTTTCTCAGTAAAATTTTACTGACAAAAATTTTTGTTTCGTACACAACCAGTAAATCAATATTTTTTTCTCGCTTTTATTTTTGCAGTCAGTAAAATTTTTCCATGGAATAGGCACTTTACATACACTTTTTGTAGATGTGTGAAAAATGTTGCCATAAAAAATACTCCAATTTACATTTTTTATGGCAGCATTATGGCAGTAAACTTCCCCTCTCAGTAAAATTTTACTGACAACATGTTTTGTTTCGTACACAACCAGTAATATTTATATTTTTTTCTCGCTTTTGTTTTTGCTGACAGCAGATTACTTCCATGGAATAGGGCTATAATGTGTCACCTATTCTCATCCCGCAAACCATGGTTTCTTAATCCTAGTTACGAAACCAGATATGTGTCTATGGTATAAGAGTAATTTATAAAATAATTAGAATTTAAAATCCTAATCATATAAGGTTAACACACATACACAACATATAATATAAATCTAAAAGAATTTTCCGTACCGGAAACTTCTCTTAGAACGGGGAAGGTGTTATACAAATCCATGCTGATCAAAAACACATGAATCCATGCTGGTCAAATTATATCTAACCGAAACATTTTGAAATTGCAAAATACATATAATTATCAAGGTGACATATTTTGCAACTCGAAAAGATGAAAATACAAGGTGATAGAGAAAATGTACAGATGATTCACATTGGAATCACCGAGGTTTGAACCCGAGTACCTAAGCACACTAATTCAATACTCTATCACTTTTTTTTTTTTTTTGAATATGATTCTTTTTTATTAAGCTTTGCTCGTTTACAATCTTTATGATAATGTAAGAATATTAAAAGAAACATTAGATATATGAGGGTTGAGATCCTCTGATCTTTTTAGGATTCTCATGATAATTTCATTATTTTTTAGGATTTTTTATATAATTTCTATAGTTTTGGTTTAATTACCTAATTTTACAAAAGTTGGCGTACAATCTGCTTTTGAAAAATCGCCATGGTCAATTTCTTTACTATTTACAATATTTACAACTTGACCTAATTTAACCTAAGAGTAGAGAAATTAATTTACTGCAGCCACCAGTACCTCAGTTTTTGGTGAGCGAACTTACGCTCATCAATTTTTTTGAAGGCGGTACTGTACCGTGTATGATCTGCTGGATTGTTGAATTTATTGTCATCAAATCCTTTTTCATTTGGTTGACGTTTTATGTGATAAATTATACGAGTTTGGTCATCATCCTGGATGTACCCTCTATTGTCCAGATGCACGAAAGCCTCTGGTTCTGGAATCATTTTTGTTCGCAAGCTGTTCTGTACTATTCTGTCGTCTGTGAAATGCGGTCCGTAAGTAAGTGAGTTGGTCATATTGTCAGTTGTGCGAAGTATGTGGTTCCATATTAGTTTTAAAATATGCAAATCAATCCGTTCGGTCTCGAATTTGCTGTATTGCATCTGGTTTGAAATGTAGTGCCGATATCTCGTATCTGCTTTCGCCATTCCCCTCCGTTCCATGTAGCTTGCCGAACAATTATACCATACAGGGCTCCCGTAAGTGATGATGGGTCGGATCAACGTTTGATAGCATATTCTTTTGACATTTCGATTTAGATATTTTGAATAAAATATCTTTTTATTAAATATAATTGCTTTTTTGGCCCGTGATAGCTGGATGTTGATATGCTCCGTTAAGTAGCAGAACCGGTCTAAATTGATTCCCAAATATTTTACAATTTTTTTCTGGAGAATAATTACGTCGTCGATCTTTATTTGAAATGATTTTAAGTTTTTTAGTGTGTCGCCAGTAGCAAATTGGTATGGCTTTCTAAATAGCATCGTCTCACATTTAGATGCGTTTATTTGTATCCGCCAGGTTTTTAAAAATGCTGTTATGAAATTGCATGCTGACTGGATATTTTCTTGTATGTCGCATATTTTGGATCCTGTACTATATACAACTATGTCATCTGCATAGGCTATAGTCTGCACATTTGATGAATTTAAACGATGATTCGTAATGAGGTCCAATGTGTAAATATTGAACAATACGGGCGCTTTTATTGTCCCTTGTTGCAAACCATTATGAATTCGAAATGTATTATTCGATGTTTCTACTCCTGTGGTGGTTATGAATTTTCTGTTGTAAAGCATGTCCAGTAGAATTTTGACTATATCCTCACTAAATTTTAATTTACGTAGTTTAAATATTAAACCGTCCAGCCATACTGATTCAAACACCTTTGCCATTTCTATTATGATAGCCATAGTACACGCATTTTTCTCATTCAGATTGTGACACACGTCTGAAGTGAGTTTGGTGACCGCATGGATTGTAGAGTGCCCGTGTCGAAATCCAAATTGGTTGTCTGGCATAAGGTGATTCTTCTGGATATGGTTTTGAATTTTACTGTGCACAATTATCTCATAAATCTTGCTTATATTCGATAATAAGCTTATTATCCGGTAGTTCTGTGCATTCTTTCCATCCTTGTTCTTCTTCAATATTGGGAAAATACGAGCTGTTTTCCAACACGATGGGAACGACCTGTTATTCACCAAATTATTAAAAATTACACATAGATCCGTGATGACTTCGTCCGGTAGATGCTTCAGAACAATATTTGGGATTTCATCAGTACCAAAAGATTTCTTCGTATTGCTGCATTTCAGAATATATTTCAGCTCCTCCATGCTTGTAAAATAACTGTCCGATAGTGATGACGATGAGTTTGGTTCGATTGGTGCATTCGCTCGATTAATATCGGTAAATATTGTTTTTGTGATGTTGGCATTCGTCTCTCGTAGATGCTCCTCCTTAAGAATTCGTATCTGGTGTTCGATTACCGCCACGTGCGCTGTTCTATCCAGTGTAGCATCTGGGATGGTTTGTTTTTCGATATAGTGGCCGATAATATCTAAATTTTGTTGCATTTCGAGGCAGCAATATTTACCACTGGTTGATTTCAGAATGCTACTCCAATCAATATCTATATTTGTGGCTTCTCTGTCGTCAATTTCCAGTTCACCTGCCGGGTGTTCATTTTTCGATCGCCAAATACCCCTCATCGCGGCAAACATATTTGATCCGGGCTTTATCGTTTCTATTTTATTTTGCCAATTTTTATTGGTCTGCATTTTGATGTTTTCAATGATTAACTGTTTCGTCCGTTTTATTTGAGCTTTCAGTAGACTCATTTGGCTTGTCTGCGTGACAGTTGTACCACCCGTTCACTTCAGCTTCTTTATTTCTGTGACGATCCGACTTTTATGTTTATACAATCGCTCAATCGTGCAATTTGTATAACATTCCATATTGTTTTTGTAACGGACTTTCGGTTGTGTCATCTTGGTGTTCAGATGGATAAGTCCGGTAATGGTTTGAATATACATTTCTATATCGTCTTTCGACAAATTTTTATTATTGGGCACTATATTTAAGCTGATGCTATTGGCTTTGCAGTGTTTTCTATATATGTTATTCAATTTCCTGGTCCAGATCGCCCAATTCGTGTTAGCAAACTGATAAATTAGTCGTTTGGGTATCTCTTCTAAATATTCGTCACTTCTCTGTACCTCTGAACAGCGGATCTAAATCGCACAATGATCGCTTTCGTAATACAAGGTGGGTATCTCCTCATTATCATTCGTGTTGATTTTAAGCCTTGTATCAACAATTGCTAGATCCAAGTAACTATTTGTTGGTCTGTAGGTCAGAGCATTCGGCTTATATATTTGTGTCTTATATAAGAATCCCTTATCCGTTTGCCAATGATTTAAGGTGATCCCTCTTTTATTGTTGCTTGAATTACCCCAATTCGAGTGCCGTGCATTTAGATCACCCGCTACGATGTAATAGGTGTCAGCTTAGTTCGAGTGATTCGAAAATTTGTATCCATTCCGCCTCAAATTGTGGTCCTGCTTCAGTGGTGTTATGGCTTGAGCAGTACACCGCAACCAAATACAATTTCTTATTACCTTTAAGGTTTATTTTGATAATTGTATTCTCGACAACTTTGAACCGTTGCAATTTGCTAATCTGTATCTGTTGAAATGGAATATTTCGTTTGATTAGAATTGCTGTGCCGCTACCGTTGAAAGAATTTGGTCGGTCTTGCCGTACGATTTCGTAATTTTGAAATTGTATGTGATGTCTGGAGTTTAATTTTGTCTCACTAATCAACATTACATCTGGTTGTTGTTGTTCCATAAAATTCAATAAATTTAGTCGTCTATGTACGCTGACGATGGAATTTACGTTAACAGCTACTATTTTGATACCGTTCATAGCGAGTTGATGATTTGCAATAATTGGGAGATTTGCTCACTCTGTTGCTGGATTGTTAGGGCCATTTTTCAATTTTGCTGGCAAGGTTTTCTACGGTCAACTGATATGGTTGTTTTTGTCTGAGTACGTGCCGTTTTCTGTATTTACCGGTATTGAAGTAAACTTCTTCGATGTATTTAGTTGTTTCTGCTTAATTTTACTTTTGAATTCCTCTAACATTTTCTGGTATACTAGGCAACCTTTAAAAGATGCTGGATGGCCTGATTTCTCACAGTTGGCACAATAAATATCTTTTTGCTCCATTTTTGATACTACAGGGCATTCCCCTGGATTATGTTGAGTAACGCATTTAACACAACGATATGTTAAGTGGCAATTCGAGGCTGCATGTCCAAACCGTTGACATTTACGACATTGCATTATGTCATTTTGTTTTTTCATGCTCTACCAAGAAAAACGTTGGTAGTTGACTGCCTTGATTTTGGTAACGTTTGACAGATTTGTTTCTGGATGGCATTGTACTGTGTACAGAGGTAATTTAAGGCGATTCTCGTTACTTCCTCTACTCTGCATTTGTATTATTTTTATGATTTTAACACACTCATTGACTTCTAGATCAGCCGTTAGGTCTTCGATAACTTCATCTTCCGTTAGCCCCTTCAAAACTAAAGTTTTCGGCTTTAACGTGTAACGCTCGCCAAAATTTTGCGTAACAAATTCGAAGCCAGCGTTAACAGATCCACTAATTATGGTTCCCAATAGCAGCAAGTTTGCCGACTAAAGCTGCAGGAGAAATGGGCGTGGTCTTTCGGGTAATTAGCGGATTTACGTGAGCTGCTTTTCCAAAACATAAAAAGAATAAAACACTCAACGCATCATCTCAGTGCATATTTGCCTCAGTGGAAAATGAATTCACCCCATATCTACTTGTGAATTAGAAATAAAACATAATTTTCAGTTTAAACATAATTATTAACGCGAATGATAAATGAAATCATAATGATAGTTTTCTTAACATATATAATGTAACTTAATTGTAATTAATAGAAAATTATTTAATAAATATGGATTTAATTATAAAATAAACAAATACGATTATAGAATTTAATTTATCGATATTTTGTAAATAGTGTCACATTTGAGTAACCGTTAAAACAATTAAAAATGTTACCTGGTAATTCCTTTTAGAAGTAGAGCGTTCCAGTTGCGCCAGTGTTGTTTACCCCTATGTATTTAGAAAATTTAGCAGACACGAATGTAACACTATTGCAAAACACTTTTAATTACTTGATTTCTTAACACACTAAATTAGATTAAACATAAGAAATTAATCACTACTAAATTACATGCATTAATTTAACGCCAATATGATATATGATTTAATAACTAATACAAATTTAGTAAATACGATTGAACACAGTACTGTACACAATACAATTTTCTACAGTAAGTTGGTTGCATACAACAATGTTACGCAGTAATGGATAACAACAAAATTTTAGCCTTCTTCCAAATAATTACACGAACAACCATGTGGCGACCCGCAATATAGAGTGATGCAACGGTATACCGTTTTAAGGACGTATGCCACGTTTTTTTTTCTCGAGCCAACCGTGTAAAGTATCTGCGAATGCCAAACAATCACTTAAAACCACTTCTAATAATCTAAAGCTTCTGATTTGGAACTTACATGATTTTAACTAAGCTTTTAGCTGAATGGTTATTCAATGCTTATACGCTAACTGAGGTATAAGAACTTTTAGCTGTTATGTATTTAGACCACGATAGTTCCAATGCTTTTTGTAAAGACTTTGTACAACAAATGGTATGCTACACAAACAAAATAATCACTAATTATAATTACACGCATTTATATTGAGAAATAAATTTTAAGATCAATTTTAAGTACGTTACCACAGCTCAAGTATAGGAAAAGTATCTCCTCGGTCGTGTGCCGGAAATTTTATTTTTTTTTTATTTTAATTTTGTGGATTCAATTATTCATGTTGAAAATTTGGAAGAAGACTGATCTAACAATATGCATCACAAAGCAATATTTAAAAAGAAATCAAAATTAGTTCGTCATATCAATTTCCCTATATGTACTTTATAAACCGAAATCAAGTTTTAGCGGGTTAATTATTGATGATGGTATACCGGTCGGAATGAGATGGAGCAATGACTAATGCGATAGTGTGCAGACGAAGCGATTTATACAGTGTGTACAATAATAGCTTATCCACAACATTGGATGCTGGACAAATGTTGAAAGTTGTAATTCAATCCTTTCAAACGATTTGGGCGTGTATGTGAAACACTGCGTGTTTACTTCCTGTAGTAATTTGGTTGCTTTCTCATAGTCCGCCATCGTGTTAACTATGATTGAGTGTTTGTCGTTGCTCACTCTTCGGATTTCAAAATTTTGTAAATTTGCTCCTTTCATTAAGCTGAGTCCTTAACTGCTTGTTGGTGTAGATGAAGTGGTGGCGGTTTTTCTGATTTTGCTGTTTTTTCGACGTTTTTTCTCGGCGTCTCAGAAGAGTTGTTAATCACTTTTGATAACCGGTTCGAAGTTTTATTTCTTTTCGTCTTCTGTTGTACAATTCCTGGTCCAGATTTGATTTTCCGTTTGATAGTCCGTTTCAGATTATCAAACGTTTCGTTTTTTGTCGATATTCTGATCCATTAGATCGTCCATATCATTCATCGCATCTTCAACGATAAGGGGTTCAAATTTATTTTGACTCACTGGTATTTCATATTCTCTGATCGATGCTGGTTTAACCATGGTGTCATTCCACAATTTCTCTATGTATTCGATTCGTTCACGCAATTTCGTGTTTTCGTCCTGTAAATTTTTTATGTTGCTGTGCCCGTTGATTTTCGGTAATCAGAATCGGCTTAGCACGTTTCTTTTTGCTGATAGAAGACATTTTCCTACAACTTTTTGTTGAAAGCAGAATCCCATTTTCAATATTGTTGGCATTATTTAATGGTGCATTTGTTCCTTGCACATTCTCATTTTCGTTTGTGCTTGATTGTTGAGCAATCGTAGGTGCGAAATCTTCATTTAACATTTTCGCATTAAGTTTGTTTGTATATGTGTAAAGGAATCCATTAATATCGTATTTTTCAAATATATTTGAAATTGTTGTTGTTTTTCTTTCTTATATACTAAAATTATAAGATGTCAATTGTTTTTTCTTAAATTTTTGTTTGCACATACACAGTTTCTCTCTGGCACTATATCCCATCAAGGGATTTGGCCGCCTCAACTAAGGTTTCATAAACATATTTTCATTTTCGGATAATGAGTGACTAATTCATTGATACTAAACCAGCCGTAAATTTTTTTCCTTGTCACCACCGGGAATCGAATCCGGGACCTCCGGTCGCTGGAGCAAGCATGCTGACCACTTTGCGACCGAGGCGGCAGCATACACATACACACACGAAAATAATTTATTTTGTTTATATAAATTGTCTTTTGTTTTTTTTTAATGTATATGAAAAGCAGGCGATATTTTGTTCGCGATTTTCATTTGTTTTTTTTTATTTTGAATGTTTGAATATTTTATCCCCATTTTTGATTGTTTTGTGGTAAATACACATTAATAACAATTGTATATAATGGTTTTGCACATATTTCACTGTTCACATAACACTTTTTAATATTTTAAACGTTTATTTTAACGGTTTTTTATTTAATTTGAATATTTAAATAATTTTCACTGCACGTTGTACATAACGATGTATACACTTTGACGACCACACATCAAATCAATACTCTATCACTTTGGCTACCTTACTCGTAACACTTAATACTTAATAAACACATTTTATTAAACATTTGTTTTTTATTTCGCAAAATTATATTTTTGAGTATTTTGATTAAAAAATTTGTTCAAAAAGTTTAAAAATCACTCGATCGATTTCGTCTTGCTAGGTCATCATCAGGAGTATCTACTGATTTGTAAAAGTAAACATTTTATATATAGAAGAAAAAAGCAAAAAATAAGCAAAGGAGGGAGAAAAATAAGCAATAAAAAACAATAAAAATTAATCTATTGATCGCGCAGGTGTATGCGATTAGTCATCGGCTGAGTAACAAAATTCAAGGCATATTGAAGTACATTTAATTACTCGACGTATTAGTCAAATTATAGAAAAGGGCGGGGTCTGTAATTGGTGAGAAACGAATTTCTCTCTGTTCGTTAAGGATATTTTGGTTAAGAAATATTGATTTTCGAATTTCGTAAGACTCTAAGGTATCTAAACGTCTGCCTTTAGGTTGTATATGTAATATGTCTAAATTGTTCATGCTAACTGTATGATTTTCTAAAGTTAAGTGGTTATGGAAAGTTGATTGATTGCAACCAGATAAATGTTCTTTAGCTCTAACTCTATAAACGCCAGATTTGGAAAGGCGATCAACTCTAGGTTTATTGTTAAAAATCATTTTCTTTATTGTGTTATTATTATAAAAAGCAAAACTAATATTGGTATAATTAGACACGATGTTGCTAATCCTTTGGCTCGTTTTTCCTATATACTCTAAGCGACGCCAATTTTCCCGCGTTGGACTATCCGGTGGATAAATATCCGTTAGAGTTTTACGCTTTAGCTTTTTATTCAATAACTTTAATATAGTCCTAGTTGCATATCCGTTATTCATTGCAATTTGTAGAATTATATATTTAGCTCTGTGTTAAAATTTGAATTTGTCAAAGGGATATTTATTAGTCTATCTATGAGTGAGCGGAAAGCTGACATTTTAATATTATGGGGATGGTTTGAAGAACTAAATTGTTATTTGATATGATCATTTGTTCGAAGAAATTCATGAAAATTTCAGCCAACAGAGGTGACAGAGGTGAGCCCATGGGTAGACCATCAGCGAATTTTAAATATGTATTTTCAAAACAGAAATAATTTTGTTTAATACAAGTCTCAAACACTAACTTCAGTTCACGACGTAAACCCTCATCTACAACATCCCTATCTAAGTAATTACAAACTATTTGGGACAAAGTGTTAATTGGAATAGAAGTGAAAAGACTGGCACCGTCAAACGAAACTAGTTTTTAATTTAATGGAATGTCGACGTCTTGAATTTTGTTAATCAATTCTACCGAGTTTTTAACCGAGTAAGCCGAAACGAAATTGGTATGACAATTGAAAAAATTTATGAAACCCTTACATAGCTTGTAAGGACAAGTGGTGCAGTGGTTAAAGCTTCGGGACTTGGACCGGGAGGTACTGGGTTCGAATCCCATCAGAGGCTAGATGCAAATCGAATTTTCATCATCGATTAAAATCGGTGATGTTAATAAACACAACTAAGACCCTCTGACGGAGTGCAGAATTCAGCGCCGACCCACCGTCCATGTCAATGTACGCAGGTTGACATGGAGCTTGCAATGTGCAGTTGGTATACTGTAGTTGTGTGAATAAGTGATTTTAATTGGGTTGTCTGGCCAAATAAGGCAGTTTCAGCATCTACAGCGAGATTCTCGAATAATCGAAGGCTGATTTTGTTTGGCGTAGGAGCAAAATTCACACCGTTGCTCAGCATTTGAATCTCTGTATCACAGAAAGCGATTGAGGACAAGTTCTTAAAACGTGGACGCTAATTTTGCGAAATAAAAAACAAGTGTTTAATAAAATGTGTTTATTAAGTATTAGTGTGTTTCGACAAGTGCCTATGGCAAATAGCGTAAAAAGTATTAAGTTGGCAGATTTGGCCACCCATATCTCGGCCCCCATCTTATTGCTGGCAACACAGCTTTAGGTGAAAGCGCGAAGCTGGGAGAGCGCTTAAATCTTCTGTGAAAGCAAGGAAAAATTGTCACAACTTTATGCCCACAACAAAAGAACGGCGAACTGAAACCTATTTTGGAAGTGACTCCGCCAATTACTGTAGAAGAACTACTCATGGCTACTTGCAGGATTAAGAATAACAAGTAACCTCGTCCGATTTATTATTAAACATTGCCTTTAAAGTGGCACCTCATGCTAGAACATTGGTTTTCGTTCACGGGTATATAGTTAATGCCTGCAACAATCAGTTTCCCCAAATATCTGGATAATTAAAAAACTTAATACTAATTCCAAAACTGATAAAACTACCCGAAGGCCTGTCTGCTTATCGCTTAATCTGTCTGCTTAAAAAATTACCATCGATATATTTTAGATGCCAGTGAAAAGAGCAAGAGATCTAGCTGAAAATGAATAGGTTGAAACTGTCGTTCAAAGAACGCGTCACCTATGGTAGTAATAAAGCGTTGGGAATAAACGCGATTATGCAAAGGATGATGCCAAATATAAGCGGGAAGTAATAAAGATGGCGACTGCTATTGGTGAGTGTAAAACCAAATCAATTTTACTCCAAGAAGCTCTTGCGAGGACACCCTATTTCGTCTGGTCTGCAGAGTTGCCAAAAACGAAGAACTTGCTTTGTTTTCTTGGCCGCGCTTCAGCACAGAAAAACAAGAGATCCTAAGCATCTATCATGCGTTTCCGAACATTAAAATTATTGTTGAGGTTGTGCTTACGTTCGCACGTACGTGCCTTTGTAAGAACCGAGTAAGTTATGCCTGCTCGGCGAGGTTATGCTTAACAGCGATAAAGGATTTCACCTCATATAAAACAACACACACGCCAAATTGGTTAGTTTTTGTTAATTGGGAATAATTTTAAAATATCGAGTTCATTCAGAACGTTCTGCCCATTTATCTGGGCAGCTAGGACATCATCAGTTGTATTCACCAATACTCGTACACTCTATTCAGTTCATAATAGACCACCCAGTCTTTAGTCCATACAGTATTCTCAGTTCATTCATTTAAATATAGTTTACCCAGGCTATTTACACTCCGTCCAGTTCATTTATATTTACCATTAAGTTCATTCTGTTTAGCACTTCATACAGTAAATGCAAATTTATAACTATGGCTGCGGGCCAATTCTAAGGTAAATCTAGAGTAAAAGCCGTTTTTAACAGTGTATGCGGTAAATTGAAATACCGTACTAAAAAGTAGGGTAAAGCGAAGACACAAAAGGTAAATAGTAGTGGTTTTTGTTTTTGCTAAACAAATCATGAAAATATGTCGGCCATGTTTCTAGACATATTTTTTTTATATTCACTAGCATTTCCCATGAAATAAAAATGCGCTTCGATATTTGTGAACACAATTTTATATGTTAAAGTTTTTATTTATTTTTTCAAATATGTAGTTATGTGTATATTACGCAATATATGTGTATATTACGCAAGAAATTTGCGAAAATATACAATTTAAATTTATTCGTATAAACAATACGAATAATTGGAACAACGACAATAAAATTTATGACATTAGTTCGTGTGCCTACATACCAATTTTTGTATATTCCTAGAAACAATGTGTCCCTTTAAGCCACATTTACCTAATTTTATTTACTAGAGAATTGGCACGATTTGAACAGTAATTTGTACTAAAATTTCAATTTACTGTACTAATCGATTTACCTGAGAATTGGCCCGCAGCCTATGAACGCGAGTTTTTTCTCGTCCCTATCGAAAATCAGCTTTACTAAAAATAATTATCTGAAGCTGTTTGTTTAACGAAATAATATTTTACAATATAATAGGCTCCTATAATTTAATAATGTTCTAGCTTCCTAAATACCTGACTAGTTCTAAATTGGGGCCTTGTTATGAAATTTTATCATTGTCAGATTTTTTTGGTATCTAAACCAATCGGTCCAAGAATAAATAAATAAAAAAATTTATTTATTTATAGCTAGAACTAGTTATATGTCATCGACGGTATTCGACTAATGCCTCAACCAGTCAGACTTAAGAGCTTAAGTTACACGCCGATTGCACCACTTCGGTTAGTTCGGTTATCACCAAAATTGTATAAATGTAACTCTAAAATTTTGGTGGTCGTACCGCCGCCTAAATGGTCCAAAACAGAGCACAACTTAAGAACTTAAGTCGGACTGGTTGAGGCATAAGAATAAGTTTATAAAACAAAAATGTCTAGGTCATAAACCAGTTCAAGGTCCATTTTGTTTATATGCGATTTTGAAATACACACTCGTAAGGACAAGGTAAAATTGGCACGTGTATATGCTTCCTTAGTTTTATAATTAAAAAATTATAATCTACATTTATGTATTATTCCTACTATCAATATCGATGGATTAACAAATTATCGCTTAATAATACGAATAATAATATGTATTGCATACAACTCAAAAAAAATTATTTTGATTAAATTTAAAACAATAATAATAGGTAAGTCTTATTTACAATAATTTCTTTCTAATGGAGTCTATCGTATCATAAAATATTTTCACGCAGCTCATTCATTAGGTAACATAGGACACAAAACAAAAAAAAATAATATTTTACGAAAAGTAAAAAACCATTCAGCTATGCTACACACAATTTTGGTTTCTGGATTCAAACTACTGCGCAATAGAATTTAATTTTTTAATTTAAACCATTATTTTAAATTAAATCATTAAATTTGTTTGTCTTGTTTTATTCTTCTCTCGAAAATAAAATTTAAACTAAAATCTACATCTCAAAAATGTCCTTAATTTTTTTTTATTTTCATTTCAATTTTTTTCATTTCGGATTCACGGACAAAAATTTTATTACGCAGCTGCGACGTAAAAATTTTGACCGTGAATCCGAAATGAAAAAATTTGAAATGAAAATAAAAAAATTTACGGACATTTTTGAGGTGTAGATTTTTGTTTAAATTTTATTTTCGAGAGAACAGAATAAAACAAGACAAGAAAATTTAATGATTTAATTTAAAATAAGGGTTTAAATTAAAAATTAAAATCTATTGCGCAGTAGCACAAATAATGAATTTTATACAGATGAACAAGTTTAATGGAGAAAAGATGCATATAAAAATTTTAAACAAAAATTTAAGGGGAAATTCTGTATAGTAAGCGAAAGGCTATATACAATGTTTATTCAATTGAAGGTCTCTTTTCTTCTTTCACTTCACAAATTAACAAATGAATTATTATGAAGAAATGAAACCGAAGTACAAATACACATACACAACAACCCAAATAAAACATTTCATTTATATGTATGCAGTGTTCAATGGTTTATTTACATTTATTTATCACGCATAGGTAATCCGTTTTCGAACTGAAAAGCAGTAAGAAAATCATCTTTTTAAATTGAAAATGGCAATATAAACTGTAATAATTATAAATCAAATTTAGCTGCAATACATATGTAAATATGTACTAAATAATTTATATATGATAACATTTTGGAATTATCATTTATTGAGTAGTTTCAATAATTTATTGAGTAGTTTAATTTATACCAACCACATAATTCAATAATAAATTCAAATTTGAATTTGTTAATAAATACGATCGAGTACCGCGCATATAAAAAATCAAAACCAAACACAATCATATTATATAAGCCGTATTGTTGCGACACACATGTAATTTTTGACTTCTGTTTAATTGTATTGTGCGTATACGAACATGAAATTTTATTCTCTATTTACTCGAAGTTGTGCATATGTTTCGAAAATACATTTACATAAAAAAAACCCTTTGCGGCTTTTTGGTACTATACCACAAATTTAAAAATTAATGCCTAAACTAGCTTATAGTATACTCAGCTATATCATGTTTCAAATGCAGTACCTCGTCCTCTACTCTCTCACCTTTCAATAAGAAATAAGATTTTTGAAATGTGCTTTGTTCATTATGTTTATTAGAATGGAAAAAATGAAAAAAAAAATCAAGAAAAGTATTGTTCGCATTGCGGCCCGGAACGGGTTAAAGGAAAAAATAGAAAACAAAAACTAGTGGGTGAGCTTTGTTTGTTATTATATATTAAAAAGCTTAGAGAAAGAAGAAATACAGAGTGAATGATTGTAGCTGTCAAGTGAGTCAAATTCGGAGGGTAAAAGAGAAAGCATATAAATCAACGGGCTGTATTTAGAATTTGCTCGATTGAAATTTAAAATTTCTCAAATTCACAATTATTTTTATTCGAATATAGTACGCATTAATTGTTTTTATTTTCGATAAAAAAATTATACTTATAATATTCCAAAATAAAAAATAATTATGAAAAGAAAAACACGTAGAATATGTACGTAGTAATAAGAGAATTGCGACACTGGTAATATAACATATGTTTACAAACACACACACAAAATGAAAAACCCTACACCGAAATCAAAATTGTTTACTTAATTTTCTCTGATTTATAAATTAAATAATGGATAAATTTATCACAAATCACTTTTTTCTTAACATAATTTACATTTTATTTTATATAAACACTTAGTAAACTTACTGATGGTAAGATACGCCTTTTTGAAATTTTTTTATGCGTATTTTAACAGTTTTTGACAATACACTTCATTTCAATTAAAAGTTTGTAATTTTTTTTATCAAATGTTGCACTGCCACGCACTACTGCATAAACCACTAAATATTTTTATTATTTTAATATATTTTAATTAATAATTTTTTAAGCACAAATTTAAGTCGTCACCATAGGTTATCACTGCGCACATAAATAGACAGCAGATTTGGGGTTTTTCGTTTTGAAATATGAGTAAGCCATATGCTTTTTTATATAACCATCCTTCACCGACGTGCCTCAAATGAAATAGCAAATATTATATGCTTCTTTATATGGGGGAAAAAAAATTTCTACTCTGTAGTGTAGTATAACTCTATTTTAAAAAGTGCATTTCGATCACGATTTTTTTTTTTCTATTTTTTTACTATTTTCTAAAGAATAATAGTCTTTTTATGCATGAATGAGGCGTGACTTCACATATTTGATCTTTAAATATGTTTTGTTTTTTGTTGTTTGGATAAACATAAACGAGAAATCTAGAACAAATGTGTTATATTCGATTTCTATTGGCGGTATACAAATACTACCAAATACAAGTTAAAAATCTACACCAATATTATCAAATAGGAGTTAAAAAGTGATATTATCTGCGTGTATAGCCGATTATAAGCCGGCTTATAGAATATGATTGTGTTTGATTTTGCTTTCACCGCTGTATCAGAATCTACTTAAATATTCTTAAACATATATTTAAGTAGATTCTGGCTGTATACGTACAAAACAATTTTTTTTGATTTTTCATTCGGTTCGATTAGGGAATCCAAATCGGTTCTACCCGACTTCGGGTAGTCGGGTAATTACCAGTGATGGAAAAGTCGGTACAATTGTACTTTTTTCGATACAATTAATTTGTAAAAGTACAAAAGTACTTTAGAGCGGAATTCAGTACAATCTGAAAAATTTGGATTTCTTAATTTTTTGCTTCATTTTATCAAAATTTAACTATTTTGCTTGTATAGTAAATTGTTACGTAACGTTGTTTGCTGAATTAGATCTGGTTTGTGGTTTGAAAAATTTATTTTGTATAATTTTTATTTATTTTATAAATCACATAAAATAAATTTTCAAATGTATTTTATGTATTCTACATTTTGAATAAAGCAATTTTCAGAATAAATTTTGAATTAAAAACTATTCTGGGTATTTCATATAAAAAAACATTAAAAAAAAATTAAATACAATTTAACTCGATTTAGTTACAATTTCATTTCAATTTTCAGTACAATTCAAAAAATCCATTTTCCATCACTGGTAATTACTCATTTTTAGAGACACCCGAAACCGTCGGGTAATTTGCAAGCATAACCGAAACGGACAAGTTAGTTTCATATGTATTTGAACGAAAATGGAAAAACATAAACGTATGTACTAAAATTCGAAATAAATTTCGTTAATGATAAACGTATAAAAATGTGTTCTTTCTTATGCCTCAACCAGTCAGACTTAAGTTCTTAAGTTGTGCTCCGTTTTGGACCACTTAGGAGAGCGGTACGACCACCACAATTTTAGAGGTCAGGGGTGGGATGTTGTAACATCACTTTTTTCGATGCTATCGAAATTTACATCTCTTTCATCGCGAATAAATTTAACGTTTTTTCCATTTATCAATTACGTTGTTTATAATGCAATCTCTACCTAATCGAACAAAACATTATGTCGTTCTACTCTTATTCTATCACCTACGTATTTTATGAGTGATACTTTATCGAAAAACAAAAAAGAGGTAAATAAACAATTTATTCTAGTAGCATGCGATCGCAATATTGAAAGCAAAATCGAAAAGCGAAATGGCAAGCAATGTTATTTAAGGAAAAAGAGATATAATATTCGATAAATATCGAAAAAAGTGATGTTACAACATCCCACCCCAGTTGTTTATTTGTGACGAGAAAACTATAAAATTTTGGTGATTGTAGCACTAACCGAAGTGGTGCAATCAGCGTGTAACTTAAGCTCTTAAGCCTGACTGGTTGAGTCATTACGCAGACGCTCTTATTTTTCTGATTTCCTTTTCTAACTCTCTTTTATACTGTTTATATTGGAGGTTGAACCTAGGTCGAGTCAACTTGTAGTTATCTTCAGGTTAACCTTGAAGTTAACTTCTAGTGTTTATATTGGAGAGTTATCTTAAGGTTGAGTCGAAACCAGGTTATAAATGTCAAAATCATTCTAATTTTTTCCTTCAAAAAATCACTCTAACTTTTTCTTTCGAACTAGTTACATAGAAAAATATTTAAAAAAAAATAAAAATAAAAAATAAAAACGAAAAAAAACACAAAAATATGCAGCCGAATTAAACCACAGACGCGCTCGTACAAGAAAAATATGAAAAATCGCCATTTTTATTTTTAAATTTATTGATTTTTTGTTGTTGTTGTTTTTCGACTCGACTCTGGGCGTTTATATTAACCAGAGTTAACTCGACCTAAGAAATTTTTTGGATTGAGTCGAGTTAACTCCAAGTTAACTTTTAGTGTTTATATTGGAGGTTGAACCCAGGTTGAACCTGGGTTCAACCTCCAATATCAACAGTATATTTACTAAATAAAAACAAAAATATAGAAAATCATATGTCTGCATTCGATTTCCGTTTATTGCTTGGTATTGTTATATTTGGTATTGTGTTGCTAGTATTTGAATGTACATAAGCAAAAGGCTATAAAACAGTAAATTATTGGCGTGAATTTAATACGTAGTGTTTCTAATTATATATTTCGCTTATTTTAAAAAGGTAAATACAACATAAATACGTAATAATATTGTTTGCTTATTAGATTTATTTCTTATTATATTTTTGTGTTTTTTTAATAATTATAAATAGATCATATTATGTCAAAACGATCAGCAGTCTGGAACCATTTCGAAAAATCGACTATTTCTGAGGAAGCGACTTGCAGGGTATGCAATAAAACAATAAAATGTAAAAAATCGTCAACGTCTGCTCTAATTAAGCATCTTAAAATACATAATATTCGCATGCAAATTGACGATAATGACATTGATAACACAAATGCTTCATTAGGTGATACGTCGTTATCAGCAAGCAAGAATGCTAAATTTGAATTTGAGCAAAAATCTATTTTGAACTTAGTTAAAAGACAAACATTGGGCGAGTTGCTCGCATAGTGTGCAGCAAAGGATGGTTTCTCAATTCGTGCCATTCAAGGGCTATAAGATCAAGGGCTATAAGAGAATTTATTGAAAAGCGTGGATACGAAATGCCAAACAGCGAGACAACGGTTATGAAACAAATTATGGACTTTTTTCATGACAAGGAACATGAACTAAAACAGAGATTGGTTTACCAGAAGGCTACAGGAAATAAACTTAGCATACTTAGCGCTGCTTAAACGTTACATTGCATGGAAAAAATTGCTCATTCAAAATAGGATTAGTACAAATTGAAGGTTCTTGTGATGCAACTACTACACAACCATTAGTAAAACAAAAATTAAATAATTTTGGACTAAACATGTATGAAGATATTGTTGGATCAACACATGATGGCGCCGCCTTTATGAAGAAATATGGACGAATTACAACAACTGAAAATCAGCTTTGCTATAATCATGCCATCCACCTTGCGGTTTTGGGAATACATCCAACTAAAATCAATCATCCAACAAATCAATAACCGAGCAGTCAAGTATTGATGAAGATGATGATCAAGCAGACAAGAACAGCAATGATGATGCGGAAAATGATATTGAAAGTGAAATAGATGATGATGCTAATAAATATAAGAGCAATTTATCTTCTTGGGACAGTAACATCCGTTTTATTGATGAAAATTATTTAGAAGATAATTTAAATTTTCGACCGGATTTAAAGAAAATACTGTTCAAAACTCGAAGCATTGTGAACTTCTTCAAAAGATCTTCCGTACGGAACAATGTTCTTCAAAAATACGTCCTTCAAGAAGAAGGTAAGGAATTACAACTTATTTTGGACTGTCGAACGAGGTGGAATTCTCTAATTCCAATGATTGAACGGTTTTTGAAGCTTATGCCATGCATTTTAAAAGCGCTGGAAGATTTTGGAATGAAAGAAAAATTCAAATACACAGAAGAAAATTTTAATGTACTTTCTAGTATAATTCAAATTTTAAAACCTATAGAATTGGCCGTAAAGGAACTCAGCAAAGAAGAATGTAATATTTTAACTACGGAAGGAGTGTTTATGTTTCTATATAAAAAATTAGGCGATTGTAAAAAGGCGATTGGAAACCGAAAGTCGGGTAGCTAAAAGTCGGGTAATTGGCTTCTCTAGGTTCGATCTTCGTTTCGTTTTTACTGAATCATGCATGCAATGCAAATGCAATATGCATATGATTTAGTTTTGGTTTAAAAAAAATTGAAGTAGCAGAAATCAGAATAGTAGAGAACATAAAAAACACGCTGTGTCTTAATACAGTGCACCTAGAATACTACAGGCCACACTGCTTTAAAATTTTTGCTATATGACGTCAATTTATGTCGTCAGTTTTCTCTTTGACTATTATAGGCAGCACTAAAATTAAAAAGATTGTTTTGATTTTTTTTGTGCTTGCTGTCACATTGATAAGAAAAAAATTGTAAACAAACAACAAGAAAAATATTTTATTAATATATTTTAAAATTTAATAGAAAGCTATTGGTAAAAGTATTAATTCATAATATTATTATAAGATTTTGCATTTTAAATTGTGTTAAATATGTAAACACGTATAAAATGTGTACACATTTCCTATAAATTACGAGAAGACATAACCTTACTTTTAGCATACGTATAAAAATAATTTTTTTTTTCTGTTTGTTTTCGTTTTTTCATTTTATGAACATGACTGCCGTCTACTGTTCAAAGCATAAACTGTAGACATAAATATAATGACATAGCCAGCAGTGTGGCCTGTAGTATTCTAGGTGCACTGGTTAATATGTATATGAATACATAAATGTGAAATGTGTTTTTGTTTTTGTAATTTAGAATTTCTATGAAAAACATGAACGCAAACATTTTCCGTACCTAAAATAAAAAATTGTTCTTGTGCCGTGGTGATATATGTCGAGTACATTATCAGATATTACGATACAAGTACATATTATATAATATATGTAGCTATTGAGCGTTTTTAATTCAAATTAAGTAAAGATCTCGTTATTTTTTATAATAATATTTTTATTTCTAACCGCCGACGTTTCAAATACTAATTTGTTCTACAGGTTTTTAAAATATGTATGTATTTGCACAAAATTAATTTTAAAACTTACAAATATTAATAATGTTAATTAATTAAATTATTAATTAAACATTTGTAAGTACCTCAAGAATTTAACAAAACAAAATACTCTATACAAAAATGTTTAATTCATTTTTAATACCTATGTAATTTTATATTGTTTCTCTGAACATAACTACTATTTTCACACATTTGGCGTAAAGCGAAAAGTTTAAAAATTGTAGTTTCTTAAGTTTGCTATCTGTAATATTAACGGCCTAACACGATGTTAAAATAATTATAAGTGGAGATCTGTAATATGTTCGGGGATAGTATAAATAGGAGGATTTATCGTAGAAAACGGTCACTAACGAATAGTATTTACAGTTCTGCAACACATTGAAAATGTGGTTTCTATGATGAAGTCCTAATTTAAAAGTAAGTATGGAATTAAGTTTAGAGATATAGTAAAGCCTTTCGATCGCAAGTTTAAACAAACTATATCATATATGGTGCAATCGGCGTGTAACTTTAGCTCTTAAGTCTGACTGGTTGAGGCATATGTTGAAACGAAATGAAAGAAGAAAAAATTTTGGTGTACATTTTTGGTTTATCTATATTATAATTAAATAATTAATTATTTTTATTTATAATATAAATTATTACTAGTTGGTTTAAAAAAAAATGCCAAAATACAAAAAACTCTTGTATGGAATGGGCCAATGATTTCAAAAAATCAATCGCCGTCCACATTTGATTCCTTTGCGCGTTTCTTTTTTAATGTATGTGTGTAAAATTATATTTTTTGATTTATTCGTATTGTAAAAAATGTTTATTATTTGCTGTGAAAACTGCTTCCTTGGTTGAAAAAATATATTTTTTGCACTCGAAGTGCAAATTAAACTAAAATTAACCCAAAAACAAGATGTCCTTGAGAAATTTGTTTTTGTTGTTCTGCAAGAATCAGTTGAATCAAAAAACAAAATTGCTGAAAAAGAATCAAAAATTTCCCCGCCAAAAAATTAGTTTGTAGGTGAAGGGGAAGGGAACGAGGAAAAAATCACGACCAAAGAATCAAAGTGTGGAACTACGGATTCGTACCAACGAGTATTCAATCAACGGTAAAACTAAAGAAATAGACGTAGACAACAATCTGGACAATCTGGAAATAAAATAAACAACACATCAAAATTTATTATAAATGACAAATAAAACTAGGTACACTTACATGTTCCGGATATATATTTGAACAACTGGGCTCGGTATCGTTAGAACAAAGTAAAAACGAAAGCTCGTCATAACACCATAGTGTAGAACTATACACCTGATCCGAACCATTACCGCTCCGTTTAGAATTATTTATTTTGGTTCTTTCTTTAGATAATTGGCTTTGGAGGGTTCTAATTTTACCCTTAATGCAATTTAGAGATACATCATAGGTTTTATTTTTCTTAGTTCGTTTAAAATTGTATGGAACGCCTCACTGCGTTTTGGTTTTGATATAAAATGAATATCCAGCGGATTCCATAAGCAACCTGATTGCCTGTATAATTGAATAAGTTTTAAGGTTTGCTGGCGGCTCCAAATGTCCTTAATGTCTTCATTGTAATTCATTTCACTGAACAAAATATTTTAATCAGTTTTAATTATTAAAGTTTTAAAACGGAAGAAATTAGTTGACACACACGATCGAAAAACGAAAAACGTCAAAAATTAATTTACGCTCTTTATAATGTACATTCCACGAAAAACAAATTATAAATGAAGAGCGCATGTGCAAAAAAATGTCGTAAATTTTTATATTATGTTTTTGATAGTATTAGTGTGTCACAACTCGTTCAACGCGTAAAATTTTTGTTGAAAAGTTACGACATTCAAAAACCGGTTTCGTAGGTAAAGGGGAAAAGTACGAGGTAGTTACAACATGTAACTACAACCTAATGTAAATCAGGCCATAAACACTGACTTTGACGCTACAAATGAGGAAAGTAGGCTTGCCTACTTGAATCAAAGTAATGAATTCCCACTACCAAATACAGACATAGACTCAGATGACGATGAATTAAATAAAAAAATAAAATTATCAGATGAATCACAAATAAGTTTAAGAAAACATTTACTACATAGTTCACCCAAAACTTCCTTAAAACATAAAATTATAGACTAATAAATATAATAGACATGACACTGCGCCTTACAAAGTTATGGTTTATAAAGACAATTTAAATCTATTACACTTAGGTAAATCGATTAAATTGAACAAATTTAATAATGTTGTTGAGAGTGTAGTTGAGAAGATAAGTAGGAATATGGCTAGAATAATATTTAGATCTTTTCATGATGCGAACGAGTGCCTAGATTCAGAGATTTTTAGAAAATCGGATGGCTATGAAGCGTTTATCCCAAATAATTTTATAAACACAATTGGTGTGATACGTGATATACCGATAGACCTTACGGAAAAGGATATAGCAGATAATATACAATCGAATATTCCCATTTCAAAAATCGAGCGAATGACTAAATGGGACCCCAAGACGGAAAAATCTTGCAATTTGCAATTAGTAAAAATTACTTTTAGAGCCTCTAACATCCCTTATAATGTAGTAATGTACGACAACATTTTATTAAAAGTCCAACATTACATACCGAATCCTTTGCATTGTAAAGGATGGTTAAACTACGGACATACTATTAATAAATGTAAGTCCACGGAAAATAAGAGATGTTATAAATGTGCTAAAATATTGGAAGAAGGACATATTTGTGACAACATAGATAGATGCAAATTTTGCGGAGCAGGACATTTAACTAACCATAGAGATTGTCAAGAGCGTTACAGACAAAGACAAATTACCGAATACATGACTATCAACAAAAGTTCTTATAGAGAAACTAAGGAGAAGTTATTTGGTTTAAGGCAACAAATTCCAAATCAAACTGATTTTCCACACCCACAAGAGAATAATGCTTGGACTGAGACAAATGAAAAGATGAGACGAGAGATAAAGGTTTTAAGGAACCTAGTAGAACATTTAAAACGGCAACTAAATAAAAAAGATGGATTATTAGAAAATATCAAGAAGAAATTTGATAATCAACCAGAATTAAATCAAAATCCTGCTGAGATGGATCTCATCCTAATGGGAATTGGGGATACACTTAATGCAGATAATAATAATTAATTGTTTAATATGAGTAGTGTGAAAATTTTGCAAATAAATATTCGTAGTCTTAAAAGTAATAAGAATTTATTGGAACAATATTTAAATATTAATAAAATTGACGTGGTATTACTTACGGAAACATGGATTAACAGTCTAGAGAAAATATTATTTAATAATTTTGATTTAATCACAAAAGATAGACAAGACGGTTATGGGGGTGTGGGCTTTTTAGTAAATAAAAAAATTTCTTGGAAAATAGTAAATGAAATTATTCCATATAACAGATTAGAAACTTTAAAAATCAATATAAATTATAAAAATATAGACTTAAATTTAATTTCATTTTACAATAACTCAAACAGAAACATGGAGGAAATTGTAAGAGAATTCGAACAGTTACTTGGAGGAAATAATAACAACAAGACAACAATTGCAGGTGACATCAATGCACATCACGGACTTTGGGACAATTTCAAAACAGATACACTTGGCACGAAAATTGCGGAGATAATTACAGACACAGACTTTCATATACTGAACAACGGATCTCCTACCAGACAAGACACATACAGACATATGGTTTCCACAGTAGACATTACTATTTGTACAAGAGATTTAATTGGCAGTTTAAATTGGAACTGCAAAATGGAAAACTTGGGAAGTGACCACTTTCCAATCAATATATCATACAGAACAAACACAAGGCAAACAAAGCAAATTACGTATTAGACGAAAATTATAAATGAATTAAATATCATAATACATCAACCATGTGAGGACATTGAGGAATTATTGACGGACATTGTTAATAAAAACACGAAAACCATAACTTACAAATCTAACTATAGACCTAAGCCATGGTGGAATGATTATATACAAAAGTTATGGAATATAAAAATAGAGAAACAAAAAATATACAATAGACATAAAACATTATTTACAGCAATTGAGTTAAGGAAATGTATACAAAAATTAAAACTAGAAATAAAACGGGAAAAGAAAAAAAGTTGGATTAGTTTTTTAAACAAAATTGATAATAAAACAAACAATGCTAACATTTGGAGGAATGTTAATAAGATTAAAAATAAAAGACAATCAACTTTTGAAATTTTAGAAGACACCAACAAAGCAACGGATTTTCTTAATATTAATTTTCCGAATTCATACGAATCTCCTTCACCACCTTTCCTCAGCACAACAATAGAAGTAAATAATACAGAATTTAAGGAAAAAGAAGTACTAGAAATAATAAATAATACAAAAAACACAGCATCTGGACCAGACAAAATCAGCTACAAATTAATTAAACTGATTGTTAAAAATAATATTTCTTTCATAGTGTTATTAACAAGACACTTTAATAGAATCTGGGAATCGAAAAATTATCCTGAGAAATGGTTGATTGCAAAAACTATTGCAATCAAAAAGAAAGGTTTAGATGATAGAGATATACGGAATTACCGACCAATTTGTTTACTTCCGGTTTTGTCTAAAATATTTAGTAGACTAATTCTAAATAGAATTAACATTCATTTAAACGAAAATAATATTTTCCACATTAACAACTTTGGTTTTAGGAAAAGTATAAGTATCATGGACTATATGACCCAATTAATTAAATTTATTGAAAAAGAGAAAAGCTGTAACAGAAAAATTATTTTAATTAGTATTGACATTACTAAAGCTTTTGATAATGTAAATAAAACAATATTAATATCAGAAATGATAAAACTGGACTTCCCCAAACATCTAACGAATTGAATTTACTACTTCCTGACAAACAGAGTTATTACTATTAACAATACAGAAAGACCGTTATCGCAAATTACTAACTGTGGCATCCCGCAGACGATTTTAGTATAGTAATTACAGGTAATAGTATAGTAATTACAGGTTAGTATAGTAATTACAGGTGCCAGTCATGAAGAATTAGAATATAAAGCAAACAGATTCTTGATAAAGTTAAATCAGAAATTTGATATGTTAAAACTATCAATAAACCCTTCTAAATCTCATTTTCTTCGTTTGTTTACAAACAGAAATAATAAAAAAAAAGTAGAACTTAAAATCAATAATACTTCAATTTTACTTAAATTTGAGACCAAAATACTCGGAATTACGTTTAATAATAGGCTACTACTAAATAAACATTATAATCACGTTAAAACTAAAGTTCAAAAATCAATAAATTTACTAAAAGTTTTAACGCATGCACAAGGTGGCACTCATCCTAAAACTTTAATTAATATTTATAAAGCAATTGTGAAATCTAAATTGGAATACTCATATATTATTACGGACGATAACAATAAAACTACACACAAAATATGTCAATCAATTAAAAATAATAGTATTAGGACTTGCCTAGGTTTAACAAGAACTACACCTATACCAGTAGTATTAGCAGAATCTTTAGAAATGACAACTATCCAGGACAATAAATTAAAAGCCTTAAAGTTTATAGCAAAAGATCTTTTTAAAAACACTAATATAGGAAGAGAAGTTAAATCTCAAAACTCACTTATGAAACTTAACACGTTATATAATATGTAGATACCCTTTATTTAATAAAATAAAACCAATTCATTATAAAAACACACAACCACAAAACCTAAACATAATTCCTTCTATAAAAAATATAACAAAGAAATCCACGCATAATATAATTGAACTAAAACAATTGGCCCAAGAAACTCTAATAAAATACACTAACTACGGCCTACAGATGGTTCTATAATAAACGATAATGCGGGAATAGGAATTTATGTAACAGAAAATAACAAGAGATATTCAATTAAATTAAAAAATCTCACAGACATTAAGACAGTAGAAACAATAGCCATAAAAATTGCCATAACCTTAGCTCAACTAGTTAATAAGAGAGAAATAGTCATTTTAACCGATTCACAGTGCACCTGTAAATCTATAATCACTGCCTTAAATTACCAAACAGAAAAACACTTTGAAAACCACATTATTGACATGGCAGGTCATAATACAAATAAAAACATTACAATACAATGGATTCCAGGACATGTGGATATTAATGGTAATTCAATTGCCGATATGTTAGCAAAAACTGCACTAAGTAACCCTACACATATTCTAGACAATGAACCGACTTTAGCTGACACGATAAATGATATTAGTAAAACTTTATTTAATGAATGGACCGTAATTTTTAATGAAATGACTGAATAAAGGCAGATACTACAAACAAATGTTCAACACACCATCTAAATCATTATGGTTTAAAAACTCAAATATGTCTTCTAACGAAATAAAACAGATATCAAGATTAAGAACAGGACATTCTTTCAATAAAAAATATAGGCATATTATAAAAATAGAAGAAACCTTAAACTGTACACATTGCAACGTGGTTGAAGATAATAATCACATTATTAGCAACTGCATAAAATTCAATAAAGAAAGAGACAAATATCCTATACTAAGAAATAGTTCTTTAACTGATATTTTAAAAAGACAGAATGAGAATGAATACCAAATTTTAATAAATTTTCTAAAAGATATCAACTATAGACTATAAATGTATAATCACTAGAACCGTCATGTCATTTAAATAATATATTAAGTAGAATCAGCACGAATGAATGTAAATGTTATAATGATATAAATGTTATGTTATATCATTAGTTAATCTCATACTAATACTTTTCTAAACTTAAGTATAACTAACTTATTAACATAAACATAAGAATAATGACAATCTAACAGTTAAGACTTTCTAATTATTTTAGTTAAGACTATTAATATATCTGTAGCAAATAGTAATTTTCACACTACCATTAATTAATTAAACTTAAAGTAATCTTAATAATTTAAAATTTATTTTTTACATTTTACAATTTTTACATTGATATCTAAATATCTGAATTAAAATAAATTATGAATTAAAACTAAAATTGAATGAAATAGATAATATATACATATATAAATTTTCACTTATGCTAGAATAAGTAAAAAAAAAAAAAAATTTTAACTAAGTTTATCCATAACCTGAATATACTAAATTAAAATAATACTTTATAATTATATATGTAAAATAGACAGTAGTTATTAGTTAACAACTTGAAATTAATTATAAAAGTAGTTTGGTTTGTGGTAATTGTTATTATACTGTAAAATTTAATTATTATCAAAATATTTATTATATCATTGACACAGAAGCAAAACCATAGGACCAAGAAAAAATTTAATGAAAAGGCTTACAATTTTTAGTAATAAAAATTCAACAAGTCAACCACAAAACATCTTAACTCATCTGATGCTTCAGCCCTTCCCATGAGAAGGCTCTGTAAGCGTATATTGGAGAAACAGGAACAATAGGTCATATGGATTGAGAAATCTGACCGCAAAAAACTAAAAAACAAACAAACAAAAGTTTAACATTTTAATTAAATAAGTATTACAAAATTAAATACTTATTAAGTAATTATAATTGTCTGGATATTAATGATTTAAATTATTTTTTTATTTATTTAGTTATTCATTGGCATTACAAATTTTGGTAAAGGAAAAGCACATATGGAAGCAATATAAATAAACAATAAAAAAAATACTTCCATTAGGCATAAAAGCTCAAATTTTCAAAAACAAATCTACTCCATGCTAGTATCCTCCGTATTGAGCTCAAGCTCATTTGTTACAGAGGGCACTGCAAGAAGTGAATACTTATAGACTACATACAAAAATAATACAAATAAACACAAAAATATTGTTACAAAAATAGAACTATATGCATTGTCATTCAAGCACAAATGAAAATTCTGAAATCAAAATAGTAGTTTTTTAATTCCGCCAGCATCTCGTCCCCTAATAGTTTCGGTTGTGACGTTTCGGACACATACTCCTAGTGTTCACTCGTGTACAAGAGGATAAAAAATATCCGGGTTTTTTAGAGCTACAAATCGAGCGCACCCTATAAATCGGTATATTTTTAACTCCACTTTGTTTTGGATTTTTTCGGGGTTTTTTTGACATCTGAGTTTTGTTTTGAAAAAACTCTATTTTTAATAGCCGGCTAAACTTGATTCAATCATAAACATTTTCGTTAATATTTTATTAAAATTTAAACATCACTTTAGGAAATATATCACTATATTAAATTCACTGGTAAAGGAAATTGACGTTTAAAATACTGAACTCCAAATTTATATGCCAAGCTAAAAATAAACGCGTTCACTCGTGTAATAAAAATAAATTGGGATATTTTACTGATGTGAAGTTAGTCGGGGTAAAATATGTCAAAAATATACCGATTTTTTATGTCAGTAACCCGGCGTCTACACTATGCAAATCCACTGATATTTTCTATCATGATAATTTATGAATGTATGTGTGTTTTCAATGTATTGATAAATTTTTTTTGCATCAAATATCATGTCTGGGCAATTTTGCTATCATGATAATTAATTTAAAATGTCAATTTTGTTAATTGTCAAAATAATATTTTTTTTTTGGATTTATTTTATTTGCTTGGCTTGACCGTCACCATTCACATCACCAAAACACAAAAATTAAAGTATGAAAACACAAAAATTAAAGTATATTAATATGATAATTAAAGTAAATTAATATAGTCTTCATCAATTAGACAAGCGTCATTCGCAGCAGTTCCGGTTTTCTGGAAATGATTTCTTTGATGGTGGAGGCCTTACATTTTATTTAGAATTGTACATACTATTTGAAGAGAAAGGTGGTGAAGTAATGGTTGTACTGGATAGTATAGCTGCAATATCAGAATCATTTAGATAATTAATTGAGATTTCTGAATTTTGTAGAAACAAACTGTGCTGGCCATCATCGTTGATGACATTACTTTTCGGTTGAGAAGAAGCACTCTTTGGTGGCAATATATATTTGGTTAATGGAGTAGCGTTAGACAAGGCAATCACTTCATCCATTAATTTTAGTTCTTCAAATAAAAACCATTTTGGGTCCTCTCCATCATAGGCGCTGCCCAATTTTTTTTCCTGCAATCTTTTTTTTTGTTGTACGTAAGTGTTTCGTAAGTTACGTATTTTCTTTTTAATTTTTTCTACATCATTGGTCAGTTCTTCTGAAATTTCTGAAATTTTTGCAAGTGCAGAATTTTTCAAATCAGTTCTTCTATAACTTCTGGTCGAAATTGTTCACAAACACTCATTTTTTCTATATAAATCGATTATTTAACTGCACTTTCCGTCGAAAAAAGTGACATTTTTATTAAATAGTGTAAACATAGAATAACATAAATAAAAAATAAAAATTAAAAATACGGGGTTTTCAGTTTTAATGAATTTCATATGAATGGGTACTGTCAATACGTCTTTACTCTAAAATTAATATTTATAATGAGGAAACCTAACCTCAAAACTTGACATTTCGTAATAATTTCATAATAATTTATCGTGAAATAGCCTCCTAATAATTTGCTGATAGTGTCAAAATTTGTATAACATACTCACACATACACTGACAAATTTGATATCATGATAGAAAATATCAGTGGATTTGCATAGTGTAGACGACGGGTAAACCATCAGTGAACACGCTGACTTGCACCAAATTGTTCCCCCAATTTTTATTTACATACATACATAAGCACAATTTTAATTGTATCGAGTTTCGTCCAGTCTCGAATAATCGCAACACTTTTCATACAGGATCTTATTTTAAGTCGAAAGCAAAACTAAGTCAAAGTCGAAACTAAATATAAGTTTTTACTTCGAAAAATGACAAAAAAAGTCGAATTTTGTTATACTCTACTGTTTTGCGAACTTGTACTAGAACAGCTAACTTCACTCTTGTCTTATAGAAAAAAAATTTAGGAACACGATTTTACAAGGCAGTGTCCCTATATTGATACTATTTAATATTTGGTACGTCCATGTTGCTTTTGATACTTACACCATTAAAAATGACAATTATTGTAGAGGCAGTCTCGACTCGAGTAGGGTTGAGAATGACGTTTGTAACAATGTAGAGTTCGTGAACGAAAAACGCACGTGTTCATTGTTACAATTTTTTCATGGACGATTTTGAGCTGTCATTGTTAACAATAGGCGTTTTTGGAAATATCACTTGGTAACTTGGTCTGACAAACAATTACAATCATTTCTGACAAACAATTACCAAATCTATTTCCGAACATGTAGAGTAACTTTAGGGTAATAAGCTTTTAGTTGTTTTTTTTTAAATTCTTTCTTTCTGACAATTTGTTTTTTTAGTAGTGTCAGAAAAATTAAAGCACAAACTTTCCAAGCATAAACTATTAAAAAAATACATCAAAAATTTACTTATCTTTTCAAATACGTATTGCATTTTGTTGAATATAAATATTACCACGCGAAATGTAATTTTAATTTTTGTATAGCCAGGGTAAATTGAGTAACTTTTGTTATTTATTTCATTTATTTTATATCCCTTTCGTGTTTTACTAACACAATTGTGCGAGTAGGGCAAAAGTACCATGTCAAAAATGTAACGCCATTACATGCTATGATTTTTTTATTCACACAATTGTGTGGTTTGGATTTCAATTGAGCCATTTTTTTTTATTTTTTGGTTGAGAAAGGGATATAATAACTTTAAATAAAATTATCTAAGGCGATAACCTAACAAATTCATTCAAAAATTGTCAAAAATAAACAATAACAACAAATATTTGAGCAAAATTATTGCTCATACTTCCGGTTATTTTTTGTTACTATGTTGGTACGACTAAGATTATTGCTCAAAAGATGGAAATATTTTAACTAAAGCTGGGGTGGGATGTTGTAACATCACTTTTTTCGATATTTATCGAATATTATATCTCTTTTTCGTAAAACAAAATTACATGTCGTTTCACTTTTCAATTTTGCTTTCTATATTGCGATCGCACACTACTAGAATAAATTATTTATTTATCTCTTTTTTGTTTTTCGATAAAGTATCACTCTTAAAATAAGTAGGTGATACAAAAAGAGTAGATCGACATAATGTTTTATTCGAATAGGTAGAGATCGCAATAAAAGCAATGTAATTGAAAAATGGGAAAACGATAAATTTAATTTGTGATGAAAGAGATGTAATAGTAGTTACAGAGCTCTCACAATAAAAAAAACTTTTCCTTTTGCCTTACAAGTTTGTTTGAAAATAAAACTTGAGAAAAAAAAAAATTTTCGTTTTTACCTTAAGAAAAAAGTTAGCAAACTCTAAACTTTTGCCTTAAGAAAAGACTAATGAAGTTAGCCAAATTTCAAAATCAGGGTTTTTGTTGTCATTTTCCAGACAAAACGCCTTGAAAAGCAAATAAGAACTATTTTATCGGTTTGATATATCTTAAAATTATAATTAATAATTCAAAATACAATTTCAAAAATATCATTAGTATGAAGATAAATAAAACGAAGTAGGTTTCAATTTATTTTTTTTTTGCTCATTGCGAGAGGTACTCTTAAGGTAAAAGTTTAAGGCAAAAGGTAAAGGCAAATTTTTTTTCTATTGTGAGAGCTCTGTTATAGTATCGAAAACAGTGATGTTACAACATCTCACCCCTGGATTAAATTTGGCGGGGTTTAGTTGAATATGAAAGATTTGATTGGTTGAAGAGTTGGATAATAAATAATCCTGTTCCGTGAACTCAGCATAAAACGAAATGAAAGAAGCAAAATTTTTTGTGTACATTTTTCTTGTGTTCAATTTTGGCTAATTAAATAATTAATTATTTTTATTTATAATATAAATAATATATAAATTAATAATTAATTATTTTTATTTATAATATGTGTAAAAATAATCATATATTTGTCTTAATTATTTCCAACAAATTATATTGCATACGATGCGAAATATGCGAAAACATTTCAAAAATGATATATTTTTGTCAATTTTGTTACATATCCATAGCCTCATTCCACTCGAGATTTTAGTTTTTTTGATTATTTTTTCAAGGCCAACCACTCATGCTACACACGATTTTGGTTTCTGGTTTTAAACTAAGTAATAGATTTTTATTGTTAATTTAACTCTTTATTTTATATTAAAACAACAATTTTTTTTGTATTGTTTTATTCTGTTCTCTCGAAAATAAATTATAAACAATAATCTACATATCAAAAATGCCCTTAAATTTTTTTATTTTCATTTCTATTTTTTCATTTCGGGCTCACGTAATAATTTTGTAAAGGGCAAAAGAAACGAAAAAAAATCGTTTCTTTCAGCGTGTTCACTGATGGTTTTCTGACATAAAAAATCGGTATATTTTTGACATATTTTACCCCGACTAACTTCACATCAGTAAAATATCCCATTTTTTTTTTATTACACGAGTGAACGCGTTTATTTTTAGCTTGGCATATAAATTTGGCAGTTCAGTATTTTAAACGTCAATTTCCTTTACCAGTGAATTTAATATAGTGATATATTTCCTAAAGTGATGTTTAAATTTTAATAAAATATTAACAAAAATGTTTATGATTGAATCAAGTTTAGCCGGGTATTAAAAATTGAGTTTTTTCAAAACAAAATTCAGATGTCAAAAAAACCCCGAAAAAATCCAAAACAAAGTGGAGTTAAAAATATACCGAATTATAGGATGCGCTCGGTTTGTATCTAAAAAAAAACCCGGATATTTTTTATACTCTTGTACACGAGTGAACACTAGGTTTGATATACTACGTATATATTAAGAATTCAATCCGGATTGAACCCGGATCGAAATTTCAATATATCCCAAGTATTTTTACTTTCATTTTTTCTGGCGATATTCGTACTTAAGTACTAAACTTAGTCTAGTATTTTTCTAAGTTTGAGCATATATTAAATAACTTATATATACGACATTCGTGTTCTTTTTTTCTCTTAGCTTATCGCCGTAATTAGATTTTTTGTCACGTTGTCGCTTTTGTTGTTTTTTCGAACTTCGAAAAAATATTCGAAGTAAAATCAAATTGTCAATGCCATTTCAGCTGAGTAATCCAAATTTAAAAGTTCGGTGGTTGACTTTTGTACATCTTTACTCAAGGTTCCTTTCGTTTTAATATTTCTTAAGATTTTTTCGCTAATCTGCTGTTTGGATTTCAGGTCTAAACGAGTATTTTTTAATTTTTGGAATGTCTCAACTTGAAAACGTTTCAACTTTCTTAATAAACATAACGGAATTTGTTCAAAAATATTTACGTATTGTTCTAGGATTTTTATATAATTCGAGCAGCCACCTGATTGGGTACTTTCCATATTCACTGAACAGGACAGATTATCATTAGATGCAATAGTGTCAGCGCTACAGCTGAACAATTTAACGGGAGAATAAGCATCCTTTGGCTAACTTTTCAAGATTTGTCTCTAATTCATCCTGGACGGACTTCAACAAGCTATTTCCTGTGAGTAGCTTAAGCTTATCATCTATATTAAGCGGCGTTTCAGGATCCTCTCCTTCGGAAACATTAAACATCGATTTTTCATAGAGAATTTTGATGTCGTAGATGATTGAATTCGGTAACTTTTCCAACTTTCCCCCGACTGAAATAGCATATTAAGAACAATAATTAATACTTAAGTGTATCTGTAAAATTGACGATATACTCACATTGCATTCGTCTGTATCACCATTTATTATTTATGTATTCTAGCATCTTTCTAGCATTTTCACAGACTATGAGGCCACTAAAATTTAATTGAGAACGTTTTTGACATGACAATGACAGTACTTGTTTACTTTTTTTTTTACCTACACACAGTTTTTTGCCCTAGCTGTGTTGATTTTCGAATTTTTTTCGAACTTATACTAAAACACCTAACTTCACTCTTAGCTTATAGAAAAATATTTTGGAACACGATTTTACAAGGCAGTGTCTTATATTGATACTATTTAATATTTGGTTTGAGTTGCAATTTATTAAAATAAAACGTATGAAGCGTGTCGCGAAAATTCGAAACTGGACGAAACTCATTATAAACATTTTATTGCATGTGTATGCGTATTGAGAAATATTTGGCGGGAACAATTGTGCTTGTGTTTGTTAAAACGGCAATTTCAAATTTTGGTTGTAAAATTAAATGTTTTTAAAGAAATATTTTTGTTTTTGTAATATAAAATGATTTATTAAATTCATTATTGATTACTTTGGACATACATATAAGTATATACATTTCGATTTCGAATTATTCAGTTTTTTAATTTCTAATATTTACACTATATATTTTTTTTTAATAATTTTCCTTGTTTGTGTTTTATACAAAACCAACAACAATATAAAGCCATGCTAATGCAACAAATACAGAAAAAACTACACTATAGATAGTTGTATTAGAACATATGTGTACATTGTGTGTGCGCACTAGTTAAATAAATAGTGGTGCGAAAAAAAAAATTAACATGGGATATTTAGTGTATCCAACACAATCTTCTGTAGTTTTTTGCATATTGGTATCTGCGTTTCAGACTTTGTTCAGGGCTTTTAATTGTTGTTGGTTTTATATAATAAAAGTAATTTGTGGATATTAAATCGGTTTCGATAGAGTTCGTAAATTTTTCCATAGTACAATCTAAAATGTTGAAAATAATATTATAATTATTAAATTTAACACGGAGTAACGTAAACCATACCTCACATTATCTTTATTGACCGTTAAACCTAAACTTGCAGCTAAGCTCTTCGGTGAGCAGCTCTGTAAAGTTTGCCCTAATGCACTTTTTTAGTTCGTGGCCATCTTGCTCCATAAATAATGATTTCTAAATATAAAATAGGAAAACAAAATATAAGATTGTACCAAATTATCTCGAATGAATCTTTACATTACCAATTGTTTTACAGCCTCCCTATCTTCAATTAAATTAATATCAAAGTTGACAAATGTATCCGCATCGTTAAAAGTTACTATAAACTTAGCGTTCTCACAATAAACTAAATAACGCCATTTGTATACGCATATGTATATAATACTTATACGCTACAAACACTATCATTATAATGTGAAGTTTAACTTTCGTTAATTTTGGATGAAAACGAAGGAAAATACTGTGCTCAATTTTTACTTTCGTTTTGTTATACTTGGGATACGGGATCGAGTCATCTTCGCGTTAACTCGATTCGATCCACCAAATTTGTAGAATCGAGTTAACTCAATCCTTATAAACGCCAATATATACGGAATCGAGTCGAAAAACAACAACAACAAATTATTATAAAAATATTAATAATAAAACAACGCCATTTTTATTTCGTTTACGATTATTTGCGTATATATATAAAATTTTTTAAATATTTTTATTTTTATTTTAATTTAAATAAATATAGAAATATGTATTTAGAAATTTTTTTGACGTTTATCTCAACTCGGTTTCGATTCGATCCCAACATAATCCGCCAATATATACACTAGAAAAGATAATTCAGTTTCTATCCAAAGTTAACTCTAAGTTGATTCGATCCGGATTGAATCCCTAATATGTACGTAGTAATATCGAATGTTGAACCATCGTGCATATCCACACTAGGGTAGCTTTTATCTTGTATCTTTTTCGTTTCTTTCCACTTTACCAATAAAATCGGTTTTGCCTGCACCGCAATTTTTTGAATTTTTGGTAAAGGGGAAACAAACGAAGAAGTTACCGGATACCAGTTATCCTATTGTGGCATCAGCCATCCATATTGCCCCTTTATCAACAAAAAAAAATAAAAAAATGGCTCAATTAAAGTTGAGATTTGAGAATTAAAGTTAAAACCACTCAATTGTGTGAGTAAAAAATCATATACTACGTATATATTAGGGATTCAATCTGGATCGAATCAACTTAGAGTTAACTTTGGATTGAAACTGAATTATCTTTTCTAGCGTATATATTGGCGGATTATGTTGGGATCGAATCGAAACCGAGTTGAGATAAACGTCAAAAAAAAAAATTTCTAAATACATATTTCTATATTTATTTAAATTAAAACAAAAATAAAAATATTTAAAAAATTTTATATATATACGCAAATAATCGTAACGAAATAAAAATGGCGTTGTTTTATTATTAATATTTTTATAATAATTTATTGTTGTTGTTTTTCGACTCAATTCCGTATATATTGGCGTTTATAAGGATTGAGTTAACTCGATTCTACAAATTTGGTGGATCGAATCGAGTTAACGCGAAGATGACTCGATCCCGTATATATTGAAATTTCGATCCGGGTTCAATCCGGATTGAATTCTTAATATATACGTAGTAATAGCAAAGAGGACAAGGTAAGAGGAGTATTTGTGTGGACGAAAAATGGTAAAAAATATTCTTTACATTTTTTCGTGAAATCTTTAAAATGCGATTAAATGAATAAGAATATTATATTGGTATGTATGTCTCTTTTTAACAAAGACCGTAAAACAAAAAATAAATAAAACACGCCTAGCGTATAAAACAATAGATTTAAATGCGACACGAAAAAATAAAAGATAAACGACTATGTTTATTCTTCTTCTTCTTTCGATGCAGTTCTTTTCCCATCACCTATTTGTATCCCCTCCAGTTTTATGATATTTTTAAAATTAGGTTGGATACCGAAGAAACAAAAAATAAATTTTTGGGAAATGACACAAATACTAATTTAATCAGATGAACAAGTTTTGCGATAGTAAATATTCTATCAAAAATGTAAATGATTTTTAATTTCTGTTTTAAAATTATGTCAACTAAAATCATTATCATCAATTATTAAAATGAAACTCTAATACAAATCTCTAAATGTGCAATGCCAAATTTCGTTTTAAAATTTACCCAACCAATAGTTTTTCTTATTCAAGTTAGTTAGTTCATGCTGAAAATTATTTCCCGATCTTCAATAAGAATAAATAAACATAAAAATCTGAAATTTATACATTCAATGTCATTGAAGGACATTTATATTTTGTTAAAACGACGATGTCGAATTATCTTTGTTTTGCTTGATCCTTCGGAAAGCAATATTGTTCAGTCGCTTAATGTTGTGTTGGTTAGGGCATTCCAACATTTGCGTGTTTTTTTTATTTTATTTCGTTAAAATAATATAAGTATGCAATTGGAAAGCACTAATTGTCTTTTATTGTTTGTTGTATAGAATTTAGAAAATGTAACACACACATAAACGATTTTTGCATGTAACTTTTAATGTACACATTGTCCTATTTCATTTTGGATTTTAATAAATATCTAAAACCTTATGACGAAGGGAGAAACCAGATCATTTAAAATCAGTTCACCTATTCTCTATATTACTCGTATGTATACGATCTACAAGTGCATCTACTACTTTTACATAGTCATATAAATGTATGTTTGTATGTTTTATATGCGCGTTTTCAAATTTGAATTTTTTTTTGAATTATTGTATATACCACACGCAATAAATGATAACTCCAAAATGTTGTCATACCTAAATTATTTAGTACTATTTATTGTAGCTAAATTTGATGTATAATTATTCCAGTCTGTATTGTGATTTTCAATTTAAACAGTTGATTTAGTTTTCATTACGAAAACAAAACAAATACCAATGCGTGATAAATCAGTGTATATAAACTTATAGAAAACCTGCATACATATAAATAAATAGTTTTTTTTTGGTTTTTGTGTGCGAATATGTATATTGTGTACTTAGGTTTAATTTTTCTTCATTTGTTAAAAATTAAAAAATTCCCACTATTTCATCAATACTTTCAAAATGCAGCTCTCCTACTCTCGTTTATAATAAAATACTCCGTTATTTCAATACCAAATTGTCTGCTGCGTGTTTAATACATAGCAAATAAGAAAAAACAAATTTTTAGTTTTTTTTTGTATATTATACAGTAAGTGACTTAAGATTTTTAAAGTATCGATTTCCAATGTTTATAAATCTTTAAAATAAAAATAAATTTTTAAGTGACTTACTGTACATAATATCGACATAAACTAATATAAATAAAATGAACAAAATACAATGAAAATGTTAAGCAACGCGTTTTAATATTTGTATTATTTTTGTTTAGTTTTTGATTATTTACCCTCCAAAATACGAAACGAAGTAAAACAGCAGGAGTCATAAACAACAGAAAGAAACAAATGTATATTCACCTTTCATAACTTCGCATTAAAATCTCAAAACAAATCCGAAATTGAAATGCATACACATGGTTTTACTGATGACAATCTCTCTCTTTTTAAATTCTTGCTCAGTGGTAATAGTACGTTATGGCGTTTTTGATAAAAAATTTCGCTTGAATTGAAGTACAACCAACACAATTGTATGTATAGTTATAATGTTTTTTTTCGGACGAAATAAGTTTGAAAAGAATGCGCAAATGTGTAAGTTGGTTCAAAACACAAACAAAAATAAATTTTTGACATGGTACTTTTGCAGGACCCACACACTTGTGTTAGTAAATCACATTCACACGCGTGATATCCACACTAGGGTAACTTTTATCGGGTAACTTTTTCGTTTCTTTCTCCAACCAATAAAATCACTTTGGTTAGGGCTACAATCACCAAATTTGTATAGGCTTCTCGTCACAAATAAACAACTGACCTCTAAAAGGTCGTACCGCTCTTCTAAGTGGTCCAAAACGGAGCACAACTTAAGAACTTAAGTCTGACTGGTTGAGGCATGAGTGAAGCCAGAAGCTGAAGCCGTGTGTGGCTTGGCCCGATTTCTATTTCTATTTGACATTTCTAACAACGACAACCATTTTTTGCCTTTTTTTTTGCACTGCAGTGAACTGCACTCTAGTATATAGTTCATGTTCTATGTTGGAGACAAATCAACAATCAAAAGTTCAAAGTAATTGTTAATTAATTGTTACATATAACTTGTAAGTATTATTTACTCAACTTTTATTTGTAACATGACTATTTAATGTGATGTTTAATATGTCGTAATTTAGTAAAGAAAATTCACACCTTGAATAAAATTGAGGTTAAGGCAGAGAAGAGGAAATTGTTTAACAAAAAACTATTTAGTTTACAATTAAGTTCATAATGTCTATGATTAATGATGTAAAAGTACTAAATCAGACACATGCGTCACAAATATTATGTGCAGGTCAAACTGTGTTAGCCAAACCATTGCATATACAGAGGTTGGAAGCTGCTTTAAATATGACGCCTTTCATGAAATACGCCCAAAATATTATTGCAAAGCCATTGTCGAGCAGTGAAGATGAAACGGATCATGATTTGGGACCTGGCGATAGAATCCAAAATGGTATTGTAACAACACGTAAAGAACGATATGATGATAAGTTTTATATCTACAATTTATCTCAAATTGGATCTCAACGAAAGTGGTTACAAGATATACTTCTAAGTGACACAGAGACAGAATCGGAAATCTCAGATGAAGATACTTGTATTCGTGGAATGCTTAAACATCATATTCGTGAACAGAAAATTCGTGCAAAATACTATCGGAATGCTAATGTAAGTACCCTAGGGAATCCAAGTCGGTTCTACCCGACTTCTTGTAGTTGGGCAATTACTCACCTCCAGAGACACCCGAAACCATCGGGCATCGCCGCAAACAACCGAAACCGACAACCCTCCTATGCATCTGAACGAAGATGGAAAAAACATAAACGTATATACTACGGAATCCAATTACCCGACTAGGGAGTCCAATTACCCGAATTTCGGGTACCCGACTTTCGGTTCCGTTTTTTTACCATTACCCCACCGGTTTCTACAAACATACGTTTCTATTTTTTTCCATTTTCGTTAAGATGCATAGGAGGGTTGTCGATTTCGGTTGTTTGTAGCATTTCCCGAAGGTTTCGGGTGTCTCTGGGGGGGTAAGTAATTGCCCAACTACACGAATTCGGGTAGAACCGACTTGGATTCCCGTCTATAATTTTAAAATATAAATAATTTTAATTCAATAAATAAAATAAGTGAATACTTAAAATAATAGAATTTTCTAATTCTGGTTTCGTTAGAACTCTCAATACGGGTATTTTGGCGCTGGATTGCTCTCCAATTATGACATGTTTACAGAACATCAACGGTCTATTACCGGGTTGAAAAAGCGAAAAAGGACGAAAAAGGCAGAGAAATTAAAAAAATTAAAAACCAAAATTAAATCTGAAATTTTAAGTCTAAAGGAAGAAAGTACTATGAGCAAAATAAAGCAATTAGCTGAAGTTCCTGGAAATAGTAATAACGATGAAATGGAATTTGATGATCACAATAGTTTAATCAAATATGAGTTAGATTACGAGTATGATTCAAAACCCCAAAGTCCAGTCGGTGGTATCCCTGGAAAACGTTCTCGAAAAAGTAAGTTAGCGGCTAAAACTCCTGAAGTAATGGCAGCTAGAAGGCGAAAAGTGTGGCAATTAATGGCTAAAAAGGAACTGGGGAAAATTCAACGAGCCAAAACAAATAATCATAAAGAAATTTTAACTAATTGTAAAAAGGTAGCGGCGCTTTGTATGAAAATTTCTCGACAAAAGGCAATGCAGTCCCAAAAAAATATGAAAGAAACTATTTGGAGAGCAAAACGTCTTACGCGTGAAATGCAAGGTTATTGGAAACGTTATGATAGGGTGGAACGTGAAACGCGACGACGTATGGAGAAGGAAGCTGAAGAGCAAAGAAAAATGGATGTTGAATTAATTGAAGCTAAACGACAACAACGTAAATTAAATTTTCTGATAACCCAAACTGAGTTGTATGCACACTTTATGTCGAAAAAATTAGGTAACGGAAGTGAAGAAGAACAGTTAAGAATTTTGAATCAACTGGATGAGGAGGTAAATCCTAGATTGGCGGCAATCGACGACTACGATTCGGAATTGATGAAACAAATTGCGCAAAAGAACGCTTCCGATGCTTTTTTGACAGAACGAGCAAGAACCAGACAATTTGATGTTACGTCAGGAGGGATTTGCGATTTTTTAAATTTAGAAGCCGATCAACCTCAGCCGGACATGTTCCAAGGCTTATTAAAAGGTTATCAAATAAAAGGAATGACGTGGTTGGCTAATTTATATGATCAGGGTATTAGTGGAATATTGGCCGATGAAATGGGACTGGGTAAAACTGTACAGTCAATTGCATTTCTATGCCATATTGCTGAAAAATATGGAGTTTGGGGTCCATTTTTAATAATATCCCCTGCTTCTACATTACACAATTGGCAACAAGAGATGGCACGTTTCGTTCCAGATTTTAGAGTCGTGCCGTATTGGGGATCACCTAATGAACGAAAAATACTGCGACAATTTTGGGAACAGAAAGATTTACATACACGAGATGCAAGTTTTCACGTTGTTATAACCAGTTACCAGTTGGTAGTATCAGATTATAAGTATTTTAACCGGATAAAATGGCAATATATGATATTGGATGAGGCTCAAGTACGTTATATGATAAATTTTTTGATTGGCTGTTCTAACAAACCATTCTACTTTTTTTATTTTCCAGGCAATCAAAAGTTCCACTTCCGTGCGGTGGAAATTACTTCTTGGTTTTAATTGTCGAAACCGTTTGTTACTAAGCGGGACACCCATCCAAAATAGTATGGCTGAACTGTGGGCTCTGCTTCATTTTATAATGCCAACTTTATTCGATTCTCATGATGAGTTTAACGAATGGTTTTCCAAAGATATCGAAAGCCATGCTGAAAATAAAACTGGAATTGATGAAAGGCAAATTTCACGTTTGCATATGATCTTAAAACCATTTATGTTGCGTCGTATTAAAAAAGATGTAGAAAATGAATTGAGTGATAAGATCGAGATTATGGTTTACTGTCCATTAACTACTCGGCAAAAATTATTGTATGTTGCATTGAAAAAAAAAATCCGAATAGAGGATTTACTTCATTACACAGTGGGTGGCGAAGGTAATTCAGTGGATAAAAATTTCACTTCAAATTTAATGAATTTGGTCATGCAGTTCCGTAAAGTATGTAATCATCCAGAGTTATTTGAGCGACGAGATGCAAAAAGTCCACTTTACATGAAGTGTCTTGAGTATATAATGCCACGTTTAATTTTCGATGAATGTTTAATTTATCGACAAATTCCCAGTAAACGCCATTTGCTTTACAATAAATTTAATATTTTTAAGGCACACAACGTGAATATTTCATTGACCTCGGGTGCAGATAAACATTACATCGACCTTAATACGTCATCGTTTTCATTTTCTCGTTTTATAAATTTATCACCTCAAGAATTAGAACATTTATCACTGGATAATTTGATATATTTTTTTTCTTCACGTACAAACGACGGAAGTGTATTTAGAACTATTAAATCTTAGACGGTTTTTGGCGTTCTGACAATATACCATTACTCTCGAATAATACCTTTTTATTACTCGAACCCTCTTGTGAGAAAAAATTGAACAAGAATTATATGAAATTCAGTAATACATTACTAAGCGACATTTTATTCTGTTCATTGGAATCCAGGGAGAATGTGATTTATTCATTTACAAACCACACAATATATTCAATGCCTGAGACCATGGAACATCGTATTATAAGAAGTAAAAATTACCGGCATACGAATAATTATAATATGTCGCCTCATGAGTTGGTAGATTTGGATATACCAATTGAAGATGATTTGAATCAAGCAACGCTTCTCCAACATAAGACCGGAAGGTCTGGAAAACCGTTCCTTATTTCTCATTCAAACACTACAATTCTTGCGGAATTTCCTTATGTTCCAAGAATACCAAGGCAAATGCCTTGTCAACCCACCTCGTTACCAAATTTCCTTTATGGTATTGGGCCAAAAGTGCAGAGCAGCGTGAGAAAAGTTTAGTGAGTATAATCTTTTAGTTTTATTATATTTGTGTAATAAACATACAGAAACGGTTATTTTGCAGCTGTGACAGCCGTGCTGCGCAATGGAGCGCTATGCGTCACGAGGGATGTGAGAATAATGAAGGGCGTCATATTGTTCATAAGGGATTAGATAAAATTAAGCCAAAATATGGGTGGTCGAATATTATTATTCCAGATAAGCAGACGTTGGTTTCGGACGCGGGGAAGTTGTATGTTCTGGATAATTTATTATCACGTTTAAAGCAACAAGGACATCGAGTTCTTATTTATTCACAAATGACCAAAATGATTGATCTGCTTGAGGTTAGTTTTGGATGTTCCTAATTTTCATCATTCTAATAATAGTTCTTAATTTTTAAAGGAGTATATGTGGCACAGGAAACATCGGTACATGCGATTAGATGGTTCAAGCAAAATTTCAGCACGTCGCGATATGGTAGCGGATTTCCAAAATCGTGCTGATATATTTGTATTTCTTTTATCGACGCGTGCGGGAGGCTTAGGAATAAATTTGACTGCTGCGGACACTGTAAGTAAAAATTTAATGGTCTTTAGTTTTAAATAAATTTAAAGTTTGACAAAGGTAGGCGTATTAGTTGAGAGTGTTTGTCTGTTTTTATCCTCTTCACAGCCAGATGATTTAACTGAACTGGGTGCAAATGCTTATTTCGAAATTTTTAGTTTAATTTTATTTATTTATTTATAAGTAATATTTTAAATTTCTTCTATAATAATAAGCACAATATTCATTAGTAATACACACTTTTAAGTGTTGGCTGGTGTCAGTTTCATATACCACGTTATGTTACGGCTAAATAACTTGGTAAATGAGAGAATAAATATTCGAAACAACTGTTTGAAACCGGTTAAATGAAGGTCATACGCGTTTATTTCGCGAAATGGAGTATCCCATAATATGGATGTTAAACACCACTCGACGGTTTCGAGCACACGGAAAGTGGTTGCGCCTCCTTCCCCCTTAATCTACCCAAAGTAAATAAACAAGACTATGGATATTTGGAATATGGTACAAATAAACATGTCGAGGGTAAAATCAACTTTTACAACTAACTATACTAATCGTGAAAACGATTTAAAAAAAATTTAATTTTCACATTTCTCGATTTCTATAACATATACCCAATATGTTATTGGAATCACATATTATTCTTACGACATCTATTTCCCCAAAATTATCCAATTTTTAAATTTTCGAGTGAACTCTATAATTTGGTAACGATAACAAAATTGAGTTTCGCACAAAAAATTGTGAATAAAATTTGCCCTCATAAGGTCATATATTTTATAGATATTTTAAGTTTTAAACACTTTCTTAATTTTGTGATATACATATTTTTTATTTTATTTTATATAAAAAATAACAACTAGTTTCGAGCTATCTGCTCATCATCAGGTTGATTTAAAACTTAATAAAAAGTAAACTTAAGAAAATTAAAAACATATTAGAATTATATACTACATAATTATCTAATCATAATATGATATATTATAACGTTATATTATAACGTGTTCTCTTTTGATGTATCGTTCAGTATATCCCTTTTCCTGCCAGACAAAAGTTTCTTTGCTTCAATTTAAGTTCAATTTATTTAAAAAAACAAATGTGTGTGTAAAAAATGACAGGTTGCAATATCTTCGGGATTTTAACGGCTATAGTTAAATCGGAATTATTTTTGAAAAAAACATTATAATTTAATAACATATAAATTATTATATTAATTATGTTACTATTATTTTAGTAATCGGCACGTCGTCGGCACCTAGAACACTACAAATTTATTCCCGAAGCATTTTTTCCTTGTTGGAATTCGTTCAGAATGCAGTGCCGAATGTGCGTTTATCAGTTGTCACCCTAAACTCTGCTATTCTGAGGGGTTATGTAACTCACGGTGACTTGACACGCAAGAAATTTTCAAGTTTTTTTTAGCTTTCGTAAAATCGGATAATTTTGTTTCGTACAATCGGATGTGGCAAAATCGGGTATCGTATTATTTATTTTATGTAATATGGATAGGTTATTGTCTAGGTCGACGAATGTATAACCTTAGAATAAGAGACTGAGAGTGAATGATTGCAGCTGTCCAGTGAGTAAAATTCGGAGGGTAAAAGAGAAAGCATATAAATCAACGGGTCGTATTTAGAATTTGCTCGATCCAAATTTAAAACTACACAAATTCACAATTATTTTTATTCGAATATAGTACGCATTAATTGTTTTTATTTTCGGTAAAAAAATTATACTTATAGTATGTATTCCAAAATAAAAAGTAATTATGTAAGATTTAAATTCTTTTTGTATAACTATTGTTCTTGATGTGGAATGCGTCGTTGGACAAAAGAATTTAAATCTTAGAACAGGTCTTTGGGTTTTACCAAATATAGTTTTACCCATATAAAGTTTGCTATTTCATTTGAGGCACGTCAGAGCAGGATGGTTATATAAAAAAGCATATGGCTTACTCATATTTCAAAACGAAAAACCCCAATCAGCTGTTTATTTATGTGCGCATTGACAACCTATATATATATATATATATATATATATATATATATATATATATATATATATATATATTTATATATATATATATATATATATATATATATATATATATATATATATATATATATATATATATATATATATATATATATATATATATATATATATATATATATATATATATATATATATATATATATATATATATATATATATATATATATATATATATATATATATATATATATATATATATATATATATATATATATATATATATATATATATATATATATATATATATATATATATATATATATATATATATATATATATATATATATATATATATATATATATATATATATATATATATATATATATATATATATATATATATATATATATATATATATATATATATATATATATATATATATATATATATATATATATATATATATATATATATATATATATATATATATATATATAATATATATATATATATATATATATATATATATATATATATATATATATATATATATATATATATATATATATATATATATATATATATATATATATATATATAATATATATATATATATATATATATATATATATATATATATATATATATATATATATATATATATATATATATATATATAATATATATATATATATATATAATATATATAATATATAATATATATAATATATATAATATATATAATATATATAATATATATAATATATATAATATATATAATATATATAATATATATAATATATATAATATATATAATATATATAATATATATAATATATATAATATATATAATATATATAATATATATAATATATATAATATATATAATATATATAATATATATAATATATATATATATAATATTAT
>OW052221.1:155964269-156169269 GCA_932526605.1 Nephrotoma flavescens | reverse complement strand
ATTATTGAATTTATTAACTGCAATGGATGAACCAATAAACGAATCTAAATACAAAAAATCACATAAAAATCTACTTAAATCGGCATATATTGTTCAGGACGTATGCGATATAAAAAGGGAAATCACATTAAACATAAATATTAAAGGCAAAAAGAACTAAAATAATTTAGAAAACAAAAGCATTAATGTTGTTGCATTTTTAAAAATCAGTGATTCTATCCATTTCTCTGTAAAGATTGTTTTAACAGTGATGTCTCATCTAAAATATAGATAAACGGACTCGTGTAACTCACTCGTGTACACTTACTCTACAAAAAAATTAACCGTTACAGAAAAGTTGGATTCGATTAAAAATGAAATGCTGTTACAGTCACAATTCTACAATGGCGATCGGTTTCATCGGAGCAATTTTTCAAGATCGGTTCCTATAAAAATTTCTTCCTGCAGTCCGACCGTTTCAAGAAACGGAGCTTGGAATAGAACCAGAAGGAATAAAATGTTTATTGCTTCTGGACAATGCATCTTCTCATCCATCGGTGATAACAGTTAAAAAAAAAAAATATTATTTTTATATAACGGACAATCAGCTATAACGGATTGCCCTCGTCCGAATTAGTCCGGTATATCGATTTTTTACTGTATCACTTCATTGTGATCACATATCGTCAATTTTAATTCATTTACTCCATCTGTGCAAATAAATAGGTAAATTTAGCAATCTTGCTTAAAAATAATTATTCGTCGGAAATAATTAATTTTTACATAAAGATTTAATATTTGGTGCTGTATTCTTTAAATAAGAAGTAATATTACAATAATTAAATTAATATTGTGCAGTGAAAATGTGCAACCAAAAACTATATTACACCTTATATAAATGAGTTGTGTACGAAATAATAGCAAATTCTTTAAAAAAAGTGTAAAACAAATTTTGGAGAAAATGAACGTACTACTTTGACCGATTTAGAGAGACTGATTTTTTTTAAAAGTAATTTTTCATGTTTCTCTCTGCTGCTGCCTGGTTAATATTCGGCGAACGTTGACTTACCGTTGCGTCATCATTTTTGCTATTCCTGAATACGATACGAATCTTCTTACTATACGAAAATAAATTGGTATTCCTGAATACGAACATGCTACAAATTTTCATTTTTATAGTGTAAGCGGAGAGATATTATTTTATTGTAGAATTTCCTTCAAAATAAATTTTCATATCGTAAATAACATTTTGCCAATATAAAATTTTCTATCTCATGTGTCTGCTACACATGGTTATATAAAAAATGCAAATTGCGGTCTCATGTCACAAAGAAAAAACCTACCAAACTAGTTTTTGGTTTTGTTCAAATTGACAGTAAAATTTTGTGCTTTAAAAAAATATTGAAATTATTAATTAAAATAAAACATTATAAAATGGTTAGTAGATTATGTAGCAGTGTATTATTTGGTAAAAAAAATATTTTTGAAATTAAAATGAAGTGTCTTGTGATAAGCTGCCAAAACACGCATAAAAAATTACTGAAAGGATTTCTTACGATCGGAAAGTTTACCAAGTGTTTTTATAAAATAAATTGTAAATCATGTTAAGAAGAAAGTGATTTATGATAAAATCATCTTTATTTAAAGTTATAAATCCGAAAAAATTAAAAAAAATTTTTGGTTGTTTTACTTAAAATATTTTATTAAATAAATTACTTAAATATATAAATAATATTTAATTTATTTATAATTAAAAAAAATAAATTAATTAAAATATTTTAAAATTTGCAATTTTTTGCATATTTTACATCTTTATTTTGTTGTTTTATTTTTATTGTCGTTAACTAAAATGACATCGAAAACAAATGCACGTACAAAAATTGTTCGAATTCGTATTGCAGAATAGGGGAAATTTTTGAACGTATCATTCATTTTTGTATTCGTATTGAATTATGGGCCTATTCCATGGAAATAATCTGCTGTCAGCAAGAATAAAAGCGAGAAAAATATAGATTTGACTGGTTGTGTACGAAACAAAACATGTTGTCCGTAAAATTTTACTGAGAGAATAGTTGTGGTTGAGGAAGTTTACTGCCATAATACTGCTATAAAAATGTAAACTGGAGTATTTTTTATGGCAGCATTTTTCACACATCTACAAAAATGTATGTAAAGATAAGAAATTTTTTTCACACTCATACAAAATTAGTCGTTCGCCATTTTTATAGTCAAATGACGATTTGATTTTTTTTTCGTGTTGAAATTTGTTAACGTTAGTGGTTTTTTGTGGTACATAGATAAAAATTAAAATAGATAAAAAAGAATCGACTTGTACGAAAATGTACAAATTATGAATTTATGCAATTTTTAGGTTATGCCAACATGTAAAACCATAAAATTTTTCTATAAAATGAAATAAAAAATATTTCTGTTCTTTGTCACTCTTATGAAAATTTTTTTTTGCGTATTATCAGCAGAAAAATTGCTGTCAGCAGATTTTATCCATGGAATTAAAGCATTATACATTAAAATCACCAAGCACAAAAACTAAATCTGTCCAGTTTGTTGTATTAATAACCATCAATCGCATCGATGCAAGTTGCATAGTGATCACTATTTGATTTAGGAGGTATATATGCCGCGTAGATGATTAGATTGGTTTGGTTGATTTTGATTTTTACACCAATCTGTTCGATTCTCGATGGGGCTAAAGTTACTGGAGCATTCCAGAGTTTAGAATGTAATCAGTACACCACCACCCGATTTCTTTGAACTTGTTTCAGGAGACCGATCGCATCTATAAACAACGTAATCATGGTCAAAAAATTCGCTGCTCCTTATGCCGAGTTTTAATGAAGTTTCACAAATTACATAAATGAGGTAGTTTGATTTTAAAACGAAGTTGTAGAATTTGGATGCTTTTGGTGCCATTTTGTTTACGTTTTGATAGTAAATTGCAAATTTCTCATAGACCAATCTTTTCTTGTACTTTATGGGTTGGTTTACCTTTTGAATAATAGTATAAGTTCGAGCTTTCATTAAAAGTGAGTGTAGTCTATCATTAGACACCGGTGAAAAATATTTAAACGATTGTGTATGTCTAGAGATTGCAACTATGGCATGCGGTACACTATTGAACAGCTCAAGAAGTTGAGAATTGGTTCTTATACATATTACATTAGGTGAGGTTAAACCTTGTGCTTCATGGATCGTCACGACTTTACTGGTTTCTGGTATCTTAAGCTGGGAGATTAATTGTTTATCAGCGCTGGGAAAAGTTAGATAGAAAGTTTTCTCTAACACAGGTAATGACGCTAACGTTGGTGGTAGGTTTATAAATTCGGCAGAAGTTTCCACTGATTTCATACTAGTGATGTTAGGGTAGTATTCTTTGAGAGCAGAAACATACGTTACACTCAAGTATTCAGTCTTTGTTACGAAAGCACTTGCATCGGAAAATTGTATCTTGACATGATGTAATCTGTCAATATATGGTATTTGTTTTTTATCATCCAGAAGATATATTTTAGAACATTTACTTTTGATAACCACAAGTCCTATACATAGAACAAGACATAGAACAAGATCAGTGCCCAGATTATGGTTGATTATAATTCAGGTTGATTTACCACATCCAGGTACACCTTGTATAAATGTCCGGCATCTTTATGTTTGTTTTAAGATAGATATTGTTTAACGAGTTGTAAGTCTGATGATCTAACATAATTACCGTACCCGATGAACAAAAAATATGTCTGTTAGGGGTAATAAATGTGTTTGTGCCTTCACACAGTCGCACCAGATTATTCCCATCGAAGCCAAACTGATGTTTTGTGGTCGGTTCTTCAAGATATTGTTTGGTAGCGTTGTCAAATCCAAATATGTTTAATTGTCGTAAGGAAGAAGCAGAGAAAGGCAGTAGATTGATTTTCTTAATGTAGTGATCCTTTAAGTGGCTCTTTATTATTCTGTTTGAGTGTTTCATGTAAAACATTTTTTCCATGATCGAATTTTTATAGCTGGACTCTGCAGGCAACACCTTGTAAAAAGTCGGAGATGTAGATGGAAAATCCGTACAGTTTCCATATGAGAACTTCGAACCTTTAATCCAACGGGAAGATAACATTCTCTCATACTGTAGTGACATATTGAAAGGAATATTTAAAACCCATTTGATGTTGTTAAATGAAGAGTTAGTAACATAATCCAACACTGACAAAAGCTTGTTGACATGGTGGCTAACATCCAAGGTAATTTTTTAAGCTCATTTTTTCGTTGTTGCAAGTAGGAGGTTAAAGTTTCTAAAGCGTAGATTAGACCACTGCAATCAGTTTTTGATTGATGAGTAACCACAATAACGTAGTTACCTCCAATTTTATAAACTTTTGTAACTTCATTAACTGATTTAATGTGGAAGGTATGTAGTAAAGTCCATTTCGGGATAGATATTTTTTAAGATTGCAATTTTCCAATTTTTCTTCAAAAGCAACACAAATAAAAATATAGATGATTTTATTAAGTGTTTGCTATTTAGCCAGGTTGAAATCTGTGGTTCTTTAACAAACTCATACCCGTTTATGTAATCTTCATGGTGGTTGTTACTTATGCTTCTTTTTAACATACCTAAGTTTAAATTTAAATGAGGAGATGATTGATTTGTTGTATGTTGATTTGATGTCAATATCAGTTTGAGTTTCGCAGTGTTTAGATGTGCACTTATACTCAGTCTTGGAGTCTTTGAGTAATTTTCAGAAGATGAGAAATAAAATAAGCCTCCATTTAAATCGCACACTCTCATTTTGATGGTTTTAATGTAATTCTTTATTTACAGCTTTAAATTTTACAATATTTTTGAAGATTAAATACAAGAAATATCAAAGCATTATTATTATAATAGAGAACCTCTGATCCAAGTGGGTTCTCAGGTTAGATGCATTAGTTTTTATAATTTTTTTTTGTTGTTGTCATTAAGTTTTTAATTTAAGATTAATAAATTGAACCATTATGGGGATATCACTGCTGGCTTAAAATTTGCTGTGTTTAAAACTTGCCAATTACTATGTCTTTAAAATTAACTAAATTAGAAAATTTGAGCTACTTAGATGCTAAAAATAAAAATACGTTCTAGTGTTGTGATCTCTACCAATATTTTCGTATCGTTCCCTCGTATTTATCAGTTTCTTTCTTTTTGAATGCTGTACTGAACCTCATAAAGTTATCTGGGTTTGCAAATTTGTCGGGGTCAAATCCTTTTTCATTTGGTTTTCTATTGATGTGATATTTTAATGGTGTTTGGTCTTGGTTCTGAATGAATCCCTTTTGGTCTAATATGATAAATGCTTCTGGTCCCGGTATGTTATTAGGTTGAATGCTATTTATCAGGCTTATAGGATCGGTGTAGTATGGACCGTATATGAGGGTATTGGTTGTGTGTATATCAATTCTATCAGCTTTAAATTTTGAATATATATTTTTGTTGGAGATGTAATGCTTATGGTTCGTATCTGCTTTGCGAAATATTCCTAGGCAATGACGAATGCATTTTCTCTCAAATATCCGCAGCTTTTCGAAGTAGCTTGCGTTAATGTTGTACCAAATAGGACATCCATATGTTAGGATGGGCCTTATTAGTGTTAGATAACCTATTCGTTTTACGTTACTGTCGATGTATTTAGTTTTTCTGTAACACAAACGGTCCAAGTGTATTCCTAGATATTTTACTATAGGTTTGCTTTGTATTCTCTCGTTGTTTATTCTTATATTAAATGATTTCCAATTTATAGCTGTATCACTGGATGATTTTTGATATGGCCTACGAAATAGTATCGATTCACATTTGTTTTCATTTACTTTTATACGCCAAGTACGCCAAGTATGTAGAAAGTCGACAATAAAGTTCACTGCTCCCTGTAGTTTTTCCTGTATTATTTTGATTTTGTGGCTTGCTGTATACACTACTATATCATCTGCATATGCTATGGTTTGTATTCCCTCTGAGTTCAGTTTTTCGTTTTCTATCAGATCTTTAGTATAAAGATTAAATAGTAGTGGGGCTGTGATTGAACCTTGTTGTAGTCCGTTGTGGATATTGAAAGTATGCGTTGAAAAATTTGTGCCGTTTTTGATTACGAATTTCCTGTTGTACAACATCTCGTATATTATCCGCAAAAGATTTGGTTCGAATTTTAGTTTGTTTAATTATACAGTAACCCGTCTAGCCACACCGATTCGAATACTTTTTCCATATCAATTAGTACAGCTCCAGTCCAAGTTTTGTTATTGAGTTTATAACAAATATCTGAAGTTAGCTTTGTGACTGCGTGTATAGTTGAGTGTCCATGTCTGAAGCCGAACTGATTATCTGGCATGAGATTGTGTTTTAGGTTATGATCTTCTATTTTGTTCCAGATTATTGTTTCGTATATTTTGCTTATATTTGACAGAAGACTGATTGGCCTGTAACTTTCTGGATTTGAACTCTCTTTATTCTTTTTCAAAATTGGGAAGATTTTTGCGGTTTTCCAACTATTTGGGAACGACATGTTGTTTAGCAAATTATTGAAGAGTGTACATAGTTCAACAATTAGATTATCAGGCAGATGTTTTAGCGCTATACTTGGGATTCTATCCAGTCCATATGATTTTTGTTATTAATGCATTTTAGCATAACTTTCAATTCTGTAGTATTGATAAAATATTTTTGTCCATGTTGTTGGTTTGGTTCATTTGCCTTGTTTGTACTATTAAATTGCGTTTTGGTTTTGTGGTTTGCTCTGTCTTGTATAAACTGATGCTTCAACTCACCAACTGTCTTAAGAATTATATTTTCATGTCCCTTTTTCCCCAAAGCTGCATTTGGAATGGTACGTGTTTCTATATAATGTCCCAGAATATTGAGTTTCTGTTGATTATTTAGACTTTTTTAATTTGTATCCTCCTTTGGGATATTACTCCAATTTATATTGAGAGCCGCCATGTTCCTTATTTCTGATTCACTGATTTCTAGGTACTGTATCGTTCTGTCCATTTTTGGTTGACAGATTTTTTTAATATTTGCGAACATCTTTGCACCTGGCTTTATCGTTTTTAGCTTCTGCATCCAATATTTGTTGATTTCTATCTAAACATTTTGTATAATTAATTCGTTCGTTCTTCTTATTTCGGGTTTTAGAGTGTTAGTTGCATTTATGTTTGTAGAGTTATTTCTCTTAATTCTTTTAAGGGCTGAAATTATTTGACTTTTATGTTTGTATAGACTTTCAATTCCCTTATTGGTGTAGCATTCCATATTATTCTTTCTTCTGATTTTTGGTGTGGTCGTTGTTAAGTTGTTGGCTACTAGATCCGTTATAATAGTAATGTATGTTTCTATTTCCTCCTTCTTCAGGTTTCTAGTTGTTAGAATTATGCTCGCCTTTCCTGTTTCGTGTAAATAATCCTTATAATTATTATTTAATTTCTTTTTCCAGCGTTCCCAATTGGTGTTGTTTGTATTTATCATTTGTTGTATGTTATTTTCCGTGGTATTTTCCATGTACCCGATGTTGATACAAGATACTTCAATCGCTTTGTAATCACTTTCATATGTGTGTGAAGGTATCTCATCACGTTGATTAGTTTTTATTGTGAGTCTATTGTCGATAATTGCCACATCGAGTGTATTTAACGATTGCGTAAACTTTGGTGCATCTTGTTTATATAATTTTGACCTGTAGATTATACCATTTTCATTCAGCCATGAATTAAATTTTATACCTCTCTTATCGTTAGTTGTATTTCCCCAGTTTACGTGTTTTGCGTTTAAATCGCCTGCGATGAATAGAAGTTGCTTATCTCGTTGAGATCTAATTCTTGAAATATTGTGTTCCATTCTAGTATAAATTGGTTATTTGTTAATGTATTGTTGTTGCCCGAACAATACATACATCGATCGCATCTATAAACAACGTAATCATGGTCAAAAAATTCGCTGCTCCTTATGCCGAGTTTTAATGAAGTTTCACAAATTACATAAATGAGGTAGTTTGATTTTAAAACGAAGTTGTAGAATTTGGATGCTTTTGGTGCCGTTTTGTTTACGTTTTGATAGTAAATTGCAAATTTCTCAAAGACCAATCTTTTCTTGTACTTTATGGGTTGGTTTACCTTTTGAATAATAGTATAAGTTCGAGCTTTCATTAAAAGTGAGTGTAGTCTATCATTAGCCACCGGTGAAAAATATTTAAACGATTGTGTATGTCTAGAGATTGCAACTATGGCATGCGGTACACTATTGAACAGCTCAAGAAGTTGAGAATTGGTTCTTATACATATTACATTAGGTGAGGTTAAACCTTGTGCTTCATGGATCGTCACGACTTTACTGGTTTCTGGTATCTTAAGCTGGGAGATTAATTGTTTATCAGCGCTGGGAAAAGTTAGATAGAAAGTTTTCTCTAACACAGGTAATGACGCTAACGTTGGTGGTAGGTTTATAAATTCGGCAGAAGTTTCCACTGATTTCATACTAGTGATGTTAGGGTAGTATTCTTTGAGAGCAGAAACATACGTTACACTCAAGTATTCAGTCTTTGTTACGAAAGCACTTGCATCGGAAAATTGTATCTTGACATGATGTAATCTGTCAATATATGGTATTTGTTTTTTATTCGTAGATTATACCATTTTCATTCAGCCATGAATTAAATTTTATACCTCTCTTATCGTTAGTTGTATTTCCCCAGTTTACGTGTTTTGCGTTTAAATCGCCTGCGATGATATAGAAGTTGCTTATCTCGTTGAGATCTAATTCTTGAAATATTGTGTTCCATTCTAGTATAAATTGGTTATTTGTTAATGTATATTGTTGTTGCCCGAACAATACATGGCTATTAAATAGAGTTGGTCCCCGTGATTTACCATTATTTTTATGATTGTTGTTTCAATGTTTTTGATTGGATGTAATTGTATGTGTTCATACTTGATTTTGTGTTTTACCAGTATCGCTGTTCCTCCGCCTTGCTTTTGAGATGTTCGGTCCTGTCTTATTATGCTATATTTTTTAAATTCTAAGTGATGTTTGGTATTTAATTTAGTTTCGTTAATCATTACGATATCTGGATCATGTATTTTAAGGAAGTCTAACAAGTTTAAACGTCTAACTATGCTAACTATTGAATTTACATTTATCGACATTATTTGGAAGTCTTTCATATTTTGTTTATTAATTCTAAGAGTGTTGCTATTTGTTCACTTTGATTTTTTATCAATTCCGCCATTTTCTTTACCTTATTCGCTAATTCTGGTAGAGAAATTACTTCAGAGTTTATGGTGAGTTGTGTTTGCTTTAAAACGCTGGAGAATGTTCCGTTTTCTGCACTGATCGGTATAAATTGATGTGGTTTTGGGGTGATTCTTCTCTCTTGATTTTCCCTAATTTTGGCTTTAAGTCTTTCTAAAGTATTTTTGTAAACTGGGCTTCCCTTAAATGAAGCTGGGTGTCCTCTTTTGAAACGCAATAAATGTTGACGTCTTCTATTATTTCTTTAATCTGACATTCACCTGGGGCGTGCTGTTCCGCACATTTCACACATCTGTAGTCGAGATTGCAATTTGATGCTACGTGGCCGAGCCGTTGACATTTGAAACATTGGGTAATTTCATTTATTTTTTTGAGTTGTTCCCAAGTTATTTTTTGGTGATGCAGTGATTTTATGTTATAAATATGTGTCATATTGGTATCCGGTGAACATTGAATAACAAATATTGGTAATCTTGTATTTTTATTCAATGAATGTTTAGTTAAAACTTTACTATTTTAATATGTTCGTTCATTTCAATGTTCGATTTTACCTCTGCTATGTCTTCTTCCTCATTTAATCCTTTTAAGATCACTGTTTTTGGTTTTGTTTCTTTTGGAGTGTACGTAAAGTATTTATGTTTACTTCTTTGAAAATATTTTGTACTTTTAGGTAATCTTCGATATTTTTCGTGATAACCGTATGTTTTTCATTGTTGACTCTTTTTATTTCGAAGTTTTCGATTTTAGCATTTTTTATCATTTTCAGTGTATCAATCACTTTTTGCGTATGGACGTGTAACGGTGGAGGTTTAGCGTTTGATTTTATTTTGTTAATAGTATTTGTTTTTGATTGTTCTTCTATGTTGACAATTTTTGCTTTGGTATGGTGTTCATTCATATTTTTTCGCTTCGCTGTTTTATTTATAACTGTTTCAAATTGCATATTGCTTCCATTTTTCATGTCTTCCTCATCGTCTATTACCTCTTCTTCCACTATCGCCTCAAACCTATTTTCGTTTATCAACGGTTGGGATTTTTTATTTTCTGCTGCTTTTTCTTTATTAATAAGAAGATTTTCTAATGTAATAATTCGTTTTCTTAAACAATCGTTCTCTTTTTCGATATTTTTTAATTTAGATATACGTTGCTCTGGTGTTATTATTTTTGGTTGACTTTGCTGTATCGCCGAAGTACTTTGACCATCCGCCATTTTCAGTCTTTTGAAATTTTTGTCCGGTTCGTTGTTTTCTGTTTCGGATGTTTCTTGTATCTCACTTGTGATGCTGCTGAGTTGCCATTGATGTTGCGGCTTTGCTGTTTTATGATTTAATGACATAAGAGTGTCTTGTCGGTGTATGCCGTTATTTTCATTCGTTCTTCCAGCCACGACAACTACCGTGACTGGTTTGGCTTGGATTATTATTCCCACTGCACCACGTCTTTATTTTTTCCTTGGAACTTTGATTAATTATTCACAGTTTTAATCACAATAAATGTTTCTTTATTTTAGTCTATTAGCAATATTTTCAATTAAATTAAATTAAATTTTTATTATTTCTCGTTTGACACAAAATTTTATTTTTCGAAGTTCTCGCTAGCTGACCACTTTGCCACCGGGGCGACATAGTCTAATTAAAAATTCCATTCGAATAATCAAATCTACCAGGTTGTTAATGATTTTTTTCTTCTCCGGAATGGTAATTTACCCTCAGTACCATGTAATTACCCTTCTCAATAAGGGAAAATGTGAATTTTCTGTAGTTATCTACGTCTAGAATATTTGAATTGAGGTCAAAACTGCTCAACATCGTTACTTGGTGTTGTAGATGGTTTGAATCCATTAAGGTAGTTTTCATATCAAATCATCTCAAATCGTTTCGAGTTGTCCCAAATCTTTTCAAACGAACAAGGGTATGCGGTTTTTTTTCTGATTTCTTGATTTTTCGAAAGTTAGTTATTTATTTCTTCTGGTTTGGCAGGGTGGGGTGGATGGCTTCTGGACGTAACAAATATGAAACACGTTCTAGCACTTATCGATATTGCGAATTATTCAATAAAAATTGCACCTAATTAAAGAAAATTCTAATATTGTAATCGAACACCCCGCTGTACTACCCGTTCGTACCCGTTCGTACGCGTATCCGGGGTATATTTTTGATGTTAATGTTTATTAAAGAAAACGTAATTTTTTATAAACCGTAGCAATTTAATGCAAATTATTTATTCTCTTTTTCTTCACCTGTTTGTATTAATGTGTACAAATTTTTAGTGTATAATTGATATAGAATTTTCACTTAACCATGAAGCCACTAAACTCTTAACCAATAATTTTGATGCAACCATTTCTTCATTATCGGATGTACTAATAGAGCCCATATCAGCGCAATGGGAAGCAACTAAAATAAAAATTAATTTCTTTTAAATGCAAATCTGTGTGTCGAGAAATACAGTTTTATGTAGTAAATTTAAAATGATCAAAATGTATAACACTTACGGGGAATAACGCGCGCGGGTGATGATTCGTTGTAATCTTCTTGCATTCCCATCGGTCGCCATGGATCTAATTGTCCCTGAGTGAAATATACGTTTGTAACGCCAGGACTCATTGCCCCATAAATTATATTACTACGTTGGACATTTGATTCGATTTGTTCTGGTGTAAATCTGAAAAGATTACTTACTTTTTATAAAAATTTAAAAATCTACAAATGCTTAACCGTACTGTGTTCCATAAATATCATTGCACGCGCGGACATACAGATCAGCTGGGAAACTAGTGCCAAATGGTTGATTATCAGAACCAGATGACTGATACCAACCATATTCAGCACAGGTTTGATATAACCACTGTCGTGAAGCATCACTTTTTTTTCCAGTCCATTCGTGTTCGCTATATTCGCTAACGAACCTTGTGTAATTACCATTGATGCATGACGATACTTGTGTTAAAACCCACTTAGCGATACCATCAGTGTGATTTTCGGTTGACAAGATAACGTTGCAGGTGTTTTTAATTTGGTCACCTCTAAAATAAATTTTTTTTAATTTTTTTCATGCTATACAGGACTGTTATGAGTAATTTACCGATGGTATTGTACCAATCCTGAAAATTCTTCGGATATTGTGTCAAATAGAAACCATTTATCTAATTCATTATTAATTTCAATTGGGTCACATAAATTAAACTTATCTTCGATAGTTTGGTATTGATTGTTATCAATTAAATTTTCTAGTTCAAGGAAACCTTGTTCAATCGCATTGTAACATTCTTCGCCGCCTAATAGTTTAATGGAATCCCCTACAACTTCTTTGTATTCTACAAAGTCAACTTTAGCAAGAAGTGGAGCGCTGGAAGCCCATGATCCAACAGCTAAATGAGGGTATTTTTGCCTAAACCAAACAGCCATAGTTGCTGAGTATGAACCACCAACCAATATAACTTTTGAATTTTCTAGCCCACTAATTGTTTGACGAACATAAACAATGAAATATGCTAAATCAGCTAAAGCCTGATCCACATTTAAGTATCTTAGGTTTTCTGTTGATATATCTGGAGTTGGATGACTTTGTCCGTAATATCTGTGTTCTGTATAAAACAAATATCCATTGTGTTCTTTGGCCAAATCCCAAATCAGGCCACCCATTATGCTTCCAGCTGAAATTGTCCACTCCCCTCCGATATAAAGGAATATAGGCCCGCCTGCTTGGAAATGTTCATCATTTCCAATGTATCTCTGTCATATATTAATTAATATTAATCATTTCTTAATTAATTTTAAAATGAATATTTTATGTATCTCACCATTTGCCATGTCTGATTATTTTGTGGATCAAAGTTATCTACGTTCTGTTCAATTTCGCTATAGTATAATAATTTTGAACTTTTCCTAGTTGGAATTGGTGGTTCACGATTATGTCGTGATAATCCCATTAATCCATGAACTATTGTGAAATTAATTAGCAATATTAAACCGAATAAGCAGAAAAATTTCATTATGGAAAAATTCTTCTCCTATTGCCTCAAAACAAAAATATGTTTTAATGACTTTCATAAATCCGTTGTCCAGTGCTTTTATAGTATTATTAAGATAAGATTAAACATTTTCTTGTACGTGTGCTGGTTCGACGTGGTTGTTATTTTAATTGGGTTGAAATCAAATACATTATCGATGTGATATCATATTTATCATGCCAATTAAAAATATTTATAGTGACTTTGATTTAGAAAAAACCGAGTAACGTTTTGTTAATTATAATTATTTATAACACTTCACTGTCTGTATATTTTTTGGTTAACATGGAAAAAGTTCTGATTATAAAAATAGAATATGTATGCGATTATTATTCAATATAATTCAATCAACTACTTGAACTAGTTCGATAGCTATAGACTACAATCAGGTGTTTGGTATAAACTTGAATAATCATCTGATACATTATTTGAAATTAACTCGTTGTATTTATTAAGCGTTGGTTATTGAAATTAAACGGAAAATTTTAACATATTTTGGCTTAACATACATACTAAGAACAGAAAATTATTTTCTTATTATTTTATTTTTTAAAATATAAATAAAAAAGATTAAATCTGGTTTTATAATACATATAATTGATTGATTGATTAGAATGTACGACCAAGCCTAAGCAGGGATACGCTGGGCCTACCGTACATCCTTTTACATATAACAAGATGGTGGGATAGGAAAGGTTGTTAAATTTTAAAGGATTAAGACCCGGTTACAGACACCTAAGTATTCAATGGTTAGTAAATTGTTAAGCACAAGACAGCACAATTATTTTTAGATTTTTGGTATAAAAGTATAGCAATCAGCATTCAGAAAAAATTCAGTAATTATTTAAGTATCCCGAGTTAGGGAAAGGTTCGTGGCCTTTTTTGGGTGACATTGAACCAAAGAAATTTTTTATTTCAAATGAACTTTATTAAACCAACTGTGTGCCATTTTGATCGACGACCTTTTACCATTTTTCTGGACCAGAAAAACCCATGATCCCATCACTGTATAACTTCTGTGGTTTAGAGGCGAAAAATCTAAACAATTTATAAGTTAAGTTAAGTTAATAAGCAAAATAGCAGTATTTGGGCTGGAGAGCAACCCAAAGAGGTTCAAGAGCTACCATTATATCCGGACAAAATAGCGGTCTGGCCTGGTTTATCTGAGGTGGAACCACCGGTCCATATTTTGTCAGAAATGAGGCCGGCCGAAATGCAACTGTGAATGGCGCCCGTTATGGACTATTTGCTGCCTGAAATAGAAACTCGACATCTCGACGACATTTGGTTCCAACAAGACGGCGCTATTTGTCACACACCCCGTGAAATCATGGTTTTATTGCGAGAACAATGCAATGGACAGTTAATTTCACGCTTCGGACCAATGAATTGTCCACCTTGATCATGTCAAAGTCTACATGGTTAAGCCGGTTACGATTGAGGAATTAGAAGCCAACATTACTCGCATCATTGGCCAAATACCACTCGAAATGCTCGAGCGCGTCATCGAAAATTGGAACTGTGGAATGGACCATGTTAGCCGCAGTTACGGCAACATTTGAAAGAAATAATTTTTTATTTTTGAAAAAGTACCTCAAAATGAATCAACCCGTCCGTTAAGTGTTATAATTGTTTATCATTATTGATGTTGTCAACAACGAAAATTACACAATTTCGCTTTTACTTTTAGTAAAAATCTAAACTTAACAAAGCTAAGTCTTTAAATTTTTTGCAAATCAATACAAGTAATGTTTCGATTGTCATATAAGAGACCTAATGAAATTATTTTTTATTAAATATTAAGTAAATATTTATTTAAAGAAACACTCAAATTTATTATTGAAAGTAAAACCACAGAATATATAGGCAGAATAGACATAACGCTAAAATATTCGCAATTAAAACGCAATGATTTCACACAGTTTGATGTCCCAAATTATTTATTTAGAGATGTAATGGACATTCTGTTACCTAGGTAGTAAAAATGGTGATTTCATTTTTTTCTTTATAACTATTGGTGATCATATGGAAAATTCGGATTCATTTTTTAGAATTACCCCGGTTTTATTTTTTTTTAAATATAACTATTTCTATTTGATGTCCAAAATATTGTTTTGTGCGAGATAATAATAAACATGCTATTTTTTCCTTTACATTTTATTTCCTAAAACAAAAGACATTTTTTTTAATATAATACCCGCCTCTATTCTTAATAATATGGGAATATGTATCTTCATATGAATTTCATATACATTTTTTCAACAAATTTTATTTTAAAAGAAAGAACAAATGCCCAGTAACCACACCATGCGAACACTTTTTTCATTAAAAAAGTTTAGCTAAGACAACAATTTTGCGTGACATCTATTCGTTTCATGAACAAAATTTTACGAAGTTTAATTTTTTTTATCGATCTTTATTTTCGACGATTCGCACATGCTGGGGCGAGATTTTGTAACATCACTTTCGAAGCTATCGAAAGTGACGATCGAATCGAAAAAGGTGCTAGTAGCCATTTTGTAACGTTTTCGACGAGATGCGATAATTAAATATGGCAACCCTTTTTCGAAAATGAAATGACAGTTCTTCATTCGCATGTCAATCGAATTTGCATGTCAAAAATTACTCTGCCTTTGAAACTCAATAAATTTTAATTGTTCAATTTTTATTCACGAGTAGTGTAAACGTGTAAAATGACTAGTGCAATAAACTAATTGTTAAACGATGATGATTCGGATGTTACCAATGAGCCCCAAATAAATTTTTATATTGAGCGGCGCTTTTTACGTCACCTCTATAATGTATTGGATTTAAGTAATGAAAAGTAAGTTTGTCATTTGTTGTACGCATACATATTATTACAATTCACAAAACAGAATAAATGTATGAATTTACGTTATTTTATTTAAGATTTATGCAATCCTTCAGAGTGACAATAGATATCTTCCTTTATTTATGCAATCCTTCAGAGTGACAAAAGATATCTTCCTTTATTTATGCGACCAAATAAAATCTCGATTGAATTCTGGAAGCAGAAATACCAAAGTTCCACTAAACATAAAATTGGCAGCGGTTTTAAATTTTTACGCTAAAGGATCTTATCAAAGAACTGTAGGCGACATAATGTTGCATTCGATGCACCAATCAATGTTATCTACCTCGATATCGGAAATTTTAAGTGCTTTAGAAAACTCAATCTGCCGTCAGCACATAATATTTCCGGATGAACAAGCCAAATCGGTACATAAAGAAAGGTTTTTTGATAAAACTAGTCATCCTGGCGTAATTGGATGTGTAGATTGCACCCATAAAATATGATCTCCCCCGTTCAAAACGAACATATTTTTGTAGATCGGCATGGTAATCACTCGATGAATGTTCAATTGGTAAGTACCTGAGCAAAGCACAGTACATCCTTATTTATCCATATTAATTTATTTTTCGGATGTGTAACTACGACCTATTGATCCTCTCTGTGTGCGCCAGATATCCGGGATCGACGCATGATGCCGCAATATGGCAAATGTCCAAGGACCGAATGAAATTAAGAGTGTCTTTCGAGAATGGGCAGCGTAATACTTGGTTGCTGGGCGATTCTGGATACCCATTAGAGCCATACATAATGACGTCATATCGTAACCCAAACGAAGTTAAGGAAATTTATAATAATTTGCACGCTAAAGCACGAAATCCGATCGAGCGCTGCATTGGTGTGCTCAAACACTCTTTTCGTTGTTTATTAGGAGAGCGGGTACTGCGATATGATCCAGTAAAGATTGTCAAAATAGTAAATGTGTGTGAGGCTTTGTACAACATTTGCTTAAAAAATAAATTGCAAATGATTGACTTGCCACGGCCTGAAGAGCACAATGAAATTGTTTATGAAACGGATTTCGGATATGCAGAGCAATCGAGACATGCCTCTGCCGTTATAATTCGAGACAACCTTCTAAATTGTTGTTAATATGGAAATAAAACAAAAATCTTATTCAAAATTTATTAATTATATAATTATAAGTAGGTAAATTTATAAATAAATTCCAATAAAAATTTAAATTTAATTTTTTTAAATTCATTTTAATTGTCTCTACTGCCCGGTTGCACAGAAAAAGAACGTTGCACAAAAAGGTAGTTCCTCAGAAACCTTCAACCGTTTGTTGTTGATATTATTTGCTTCTCTTATTATATTAAATCGAGCATGTTACTTTGAAATTGTTCGTGTTTTCTTCCTTGTTCTTTAATTTCTTCGAAGATTTTTGTCGACATATTTTTCCGACGACGTTGAGTTCTGTGGGGTGTTGTTGAGGCTGTACTAGCGATCGCTTCCTCAATTTGTGCACCATCTATAGTAACTTCGACTTCATTGCTTATTGCTTCTTCATCTGAGTGACCCGCATCTGTCCCCGCAACTTCTACAGCGGTTTCCATAATGCCTGCTATTTGCACCACCCGTTCCTCAAAAGGATTTAAATGTACCGACCGTGACCCTCCACCCGTTTGGTGGATATCGAGGTGTATTTTTAGATTTTTTTTTTTTATTTTAGTTTTCAGATTGGCCCAGACCTGAGATGGATAAACATATAGTCATTAATTATACAAATTTTATTTGTACCTATTAATTGTAACGAACCTTTCTCCAAGATTCCTCATCTCGTACAGGCGGCCCTTCGCCATTTAGCCGGTTGGCCAGTTCCTCCCAACCCTTTTGCATGCTCTGCCGAGTATTTAAATTATTGAAACTCCCGCATACCAGTTCTCGATGGACTTCTAAATAGCTTAACATGATATCAAACTGTTTTGAGGTTATCTTTTTTTGGCTAGAAAAAAATTAGATTATGTCATACAATTGAAATTAAACAACTAAACACTATTTAATTATATAATTTACGTACCTGTGGCACTATTCTGGTTTTCCCTGGGAATAGGGAATTGGGAAAAATATTTTCATAGTATTTTTGTCTAAATTGTATTTTTCTGGCCTACTGAGGAAATAAGTTTGGTGTAAATATTTTCGAAACAAAGTTAAATGGGAAAATATTTTTCCCTATAAAAATTTTGTGGAACAAAAGTTTCCCAATACACTTTGTTTTGAAATTTTTTGCACCAAACTTATTTTCTCAGTAGGCCAGAAAAACACAATTTAGACAAAAATGCTATGAAGATATTTTTCCCAATTCCCTATTCCCAGGGAAAACCAGAATAGTGCCACTGGCCATTTTAAATGTTTAAATTATTAATTATAATTTATTTTAAAAATAATAAAAATAAAACTGTATCACAAAATAATAAAAATAAAATTGTAGCACACGGTATCACTAGCTTACGGTTCGAGTGATGAAATATCGATGGTATCGCTCATCGATGAGGGTAGAAAATACCAACTTTTCGAAAGTTTCGATATTTTTTCGAATTTCGAAAATTGTGATGTTATAAAATCTCGCCCCTGGATGCACATGTTGAAGTATGTACATACATACTTGTTGAATAAAAACGTAAACAAGAAGCAAGATCAACTTTGAATTTTATCAATGGTTTTTACTGTTCGTAAAATATTATTATTTTTTTTTGTGTCCTTTTAAAACAAAATTGTTTTGTGTCCTATGTTACCTAATGAATGAGCTGTGAAAATATTTTATGATAAGATAGACTCCATTAGAAAGAAGTTATTGTAAATAAGACTTATTATTATTGTTTTAAATTTAATCAAAATAATTTTTTTTGAATTGTATGCAACATTGTTATTCGTATTAATAATCCGTCGATATTGATAGTAGGAATAATAAATATGTAGATTATAATTTTTTATTTATACAACTAAGGAAGCATACACGTGCCAATTTAATCTTGTCCTAACGAGTGTGTATTTCAAAATCGCATATAAACAAAATCGACTTTGTACTGGTTTAAGAACTACACATTTTTGTTTTATAAAGTTATTCTTAGTCGAATACCGTCGATGACGTAAAACTATTTCTAGCTGTAAATAAATAAATGTTTTTATTTATTTATTCTTGGACCGATTGGTTTAGATACCAAAAAAACCTGACAATGATAAAATTTCATAACAAGGCCCCAATTTAGAACTAGTCAGGTATTTAGGAAGCTAGAACATTATTAAATTATAGGAGCCTATTATATTGTAAAATATTATTTCGTTAAACAAACAGCATCAGATAATTATTTTTATTAAAGCTGATGTTCGATAGGAACTAGAAGAAACTCGCGTTTATAATTGATAAATTTGAATTTAGCTTGATTTCCCTATGTTCTGCATTTACTGTATGAAGTGCTAAACTGAATGAACTTAATGTTAAATATAAATGAACTGGACGGAGTGTAAATAGCCTGAGTGAACTATATTTAAATGAATGTACTGAGAAGACTGTATGGACTATGGGCTGGGTGGTGTGTTATGAACTGAATATGGGCAGAACGCTCTGAATGAACTCGATATTTAAAAATTATTCCCAATTAACAAAAACTAGCCAACTTGGCATGTGTGTTCTTTTATATGAGGTGGAATCCTTTATCTACCTCCTATTAGTATCTCACATGAGCTGTGGAACCGTTGTTAAGCATAACCTCGCCGAGCAGGCATAACTTACTCGGTTCTTACAAAGGCACGTACGTGCAAACGTAAGCACAACCTCAACAATAATATCAATGTTCGGGAACGCATGATAGATGTTCAGGATCCCTTGTCTTTCTATGCTGAAGCGCGGCCAGGAAAACAAAGCAAGTTATTTGTTTTTGGCAACTCTGCAGATCAGACGAAATAGGGTGCCCTCGCAAGAGCTTCTTAGAGTAAAATTGATTTTGTTACACTCACCAATAGCAGTCGCCGTCTTTATTACTTCCCGCCCATATTTTGCATCATCCTTTGCATAATCGCGTTTATTCCCAACGCCTTATTACTAGCATAGGTGACGAGTTCTTTGAACGACTAGTTCGTCGTTGATAACAACATCGATTTACTGTCAAGTTCGGAGTAACCAATTACGTATGTGGAATGTAAAACATATTAACAAATACGATTTCTAAGCCGATTTGTACAAATTAAAAAGGTAACTATTATTATCTCCTATACGTATGTATAGAAGAACGTACGTATGTTACTTTTCAAATCTTAAATGCATTCTATACTGCAAGTTCTCGAGTAAGGCTTTCTGGTAGAGGTTAAATTTCTAGATCTTTTGGAAATTTCGACCAGAACTGTCACGATCTTCTAACAATTTAAAAATAATCAAAATGATGGAAAGTTGTTATTCGAAGCGCAAATGCTGAAATTCATTCCAATAACAAAAAAATTATTAATTTTTTTAAATGCTTGTAGCATACGTACATATGTTCGTCTAGTAAAAATTATGGAACTTAGATCTTACTTTCATCAGACACACTTTACCCATTTCGCCACATATACACACTATAGAACAAAAGTCTACATACGCCTGCTATTTCTAATATATTTCGTAAACTACATTCGATTTCCATTTTTTTTTTTTTGAGAAAAATGTTTATTTTTTGATATATAAATTAATGTTATAAATTCTATTTCAATTTTATAGTCACATATTCCGATAAATAAAAAAAAACATAAAAATTGAAGACAAAAGTCTACATACCCTTAGCATTAAAACCAGTTTGCACTTGTACCGTTAAATTAGTGAAAAATTCATTAAAAGAAGGTACCGCGTGAAGAAATTTGTATCAGTATTCGGAATTTGGTAGTTCAATTAAGAAAAGAAACAAAATCATTTGGTGAAATTGCTGAAACTGTGAAATGCAGTCGTGATACTGTCCAAACAATAATTAAAAACTATGAAGAGCGAGGGTCTAAACTTAATAAACCCAGATGTGGCCGCCCAAAGAAGCTATCCAAAAGAGATAATTGGTCGGTCGGATCGCCAATACATCAAGAAAGGACGTTAGTTCAAAAACTACTGGTAGAGTACTCAAACGGTTTGGATACGTTGAATACTTGTACAATCTATTCAGTTCATAATACACTACCCAGTCCTTAGTCCTTAATTAAACTCGGAGGCGCTACTCTTGCAACAAATCTTTACGACCTCATTGTGTCTATTTGGGACCAAGAAGAGCTGCCTGAAAATTGGAAGACCGCACTCATATGTCCGTTGCATAAAAAAGGCGACCGTCTTAAATGTGAAAACTATCGTGGCATAGCTCTATTGAACGCTGCTTACAAAGTATTGGCTAATGTTGTACTTGCCAGACTCATCCCTTTCTCTGAAAACATCATTGGCGACTATCAATGTGGCTTTCGTACCAACCGATCGACCACTGACCAATGTTTTACCATGAGGATGATCTTGGAAAAATGTTGGGAGTACAACATAACCATTCATCAACTATATATAGACTTCCTGCAGGCATATGACAGTATAAACCGCGACAACCTATGGGCCGCGCTCATATGCCTGGATATTCCAGAGAAACTTGTTTCTCTGTGTAAATTAACAACATCTGGATCTGTATGTAGAATTGTAATTGAAGTAACTGTATCAGACTCCTTTCAAATAACATCTGGTGTTCGACAGGGAGATGCACTCGCGCCTGTGCTGTTCAATTTGGCGCTTGAGTACGTTGTGAGGAAAAGTAACATTGAAACTTCGCGCTGTATATTCAATAAATGAGGCCAAATTCTTGGATATGCAGATGATATCGCGCTTCTTAGCCGAAGACCTAGCGACATCAAGGACAGTTTCATCCCGCTCAATCGCTGCGCAAGTAGACTTGGTTTGGAGGTGAACAGTACCAAAACGAAATTTTTAACAACACCCAGGAACATCTCCATGGCAAATCTCGAAATTGGCGACCATAACTTTGATAGCGTCGAAAACTTTAAATACCTCGGGTCACTTATAATCTCCTTGAATGATATGCAGGCAGAAATAAAAGCCCGAATCGCTGCCGGACAACGAGTTTTTTTTGCCCAATCAAAATCATTGCGATCTAAACATCTTTCGCAGTCGTGCAAGCTCGCACTTTATAAAGCACTAATAATACTTGTGCTGACTTTCGGAAGCGAGAGCTGGACCATGACCTCTAACGACTGTAAATTATCATCTACCTTCGGAAGAAAGGTCATCCGTTCAATTTTTGGTCCTGTTAAAGTTGCGAACAATGAATATCGGATTCGCATGAACTACGAAATAAAGCAACTTCTCGGAGGTAGCGATATTATCGGCTTCATCAAATCTAATCGAGTTAGATGGCTCGGCCACGTTGCAAGGTCTCCACAACAACGAATGATTTACAAAGTGTTCCATCAACACCCAGCCGGTGACGACGTCGAACAAGACCTACTCGCATTAGGATGTCAAAATTGGAGGACGAGAGCGATGGACCGAGACGGATGGAGGACTATAGTGCGGGCGGCAAAATCTGTTCATGGGATGTAAATGCTAGAGAGAGAGAGAGAGAGAGAGCCTTAGTCGAAATGACACATTTTTTTAAATTTAATTTTTTTTGCGATTGTAAAGTAGAAATACACGAAAAGACTGTTACGCATTTTCCGAGGTCGAAGTCTTTTCTTGTATTTCTACTTTACAATCGCAAACCAAATTTAAATTTAAAAAAATGTGTCAATTGGCATGGCAACATAAATCTAGTAACCATATTTCGCCTCGCAATTAAATAATTTGCGACCGGATAGAGGATATACCCCTAAAACCTATTTTTAATAGCATATTTTTGGTTGCCCTACATATCTCACAAAACTTAGAATTAGATGGGCCAAACTCACATATGACCTTATTGTGCCAATCTAAGTAATGCTTTATCTTTATACTTTTATCATATAGACATTGAGTGAACAAGATCTGAAAAAGTATCTATTAAATCAATTTTTATCATATCTCGTGGCATTTTAAAATTTCCTGGTGTTATTTTCTAAATGCTAGATTGGAAACTTCTCAGTCCATTCATTTAAATATAGCTCACTCAGGCTATCTACACTCCTTCCAGTTCATTTATATTTAACATTCAGTTCATTCAGTTTTGCATTTCATACAGTAAATGCAGAACATAGGGAAATCAAGCTAAATTCAAATTTATCAATTATAAACGCGAGTTTCTTCTAGTTCCTATCGAACATCAGCTTTAATAAAAATAATTATCTGATGCTGTTTGTTTAACGAAATAATATTTTACAATATAATAGGCTCCTATAATTTAATAATATTCTTGGTTTCTAAATACCTGACCAGTTCTAAATTGGGGCTCTTTTATGAAATTTTATCATTGTCAGATTTTTTCGGTATCAAAACCAATCGGTCCAAGAATAAATAAATAAAAAAATTTATTTATGAATAGCTAGAACTAGTTTTACATCATCGACCGTATTCGACTAAGAATAACTTTATAAAACAAAAATGCCTAGTTCATCAACCAGGGCCCCTATTTCTGAATACGAATACGAACAAAAACTGTACGAATTCGTAAGATTGATATTTTTGAATAAGAATTCCTGCAATTGTAAGACGAATTCGTACCTACTTGATACGTTCATAAATTTCCCTTATCTTGCAAAATGAATGAAAGAATTTTTATACGTTCATGAACGGAATTTTGTTCGATGTATGTTTAGTTAACGACTCCATAGAAACACCAAAGCTTAAACTTATTACATTTATTAAGACGATATAAAATAATTTTATAGAAATTCTTAATAATATTTTCTTTTTCCATAAAATTTATGAAATTATCAAGTGGTATTTAATGTGTTCTACACCACCACCTTCCGAAGGATGGTAAAGATCACTGTTAAAATCCCGACGGAACATAATAAAAATTTCTCTGGGATACTCGTAATTGGCAGAATAAATTTCTAAACACAAATTTACCAAAAACTATGATACCAATTTATTGTAGGAGGTTGGAGTTGCAAAAATTTCTGATGTGCCACTATCACTATACAAGAAATTATTCGTTGATTCACTGTGTTCGTTTATAACAAAAATGTGTGTACGGCATACAAAAAATACACAGCATTGCATTTAAAGAAAATTTTATTATTTTATTTAATGAGATACAGCCTAAGATAAAAAAACTAGAATATTTATAAAAATAATAATCATAAATAAATCATCCATTCCTAACATATTTCATATAAAGAAGAACGAAACGTCAAGGCAAAATGGCACAAGTTGTATAATTTTATTATAGGAAAAACCATTTAAAATAAATTTCCCTTATAGCAATTACACACACACACCAAACAATTACGTACGTTCGTATTCAGAAATACCAATTTAAATATGAAACGAATTGCATTTTCGTAACGAATACATTTTCGTATCGTATTCAGAAATAGGGCCCCAGTTCAAGGTTGATTTTGTTTATATTCGATTTTGAAATACACACTCGTAATGACAAGATAAAATTGGCACGTGTGTGCTTCCTTAGTTTTATAATTTAAAAATTATAATTTACATATTAATAATCCCTACTATCAATATCGACGGATTAACAAATTATCGCTTAATAATACGAATAACAATGTTGCATACAACTCAAAAAAAAATATTTTGATTAAATTTAAAACAATAATAATAATTCTTATTTCGGAGTCTATCGTATCATAAAATATTTTCACAGCTCATTCATTAGGTAACATAATACACAAAACAATTTTGTTTTAAAAGGACACAAAACAAAAAAAAAATATTTTACGAAAAGTGAAAACCATTGATAAAATTCAAAGTTGATCTTGCTTCTTGTTTACGTTTTTATTCAACAAGTATGTATGTACCGGGTCCCATTTGAAACGCGATATTTTAAAACGAGAATTATCAAAACGCGATATTTCAAAACGCGATACGGTACAAAACGCGATATGGTACAAAACGCGATATTTCAAAATGCGATATTTCAAAACGCGATACAGTACAAAACGCAATATGGTACAAAACGCGATATTTCAAAATGTGATATTTCAAAACGCGATATGGTACAAAACGCGATATTTCAAAACGCGATATGGTACAAAACGGGATATGGTACAAAATGGGAGTTTAGGATCGGGTTATATCAGGTGGGTGAAGGGGAAATTTAATTTCAGTTTATAGGAATTTAAAAATCGATAGGAACGATAGTATATAGGATCGGTATCAGGTGGGTCGCTGCGCTCCCATCGCTTCGCAACGCATATTCTGTACCATATCGCGTTTTGAAATATCACGTTTTGTACCGTATCGCGTTTTGTATCATATCGCGTTTTGAAATATCGCGTTTCGAAATATCGCGTTTTGTACCATATCGAGTTTTGAAATATCGCATTTTGAAATATCGCGTTTTGTACCATATCACATTTTGTACCATATCGCGTTTTGAAATATCGCGTTTTGTACCTTATCTCGTTTTGTCATATTACGTTTCGAAATATCGTATTTTGAAATATCGCGTTTCGAGCGGATCCGTTATGTACCATAGAAAAAGGAACATTGTTAAGAAAAACCAAGCGGGAGCATCAAAAAAACTGGAATAGCGCCATGCGGGCAATAATGAAATCACATATTAAGCGACACAGAACGAAATAGTTTTTTAATATTTACGATATATAGTTCTTTTTTTATGTATGTACATACTTTAACATGTGCATCCAGCATGTGCAAATCGCCGAAAATAAAGATCGATAAAAAAATTTAAACTTCGTAAAATTTTGTTCATGAAACGTATAGATGTCACGCAAAATTGTTGTCTTAGCTAAAGTTTTTTAATGAAAAAAGTGTCCGTATGGTGTGGTTACTGGGCATTGGTTCCCTCTTTTAAAATAAAATTTGTCGAAAAAATTTATATGAGATCGGCAATATTATATTTGGTATAGCGTATATAACCATTTCAACCAAATGAACAGTAATTTTTTTTATTATTTTTGGATTGTTGGTGCATTTGACAGGACTTTGTACTATTGTATAATAAAAGGATTTCTTGTGCATAAAAAAGTTATATTTTTCAACGAAATGTACTAATTTCATTACTAATGTTTGTTTGCTTTTTATATGCGTATGGTGATCGCCCGTTCCGCACTCTAGCTCTTTGATGCAGCTTCATCTTCGTCTCTTTCCCCGTTTACCTGTTTTATACCCCCGAAACTGGTTTTAATCGCGGCTTATTTTTCAACCAAAATATTTCGGTGAAGCAGCACTAAAATATTATGTGACATGTTGCCATTAGACAACATATATTTGTGTAAATTATTTTCGATAAATTTTATTGCATGTGATGCGAACTATGCGAAGACATTTCAAATAGCCAAGCTACACGAGATTTTAGTTTCTGGGGCTCTATTCTTGAACTATTACGAAAATTTTCGGTACCTAAAATTTTCGTAACACCGTTTTCGTAATCGTAATGGAGAAATTATAAATGGTTATTCTTGAAACCATTACGAAAAAATAATGACATTTCGTAATGAGGTGATTAAAAATATCGTTCCAATTGAAAAACTTAAGCGAAACGGACGTTTTTTAAATTATGATTGTGTATTTTTGTGCTAATAATATTAAATTTAAAATATATTATTATTAAATTTTTAATATTTTATTTTATAATATAAATTATTGTGGTTATCGTGTCTTCCACTATCCATAGTAAAACAAAAAATCTAAAAGAACGTAAAAATTTGTTAACAATAAATGTTTACGTTATTTTAGATTTTTTTTTACGGTATATTATCAATGTTTCATTAATATACATACTTGATGCAATGAAATGCATGTCTGATGCAATGAAATGCATGTCTTCAAGCTGTGCTTAAATAAAGATTATGGATTTTCCAAATATAAGCTAGTAGTAGTAAACAGAAGATAAAAGTGGTCAAACCTAAACAACTCATATTTTTAAGAATAGAGGCGGGTATAACCAGGAATGTCTTTTGTTTTATGGAAATAAAATGTAAAGGACAAAATAGAATGTAATTATCTCGAACAAAACATTATTTTGGGCATCAAAAAGAAACAGAATTGTATTTAAAAAAAATTAAAATCGGGGCGTAATTCTAAAAAATGAATCCAAATTTTCCAAATATAAAATAAATATAGAATAAATAAAAAAATGAAATCTCCTCTTTTACTACCTAGTTAGCAAAATGTCCATTACATCTCTAAATAAATAATTTGTGACATCAAACTATGTGAAATCATTGGGTTTTAACTACTAAAAATCGAAATAATTTTATTACGAAAATGAAATAAGAAATGAAAAAACCATTACGTCAATTTTTCCTAACGTTCCGTTGTGGAAATTTTCGGAATCCAATTTCAAGAATACCATTTTAAGATTTTCGTTATACTTTGACACTAACTCGGTACCAAAAATTTTCGTAATAATTCAAGAATAGAGCTCCTGGTTTCAAACTAAATCGCAATAGATTTTTATTGTTAATTTACACCCTTATTTTATATTAAAACACCAATTTTTTTTGTATTGTTTTATTCTGTTCTCTCGAAAATAAAATTAAAACTGTTATAACAACAAAACTCGTTATAATGACATTGAATATATCAATTTTCCATATACATGTACATCCGTTAAATACTGATGACATGGAATACATCGGTTTTATATTGACTAGATCATTTACATTTCTTTTTGCATAGTCAATAGTTTTATAAATACATTTTTGTATATAAACCAAATAAATTATGGATTAAATAGCAAGCGTGAAACATTTTAAGTAATTATCATTTATTGTCAACTATCAAATTTGTGATTTGACCAAAATACGGTCAATCAAAAACAAAAATCTACATCTCAAAAATTACCTTAAATTTTTGGCCATGTTTGAGATGTAGATTTTTGTTTAAATTTTTTTTTCAAGAGAACTGAATAAAACAATACAAAAAATTGGTGTTTTAATATAAAGTAAGGGTTTAAATTAACAATAAAAACTAAGTCGTAATAGTTTGAAATCAAAAACTAAAATCTCGTGTAGCTTGGCTGGAAAACAATTTTTTTCGCCTGTTTTTCGCCTTTTCTGTTTACCGACCAAATGGCACAGTGGTTAAAGCTTTGGTGTTTGGATCGGGAGGTACTGGGTTCGAATCCCGATAAGGGAAGGATGCAAAATGAAATTTCATCATCAGATTACGATCTGTGGTGAAATGTAACACATCTATGACTCCCAGTCGGTGTGCAAAACCCATGGGCCGACCCATCTTCCATGCCAGTATAGGCTTGCAATGTATGGAGCTTGCAATGTGCAGATGGTCTTAAATTGGTCCTATAGCCATACGTCCTCTTGTTGGCCGGGAGGCGTAAAGTAAGGAAAGTAAAGAAAGCATAACCGCGGAAGAGCAGGATGAGCCTCGAGCCCCAAAACAGATCGCATTGTTATCAATAAAAAAAAATAATTAAAACAAAAATAAAAAAAAAATAAAAAAATTGACAATTTTTTACATAGGGCCAAGCCACACACGGCTTCAGCTTCTGGCTTCAAACTAAGTCGTAATAGATAATGTCTATGTATGTGTAACAAAGTTGACAAAAAAATATCATTTTTGAAATGTTTTCGCATTCTTCGCATCGTATGCAATATAATTTGTTGAAAATAATTAACACAAATATATGATGATTTTTACACATATTATAAATAAAAATAATTAATTGTTTATTTATATATAACATTTATATTTTCAATAAAAATAATTAATTTTTAATTATAATATAGATAAGCCAAAAATGTGCACAAGAATTTTTTCTTGTTTTATTTCGTTTCAACGTTTATTTTATACATATCACTAGGGCAACCAAAAATATGCTCTTAAAAATAAGTTTTAGGGGTATATCCTCTATCCGGTGGCAAATTATTTAATTGCGATGCGAAATATGGATACTTATTTATGTTGCCATGCCAATTGACACATTTTTTTAAATTTAATTTTTTTTGCGATTGTAAAGTAGAAATACACGAAAAGACTGTTACGCATTTTCCGAGGTCGAAGTCTTTTCTTGTATTTCTACTTTACAATCGCAAAACAAATTTAAATTTAAAAAAATGTGTCAATTGGCATGGCAACATAAATCTAGTAACCATATTTCGCCTCGCAATTAAATAATTTGCGACCGGATAGAGGATATACCCCTAAAACCTATTTTTAATAGCATATTTTTGGTTGCCCTACATATCTCACAAAACTTAGAATTAGATGGGCCAAACTCACATATGACCTTATTGTGCCAATCTAAGTAATGCTTTATCTTTATACTTTTATCATATAGACATTGAGTGAACAAGATCTGAAAAAATATCTATTAAATCAATTTTTATCATATCTCGTGGCATTTTAAAATTTCCTGGTGTTATTTTCTAAATGCTAGATTGGAATATAATTAGTTTTGCCTGATGAACGTTTATATTTTTTTACGATCAAATACTGGGATAATTTCACACACTTATAAAAGGCGGTGATACATGTACAGATTTTGCCTTTAAGGCATAAAAATTATGCGCGCTGATTGGTTAAAAGTCGGCTATCTTGAATCGCCTTATAGGCAAAAATTTTAAATTGAACATTTCTCAATTTTGTATAAAGCAAATTTTTTTTGCCTTAAAGGCAAAAACTGTACATGTATCACCGCCTTAATGCGTCCAGTTTCAGATTTATGCGTTATGATTTCAAAGTATACTTTTATGTTACTACATTTCTGATTAAATCGATTAAAAAAAATATGTTTATTTATCATTTAAGGTAGTTTTCATTGACAATTTTGATTTTTCCACTCATAGAGCCAAGCTACACACGGTTTCAGCGTCTGGCTTCAAACTAAGTCGTAATAGATTTTTATTGTTAATTAAAACCCTTATTTTATATTAAAACACCAAATTTTTTTGTATTGTTTTATTCTGTTCTCTCGAAAATAAAATTTAAACAAAAATCTACATCTCAAAAATGTCCTTAAATTTTTTTATTTCATCAAAAATTTTATGTCGCGGCTTATTAGTAATATTAAATTCATTTGTTTTTACATTTAATAATTGAAGATGGAATTTAAATAAAATTTATTCCAGTTTCTTAAATAGGTATTTTGAAGAAACCAATCTTTTCGTTAGGCCACGACGCCTGGAATTGGTTTACTACAAAACCAAATTATTATCCAGGTAGAAACTTTTTTCCGAATTTTTGTTCATTTAAATGTTTTTGTTAAGTATGGATAAAATGTAATACCAGTTGACGTGTTCTAAAAATAGATAGTAATGCATTGCTTCAAATGAAAACCATTGCAATATAAAATAAGAAATAATTGCAACTCAAAAAATAAAATATAAATTTGTTTTTACATTTAATCAATTTAACAAGAAGCCATTTACCCAATTGTGCTTTTTTTATAGGTAATTTTTTATGATTCTGACTGGAATCCAACAGTTGATCAACAGGCTATGGATCGAGCCCATCGTTTAGGTCAAACAAAACAAGTTACAGTATACAGGCTTATTTGTAAGGGAACAATTGAAGAACGGATATTGCAAAGGGCTCGAGAAAAGAGCGAAGTAATTTTCAAATTTTGTCATTAACATGAATTTTTAATGGTAAAATTTTTATTTTGCAGATTCAACGCATGGTTATTAGTGGTGGTAATTTTAAGCCAGATACGCTGAAGCCTAAAGAAGTGGTCTCACTGTTACTTGATGACGAGGAAATTGAATTAAAATGTTAGTAGTTGATAAAGTAATAGCATACAAATAATCAGTAACTGGGTATCGTTTTTTCGTTTAGATAAGCAGAAAACGGAAGAACGAAAATCTGTTGATGACAATTGTGTTAAACTTGATAAAGAGAAGGAACGTAAACGCAAATTAAATCCAGCTCCTTTTAAGGTATGTTCATGTCAAATTCTAACTGAATTTAGATAATTTTAGATTAGATAATTTAATATATATATATATATATATATATATAATTACTTTAGATAATTTAATATTTTGTTATACGTATGTAGAATTATTTGTTTTACATATACACCCAATTATTTTTTATTTGCTAGCATTGTTCTGAAAAAATACTTAGTAAACAAATTTTATTAAACACTTGTTTTTTATTTCGCAGGATTAGATTTTTGAATATTTTAATTAAAAAGTTCGTTCAAAAAGTTTAAAAATCACTCGATCGATTTCGACTTGTTAGGTCATCATCAGGAGTATCTGATGACCTAATAAGTCGAAATCGATCGGGTGATTTTTTAAACTTTTTGAACGAATTTTTTAATTAAAATATTCAAAAATCTAATCCTGCGAAATAAAAAACAAGTGTTTAATAAAATGTGTTTATTAAGTATAAGTGTGTTTCGCCAAGTGCCTACGGCAAATAGCGTAAAAATGATCAAAAAAATCGCACAAAAAGAAGGGTTTTATTGATTTATAGACCGCGCCACCACTACCAATTTTTTGCTGATTGTGTCCTGATTCATTGTCGAAACTCATATTACAAATCAAATCAAATAATAAAAAAAAACAAATTTTATTCACTAATTTATGCACGTACCCACAGGACATGGAGCCATTAAAGTAGATAATTATGCCGGTTTACATAGTGCTGCAACAGTGGTTTTTTCTTCATCTCTTATCTCTTCACCTACAAGAGTTTGCATCTAAATAGGAGACCGAGTGGACGTGTTTTTGTGTCGCTCCCCATTTTCAAATATAATAATTTTTTGGGTGTGCTAAATAATATGTGTTGAAGTGATAATTTGTACATAGTTTTTTTAATATTAACATAGAAAAATAAGTTTAACATAGATTTCTCATTTGTATAAAACGATTTAAATTCCAATGTCTTGATTGTATTTGTGACTTTACATTGCGCACAATGTAAAATCATGACATTGGAATTTCATTTTTATCTCTCGTTTTATACAAATGAGAAATCTATGCTAAACTTATTTTTCTATGATATTAATTTGCGTAAGATGCACGTGCAATCGTTTAGAATATATACATAATTTATACTATTAATTTCGTATATATGTATTTTGCTACCATTGTATGAATACTTACTTGCACATTTTGGAACTACATTACTATGTATGTATATCCCTTTTTCAACAAAAAAAAAAAAAAAATGGCTCAATTGAAGTCCAAACCACACAATTGTGTGAGTAAAAAATCATAGTATGGCGTTTTTGATAAAACATTTCACTTGTTTAAGTACCACCAACACAATTGTGTGTATATAGTTATAGTGTTATTTTTCGGACGAAATAAGTTTGAAAGGAAAACACAAATGTGTAAGTTGGTTCAAAACACTAAAAAAATATATTTTTGACATGGTACTTCTGCCCTACTCGCACAATTGTGTTAGTAAAACACAAAAGGGATATATAAACAAAGTTTCCACGTGAAACTAACGGATGTAAAAGAGAAGTTTTTTGATTTACTATTGACTTTTATATTATTATATTTTATTTTATATTTCCTTGTGAGTGCTTATATACTTGAACATAGTATATAAACAAAACAATATATAGCACACACAAGGATATCCAACATATATTTTGTTTGAACATACACGTGGTTTTATATAAAGTTGGAGTGAGAGAGTGGTTGGTGTATGTTTGTTCTATTTTATTTTGTTTTGCGTTCTCTTGAAATTTAACGATCACAAATATACTTGTTTGAGGATGATCACTCGGTGATCGAAAACGTTCAATAAAATAAAATAAAAACTAATTTAAACTGTATTTTGAATTAGTTTAGTGGTTTTAATAAGGAGTTTGTGACTGCAAAATGTTTAACGACCCTGATCTTAGTTAAATCGGAATTACATATTTTGAAAAAAGCATTATAATTTGAAAACACATAAATTATATAACATATTATTTATTTTTCTTTGATAATATATTAATTATTTTATTATTATTATAGTTGTAGTGTTATTTTTCGTACGAAAACGATTTAAGTGGAATACACAAATGTGTATATTGGTCCAAACTATATACAAAAATAAATTTTTGACATGATTATTTTTCGTTACCCACACAATTGTGGTGGCAGGCGGTAAAAGGGATATTTCAAAACGCGATGTGATACAAAACATTAAGGTAAAAACCAAAAAATTATTTAATTGTAATATTTGAAATATCGCGTTTTAAAATATCGCGTTTCAAATGGGACCCTAAAATCGATAGGAGCGGGAGTATAGCATCGGGTTATATCAGGCGGGTGGCTGCGTTCCCGTTGCTTCGCAATGTACATCCTGGAAAAGCGGAAATTTAATTTCAGTTCATAGGAAATTAAAAATCGTTAGGAGTGACAGTTTAGGGTCGAGGTGTATCAGGTGGGTGAAGTGGATTTTTTTTTTCAGTTTATAGGAATTTAAAAATCGATAGGAGCGGGAGTATAGGACCGTGTTATCAGTCGGGCCACTGCGCTCCCGTCGCTTCGCAATGCACATTCTATAGTCTGTACCATATCGCGTTTTGTACTATATTCCTTTTCCGGCCCGTGATCACAATTGTGCGTGTACGAAAGGTCAACAATTTATTTTTGTATTTGTTTTGGACCAACGTTCACATTTGTGCATACCTCTTAAATCGTTTTCGTCCGAAAAATAACATCATAACTATAATAATAATAAAATTCTTAAATGGTATCAACAACGAATAATTAAAATGTTATATAATTTATATGTTATCAAATTATGTGCTTTTTTCAAAAAGAATTAGATTTAACCAAATATTAAATAGTATCAATATAGGACACTGCCTTGTAAAATCGTGTTCCAATTTTTTTTTCTATAAGACAAGAGTGAAGTTAGTTGTTTTAGTACAACTTCGCAAAAAACTCGAAAATCAACACAGCTGGTGAATAAGTAATATTAAATTTAACTGTTTCAACTGTGTAGCTTAGTTGTCAAAAGAAAAAATTAAACGGCAACTTTTCGAAAAAAGTTTAAAGAAACGACCAAAGTGACACCTGTGGCAAAAAATCTAATTACGGAAATGAAATAGGATAAGAGAAAAAAAGAACGCGTATGTCCTATACATATTTGATTTAACTAAGATCTGTTAAGATCCGGAAGACAATACAACCTGTCATTTTTTACTATAGATATAGTCATTTGGTACACTATCGCGTTTTGTTCCATATCGCGTTTTGAAATATCGCATTTTAAAATATCACGTTTTGTACCATATCGCGTTTTGTAATATCACGTTTTGAAATATCGCGTTTTGTACCATATCGCGTTTTCAAATATCACGTTTTGAAATATCGCGTTTTGTACCATATCTCGTTTTGTCATATCTCGTTCCAAAATATCGCGTTTCGAGCGGATCCCGGCAAGGCGTATGGAAACAAAATAGCCTTACACACACCATAAAAAAATATTTTTGTTTCTCGTAATTTCTCGAACAATTCCCGACTTTCAGTACTTTTACTTGTATAAATCAAATGCGCGCACCAAAAAAATAAATATTTAGTCGATTCACTTTTTGTTGCGTTTGGATAAACATGATCGATAATTATAGCAGATCACCCAATCCACACTAGGACTTTTGAGCCTGGTATCATTCTTCTTTTTTCCCCCTTTCCCTATAAAACCGGTTTTGGTTACCATCAAGGTAAAGGGGGAAAAACGAAGAATGAGACCCAACTGAAAAATCCTTGTGTAGATTGGGTGAATGGATTTGCTTAGAAAACATAGAAAAATAAGTTTAACATAGATTTCTCATTTGTATAAAACGATTTAAATTCCAATGTCTTGATTGTATTTGTGACTTTACATTGCGCACAATGTAAAATCATGACATTGGAATTTCATTTTTATCTCTCGTTTTATACAAATGAGAAATCTATGCTAAACTTATTTTTCTATGATATTAATTTGCGTAAGATGCACGTGCAATCGTTTAGAATATATACATAATTTATACTATTAATTTCGTATATATGTATTTTGCTACCATTGTATGAATACTTACTTGCACATTTTGGAACTACATTACTATGTATGTATATCCCTTTTTCAACAAAAAAAAAAAAAAAATGGCTCAATTGAAGTCCAAACCACACAATTGTGTGAGTAAAAAATCATAGTATGGCGTTTTTGATAAAACATTTCACTTGTTTAAGTACCACCAACACAATTGTGTGTATATAGTTATAGTGTTATTTTTCGGACGAAATAAGTTTGAAAGGAAAACACAAATGTGTAAGTTGGTTCAAAACACTAAAAAAATATATTTTTGACATGGTACTTCTGCCCTACTCGCACAATTGTGTTAGTAAAACACAAAAGGGATATATAAACAAAGTTTCCACGTGAAACTAACGGATGTAAAAGAGAAGTTTTTTGATTTACTATTGACTTTTATATTATTATATTTTATTTTATATTTCCTTGTGAGTGCTTATATACTTGAACATAGTATATAAACAAAACAATATATAGCACACACAAGGATATCCAACATATATTTTGTTTGAACATACACGTGGTTTTATATAAAGTTGGAGTGAGAGAGTGGTTGGTGTATGTTTGTTCTATTTTATTTTGTTTTGCGTTCTCTTGAAATTTAACGATCACAAATATACTTGTTTGAGGATGATCACTCGGTGATCGAAAACGTTCAATAAAATAAAATAAAAACTAATTTAAACTGTATTTTGAATTAGTTTAGTGGTTTTAATAAGGAGTTTGTGACTGCAAAATGTTTAACGACCCTGATCTTAGTTAAATCGGAATTACATATTTTGAAAAAAGCATTATAATTTGAAAACACATAAATTATATAACATATTATTTATTTTTCTTTGATAATATATTAATTATTTTATTATTATTATAGTTGTAGTGTTATTTTTCGTACGAAAACGATTTAAGTGGAATACACAAATGTGTATATTGGTTCAAACTATATACAAAAATAAATTTTTGACATGATTATTTTTCGTTACCCACACAATTGTGGTGGCAGGCGGTAAAAGGGATATTTCAAAACGCGATGTGATACAAAACATTAAGGTAAAAACCAAAAAATTATTTAATTGTAATATTTGAAATATCGCGTTTTAAAATATCGCGTTTCAAATGGGACCCTAAAATCGATAGGAGCGGGAGTATAGCATCGGGTTATATCAGGCGGGTGGCTGCGTTCCCGTTGCTTCGCAATGTACATCCTGGAAAAGCGGAAATTTAATTTCAGTTCATAGGAAATTAAAAATCGTTAGGAGTGACAGTTTAGGGTCGAGGTGTATCAGGTGGGTGAAGTGGATTTTTTTTTTCAGTTTATAGGAATTTAAAAATCGATAGGAGCGGGAGTATAGGACCGTGTTATCAGTCGGGCCACTGCGCTCCCGTCGCTTCGCAATGCACATTCTATAGTCTGTACCATATCGCGTTTTGTACTATATTCCTTTTCCGGCCCGTGATCACAATTGTGCGTGTACGAAAGGTCAACAATTTATTTTTGTATTTGTTTTGGACCAACGTTCACATTTGTGCATACCTCTTAAATCGTTTTCGTCCGAAAAATAACATCATAACTATAATAATAATAAAATTCTTAAATGGTATCAACAACGAATAATTAAAATGTTATATAATTTATATGTTATCAAATTATGTGCTTTTTTCAAAAAGAATTAGATTTAACCAAATATTAAATAGTATCAATATAGGACACTGCCTTGTAAAATCGTGTTCCAATTTTTTTTTCTATAAGACAAGAGTGAAGTTAGTTGTTTTAGTACAACTTCGCAAAAAACTCGAAAATCAACACAGCTGGTGAATAAGTAATATTAAATTTAACTGTTTCAACTGTGTAGCTTAGTTGTCAAAAGAAAAAATTAAACGGCAACTTTTCGAAAAAAGTTTAAAGAAACGACCAAAGTGACACCTGTGGCAAAAAATCTAATTACGGAAATGAAATAGGATAAGAGAAAAAAAGAACGCGTATGTCCTATACATATTTGATTTAACTAAGATCTGTTAAGATCCGGAAGACAATACAACCTGTCATTTTTTACTATAGATATAGTCATTTGGTACACTATCGCGTTTTGTTCCATATCGCGTTTTGAAATATCGCATTTTAAAATATCACGTTTTGTACCATATCGCGTTTTGTAATATCACGTTTTGAAATATCGCGTTTTGTACCATATCGCGTTTTGAAATATCACGTTTTGAAATATCGCGTTTTGTACCATATCTCGTTTTGTCATATCTCGTTCCAAAATATCGCGTTTCGAGCGGATCCCGGCAAGGCGTATGGAAACAAAATAGCCTTACACACACCATAAAAAAATATTTTTGTTTCTCGTAATTTCTCGAACAATTCCCGACTTTCAGTACTTTTACTTGTATAAATCAAATGCGCGCACCAAAAAAATAAATATTTAGTCGATTCACTTTTTGTTGCGTTTGGATAAACATGATCGATAATTATAGCAGATCACCCAATCCACACTAGGACTTTTGAGCCTGGTATCATTCTTCTTTTTCCCCCTTTCCCTATAAAACCGGTTTTGGTTACCATCAAGGTAAAGGGGGAAAAACGAAGAATGAGACCCAACTGAAAAATCCTTGTGTAGATTGGGTGAATGGATTTGCTTTATTTATTTTTATTTTGCGTAACCTAGAGTCTACACTATGCAAATTCACCGATATTTTCTATCGTGGTATCAATGTATGTGTGATTTTATATAAATTTTGACACTATCAATTTGCTGATAGACTATTTCACGATAAATTATCAAGAAATGATTCAAAACGTCATCCTTTGGAGGTTATGTTTCATCATTATAAATTTAATTTTCAGAGTGAGGACATACATTTTTGTTATGTTTATTTAACTCAATTTGTATTCTGTGTTAACACGTTCGCGGACGCTTTCAAAATGTGTTTAACACAAATTTGATAAATTTTATAATTGCCATAATATTTCGTCGCCGAAAGGAATGTATTGTTGAGAATTAACAAATATGTCGTCTTATTTCTTAAAAAAGGAAAAAATTGAATGACTTTTGTGCGAGAGTGTTAAAAAATGATAAAGGTGTATGAATGCTATAGCATTCACGTCCGCGAACGTGTTAATATATCGAAATTCATGATTTTCGAATTTATCGAATTTATGATATTATCTCTTTCTGGTTTTCTGCTAAAAAACAAAAGCCGCAGTAGTGGAATTCCGCCTCCTTAATTCGTGATAATTTTCTTTAATATATTTAATTTTTTCAATAGTTGCGTATGTCCTGTCCATTATTTTTTTTTACCAATCAACACGCAAATTTACCACAAACTGATGTCTTCAATTTTTAAATTAAATTTGTAATGATCAAACATAACCTCAAAAGGATGACGTTTCGTAATAATTGCTTGATAATTTAATCGTGAAACAGCCCCTTGATAATTTGCTGGAAGTGTCAAAATTTATATAAAATATTCACACATACATTGATACCATGATAGAAAATATCAGTGAATTTGCATAGTGTAGACTCTAGTTAATGAAAATGCGCACGCACAAATTATCATTTTTATTTTAATACCATCGACGGCAGAATTTGTATTATGGGGTTGTGTTTTTGAGCCATGTTTGTTTAATTAGAGAAATTAATGGATTTTTTTTATGAATATTTTTTCATGTTGATAGATTTTTTGTACACGACTTGTTTTCTTTACTCCAGGATAAGCGTTTCCTTTTTGCGTGTTTACAAAGTGTAATGTTTTTTTCCTCAAAATACGATTGTTCATGAATAAGAAATTGGTTATGACTTGGGGACCAGGGAAGGCGAGACTTTGCTCCGTATATCTTTGTGTATATACAAAAAATATAATACTGGAGTATTTATTCGATGGTGGCAGTAAATAAGTAATGTTAGAAAATGTATTTCCAATATTTAACTGTTGGATGTTATATATAATTACCGGTAATTTTATATAACATTCAATTTATCACTCCACGCACGAGTCATATTGTTACGGATTTCTGGCGTTCGATTGATATGTGTAATGGATTTTAAAATAAAGCGTTCAGTGTAAAATTTGAAGCTTTATTCATTACTTTTTTTACACTTCTTGTACGAATTTTACCATTTCATCTTAAACACTGTGTTCATTGTTTGTCTTATACAGCACGCTGCTGTATAATACGTTTTTAAACTGCAAACTGCTTGCTCGCGCGTATGTGTGTCGCTGCTTGAGATTATTCCATTTATTGCATCCATCGACATATGTATGCCACAATTGTAAAACACCTGTGTGTATTTGTATTTGCAAACCTAAGTTTTCAAATATACATATCTACATTTGCCATTGTTGAAAAAAGGAGTTCCTTTACTTCCAGCATTACCCTTGATGACTAATGCCGGCATTTACAAATGTTTTCGTTTCCAGTATTCGGCTACACATGGAATGCCACTGTAAAACGCAATTTTCAATAGGTGTTTAAAAAATTCTCGATCCAGTTCTATTGTCATATATTTAGAATAATAATCGCCTAATAAAATTACAGTCTCCAACTTGACTGGAATTGTCGAGTGGTGGTGACTACACCTTAATCATTTTACCAAGTGTTATATTATTGTATAGAGAAAATTTGTCAGAATAAATATTATTTTTTACATTTATTTTTATTTTCAAAAATTACATTTTTATTTTTCAATTTTCATAGGACGCTAAACGTATTAAGTTTGAGAGTAATCAGATTTTGGATGCTGATGATCTAGCATTTTTGGAATCCGGGGCCGCATCTCCAACTCATAGTGAAAATTCACGAGGTAGTGGGGGGAAAAATGATACTCCAGTTCTGGATGAATCAAGTAACGAAGCGCTTATTGTAGATTGCGATAGTCCATCGGGCTCAAATACTCCTGGTAAGTGTTTTTGTGCCTATTATGATGCTTGAAATGTCTAGTTAACTTAGGAATAATTCGAAAACAAAAAAGAAAAATTCAAAAATCCAAAACAATAAATTGGTTAGGCCGCACTATTTATGTATAAATAAAAAATTCTAAATTCTAAATTTAATAAAAATGGTATATGATTCAACAGTTCATCAAGAGTGGATAGATAAAAATTCTATACCTCGCCAAATTCCTACTGACACAACACCCTTGTTCAAAACAAAAAATGTCGATTGGCCTGAACATTTGCATTGGTTAGAACTGAGAGCGAAGCCTAAAAAAGTATCACCACCTGGTCGCTCAATTAAGAAAAATGTTATAAAAGATTGGGGTAAAACAGCGAAATGGCTCGAAACTAATGCACTCCCGCATTCCATACCGCACGAGGAAATAGTTTCTCGTGGGCCAACCAAACCGTTAAAGAAATTGTTGAAACGGCTGAAAAAATTAGCCCTACCTCGGAAACGGAATGGAAATATTACGGATAAAATCGATCCAGATTATATTTACGATGGTAGTCGGTTTAAAGTAAAGCGAAGAGCACTAAAATATAAAATTACTCCAAGAATAAAATTGCTTGCTCAACCTTTGATAAGATTTACTTCAGATATGGATCTGGCTGAACCGAATACGCCTAAAAAGTACGGGAGGGAATATTTAGCATTTAGAGACCATTGGATTGCTCTAAACAGCAAAGGGCGGAATGAGTTTCCATGTTTTATGCATTGTGAACCGTGCCCAAGGCAATTTTTACCCAGTTATCGGTTGGGATTAAAACAACGAAAAATTATAAAAAAATATTTTTGTGAACAAAAAAAGGTACCGCATAAACCGAAAAAGATTACACCTCGCCTGCTTCAAATAAGTAAACCATCTTTGGATTATTCTACTGGAAAATATAAAACTCACTGCGAACTTCAAAGAGAGAAAACAAAAGCACAAAAAGAAAAAAAAATAAATAAAAAATCGAAAAAGGAGGCTGAAAAGAAGGCTTCATTGGAGCATGTAATGAAGGGGCTGTAGTTCTAAACGTAATAATTTATACGAGTATATAATTGGAAATTACAACATTGGTTGTTTGGAAAATTTTGATAATAGCTGCAATTCGACCTGTTTTTTTTTATTAAGGTACTTTCTGACCCAAATTTAAATTTTTAGCGTCTCTATTAATTATTTTTAATGGAAAAAATAGTTATTAATAATTGTTTAATATTTAGATTGCGAATGAGAAATGTTCACAGATACATATATATGAAAGTGTATGTATTTTGAAAGTGTATTCATTGAATTAAAACTAATTTTCTTAGATATAGAATTGTGTTTTATTTTCTTAAAATTAAATTTAAATGTTACATATGCATATAACTAGAATTAGAGTACCGACAATTTTGTGGGCATCAACCAAATCGCCTTTTTAGTTAAAAAAAAACCACCTCTATTCTCTTAGTTGTATCCTTTCATATAGGCTTTCCACACGAGTATGTATTATATCACATCATTACACACAATTTGCGTTTAGTAAAATCACAAACTATTGACTCGAATTGCAACTTATCCGCCAGTTTACACGAGTTGTGATTCAACCAAAAATTTCTTCTCTTCTTTCCCCCCTGCCTACAAACTAAATTTTGTTTATTGGCAAGGGGGGAAAGAAGAGAAGAACATTTTGGTTGAATCACAACTCGTGTAAACTGGCGGTACAGTATGCAAAAATATAAGTATATGCACTGGAATGCTGAAAACAACACCGATACTAACATTATTAGCAGAATCAGCCACACTGCCTACAGACCTAGACAATAAACTAACCACTCAAAAATTCATAGCGAACCATATTAATAAAAGTAGTGATATTGGGAAAAGAATAAAAAACGATGAAATATTGGGAAAATATCACGAACTATATAACGAATACACATTTCTAACAAACATAGCACAATCAATCAACAAACCAATCAGCCCTACAACAAATCTTAAAATATAGATGATAATAACAATCAGAAAAAAAACGCAACAAACCAAATAGAAATCATGAAAAACTACATAGAATTCCTAAACAAACATAAAGACTATTTCGAAATATACACGGATGAATCGCTTAACAACAATCAAGGAGGTATCGGTATACTTCAAAAACACTTATACAGAGTACAAAATAAAACTTAAAAAACTTAGCCATCAAAGTGGCCTTGGATAAGGCAATCAATATGGGACAAACAAAAATAATAATCTTCACAGACTCATTGAACTCATGTATATTAATTAACAATGTTAACAAGAAAAAAATTTAAACACTATGAAAAAGAAATAATAGATACAATTATCAAAAACAACATAGTAGTAATTCCGGTGCACGCGAACATTCTAAGAAACGAAAAAGCAGGCAATCTTGCCAAAAAAGCTATTACAGAAAATGAAATAACAATAGACAACCCAATTCCAATTGAAGACATACACCACATCATAGAGGATTCAATAAGACAGGAATGGTTAGAAAAATACAATACACGGACCACAGCAGTATAATAAACAGATAAACAGCATACCAAGTAAAAAACCATGGTTCCACGACTCACAGTTAACACCATATAACATCAGGCAAATAAACACTCAGATCCTGTTATGGAAAAAGCAAAAAATTCAAACACAATATGAGGATAGAAGACAACAACATCTGCGATACATGCAATGTAACAGAAGACAATGCACATATAATAGAAAAGTGCAAAAAGTACGACCAAATTCGCCAAAAATATAGAATTATCAAAAACATGAAACTAATTGACATACTAAAATCGGGCAACTCCAAAAACTACAAAGTAATCTGTGACTTAAAAGAAATTGATTATACAATAACCTTTAAAATAAACACAATAACATAAATATAAGTTAAGACAATTACCAACACCTAACCATAAATAATCCATAAATATAATAATCTGTAATACAAATAGGTCGTATGAGTTAAGAAATTCAGACCTCAGCAAAAGAAATACAAAAAAAAAAATCATTAGCTGTATTTTGCTGAGAAATAAAGCATTTTTGCTTTAGCTGTTTCAGCGCTATTCAGTTATTTCAACTGATGCAAATCTGCATTATCTTCAGCCAAAGCAAAATTTTAAAATGCTTTAGTTTTTGTTTTAGCCCTGGTGATGTGTTGTAATTATCACAACAAAATACAGCTATTAAAATTCTATTACAATTGCTAATAAAATTTCATTAATACTGCCATTTGCTGTATACATACTTGTGAAAATTATTGCGGCACTAATATATCGCGTTACGCAATTTACGACTTTAAATATTTTCAAGGTTGTTTTTACGGTATAACTACCTACTTTGTAATCATTGTCAAGAAAATTAGAAAAAATCTAATACACTTCAAAGAAAGAATGTATAACAAAAAATGAATGTATATAGTTGTACTTGAAAGTAATTTTCTATTTTAATATTTCCCTAAGACCATTTCAGTTGTGTTTTCAAATAACACGGAATATTTTAGAATCGCCGAACAATTATACATATAATGCTCTTTCCAAGCAGATGGCCTAACTTTAAAAACACATGTAGGATAGCCTACCAATTTGACAGAAAAATACTAAAAATTTTTAAAATTTCCCTCAACAATTTACAGTTGGAACGTTATTTAATGACGTGCGTGAAAATTGTATTTGGAAATGATCAATTTAATAGATTATATAGCATAGCATTGGTGTAATATTCTTCAATTTTTTATTTTCAGTACCCTTTTATGACGGTTTAAAACCAAGAAGGCGGCATCACCCACGGGGTACAAAACGTGGACGCCCACGAGGATCACGTCGTGGTGGTGGTTCAGGGAGTCTTGGAAGATCAGACACTTTAAACGTTATAGGAGGTAACTATTTTAATTTTTTTTTAAATAATATGAGTGTCAATTCGACACTATACCGAATGTTTAAATTTTTGTACTTATCATTTTACTGTATAATGCCAAACAACAAACACAACTCCTAGTAAAAATTACATTATTTTATTAACCAGCAGTCTTCTGTAAAATAAAATAAGCCCCCAGATATTGACTATTGTGGATATATTAGTTCTTATGGGCTAGTTATAAAAACGAAACAGAATAAAACGGAAACGAAATGAAAGATGAAATCGCCTTTTATTTTGACGGCTTTAAATGAAAGAAAAATTTCTTTCATTTAAATGGAGGTTGCCAAGTTAAATGAAATTTGTGAAGAATTTCAAAATAGTGAGCATTGAAAAATGGCATAGCTTTAAACCACAAACAAACGACTCAATCAGACCCCAAAACCAATAGAATATTTATGTGTAAATCAAATTCTCGATGTCGTTACAAATGACAAAATATTTCTAGCACCTGTTAGTAGAAATGTTAGTTAATACTCAAACCCTATTTTGGCCTACATTTGTGCTCAATACATATTTCTCGCTCAATATAATTTTTTAATACGCGCGCGAACAAATAAAAATGTTATATTTGTGTGTACAGTATAAAAGAAACAAAGTTTTTACTTTCAACGTATTTTTTATTTTCGTTTGAAAGTATCCTTTCTCTTATTGTATGATTTATATTTAATAAAACAGAATGAAATGAAAACTAAAACGCACGTATTATGTATATACATACTCGTATATACAATATATGTATTATTTAAAATAACATGTGTGCGCACGATCGATAATTTCTGTCGTTTAAAATAAAATTTAAACACGTGACCATGAAAAGGAAGGAGATCTATTTTAGATTGTATGTATGTAGCTACATCAATTATGGTTTGGTGTGCTGCATGTAATATAATTAAAAACAAAACAAATATTTGGAGGAAATGATACGAAAGATCAAAAATTTATGAACGAAAGGTAAAATATTATAATTAAATTGTTTTTTAGTGATCGCAGTAAACGTTTAGATAAGTACTTATTTGTGTTTGGTTACATGGTTTAGTTCGTGTTTCATGTAACAACATAAAGGCATTTGCTAGATTTAAAATCAAAATTTGTGATCTAAAACATGTTTTCCATATAAAATTTGAACCGACCCGGATCAATGAGCGTCAAGAAACACGGCAATTATGTACATTTATATGCCTATCTCTTGGTTACATTATGTACATTTGCCTATCTATACTGATCTATACTGATTGGTCGAAATTAAATACATTCATTACTTAATTTTTCCTAAGTGTACTATAAGGATGATATATGATTTAAATTCACTAATAATACCTAACAATTTTATAAATGATTTTATTTTTGAGAAAACGAATAAAATCAGCTTACACCGAGGCTACACAGATGTCTTTGGAAAAATGTACCATGTATTTGGATTTGCCTCCAAAAAATTGTTCAAGCTTACAAAATGTTTGTTAACATTTTAAGCATGGTAGTACTTCATTTGTTTCGACTAGTGTCTGCACACATTTTAAGACGTTGAAAATAAAAGCTAGTTGTTGATTTTAATCAAATTTGCAAAAACATTAATACTTCGATGTCGGTTGTGGTATATAGAATTATGAGTATACCCAATATCCTTGGAATTCCATTTTTAAACTGCTAACACTAAGTAAAAACCATCCTAAGGTTTTAAAATGACAAATAAATATATAGTTGTTCGTTGTTGTCAATCGATTTACAAGCTCACGTTAAAAGTACACTGCAATTTTTCAGATACCAACCACTCCTTATCACGAAAACTACTCCAAATATCTCTGGAATGATGCTAACGATATTATTGTGGCTAATTTTGAAGTTTCTTCTCATGTTGAGAGGAAGATCCAATCTATGCGTCGAACTTATTAAATGATGTGGCAATCAAGTTGTCGCAAAAATAATAAACACCATGATCATACACCCTTCATTTCTGATGTAGAAAACCAAGACTATTTACCAGTAATTGACAAAGTGTCTGAACTGATGGTATCCGGAACTAATATAGATTTTTATAATCGTAAAGAGATGGAACTAATCCGGAACTAATATAGATTCTTATAATCGTAAAATTTGAATGACGATAATATATCCGATTTAAACAAAAGTCCTTCGAAATTGCAAACCATTAAAAAAATCACAAATAGTTCACCTGTTGGTGGCAGTAATACTAGCAATCGTAGTGGTACTAGTTCTTCTTCTTTTGGTAATAAAAGTATAAAGCCTTCTTATACATACAAACAATTTAATAAAATGACGTTAAAGCGAGCAATGGCTTCATCAGGTGTTGATCTTTCTACGAGCTGAAGAAACGATTTACAAAAAAAACTACGATTTTTAAGGACTAAATACAACAAACTTAAAAAAGTAGGAACCTACGACAAACAAATATGAGACAAAGAAGAACAATTATTAATTTGGGCCACCTGATAGACGAATTTGAAGAGACAAATTTAATTAGTTCTTCCCAGAAGGATAAATTTTTAAACCATGACCCAAATTCAATTTTTTTTAATAGATATAGAAATAAAATTAGAAATCGAAAGTTAGCCAGGAAATATCCAGAAGAAATACGGAAGTTTGCTTTACATTTAAACTTTTATTCTCTGAAGGCCTATGAATATCACTCTCGTGATATTGCGCTTGCCTCACTCTCGTACACTTGCTAACTAGTATAAAGTAGTAAATGGGCATCCAGGTTTTACTTCAGAATCTTTTCGTACTCTAAAGTTGCTGGTCCGATCAAAAAAAAGAAACAAATGAGGCCGTTATTGGAAATGTATGCTTGGATGAGTTGTACATTCATCCAAAATGCGAGTACGATTTTCACACCAATAAAATATCTGTGCCGACATGTTGTAACTATCACTATTTTCGCCTTCGATACATTTTTGATATAATAACGGTATTTTGGAAGTAAACATTTTTTTTCTTTCATGTAAATTTTTAAATTTTCATCAAAGTAGCACATTTTTTTTCATCGAAGCGAAAATAGTGATAGTTACAACATGTCGGCCCTGGATACATCGAGTTTGAAGGTAGCGACCCAAATGAAAATACTTTAGCTACCTAAGTAATTATTTTTATGTTTTTCAGTTGTACTGCTCGTTGGAAAATTTCTCTTGGATATTTCGCTATTAGTAGCTTAAGATCGCCGCCCCGGTGGCAAAGTGGTCAGCATGCTTGCTCCAGCAACCGGAGGTCCCGGGTTCGATTCCCGGTGGTGACAAGGGAAAAATTTCACGGCTGGTTTAGGATCAATGAATTAATCACTCATTATCCGAAATGAAAATATGATTATGAAACCTCATTTGAGGCGGCCAAATCCCTTGATGGGATATAGTGCCAGAGAGAGAGAGAGAGAGCTTAAGATCAGTACAAAAGAAAAATATGATCGAGTTTCGTTTGCCTTTATTACACGATATTGGGTTTGTAACAACTGGAGTGACTTTTGATGGGCTATCAACAAATTTTACTGTAACTCGAGAACGTTTATTTCGTAATATAAATCTCGCTTTTAAATTAGTGGTATATCTCAACAGTTCTTTTTTTTTTGATCCATGTCATATGTTCAAACCCGTCAGGAACGTTTTAGCTATTAAAGGCCCTTTAATCGATGGTGACAGCCTTTAAATTTCATGGCACTACTTAGAACAACTCCATAAGATTCAATCGAAGAAAGGTTTCCATCTCGCGGATTAATTTTCGAAAGGGTCATATATTTTTTGACAGCCAAAAAATGAAAGCTAATTTAGCAGTTCAGGCATTAAGTAATTCCTTAGCAAATGCATTAGAATTTTGTGATAGTGTTTTAAAATTGTCACAATATGAAGGGTATAGTGGAACAATAAAATTTATTAGTCTTCAATAATTCCTGTGATATTCTAAACAGCAAAAAATTGCAAGATTATGGTTTAAAAAAATAATATATCAAAGTAATTTTAATTTGGTTCTAAATTACGTTAAATCACCAATTAAATATATGTATATCTAAATTAAAGTTTCTATCCGATGGTATTAAAGTTGTGGATTCTAAAAGTCAAACGAGATTTATTGGAATAATATGTTGTCTTTCTAACATCCAGGATCTCCATAACACTTATTTAAACCACATCTTTTGAAATACATTTCGTTCTATAAATTAAGTCAAGACCACATTGAAATATTTTTTTCAGTTATCCGCTCAAGATTAGGAAAAAATTCAAATCCAACTCTAAACCAATTCGTCACTTCATATAAGCGTATTTTTTTAACACACGTTCAATTAAGTGACGCCTCGTTAGGCAATTGTATTCCTCAAACAGAAGTTTCTATTTGGAATGTTTCCAATTTTAATTCCGATAGTCTTATTAAATTTCTAAAGTAGATGAACCTAATATGTATGACGAAGATGTTTTTGGATACCTAATTATACTAAGTGAATGTTATTTCTTATATGAAATGAGGCCTCACTAAAGTATGTGAGAATCTCAGTGGACTATATATGACTAAAGTATGTATGACTAATGACGATGGATTACTACACATTAATTAAATACATTTACATAACCACCAGTTTCAGAAAATTCACTTGGTGCTGGGCATATTAATGTAATAAATTAATATTTAGTATAGGAGAAGATAATTACTGAAAAATAACTGTCCAGAAAATATTTTACTCTATTTAGTTAATTTTTATATCTTCCGTACAAATTTCTTAAAATTTACTTAAATTTTCAGAAGTTTAGGAGAATTTAAACTATGAAATATTTATGATTTTTAGGAATTGAAAACTTAGGTGAATCTAATTATTACGCATTATTTTATTTAAGTATTAGGTTTTTCTGAGTTGTGCCTGTTGCTATTGTAGATTCAGGTTAACTCGCACATCTTCAAACTTCCGAGGCTGTCACTATGATCGAAATCACCACTTCTAAAACGTTTGTACCAATAATTACACGTTTCATAAGGTCGGCACCAAGAACACTACAAAGTGATTCCCGTGCCTTAGAAGCATTTATTCCTTGTTGGAATTCGTATAGAATGCAGTGCCGATTGTGCTGTTTAACAGTTGCCATCGTAAACTCTGCTATTCTGCGAGGTTATGTAACTAACGTAGACTTGTCGTTCGTTGTTCTGAAACCTTGCGTCCGACCCTATAAAAACCACAAAATACCGTGAAAATATTTCTATTTTAAATATAATTTCAAGCTCGATGAAAAAATCTGTAGAAATTAAGTTATATAACTAATAAATAAAGTGGGAGGCTTAATAAATTTGTTTCCATGATTTAAAGTTATAACTTAAAAACCGAATTACACTTTTGGTGAGGATTATAAAGCGATATACCCATTATCCGATATTGAAATGTCTATTTTTGAAATTTTCAAAGAAGTGGTCATTTATTCTAGAGCTATTTGGGGTAGTTTTCATGATAAGGAGTGGTTGGTATCTGAAAAATTGCAGTGTACTTTTAATGTAAGCTTGTAAATCGATTGACAATAACGAACAACGAAATATTTATTTATTGTCATTTTAAAACCTTAGGATGGTTTTTACTTAGTGTTGGCAGTTTAAAAATGGAATTGCAAGGATATTGGGTATACTCATAATTCTATATACCACAACCGACATCGAAGTATTAATGTTTTTGCAAATTTGATTAAAATCAACAACTAGCTTTAATCAACAACTAACATTTTGTATGCTTGAACAATTTTTTGGAGGCAAATCCAAATACATGGTACATTTTTCCAAAGACATCTGTGTAGCCCCGGTGTAAGCTGATTTTATTCGATTTCTCAAAAATAAAATCATTTACAAAATTGTTAGGTTATTTAATTTTAATATTTTTGAATTTAAATCATATGTCATCCTTATAGTACACATAGGAAAAATTAAGTAATGAATGTATTTAATTTCGACCAATCAGTATAGATAGGCATATAAAATGTACATAATGTAACCAAACCCAAATATGTAATATTTATCTAAACGTTTACTGCGATCACTAAAAAACAATTTAATTATTATATTTTCCTTTTCGTTCATAAATTTTTGATCTTTCGTATCATTTCCTCCAAATATTTGTTTTGTTTTTAATTGTATTTCATGGAGCACACCGGAACCAACGAGAATGTATTCTAGAATACATTTTCGTTGGTTCCGAGCACACCAAACCATAATTGATGTAGCTACATACATACATCTAAAATAGATCTCGTTCCTTTTCATGGTCACGTGTTTAAATTTTATTTTAAACGACAGAAACTATCGATCGCGCGCACACATATTATTTTAAATAGTACATATGTATATACGAGTATGTATATACATAATACGTGCGTTTTAGTTTTCATTTCATTCTGTTTTATTAAATATAAATCATACAATAAGAGAAAGGACACTTTCAAACGAAAATAAAAAAAACGTTGAAAGTAAAAACTTTGTTTCTTTTATACTGTACACACAAATATAACATTTTTATTTGTTCGCGCGCGTATTAAAAAATTATATTGAGCGAGAAATATGTATTGAGCACAAATGTAGGCCAAAATAGGGTTTGAGTATTAACTAATATTTCTACTAACAGGTGCTAGAAATATTTTTCCATTTGTAACGACATCGAGAATTTGATTTACACATAAATATTCTATTGGTTTTGGGGCTGATTGAGTCTTTTGTTTGTGTTTAAACTAATCTTTTAGAAAAAATGAAATCTCCAATCAAATTTTATTCTAATTGGAAAATATAGCACACATTTCCATTATAAAAATCGTTATTTCGGAATATTTTGTTAATTTTTTTATACAATATAATAGAATTTCTTAAGAATTTATGGATTTTACTATTTTTCCTCGTTGGATATTCAGTAAAATTGTTGCATTAATTTTGGTTGTTTATATTTTTTGTTCGTTTCATAATTATCAAGTGAAAAAATATTTGTATATAAATCAATATAAATAGAATACATATATGTATTTATATATGTATTACTTTTGTAGTATTTAATATGTTATGTCGTGTATGGTGGTGCATGACAAATTTTTCCTTCACCAAAATGTATCGCTGACTGGATACGTGGAATTTCGATATTAGTAAAAATCAACATAATCAATAAAAAGCGAAAACTAATAGCAGAGATACCAAAGTAAACAATAAATAAAACAGAATTAAATGCTAAACAATATTTTAAACATCACTTCTATTATTTTATTTATTCTCCATTTTATTAGGTCGTTGTTCTCCATATAAATATTCTAACCTTTTCAAATGGCAGTTATAGGCGTACCAGTTTGATCTATAGGGTTCGCAGGAACAGTCAGCAAATAGCACTATTGCAATATAAACAACTAAAATTAATGCAACATATTTCCTGATAGAATATCCAAAAATAAAAAAAAATAATACATACAATACATAAATTCATAAGACATTCATTTATGTTTATTAAAAAAAAATTAAAAAATATTCCATAAAACAACAAATTAAAAAATTATATTTCTAAAAACAAAAAAAAAATCGGCCCTTCGACCCATTTGGCCTTTCGATATTCAGCCCTTCGACATGCGGCCATTCGACAATCGGCCCTTCGACACATTTGGCTCTTCGACATTCGGCTCTTAGACATGCGGCCCTTCGACATCGGCCTTTTGGAATTCAGCCCTTTGTACCTATTTTTTCTTAAAATCACATATAGGTTTTGCACTTCAAATTCACGATTTTGCAAATCATATTCAATTTTTTTTATTTCTTTCTCAACTTTCTCAACAATTTACAAGTCAACTTCAATTTTTTACAATTCAACCTCAATTTTTTATATTTCATTGCCAATTTTTTGTAAATCAATCTCAATTTTTTGCAAAGCAAATTCGTGTTTTTTCAAACTAACTTCAATTAAATGCAAAGCAAATCCAAGTTCGTTGAACTTGTGTTAAAAATATATTGAATTTGCTCTGCATTTAATTGAAGTTAGTTTGAAAAAACACGAATTTGCTTTGCAAAAAATTGACAATGAAGTATAAAAAATTGAGGTTGACTTGTAAAAAGTTGTGAATGAAATAAAAAAATTGAATATGATTTGCTAAATCGTGAATTTGAAGTGCAAAAGCTATATAGGTTTTGCACTTCAAATTCACGATTTTGCAAATCATAATCAATTTTTTTTATTTCATTCACAACTTTTTACAAGACAACCTCAATTTTTTACAATTCAAGCTCAATTTTTCTACTTCATGGTCAATTTTTTGCAAAGCAAATTCGTGTTTTTTCAAACTAACTTCAATTAAATGCAGAGCAAATTCAAATATTTTTAAAACAGATTCAAGTTTTAATATTTCAAGTTCTTAAATTTTTTGCAACTTTTTGCAAAATAATTCAGTGCTCCCAATTCTTAACGGATTATGATGGGATTGGATATGCTGAATGGAAATGGGATTTCTAAATGATTTTTGCAAGAAATTCTGGAATATGGCTACCTGGGACGGAACTCGATCTCTTATTAATGGATTATAATGGATAATAGCGAACATTATTACGGATTCTTAAATGATTTTTGGAAAAGTTCTGGAATATTGCTATTTTTGGCGGAATTCGCCCCGCCCATCTTTAACCGAATATGATGGCATTGGATATATTGGATTGAAATGGGATTCTATAATGTTATTGGAAGAAGTTTTGGAAAAGGCTACCTTGAACTCGGTCATTTTTAACCGATTATAATGTAACGGCTTGTTTTATGAAAATGGAATTTTTGAATTAATAATAGAAGAAGTTTTGAAATATGGCCACCTTTAAAGCATTAAAAAGTTTTTATTTCTGTTGCTTTTGAAATTGTATATGTTACATATTAATATGTAAATAAATTAATAATCCATAAAATTCTTTATATATTCCAGAATTTTTTCCGAAAATCATTTAAAAATCCCATTTCCATGCAGCATACTCAATCCCATCATACTCGGTTAAGAATTGATCGAGTTCCGTCCCAGGTGGCTAAATTTCAGAATTTCTTCCAAAAATCATTTAGGAATCTCATTTCCATCCAGCATACCCAATCCCATCATAATCGGTTAAGAATTAATCGAGTTCCGTCCCAGGTGGCCATAATCCAGAATTTTCATTTTCAATCATTTAAGAATCCCATTTCTATCCAGCATACCCAATCCCATCATAATCGGTTAAGAATTGATCGAGTTCCGTCCCAGGTGGCTATATTCCAGAATTTCTTCCCAAAATCATTTAAGAATCCCATTTCCATCCATCATACCCAATCCTTTCATAATCCGTTAAGAATTGATTGAGTTCCGTCCCAGGTGGCCAGAATATTCCAGAATTTTTTCCGAAAATCATTTAAAATCCCATTTCCATCCAGCATACTCAATCCCATCATAATCGGTTAAGAATTGATCGAGTTCCGTCCCAGGTGGCCATATTCCAGAATTTCTTCCCAAAATCATTTAAGAATCTCATTTCCATCCAGCATACCCAATCCTTTCATAATCCATTAAGAATTGATCGAGTTCCGTCCCAGGTGGCCATATTCTAAAATTTCTTCCGAAAATCATTTAAGAATCCCATTTCCACCCAGCATACCCAATTGCATCACAATCGGTTAAGAATTGATCGAATTCTGTCCCAGGTGGCCATATTCCAGAATTTCTTCCAAAAATCATTTAAGAATCCCATTTCCATCCAGCATACTCAATCCTTTCATAATCCGTTAAGAATTGATTGAGTTCCGTCCCAGGTGGCGATATTCCAGAATTTCTTCCCAAAATCATTTAAAAATCCCATTTCCATCCAGCATACCGAATCCTTTCATAATCCGTTAAGAATTGATCGAGTTCCGTCCCAAGTAGCCATATTCCAGATTTTTTTCCGAAAATCATTTAAAAATCCCATTTCCATCCAGCATACTCAATCCCATCATAATCGGTTAAGAATTGATCGAGTTCCGTCCCAGGTGGCTATATTCCAGAATTTCTTCCAAAAATCATTTAAGAATCTCATTTCCATCCAGCATACCCAATCCCATCATAATCGGTTAAGAATTGATCGAGTTCTGTCCCAGATGGCCATATTCCAGAATTTCTTCCCAAAATCATTTAAGAATCTCATTTCCATCCAGCATACCCAATCCTTTCATAATCCGTTAAGAATTGATCGAGTTCCGTCCCAGGTGACCATATTCTAAAATTTCTTCCGAAAATCATTTAAGAATCCCATTTCCACCCAGCAAACCCAATTGCATCACAATCGGTTAAGAATTGATCGAATTCTGTCCCAGGTGGCCATATTCCAGAATTTCTTCCAAAAATCATTTAAGAATCCCATTTCCATCCAGCATACTCAATCCTTTCATAATCCGTTAAGAATTGATCGAGTTCCGTCCCAGATGGCCATATTCCAGAATTTCTTCCAAAAATCATTTAAGAATCTCATTTCCATCCAGCATACCCAATCCCATCATAATCGGTTAAGAATTGATCGAATTCCGTCCCAGATGGCCATATTCCAGAGTTTCTTCCCAAACTCGTTTAAGAATCCCATTTCCATCCAGCATACCCAATCCCACCATAATCGGTTAAGAATTGATCGAGTTCTGACCCAGGTGGCCATATTCCAGAATTTCTTCTCAAACTCATTTAAGAATCCCATTTCCATCCAGCATACCCAATCCCATCATAATCCGTTAAGAATTGATCGAGTTCCGTCCCAGGTAGCCATATTCCAGAATTTCTTCCAAAAATCATTTAAGAATTCCATTTCCATCCAGCATACCCAATCCCATCATAATCCGTTAAGAACTGGAAGCACTGAATTATTTTGTAAAAAGTTGCAAAAAATTTAGGAACTTGGAATATTAAAACATGAATGTGTTTTAAAAATTTGAATTTGCTCTGCATTTAATTGAAGTTAGTTTGAAAAAACACGGATTTGCTTTGCAAAAAATTGACTATGAAGTAGAAAAAATTGAGGTTGAATTGTAAAAAGTTGTGATGAAATAAAAAAAATTGAATATTATTTGCAAATTCGTGAATTTGAAGTGCAAAACCTATATCAGCACATACAAATTAATTCCATTATTTTTGGTCATTAAAATCCCAAATCAGATTTCCTTATTAATTTTTTATATTTTTCGTTATGGATTTCCATTAATATTTTCCTGTTGTAAATTTATAGTTTTGGGCTCTCAAGTAAAATAAACAAAACCGATAAAAAATATTCACAATTCAACTAGTCTATTATGTTTTCATGCAATCCTTTCGTTTCAGTCCGTTTCGTTTTCGGTACTAGCCCATAATTATTATAAGCACTAATATATTTTTATAAGTTCTAATAAAATGTATGATGCACATTTGAATTGCGTGTCATTACAAAAAATATTATTTTTTACAAATTTCTTTGTGGGCACGTGTGAATGCTACCTTTAAATTAAATATAGTTTGTCATAGTTAATATCCTCTAACAATAATCTTAATCCAGGTTGAACTGTTTTTTTCGCATGATTAACGTTTATCTAATTTAGAAATCAGAGATTTTTTTATGCCAGGTTTTAGTACAAATTCACGTTTTCGCTAAATCTCTATTAATCAATTGTTCTAAAGCACACTGAATCAAATTAAAGCGTATATTTTATATGAATTTTAAATTAGCCTTTTATTTTATTTAATATTTAAGCAACATTAAAAATCTGGCATAAACACGTACAAGGATATAATTCATAATTCATTATATTGAAATTGAAATATAATTATTACCCATAAATTATAATTATGTTTATTTTTCAATATAATCGAGGAAAAAACTAAGAACGAATTACGAAATAATATAGACGACACGACACCTTAGGGGAAATTTCATTTTCATTGAATCTTGTTATAATAAGAGGATTAATTTTTGTATTAATTAAAGAGAATAGGACATGGAGAGGGTTGTTTTGTAAAAACAGGAAATGTGAAAAAATTGAATTCTATGTGTTTCATTTTGGATTATTCTGGATGATGATGGCCAGATTTTTACCTCGATGTGACCTGAATTCTCTTTGTTTTTAAGTGCAATAGTGAGGCAAACGCGTGTGTGATTTTCATATTTGCCTCTCGAATAAATGCAAAAAATGAAATTAAATTTTGTTCATACAAAATAATTTTCTATAAGTCTTATTCTCTTTGTCTTAATTAAAAAGTCCATAATTAAATTTAGTGCCACATTTTGTAGTGAAAACTATAACATAACTTCACAATAAATCAAACATTTAGTTGTTAGACGATTAATAAATATGTAATAATAACTTTCCAGTTCTGTGCATACTATCTATCTATCGAAGAGGTAGACGACAAAACTACACTCGCCCTCATAAAATATAATAATCAACATCAAACTTTCATGTATCCTTTCATGGATTTGTTTTCAATTGAATAAAGTTTTTTGTGGAAAGTACAGTGTCTTGACAATGGGAATATTGATTATTCTGTCATGATAACAGTATGTCGATGAGAACAGTTAAAAATATGTACAGAGCAAAACCTTCCAACTGCAATTGCCAAAAAACAAAGTTTCATATTTCATGTTCGTTTTTACAGTTCGTCCTGCTAACTGATATTATTGATCGAGTGTTTTAATTCAGATACGTTAGCTTTCTTGAAATTGAAGCAAGTTTATCGTCAGTAAGATCTATGCAGGGTGAGAATGAGGCTGAGTTTAGAAATATTTTCATGGCTTTATGATGGTCGTCATTTATAACGGCCGGCACTAAGGATTCTTTTACATCAAAAATATCTGAATCATTTCCGCAATGACATCTTCACTTGAGTAAAATCTTGAGCTAGCTAGCGACCTCTTCAAGCTTGGGAACAGACAATTCGCATGGTGTCAAATCTGGAGAAAAATAGGGAAGCAATTCATAGTGCAATTCGGTCAACTTAGTCATCGTTCTAATTGTTGTTTTGTGGGCCAGTTGAATTGATGAACCAAGATTTTTTCTTTGCTAAATGTGGTCGTTTAGCCTTTCGTACAGCATAAAACCGATTTAATAATTTTCTGTAATATTGCGCGGTGATTATTTTACCATTGACGATTTCTGGCGTAGTCACTTCTGAAGGTTTCCTGAATGATGTTCGTCATTTGTGTTCGTACGATCAAACTTAAACTCTTGCATCCATCGTCTGATTGTTGTATTCGTTGGAGCAATGTGCTATACTACTTATCAAGCTTTTCTTTCGTTTCTCTTTAGCCGTTTTCTCTCTAATGATATTGTTAAATAAGAAAACGAAATTAGTTTTCTTCCATTGTTTACAAAATCACTGAGATAATTACGCGAAACTCTTAAACAAAAATTGACAGATTGTTATGATACTTCAAATTTTATTTTTTTAAGGTTGGCCCTTCCTAAAATGATTACGATTTAATTTAGTGGCGACACCTATTAATTAAGCCCGGGAGTTTGCAAACAGATTAATAGATCTGTCATATTTATGTACAATGTAATCGTCGAGGAAAGATTCCGTGCTCAAAAAATCGTCTTTAAACGATGTTTCACAGATAAAGTACGCGTCCAAATTGGTGTTTTCAACAAATTTGATACATTTTTTAGCTTTCGATGACGTTTTGTTAACGTTTTGGTAGTAAAATGTGACTCATCATAACTATGTTTAGCGATGAAAGGAAAAGGAATTACGGACATATTGTTGGTTAGGAAGAGTTTATCAAGATGCGAAACTTTTAAAAATTGTAATGACATGGTCTCCATAATTAAATTTCTTCATCAGAAGTCCAGACATTTCTTTAATTGCTAATAAATTGTTCCTTCGTCATACTAATTCGACATGAAGTATAGTTGTATTTTAGGCCGTTATTCCGCTTGAGTCTTATTTCAACACAAGCTTCGCCATCCAATTCTATTCTAAATCTTACAAAATCTACGAATTATTGTTTGTTCGTGTCTTGTGCGATACTGCTCACAAAAGGTCATCGGTTTTCCATATCCCATCAATACTTACTGGATTACTGCATATTATTATTACGTGAAAGGACATCCCTCATAAGAATATAATCCATAAAATACATTATGCTTTCCATAAAATACATTATGTATCCCAATTACAATGAACTTTAATATTAGCTGCGTTTTTGTGGAAACAATCGAGTTGAGTTCGCGATAGCTTTTTCGAATTTAAAATTAATTTAAAATTAAAAATTTAATTTTTTTTAAATTAAATAATTTAGATTTAATAGTAATCTATGTATAACCAAAAAAATCTATCATAAAAGTTGTATGGTTTTCTTGTAATATTGTTGTTCTGTATAGTTCTGTATAATAACGGAGTACTTCAGAACTATACAGAACAACGATATTACAAGAAAACTATACAACTTTTATGGTGGATTTTTTTGGTTATATATAGATTACTATCAGAACTAGGAAATTCAAGGAAATGTTTTGCTAACGCCAGGAATCTCACTAAAGACTTCTACCCAAGAAGTACAGCCATCAAAGGCGGGAATGCAGAGTTGAGAACAAACGTGGCTGATGTTCTCTCAGTATGGCAAATCTACTTTCAAAATCTACGACAAAATGACGACGTGCCCCCCATTAGAGCAATAGCTCCTCCAGATGAAGAGGTCTTTGTCGAATATCCCACAGTGGAGGAAGTAGACGCAAATATTAGTCGATTGAAAAATCGAAAGGCACCCATTAATACCAATTTGGATTTCGTTCCAACCGATCGACCACTGACCAGTGTTTCACCATGAGGATGATCTTTGAAAAATGTTGGGAGTACAACATAACCATACATCAACTATATATAGACTTCCGACAGGCATATGACAGTATAAATCGCGATATCCCATAGACCGCGCTCATATACCTAGGAATTCCAGAGAAATTCGTTTCTCTGTGTAAATTAACAACGTCTGGGTCTGTCTGTATGTGGCATCGTAATTGAAGCAATTGTATCAGATTTCTTTGAAATAACATCTAGTGTTCGACATGGAGATGCACTCGCGCTTGTGCTGTTCAATTTGGCGCTTGAGTACGTAGTGAGAAAAAGCAACATTGAAACTTCGCGCTATATTCAATAAATCAGGCCAAATTCTTGGATATGCAGATAATATTGTGCTTCTTGGCCGAAGACATAGCGATAACAAGGATAGTTTCATACCGCTCGATCGCTGCGCAAGAAGACTTGGTTTGGAGGTGAACAGTAGCAAAACCAAATTTATATCAACACCCAAGAACATCTCCATGGTAAATCTCGGAATTGGCGACTACAACTTTGATAGCGTCGAAAACTTCAAATATCTCGGGTCAATTATAACATCGTCGAATGATATGCAGGCATAAATAAACGCCCGAATCGCTGCCGGACAACGAGTTTTCTACGCCCAATCAATATTATTGTGATCTAAACATCTTTCGCAGTCGTGCAAGCTCGCACTTTATAAAGCACTCATAAGACCTGTGCTGACTTTCGGAAGCGAGAGCTAGACCATGACCTCTAACGATTGTAGATTGTTATCTACCTTCGAAAGGAAGGTCATTCGCTCAATCTTTGGTCCAATTAAAGTCGCGAACAACAAAAATCCGATTCGTATGAACCACGAGATAAAGCGCGATATTATCGAATTCATCAAATACAATCGAGTTAGATGGCTCGGCCACGTTACAAGGTCCCCACATCAACGGTGGGGTTGTTGTGGGGCACTTGTAACCAATAAAGTGTTCCATCAACTACCAGCCGGTGTGAGTCGTAGAGAGACCCCGACTTCGCGGGCGTGACGACTTCGAACAAGATCTACTTGTATTAGGATGTTGAAACTGGAGGACGAGAGTGATGGATCGAGACGAAAGGAGGACCATATTGCGGGTGGCAAAATCCCTTCATGGGATGTGAAGCTAGAGAGAGAGAGAGAGAAAGAAAAATAGATTACTATTAAATCTAAATAATATAAAAAAAATTAAGATTTTAATTTTAAATTGGACAAATTCGAAAAAAGCTATCACGAACTCAACTCGATTGTTTTCAGAAAAACGCAGTTATTATTTAGTTTTATTTTGTGATAAGTATAAAACAATTAAACATTAATTAGCTGTCGCACGTGTTGTATTGCAATAAAAACAATTTTAGTTACTTCTTTATAGGCGTAGTTGTTTCAGTTTTCAACTAAAAAAATTGAAATGTGTATGTAAGGGAAAACTTAAAAGGAGATGTATGTCATGTTGCACCATCTCGTTGAAACCACATATCGTTCAAGGCGGTGATTTAGATCAGGTCACAAAAAATCGGTAATCATGTGTCTGCAGTCTTCTCCATTTACGGTAGCTGCAATGCCATTTTCATTTTCAAAAAATATAGTCCAATTACAGCCCAGTTTACAGTGGATGTAAACGTATTTCATGAAAAGCGTGTTGGTTTTTTCACTCCAAATGGGGCTTATTTACGAATTGTGCTTATTTATGAATCCATTTAACGAAAAATGAGCTATTATAGCTGAATATGATTTTTCCATGAAATAATGAATTTGTTTCAATTTGCTCTATAGCCCAATTTGCAAAATTTCTACAAAGTAAATAGACATTTGGTTTAAGTTCTTGGGTCAACTGAATTTTATACGCCTCGAAATGCAATTCTTTATGAAGAATATTCCATGTGCTGACGGGTTGGATTCTTAACACCGCAAACACTACCAATTTTTTTAGTAAGCTCTGTAGATCGATTATGTTGACCATCAATTTCAACTATAATGCGCGAAATGTAGCCAGAATACATTCTTGTAATTAATTTTAACTATTTCTAAATGATACGCATCTTTCCATGATGATTTTCCAACCAAACTGAACACAAATGTCAATTTTAAAGGGAATCTGAAAAATGACCGCTATAATAGCTGTTTTGGTTTCGCAAAATCCGCTTAACTTTAATATTAGAGGCCAATTTTGGTCTCAGCAATATTTGTTTGTGAATTTTCAGTAATGGAAAATAATTGTTCATCATAGTTGGGTTTTATGTCAGTAGTAATTGTAATCTGAATCAGTTTTATGAAAATCTTTTTTTTAGTTTTATTAAAAGCCAACTCTATTTTAATTACTACTGATAAATATGCCAACTATGATTAACAATTATTTCCCGTTACTGGAAATCACAAACAAATATTGCTGAAACCAAAATTGGCCCTAATATTAAAGCTAAGCGGGCTTTGCGAAAGCAAAACAGCTAATATTTATAAAATATATCATACTAATGTGAAATTCTATTTACTTTTCCAACTCAATGTGAAATTTATGGTTCAAATAGAACAAAAAATCAAAATTGATGTGGTTTTATTTATGAATTCGTGATATTACATAGGATTTTGAAGTTTAGAAATGGCACGTCAAAACGATATCAGTTGTGCACTCGACTATACGAAATTATATGTATATATTTCCGAACGAATAATCATCACATATTTATTAATGGACGATTAAAATATATTTCAATTAAGTTTAAAACACATGCTTTAATTTATTAGTAATTTAACACACCAATTGACGTTTCTACAAAAATTGACGTTTCATTTTGTATTTTTATTTCGTCATCAAAAAAAAAAAATTTACGAAAAAATTTACATTTTTTAAAATCGATGTACATAAAAAAAAATGATTTTTTTCTGGGAAATAGAACAAAATTTTTGATGTACATCAATTTTTTTGTCGGATTTTGGTAAATAAATTCTATTTACACATAATTCCCATAATTTTATCACCCGTAATTTTATCACCCGGCAACAACATATTGCCAATACTCGACTATCTTTTTCCTCAAATGTAGAGGTAAAGCATAAAAATTCCACGCTTGACTACTATGGGGAGTAAAAACCTACTATAGACTTTATAGTTGGTTATGTTAGCTGGTTATAACTTTATAGTTATTTATGTAACCTTACTAGCAACCGTTGGTTTAAGAAGCTCAATTATCAAAATTTCACGATTTCATAGCAATCTACCTATTTTATATATTGTGTCGTTGTGTCCCAGAAAAAAACATTAACTTCTTAGTCCTATCCTGCAAAAAACATTGTGTGTGTGTTTAATTTGCATTCTCGTAATTACAAGTCGTAGTTGTCGGGTTTTATCTAAAATAAGAAAAAAACAAAAAATGTCATCAAAAACATTTTTAAAGAAAAAATTGAGTACTTGCTGTACTTTGCTAATTTGCCATACTTTATATGGCACAATATTTGCAAAATTCCAAATACCTTGTATGGAAGCCCACACTTCCAATATAACGCCAAAACTCACAGGAATCTCCCAATTTGTGTAAAAGCTTAACACATTACAGTCCACAGTAATCCGCATTTTGTGTTGTATTGAGTCCGGGGTAATTACACAAAAAATGACAACCAAACACTTTTTTCGTAAAATCGACTATCATGATAATATGTAGTTGTAATTTTGAACTGAAGATGAAAATTATATTTTTCGAAATCGATATTTAAAATAAAATTCTAATATTGTCACTATAAGATAGAAATAATTACAAAGTGTTTTAATTATTAAATTGGTCTACTCTGTCTATATACACTATATACCTGTGCGACTTGTTTATAGGGCAAACATTTTTTTTTTTATATAAACTTTGTTGTAAAACAAAAAAAACGCCATTCAGTTTTATTTAAAACCATTTTTTGACAGTAAAAAAATATGTTCATTAATTTAACCGTCATGTGAGTGAAGAAAAAATATCTTAATTTGAGTCATTAACTTATTTTTTCCACGTTTGTCCAAGTTGTAATATTTTTCATTTTTAAGTATAATCGTAATCTATACCAATTGAACTAGAAATTCTCATAAAATTTAAAGTTTTTTTGGAGTAAAACATACAAAAATAGACGTCGAAAAGTGCAAAAGGTACCCACGTCACTCACATAGGGTTAAGTTATTAAATGTAACATGTATTAGGGTCGATTTATATTATCCGTTCCTTTCAGATCCGTTCCTTCCAAATTCAGACATCATCAATTTATACTATCAGATCAGATATTTTCATCGTATGGTTATCGTATATATTCGTATTTTTTGGTTACGTATAAAGTAAAACATAACATAAAAATCCAAAATGTTTTAGTAGCAATTTAATTTTTGTGTATGCAAGTTTGGAAATAAAGTTTTCGATCTTCTTAAACCTAACCACGGCAAAATAGTATCTTTTATTTTGACCACAAAATGAATGAATTCTATGACAAATAGCATACCATTGGAAAGAGCATAAACTAGAGAATTAAAACAAAGCTAATTTCAAAATCACTTCTAGTTTTTTAAATGAATTTAGAAGGTAGACATTTTCCATACTTTTACACATTTTGTACTATTTGGAAGGCCATAAGTCATTTTTCTTTAACCAATTCTATTAAATAATGATTTATTTAGAATAAAATCACATTGCAGAATTCGAAGTTATTTCGAGCCTTTACGATTACAAACAAAAAAGTTATGACCATTTAAAGGCTAGATTTTGGGTAATTTAAAAGAAACTTAAAAATATCATCTCAATTATCGTGACACTTTGGAACTCTGTTCCATAGGATAAAAGGTTCCAAATTACCCACCCTATTTGCCATAAAATTTTACCGTTCCACACATCAAAACTCTGTATAAACGTTAAATAACAAGAAAAAATAATTTAAAACGAATTCAATAGAAAATATGAACACATGTTTTATTGCTCAGTTCTTCAGATATAATAATCCAGGGCTGGGATGTTCTAACATTACCATGTATCGATATTTTATCGAAGTTTACGTCTCTTAAAGCTAGAATTAATTTGACTTCTGTTTCGTTTATCAATTATTTTTTCTCTATTGCTATCACAACCTACTAAAATATATTTGAACAATATCTATTTCACTTATTTTCGTTCTAAAATCGAAAATAAATTATTTGGTGATAGAAACGCAGTAGAAACATCACAATATTGCAATCTAGCAGGCTTGTAAATGATATAAAAAATGAAACAGACAAATTTTATTCTAGAGAAACGAGAAATAAACTTCGATAAATTATCGATACATGGTGATGTTAGAACATCCCAGCCCTGGTATATACTCGTATGCTCCTTACTTTACTTTACTTTAACAATTTTTATTATATTTTATAGTTTATTAGACTAAAACAACTATAAAATATATGGGATATTTAAAAGAGCATATAAGAAAAGTTAAGTTTAGTGGCGACAAACATTAGCATACGATTGGCATGACGAGAATATAAACAAATATTATTAATTTGTTTCACACATGCTGCATGTATTCGTATCTTTTACTACGTATATATTAAGAATTCAATCCGGATTGAACCCGGATCGAAATTTCAATATATACGGGATCGATTCATCTTCGCGTTAACTCGATTCAATCCACCAAATTTGTAGAATCGAGTTAACTCAATCCTAATAAACGCCAATATATACGGAATCGAGTCGAAAAACAACAACAACAAATTATTATAAAAATATTAATAATAAAACAACGCCATTTTTATTTCGTTTATGATTATTTGCGTATAAGTATATATTTTTTTTAATATTTTTATTTCTGTATTAATTTAAATAAATATAGAAATATGTAATTAGAATTTTTTTTTGACGTTTATCTCAACTAGGTTTCGATTCGATCCCAACATAATCCACCAATATATACGCTAGAAAAGATAATTCAGTTTCAATCCAAAGTTAACTCTAAGTTGATTCGATCCGGATTGAATCCGTAATATATACGTAGTATTTGGTTAGACTAAACCAGCTATGCTACACACAATTTTTGTTTCTGGATTCAAACTATTGCGCAATAGATTTTAATTTTTAATTTTAAAGCCTTATTTTAAATTAAATCATTAAATTTTTTTGTCTTGTTTTATTCTGTTCTCTCGAAAATAAAATTTAAACAAAAATCTACATCTCAAAAATGTCCGTAAATTTTTTTATTTTCATTTTAATTTTTTTCATTTCGGATTCACGGACAAAAATTTTATTACGCAGCTGCGACGTAAAAATTTTGACCGTGAATCCGAAATGAAAAAAATTGAAATGAAAATAAAAAAATTTACGGACATTTTTGAGATGTAGATTTTTATTTAAATTTTATTTTCGAGAGAACAGAATAAAACAAGACAAAAAAATTTAATGATTTAATTTAAAATAAGGTTTTAAAATTAAAAATTAAAATCTATTGCGCAATTAGTTTGAATCCAGAAAACCAAATTATAGTGTAGCATGGCTGAACGATAACAAAAAATCCAAAAATGTTTTAGTAGCAATTTAATTTTGTTTTGATTGTTGTTGCTGGAATATATAAATTCCACTTTCCTCGCTATTCTTTCGTATTTTTTCGCGTTCAGACATCAGATAAAACATTCTTTTCAACAATATTTATCTGAAACGGAAAGTAAAGGATCTGAACGGAACGGATAATATAAATACTTATATAGAAAACATATGTAACAATGTTTTTTTTGTCTGAATACGGTACGTGCAGGATCTGAAAGGAACGGATAATATAAATCGACCCTTAAATGTATTAAATGTATTTTTTTTGTACCTTCAAAATCGATACAACGAAACACGCGTTTTCACTTGAATGGACTTGCAGAAGCGCAGCGCGTAACACGCAATTTCGCGTGAATAGACTTATGTGTTGAGTACTAAATTTCATCTGTAGCACTGATGCCACACGGGGTATCACAGAAACCGTATTTTGCTTCGTTTCTTTCCCCGTTTACCTTAGACACGGGTTTTAATTGCGACTTAAACAAATTTTCGTTGCAACCACACTAACACAAACATAAATGAAATAAAAAATATGTCAAGGCCATTTTTGACTCATTTTAGTTTAATGCACGATTTACATGTTCCAATTTTTTTTCCCAACAAATTTTTTACAGAAAAATAGAGCTGCACGCAAATAACAAAAAATTACTAGTTAAAAAGAGACAGCCATATGTAAACAACATTTCCTCAAATTAAAAAGAAAAAACCCAATTTTATTTTACTGGAATTTGTTTCGTGCTCCTCTTGCAAACGAAAATCGTAATATACTTAACCCTTCATTTTTTACTGGAAAAAAAATTGGAACATGTAAATCGTGCATAAATTTGATTTTCGAGAGAGCAGAACAGAATAAAATAAAAGACACATACATATACATTATCTATTACGACTAGTTGGCCTTAAAAAAATAAAACAAAAATCTCGCGTGTAATGGTTATCAGTTTATTCGTCGAGGCCACACACCCAAAATCAATCTGTATCTGTAATACAGATTCAGATTTTTCTTAATCAGTTTTTTTTATTTCTGCTTTATTACAAATGCTAAAGCTGAAGATAAAAATTCGTGGATTTTGTCTGCGTTCTTCCAGCTAATAAAATTACTGAACAATAAAAAAATAATAAATTTTCCATTTTAAATTTCTCCTCTCCAATTAAAATCTACTCAACTTTGGGTAAAAAATACGCGAAAATAATCTGCGAATTTTTATGCTCCACCTCTCATGTAGTGAGTTTAAATCTACGAAAATCTCGAGGTTGACAATTTCCATGACTACTATATGTATTCCTTTTATTTTGTAAAAGAAAGTAAAATCAATATGAAATAAATGAACTATATTTTTTTATATGATCGTTATATCCGTTATACGCTTTATGAAAAACACGTGTTGAGTGTTATATTAAATATATGTTTAACTTTTAATCTAGAACGTAATCGTACTAACCACTTGTAATTAATTTATAAATTTTTATGGTTGCATGTTTTCTAGAAATTGATTTTTTATAATTTAGTATATTCAAGTGTTATTAACTATTTTGAGTTGTATAAATTATTTTGTATAAATTTATAAAGAGGGTAGCTAACAGCAAATTGTTTTAATTATAAGGAATTGTGTTAATGTTGATTCTATAATTATACAGTTTTCAAAATTAGGTAAAAACTTGTTTGTTTATTATCCACAATTAGTAATATTGTACGTCTTATGTATTTTTATATTTTTTTTTTATTAGATTTGGTATCAGTACAAACTTCACAATCGTCTACATCAGGTGGTTCAAACAGCTCGGCCCCACCGGAATTAATTGCAGCTTCCTTGCAAACTGTAGCTTCTTCGTCCGTAAAACGTGGACCTGGGAGACCGCGATTAAAACCAACTGGTCCAGTAAATAAAGGATTTCGAGGAGCACCAAGGCTTCGCAAGCCTATCGGACCACTTGTTGTTCCTTTAGGACAAAGCCCAGCTCAAACCCCAACGATTCGAAGCCCGGCATTAAGTCCTGCCCCCAGCCCAGCTTCAGAAAAAGGATTAGGCTTTTATCAGCAAATTGAGGAAGATACTTAAACAAAAAAAAATTACTAATTTTTTATGTATGAAAATTGAAATAAATCCTTAATCGGGTTAAATGTTTATTAAAGGTTTGTTTTATTGAATTTTGTAATATGTAGGTATCAATTATTCGATTCATCTACATTTACTGCGCCATATTTTTTTAAATGCTTCAAAAAATTCTTGTGTTCACAATCACTTAAAATTAGGTGCAAAACTCAAATTTTGGTACTCTAACTGAACGTTTATTGTATATAAAAAATGATGGCAGTTCAAATTCTGCCGGTATTATGAAATTGCAGAAATCGATTAAAAACTAAAAATCACATTCATTGAAGAAAAAATTAATATTATTTGTTTGCGTTTGATATTTTTAGTTATTCTTATTATATTTTATGCATTTAATGGTTAGGTTCATTGCAATGGCTGATGTGATTTCGAGTGCAAGATAGCGTGAATATGGTATTATGGCTACGGACCGTGATAAGGGTATATTCCAGTTCTTTGCGTCAGTTATCCTAATCTAATCTAACAAATAATAAATATTGAAATGTGTGCGTTTATTTGCAAATATATTTATGAATAATCAAATGATGTTAACCACTAAATGAGAACAGTGAGTAAAACTGTAGGATATGAAATGGCACCACTCAACAACTATCAACACTCATCCAATAATGGGGCGGAAACTCTACCATTTCAGATGCAAACGGACGAGGAGTTCTCATAGTAGTTCGTTCTAACTTCAACTGTTCTGAATTGTTTTCCCTAGAATTAACAACATCGAGTTTCTTTTTGTGAAAATTGACAATAAATAAGATAAGGGAGACATTTCCATTCTATTTCCCCTACCTGCGTCCGTGTAGTCAGATTAAGAACTACCAGCACTCGTTGATACTGTTGATTTTTTATTAGTAAATCTGATCATCCAAAACTTCTGGTACTTGGGGTCTTCAATCTTCCTGATCTGCTAAGGACACTCTCGGATGATTGTATACACTATGTACAGAGGGTCACAGCCAAAATAATGCAAGCAATTTTTATTTTTTTTAAAGTAAATATCCAAAAAACAACTATAAATATCTGTTTTCAATTTACATTTATTATAAGCTTCAGTATTAATTGATAATTTCGTAACACAAAATAAATAAAAAATTTCAATTTATAACCAAATAGTAACAAAAAACAAAATGTCCACGTTAAAACATGTAACAGCTAAAATTATCCAATCTCTTTATTTTGAAAATAGCTTTATTTTGAAAATATAATAATCCTACACAAAACCAAAATTTTCAATGAAAACAATTTGGAGTATCAGTTTTAAGCAACCGTTTCTGCGATTATAGTCAATATAGTGCGTCAATATTGGCAAATAAGTGAAATTTTGTAATAATTGAAAAAATGGGCGCCTCACAAGTATTGAAACTCGGGAATTAGTTATTAAACACTTTAAAGATGGCAAAACTCACAGAAAAATTACAGAAATGATGAAAACAAGTTCTTCTACTGTTCAGCATATTATCGAATGTTTCATTTATCACACCGTGTTAAAAATAAGCCTAGGAAAGCGCACAATAAAATATTTTCCGGAAAAGATTCCGAAAAATGAAAGAAAACCCCAAATTAAGTGCTCCAAAGTAGGCCGAGGAGGCTGAAAATATTTACATAAAAATGTCATCCAGAAACAATTCGCAGAATATTCAGAAAACGAAATTTTCATGGTAGAACTATGCGGAAAAACATCAGTGAAGTTAATCTTAAGGCTATAATTAAATTTGTCCAAGACCATAAAAACAAAGATGAAAAATTCTGGAACACGGTTTTATTTGTTGATGAAAGCAAATTTAACATTTTTGGGTGAGACGGAAGAAACTACGTATGGAGAAAGACTAATACGGAGCTAGCAGCTAAAAATTTACGAAGCACTGTTAAACACGGTGGAGGTCATGTTATGTTACGGGTTTATATGGCGTCTTCCGGAGTTGGAAATTTATAGTTTATCGAAGGTAATTTGAACAAAAATGTATATTTAGACATACTAAAAAGAAATATGGGGAAAGTGCTGAAAAGTTAAATATGGATCATTTTCGGTTCTACCAGAACAACGATCCGAAACACAAATCTCGAATTGCTCAAAGTTGGCTCATTTGGAATACTCCTCCTGCCATGAAAACCCCTGCTCAATCACCAGACATCAATGTTATTTAAAACTTATGGTCTAAACTTGAAAGCGAAATCAGAAAATATGAGATTAATAATGTAGCGGACTTAAAAAAGGCATTGTTAGAAGAGTGAAGTAAAATAACTCCAGAGTACACGAAAAAACTCCTAGATTCCATGCTAAAAAGACTCAAAGCGGTTCTAAACCAAAATAAATATCCTACCAAATATTATTAAATTAATTATACAATGTGATAATATTAGTTACAAACATGAATTAATTTTTTAAAGAATTTTTAAAACTGCATCATTTTTGATGTGACATGCTTTTACGTGGAAATTTTGATTTTTGTTACTATTTTGTTATAAATTGAAATTTTTTATTTGTTTTGTTTTATGAAATTAACAATTAATACTGAAGCTTATAATAAATGTAAGTTAAAAATAGATATTTATAATTGTTTTTTGAATATTTACGTAAACAACAAAATAAAAATGGCTTTCATCATTTTGGCTGTGACCCACTGTTTCTTCTAACTAAATCACATCCAAGGAAATTTTATTTACTGTTAATATGTTGAACTCCCGCTTGTTCCAAATCAGTGCCTCAATTCTCTAAAAACCGAGATAAATTGTAAAGTGTAAAAGTGATAACATTTACATATGAACAAATTTATCGTAAAAATCTAGATTCATATTGGATATCGTGACGTTTTAGTAAATTTGCGTTCTCTAAATTTTATTCAATATAAAATGTAAAGTAGCAAGATAAATTTATGTCAAATAGTATCAAATAATTTATCGTGGGATAACTACTTGAATGTATAGATATTATTAATAAATTGTTTGGATATTATTAATAAATTGCAATTTTTGATTTAAGTTTATAGTTTTATTTTTGAATTAACTAAGCTCAAGCTTTAACAATTTAATTAACTGTGATTAACATAAATAAGTAATAAAATTATTTCAATTTAGAATGTACATTTTTGAACTTATAAAAATGGACTGTCATCTATACTTTTTGTTTAAAGTAGGAAATAAAAGAAATTTTCTGTTTAGCTTAAGGAAGAAGACTTAAGGGGTAGAATGATCCCTGATGAATTAGATCCCCAACAAGATGGTCTGCGGATTAATGCAAAAGCCATTATATTTGCTCAATGGTTCTTCAAGTATAAAAGTCAAGTGTTTCAAGTGTCTGATTTGACAACATCTATGGATCAGTTTTCAAACCATATTATGCACGCGTAATATTTTATTTGACCCTTACATTTGTTCAATTAAGAAAACCGACAAGTACAATAATTATGACAGCCTGTAGAAAATCTAGATTAGTTAATAAATTTCAGAAAGTGATAATGGTTAACTAGCAGTTTTCCCTCTCAACAAACTTTAAGGTCATACCATATATTATAAAATATATATACGCTACTAAGTGGGCCAAAAAGAAATTTGACTATACCCTTATTGAATGTAAAAAAGTTCAGTGCACAATTTTTTTCACCACTTTATTCCACCCTTTTCCATACAAATCAAGGATAAAAAAACGGTCGACATTGTTCCATAGAAAAATCGGGTTATGTCTCTTCTGTTTGTATTCTATATTTTGTGGTCCTACGCTTTAAAAATAATTTTCAACTAGCACAAGATATCTACATATTTCATAAAATCGATTTCTAAAGAAATAGTTAATTGCTTCAAGTCTCACCTGACACTCATTATCGATCCTAAGGATTAACCCATACATATACAAAAATTACAAATTAACTCAAGGTAAAAAACAAGTGTTAAAACAAGAACGTCGCTCCATAATTAGATCTAAATCAAATAACTATGGTTTGAATTACTAAATTTTTGGTGGTAGTGAGCATTAGTCACAGGCACATAAAAATTATTTAATGAGGAACTCGTTGAGTTCGTAAAACTCGCATTGAATAACTAAATTTAATGGCCAATTGGGCTTCGTTGCTTAAAACGCATAGTTTGTAGCACGCGCCGCATTAAATTTGCAATGTTGTTAATGATTGCAGGGGGACTGTATGTTTTATTAAATTGGGTTCAGTCATTAATTGTTAATTTTCCAATTTACCGATGTCCCGCTGGTTAAATGACGAGAATTCTACAAGCTTACGAAAGACAATACCATCAAAACAGTACATTCTGATATCAACAATGTTTAATAAGGTAAACATTTATGATGTTTTGAAATTTTATACGAATATAACAGGTTCGATTTTGTAGGGGTAATAGAACAACACTATTGGGTTTTTTTAGCTGGTGGCTTATCATTGGTTTTGCTATCATGCGATTTTTTTTTCGTTGATGTTCTTTTTGGAGAAAAAAGGCGAGATGAAAGACAGTTGAATTGAGGCAATTGGTGAAATACTTATGTATGCCTGATTAAGTCTGTTAATTGTAACTTAATAAAATTAATTAAAAATTAACTAATTGCAAAAATTCTAAAGTGTTTTGAAACTAAGTTATAAAGCTATAAAAAACATAGTGTGTGATAACCACTTTAAGGTGTCTTATATGAACGTTGTGTGGAGTGGTAAAACGTGACGATAATAAGTGCGACTGGATGCACGAGTTAAGTGGCATATAATTTTTGTTGGGCAACAGAGAATACTCGTGTGAAAATCGAGTCTACATACAAGTAAAATATTCGAGAATTGTGAATACAGAGTGGCGTACCCAGTTCAACTGACTTACGTTTGGATATTTACGCGAATTTTGTGGTGGGAATCGTGCTTCTAGTAACAACTGTAAAAAAAAATCCTAAAACTACTGAGAATACGACAATTGGTAGATTGCGATTGGCTGAAGGCATCGAGCAATAAATATCAAGTAGTGCAAGAAAGAGAAATCAAGTAGTGCAAATTTTATAAACCACTTTTTCCAAGGTTAATCTTAATTTATAGTTTTAATATATTTATATACACAAATTTAATTTTTTCTATATTTAATCTATATATACGTATCTTATAAACATATCGGCATAGTTATTTTATAGTTCATTGTTCTTGTTAGGCTTATACAAATTGCCAAAAGTAAAATATATTAACCTCGGAATCTCTACATGAGTCCTCTTATATATATTTTGCTTTATGCTGAAGGTCGACATACGAGTTTGGTTTGGAGTTTGGATGCGGTTAAAACACCGTTGTTTGGGAGAAACGCGGCTTGACGTTACATCGCAGTTTGGGGTTCAAATAACATTTTATCTTTATAAATGTTTTTTTTGTTTGTGATTTGTAATCAAGTTGTTTGTTTTGAATTAACATAATTTTTTTTTGAATTCTTAATTAAAAATTACGTTCACTAATTAAGAAAAATGGTAGGAAACCAATTTTAAATTTCCTGCTATTTGGTTCATATATTATTATTACTATTTTATCCGTATGTTCATTTTTAATCAATTTACAAAATTTACAAAACGGTGGCAGACCCTAGTCGTACAAGCAATAGTTTCCGCCATTTTTTTTTTCTGAAACAGTTTTATTTTTTTTTGTTTTTTTTTCAAATATTATTTTTTTGTTAACGGTAGCTCTCGGATATAGAGGGGCGACCCGTTACAAGTTATTTTTAGTTTAATTTTAAAGTTCTTCTAAGACAATCTCGGTATTACAGAAAACATTCCGGATTCCGAGATTTATAGGTTGATTTTATTCGAAATCCGAGACTAGTGATCAATCCTGACCAAACGAATACAACCATCACTTATGTCAAATCCTTTAGATGGGGTGCTAAAAAGGCGGAGCCATGTTTTATGGAGTCATTAAAAATTCACTAAATTCTGGAGTCAGCAAGTTGGAAAGTAGAACTGATACACGATGGATGTATCATGTTGAGTGGGATCTAAATTCACTCGATTATGGTTTTTATCATCTCCTTGTTGTAAACTGAAAAATTTGAAGTAATATCGTTGAGAATGCCTGGAGGGAATGTACCACCAACAGTCAAACAATATAAATTTTTGGAAAAATACATTTAGGCGCTTAATATCAATTTGAAATGTGTTTAAAATGTGTTACTCCCGAACTTAATAGTTTGTGAAATTTACCAGACTTCCACTGGTCCTCCATCCAGCACTATGGTCCTCCATCCGTCTCGGTCCATCGCTCTCGTCCTCCAATTTCGACATCCTAATGCGAGTAGGTCTTGTTCGACGTCGTCACGCCAGCGCAGTCGGGGTCTTCCTCTGCGGCGTACACCGGCTGGTTGTTGATGGAACACTTTGTAAATCATTCGTTGTTGTGGAGACCTTGCAACGTGGCCGAGCCATCTAACTCGATTAGATTTGATGAAGCCGATAATATCGCTACCTCCGAGAAGTTGCTTTATTTCGTGGTTCTTGCGAATCCGATATTCATTGTTCACAACTTTAACAGGACCAAAAATTGAACAGATGACCTTCCTTTCGAAGGTAGATAATAATCTACAGTCGTTAGAGGTCATGGTCCAGCTCTCGCTTCCGAAAGTCAGCACAGGTCTTATTAGTGCTTTATAAAGTGCGAGCTTGCACGACTGCGAAAGATGTTTAGATCGCAATAATTTTGATTGGGCGTAGAAAACTCGTTGTCCGGCAGCGATTCGGGCTTTTATTTCTGCCTGCATATCATTCAAGGAGGTTATAAGTGACCCGATGTATTTAAAGTTTTCGACACTATCAAAGTTATGGTCGCCAATTTCGAGATTTGCCATGGAGATGTTCCTGGGTGTTGTTAAAAATTTCGTTTTGGTACTGTTCACCTCCAAACCAAGTCTACTTGCGCAGCGATTGAGCGGGATGAAACTGTCCTTGATGTCGCTAGGTCTTCGGCCAAGCAGCACGATATCATTTGCATATCCAAGAATTTGGCCTGATTTATTGAATATACAGCGCGAAGTTTCAATGTTGCTTTTCCTCACTACGTACTCGAGCGCCAAATTGAACAGCACAGGCGCGAGTGTATCTCCCTTTCGAACACCAGATGTTATTTGAAAGGAGTCTGATACAGTTCCTTCAATTACAATTCTACATACAGATCCAGATGTTGTTAATTTACACAGAGAAACAAGTTTCTCTGGAATACCTAGGCATATGAGCGCGGCCCATAGGTTGTCGCGGTTTATACTGTCATATGACTGTCGGAAGTCTATATATAGTTGATGTATGGTTATGTTGTACTCCCAACATTTTTCCAAGATCATCCTCATGGCAAAACATTGGTCAGTGGTCGATCGGTTGGTACGAAAGCCACATTGATAGTCGCCAATGATGTTTTCGGCGAAAGGGATGAGTCTGGCAAGTACAACATTAGCCAACACTTTGTAAGCAGCGTTCAATAGAGCTATGCCACGATAGTTTTCACATTTAGGACGGTCGCCTTTTTCATGCAACGGACATATGAGTGCGGTCTTCCAATTTTCAGGCAGCTCTTGGTCCCAAATAGACACGATGAGACCGTAAAGGTTTGTTGCAAGAGTAGCGCCTGCGAGTTTAATTAACTCTGCGGGGATTCCATCGAGACCGGGTGCCGTTCCATTTTTCAATCTACTGATAGCTGCGTCTACTTCCTCTACTGTGGGATATTCGACAAGAACCGCTTCACCTGGAGGAGCTGTTGCTCTAATGGGGGTCACGTCGTCGTTCCGATTTAGCAGATTTTGAAAGTAGGTTTGCCATACTGAGAGAACATCAGCCACGTTTGTTCTCAACTCTCCATTCCCGTCTTTGATGGCTGTACTTCTTGGGTGGAAGTCTTTAGTAAGATTCCTGGCATTGGTAAAACAGTCCCTTGAGTTTCCTATTTCCGCTTGGAAGCTGATGTTTTCAATGCATGATTTCATATGTTCACGTTTCTTTTGTCGGAGGAATTTAATCGTGGCCTTCCTAGCGCGTATATATTCTGCTTAAGTGCTTCTTGTATTGCGAGCCAACCATTTTTCACGAAGCTTTCGTTTATTTTCGATGACCAGGCGGCATTGATCATCGAACCAATCATTGCGGGATCTCGGAGGCCTTCTTCCGATAGTGTTTTGCGCCGCGGTGGTTATGGCTGACTGTATAGCGTGCCACTGCTCCTCGATGTTAGAGGGAGCTTCTTCGTTGTTGTGGGGCCGCTCTAAATAGTTAGTGACAGCTGATTGGTAACTCTGCAGTGACACTTGGTCTTTTAGAGCATCGACATTCCATCGAACGGTTTTTTGTGCTTGTCTGTTGAACGTAGATGATAGTTTGCACTTATATTTAAATATGACAAGCACATGATCGCTGTCCATATCTGCACCTCTGTAAGATCTGACGTCAGATATGCTGGTAGAGTGTCTCTTAGACACCATGACGTGATCGAGTTGGTTTTCCGTTCTTCCATCATTCGATCTCCACGTTACTTTGTGGATTCTCTTATGTGGAAAAAACGTACTTGATACAACTAAGTTGTACATTATTGCTAGGTCGGTGACGCGTTGGCCGTTGTTGTTACTAGTTAGGTGCAGGCTGTTAGGACCGATGTGCGATGTATTTTCTGCACTCCTACCGATTTTTGCATTAAAGTTGCCCACGATGATTTTAATGTCGTGGTACGGTATGTTATTGATAACTTCCTCCAGCTCGACAAAGAATATATCTTTGATGTCATCTGATTTATCTTCGGTGGGTGCATGTACATTAACGATCGTGATGTTAAATTTCTTAGTGCGAAGTCTGACCGTGCATATCCGCATGTTGATAGGGCGGAAATCGATGATATAATGCTTCATACGCACCGATGGATGAGGAAGCCAACTCCAAATTCTCCTCCGTTCTGATGGCCGCTGTAATGAAGAGTGTAACCATTGGTGCTGGTGGTGTCATGGATCCCACTCCCAGAACATCTGAGCTCTTGTAGTGCAAGTACGTCTAATGTGTAACTTTTTGCTTGGTTTGAAAGGTTCTGGATATTCCAGGTCTTAAGAGGCTCAGCACGTTCCATGTTCCCATTTTTAAAGCGTTGTCCGTATACAATTTCCGAGGTCGATTTAGTCATGAATCCGATATGGTTATCCGAGGCCTTTGTTTAGGGTTCATAACTTGATAGTTTTTATGAGGGCAGGTTGTTGGCCTTCCGCTCAATCAGCTTGGTACGTGTGTGGGTCACGTACTGGTGAGAATCTTAAGGCATCCAGTCCTACCTTGAACACATTTATATAGCGAGCCGCTTGATAAAAGATAGGCGCCCGCTTCAGCCGCACCTAACCTGGAGAACAGACGCTGATTTGGTATTGGTTTTGAGGCGCCAATATTTTGCCCTGACATGTAGTGTCCATGACTATAAAAAGGATTTAGCTGCTCGTCTCCACTACACCAATTTTCATTTAGAGCCTGATTCATTTAGAGTTACCTAGAGAGCACCGCGAGGAGGTATGAATCTCGGACTTCGCCCCCCAATCTACACCAAAAGTGTAAAAATACAAACAAAAGAAATGTTTGGTTTAAAACTTTTAATGTGACCATGTATAAATGAATACAAATAGTAATTGAATCATTCGCGAAAAATGAGCAATACAGTTTTATGGATAATAAAACTATATTTCTAGGATACGATCACTCTCTTTAGATCTATCTTTAGATATTTGGGTGATTTAAAGCTATGTGCGTTTTCACCTGAAAAAATGTTCTCAGCCTAAATGGAAATTGAGATAATTACCATACAGGTTACCTTTTTATTACCTTTCCAAAACATCCAAGCTATCGAAAATCGGTTAACAAAACAAGACTTTTGACAAATTTCCAAAATATCAACACAAGACAAATTATTACTATTTTTTTGTATTATAAATGCATAATGTTTTTTCGATACAATGATATCATGAATTAATTTTTATGATGAAAATAATCAATCTGGGATGATCTTCTACCCATTAAGGATGTTTTGGTATATGTTGAAAACTTAACTGTGTAGTCCTTTACGACTTGTTGTAAATTTTGCATGCCATCTTCATTTTTGTTAATTTCTTATTTTAATCTTGTATTAAATTAACACCACGTTCTGCGATATCATTTACGACTTTTCTGTGGCTGATAATCTTCATTTAGTTCTTGAAATTATCATCCTGAGGCTACATATCCGGATCTTTGTTTAAGAAATCTGTGAAAATCTTGAACCGTTGAAAAAATCGCCAGTGTTTGGTGTAACCAAATCTATCGAGATATAAGGAAGATATAAAAAACTTCGATCCAGTTTCTGCTCTAAATAATAGCTACTCCATTTATTCTTCCAGTATTTGAATATGTTGCATCGAAGCAAGCCACCATGACATCGTCAGCTACTCTCCATTCGATTAAGCTTTGGAAAAAGCTTCCGCCATTTCTAAACCAGTTTACCTTGATATTTTGGGAACGCATAATAATTGTTCTCCATCTATATGGAAAATATACACCGGCAAACGACCCACGGTCTCCGTCCCAGATAACTTCGGAAGTAATTTTGCATCCCAATGTACCACGCCTGTTGTAAACTTGAAAGTCGATTTAACTGGTGCTACTATTTCTACTCTATTTGCTTCTCGAAGACGCCTCAGTGTTGATCGATTCAAAACGATTTCATTAATAGAATGTCCAAGACTTTCGGCAACGGCACTGATTAAACGCATTGTTTCACGATCCATAATCTTCCACTTATCCAAAGCTGAAAATATTCTAGGAGTAATAAAACATTTGCTTCCTCTAGAGGCTCCTCTGCGCTTAGCATGGGCAAATCAATATTTTCAAAGCTCATATCGTTATCAGATATCCTTCCGCTGCAACTCTCCGATGGCGAAAATAATGCTTGTGAGTCTATTGGAATTGATGTACGTTTTTTTTCCAGATACCTTCGTTCACGATTTTTTCCTGCCTCCATACGTTCCGATTTCCGCTTTTATTTTTCAATTTCATATTGTCTGACTCTGATAAACTTACAAAACAGAATCGAAACACTAGAGAGGCAAAGGAAATTTTCTACGTCTACTAATGGTAGAAGTCAGAGCATACAAAGTCGCGGTAATGAATACTTTGCTGATGAAGAGGAACTTGAGAAAGAAATCCAAGCTAGACAAAATAAAGTAAATGTAAATAAAAAAAGAAGACACCAAAACACCATCACCACGGGTATCTTTACCGCAAGCTAATGAAATTTCAAAACAACCACAATATGCACCCCAAAAGGAACACTTACTACCACCAATCAATGTCAACAATGTTAGAGATTTTGATATACTCAGAACTCAAGTATTGGCAGTAACTGAGAAACCTACTCAGTTTAAAGCAATATCCAATAACGATATCAAAATAACAACACAGTCTGAAAATGACTACCGTAAAATTAAAAAAACTACTTGGCGATATAAAAGAGACTGCATCCAATATCTATAATAAGATTGTGAACCATGCTTAACAGTTCAAAAGTGAAAGATGGTATAGAGTCGACGAGGTTTACCGTCATCTACCGATCGCGAAGAGTTCAAAGCGGCAATGGAGGACCATGGTCATAAAGTAACCAACATTATCAACAGTCATAAAAAGTCGATAATTAACATTAAGAAAATTATTAGGCACTCCCCATTGTTTTAGGTAGACCTGTTGCAGAGGGAAAATAATAAGGACATATAATTAAGAACCTGCTATATTGCAAGGTGTCTATTGAACCACCTAAAAAGGTAATAGGTGTACCTCAGTGTACAAATTGTCAGTTAGGACACACGAAGAACTTCTGCAATAGGCAAGCCAAATGTGTCAAATGCGCAGAGAATCATCAAACAAAACAATGTCAAAAGCCGCGAAATGCTATACCAAAAAGGTCATCCGGCTAGCTATAAAAGATGTCTGGTGTATCAGAAAAAGCTAAATGCTCTACTACCGAGAAAATTAACAGTAGCAGAGCGCCTACAGCAAAAGCCAACCCAACAATACTATACTATTAGAGAGGGGATTTCCTACGCCCAGTGGCCCTATTCTGGCTTTCCCGGGGTTTGGGGATTGGGAAAATATTTAGCTGTAATTACAAATTATACTAATTCCCAAATATATATTTCCCTTTTCCAAATGTGCATTCTGGCAGACAGGGCATAATTTTATGGGATTTTTTTTTATGTAGATACATATTTATAAACTAAAACACGTATTGCGACCTTATTACAATTTTAATTTATTTTTATATATTTATTAGCAAAAACAATGTTCAAAAATGTTCGAATCACAATTCCCCAAAAAAATAATGGTGAAAAATTAACATCAAAAATGTTATAAAATGGATTTTTTTTCTTAATGAAAATATTTCCCAAACGCCAAAATACGCTTTGGGGAATAAATAATTCCCATCTGCTAGAAAAACGTTACTAATTCCCAATTCCCGGGGAAAACCAGAATAGGGCCACTGGTGAACAAAACCTCAAATAACAATCTAGTAAGCAGAAACCTGTGCTCACCGAGCCAACCATTAGTAATATAATGAAAATGCTCACCGAATTTCAGGCAGAAATGAAACAAAATTTCAGCCAGCTTACTAACAGGGTGGTTAAACTGGAAGATAAATCCAAGCCACTAAATAAACCGCTAAAACATAAAAGGTAAATGACTGTAACGTCGTATAATTGCCTGGAATGCTAATGGGGTTAATGCAACAGCCCAAGAACTAGATGTATTTCTAAAAACCAATTACATAGATGTAGCTTTAATATCAGAGACGATGTATCTGCTCGAGCCTTATCTCTCCAAACGAATATTTAGAGTTTCACATGATGAAACATACTCCAACTTTTACCTAGCCATATCAAGAGTGCCCCAGGGTAGCGTATTAGGGCCTATCCTATATCTACTTTACACTTCCGATATACCGACAACGGAAACAACCTTCATTGTAACGTTGTGCTTATTACGTAGATTTAGTGTATCGAGAACAGGGACTGTATGACGGCATCGGTTTTGCGCGGCTAAGCTAATTTTTTTCTTAAATAGAAAGGTATATGAACATATCGCGAAAAAGGCACCGTTAATTTTTTCCATACAAGGAAGATAGAATGTAAAACAAAATCAATTACTAATTACAATTAAGAGAGAGAAAACAAATAATTGTAACAACCAAAATCTTAAGATTAATAAAGGAAAGAAAAATTACAAATAGTTAAACTCGCGAAATTATTTCAATAGAGAGTTGTAGTAGCAAATAAAACTTAAACTATGACGTGATGAACGTATGGAAACCGTTATGTTGATGAGCGGTTCAAGGCCACCAAAAATAATATCCGACACAACGTGTACCTGGATCAAAAACCAAAGGTCCATCAAATAAACGTGCGGTCCGCGAACATAATCCTCAGGAATATAATACACTTCACACAAAAATCTATCGGCCGCAAGTTGGAATGATTTATTTTGGTATTAAATTATAGCCGAATAATCCGCACAAATGCGAAGTGCTGTTCAAATGTCCGCCCATGAACGGCCATAGATATTTACTCGTATTTCACTGGAATTGTGGGCGAGTAATTCGCACAAATATAACTACAGCCCCTTTCTATTATTTTTTTGATATATGCGCACTCACTATAATGTTGCAAAATAGTACATCAGAAGTTTTTTTTTTAAATACAATTTATAAAATTTACTACAATGGAGGCACTGTATCTATTATAATTCGCACTGTACACAATATAAGTTAAGGCTTGAATTGTTTGCTACAGATTGACCGTATCATTTATTTTCTAAATAAAAATTGTAATTGGTAAGCGTATTCGTATGCATACAGGAACGGTACCGTCATTATAAGAGTATTTACCCGCCCGGTACAGGTGTACACAGATATAAAATAAATCATCCAACACCAACGACTGTTTGTATATTGAAGAAACAGGTTTATTAAAGAATTGGGTTACAAGTATTGTCCGGCGACTTGTTTATGTTACATAGAACAAAAAAAACGTGTTCAACATGTTGTATGGCACATCCGGAATGGCACGAAAGAAAGAGTTATAATACAACAATGTCAGTCAACAAGCCTGTTGGTATGGTAGCGAGATGAGTGTCATCTCGTTACATCATCGAAACTATGAAGCCATTTTGTAACGTATTGGTTATACCGTATCGGTATATCGGGTCTCACGCATCTTTGAGAGTAGAGTAGTTCTTCCGGCTGTGGAGGGTTTCAAAGAAAACGAACTGATTCACCTTCTTTCACAACCACAAGTTAAGTTATGGGTGCGATAATTGTTTCTACACCAAATATATATTTCGGATAGTTTTAGCTGGAACGCGCAAAATTGGATCACAATCTCACTATTGTTTTGATAAAAACATTAAATTTTCGTAAATCATTTTTAAAAACTAATATTTACTACTTTTGCTGTCGATTCGCAGTATTGGCATCAAGCGAATCACAGAACCAAGCAGTAGAGTACTTACAGCAAGCACTCGATAAAATCAGTCAATGGACAGGGATTGGAAAATAAAGCTTAACGAGCTGAAATCAGTACATGTAACATACACGTTGCGGCACTAAAATAGCAACATCCATACATTTCTCAATGTGGGACGAATTTCCCAATCTGGGACTCTATATTATGAAACAGGTCGTATATCGCATTTTTTGCGATTTTGCGGATCCGATCCGCCACATGCGTTTCTATTATGAAATGCGATTATCGCATATCGCATTTCCTATAGGGAAATTTTCATTGGGAATTTTTTTTAAATGTCATTACAACATCTGACAGTTCTTATAATCACAATCCTTTCGTAATTTTTTGCATTTATTTTCTCTTTAAATAAATATTAATATGGACTGTGTTGATTTATATTTAAATATTTGTGAGGAGAAGGTGATACTTGATACTACAATTGAATACGTCAATATTAAAAACAAATCTTTAACGAAACACGTCAAATCTCTTTGAATTATGAGAGAAAATATACATTTCTACTGCACGACAACAATAAAAGTTTATATTTTTTACTTTTAACAAAAATGACAATTTATAATACCTTTATATTTAAAATATTTAACAAAATAAAAGTTTGTCACGTATGTGTATTAAATAATGCGATATCCGACTGTTATTGATCATTCGCATTTGAAAAATATAGTATCGCAAAAATCCGCCATACCATTTTATAATATGGTGTTCGCATCCGACCTTGAGCGTATTTATGCGAAAATATTAGTCTATAATACCAAAATGCGATATTGTATGAAAAAGCGAAATCGCATTTTTTTCATAATAGGGCCCCTGAATCTGCTAAATATCTCGAATTGCATCTCGATTCAAGATTGAACTGGAAATATCACGTTAGACAAAAAGCAGAGCAAATGAAAATAAAACAACGTGAGATGTACTGGCTAATATGAAGACATTCTAAGCTTAGCCTGTATTGTAACGAATCGATAATTAAACCAATTTGGACGTATGGTATCCAACTCTGGGGCTGTACTAACAATCAAATTGTTTACTTGTTTTCAAAACAAATTTCTACGTGCAATAACGAATGCTTACCGCTACGTAACCAACAAGGAATTGCACAAAGACTTAAATGTTAAATGGATTGATAAAGTGATCCAGGAGTTTGCCATTAAACATGAAGGAAGGTTACTGCAACATACCAACAGTGAAGAAATACAACTTCTTGACAGAACACCGCATGAGCTAGTCATCTAATAAATAAAGGTTCATTATTGGGAGCAGAATATTGATTTCTTGTCAACCTGCACTCGCTGCACTTATTAGTTTCAAATAAGTGGGTTATCATCATTAGTAATAAATTATCATGTGATAAGATTGTACTATTTAAATAAAAAAAAAATATATTGTCTGGCTCAGCCAAATATCCGGGATGCCCTTTCCCACGCTGCGACAAGAGGAATCGCCCGTCGTCTTCATTGGTCATCATGGGAAAGGCATTGGTATGTGCGATATCGAAAATCTCATCCAGTTTACTATTAAAGGCAATTTCTCTTTCGCGGTAAACTTTTGAAGGTTTATTTTTGTTATTTAGATTACTTGTCCATTCATCATGCAAATTTTCAATGAAATGTTGTTCGTATTCCTACCTGGATTGCAGAGCTGCACTTTTACGAATAGTTGATTTTATAGTACGGTGATTGTATTTGCATATACATTTGCATTTCTTTTGTTTATATTATTTGATACAATGAAACATATTGGCCATAACATCATAAAACACAACTATTATGACTCATACGGGTTTTATGACATCATAAATGATAATGAGTCATACGGTTTTTTATGACACCATAAAATATTCCTTTGTTTAGTCGTTATACCTCATTTTTATTTATTTATAATTTTCTTTGTAATTTTGAATACAAATTCCATTATTTAAAAAAAAAACCGTTTATTATTTGGGTTAGTTTCGAAAATTGGCAATAAAGTCGCTATTGGTTAATTGATTCTCGATAAATTTGATATTTTGGAAAAGTAATTATCACCTTCATTCAACACAATTTTCATTTAGGCTAAGAATTTTTTTTAAATAATTTTTGTGTTCGTTTGAAAGTGAACAATTGGAAAAAGACCGTTTTTATCGAACTTCGCGCTCAGGTGCGACCTCTAAACTACCTTCGATTGACCCAGTATTTTTCTTGTTTAGGTTTTTAGCATAACCTTACATTTCTAGGAGGTGTCCCGTAAGATGTTAAATATGCAGATTGGTTAAGTGATGGCATGATTTTATTTGGGTTATTTCCCCTTTTTTCATTTAATTTATTAGGAAAAGTTCGGTCGTGTCAACCCGTTCGCTTTCCGTGTTGTTATTTTGGCGCAAAATATACATTATACCGTATGTGTTGCATTGGATTAATACGGTAGCACATCACATCTAACAATACCCCGTTACCGTATTCAGATAATACAGCCGCATGTCTCGTAGATCATACCAACGAGAGAAAAACTGCAAGTAGAATTTAAACAAACCAAATTTTTATTTACAATTATCTACCAGATGTACAAGTATGAAATGCGGATTTTTTTTACTAAAAACATGTTAAATTCGGAAGAATGGCAAAGGTATGATCTTTATTCAAAGTATGCTCCATCGCTTGTTAAATATTTTTCCAAGCTTTCATGCAATTTGTGAATACCACACCGGTAAAAATCTTCCACTTTTACTGCGAACCATTCATCGAGCCATTTTGTCATATCTTCGTACGAACCAAAGTGCTGCTCAGTAAGCGTGTGGCCAATCGATGCAACTAAGTGGCAATCTCGTTTTGTTGAGGTCCCGCTTATAAAGTTATAAAACCACCACCAACCACAAGAGGATTAACTTCTCTGGATGAAAAACTTCTAGTCGCGGATGAAGATAAATAAAAACCAAAAACAGATTTCGAAATTCCCCATATAAACTGCACGCTTCGTTCTATAAATGAGCTGGTATGCTCAAAAGAGGGCGTGCAGTTTGCAGAATTACTGTAAATTAGTAAATATATTAATTAGTAAATAAAAAAATAAATAATCGGAAGGAACTAAGTCTGGTGAGTAAGTCGCATGGGGTGGACTTCCCAGCTGAGTGATTCCAATCTATCGTGAAACGGTTTTGCCGTATGTAACATTTTCATGAAAAAAAATGACTTTGTGTTGCCTCTTTCGGTATTCTGGCCTTTTTTCAAGCAGCGAACGGTTTAAATCCTTCAATTGTTGTTGGTAATGTTTAGTATTATCCGTTTATTCAGGTTTTAACAGCTCATAATAGACCACGCCCTCTGGTTCATCCACCAAACACAGAGCATCTCGTCTTTCTGCCAAAGCGATTCGGTGTTGTGGTCAATGTGGATGGTGCGCCGGGGTCAACCCATGATTTTTTGAGCTTGAGATTCTCAAAATAAATCCACTTTTCATCCCCTGTAACTGTACGATGCAAAAACGACTTCTTTTGCTTTACGATACAAAAACGACTTTCAATGCTGCCTGCGACTGCTCTTTCGGTATAAATTTCGAACACAACAATACAACAATATGCACACACTTTTCCAATTTATCACTTGTATTAATTTATCACTATTTGATGATATAACCAAAGTGTCAAATTTTTATAGCACAAACGGCATTAGTGCACAATCTGATGTCTGAAAGCCGCACTTGATACTTGTACACCTGGGCTGGGATTTTTTAACATCACCATTTTTCGATATTTTATCGAAGTCTACGTTTCTTTCTGCTAGAATCCATTTGACTTGTTTCGTTCATCAATTATTTCTTCTCTATTGTTACTGTTAAAGACCCACAATCACTTCACATATTAAAACAAAAACCATTTATTTATAATTTAAAATTTTATTAATTAAAACTGAAATGTACACTAAATAAATTTCCAAATTACATATTTTCACATTATAACTCGATGAAATGTTGATTAACCTAAAAACACAAATAATAATTTAATATTAATAATATACATATTGTAAAGTAATTATTAACTTATCCGTATATACACATGTTTACATTCATTTGTTGTCTTAGATCCTTCTGAAAAATGAAAGAAAGGTTTACTGTGTGTTCACGGAATGAGATAAAAAAATCTGGCTTTTTTACCAACTTTTGCTTAAAAAATCTGTCTACGGTTGTCTATCGCACATCCTTTAAAAAACTGTCATAACACAAAAAACAGTTTTGTGACAAATGCATTTTAAATTGCTATACTTGGTTATTTATTTTATATAGCTAATAATGAATAATCTCAGCATCATCACAGTAGCGTTAGCAATTTTTAAAAAAAAAATTTTGTTTACTATTTCAGCTTTGTTTACGATTAGATGGGGCTTTATTTCAATTTAATCGAATAATCGTATGTCTGGGGTTACAAATACACAATATTCGGTTTTATACACACTTCACAATTTATAAATTATTAAATAATTTATAGCCAGTTGTAACAAAATAAAATTTTTGGTTCTCATCCTAGCTGTTTCACTTAAATCTCGCATATTTATTTCATTTATTTTTAAACTTTAAATTAAATTATTTAACGCAATAACCTAACAAATTCATTCGAAAAATCTCAAAAATAAACAACAACAACAAATATTTCAGCAAAATTATTGCTCATACTTCCGGTTATTTTTGTTACTATGTTGGTACGAACTAGAATGTTTGCTCTAAAGATGAAAAAATTTCAACTAAACCGAGATCAAATTGGGTGGGACTTAGTTAAATATAAAGATTTGATTGGCTAAAGAGTTGGATCAAAAATAATCCCGTTCCGTGAACTAAGCATTAAACTACATTATGCTACAAAATTATAAATAACTTACCTAGACAACATTTATTTTGTTGTGTATGTTGTGACAATGACAAGTCGATCATTATTATTATAAACAAGATGTCAAAATATTGTAGTATTTTTCAGAACAGAACGCCTATTTTGATCCAGAATTGGGAGACGAAACCACAAATTTGTGTATACGTAAACGACGTATAATACGCGTAACAAATGATAGCACACTTATTCAAAATTGTGTATTATACGTCGTATACGTATACACAAATTTGTGGTTTCGTCTCCCAATTCTGGATCAAAATAGACGTTCAGAAAATTATGATGACGAGAATAGTATTGCAAGACAAATAAATTTATATGTCGAATAAGGACATATTTCACGTTGTTTTGCAATAGTATTGACGTGCATATGGAAGAGTAAAAAGAAACCAATGAGTTTGGATGCTTTAATTTTAATTTCGGTTCTCTTCGATATTTCAAACAAACAAAATTGGAGTTAAAATTGTAAAACTAATTATAAAAATAAATATTGTGTTTGGTTTTAATAAAATAATAATTGTCTTCGGTTTAAAAAGCACCTTCGAGAAAATAAAGTTAACTCATAAATATATTAATATTTATTCAGAGTACAATATAGCGAAAATAAGTGAATTTCGCTCTAGAAATGAAAATAACCTATTTGGTGATAGATAAAGCAGTAGAAACATCACAATATTGCAATCTAGCAGGCTGATAAACGACATAATAATTGAAACAGAGACAAATTTTATTCTACAGAAACGAGAAATAAACTTCGATAAATTATCGAAAAAGGTGATGTTAGAACATCCCAGCCCGCGGTAATTTCAAAAAAAGAGAAGAAAATGAAAAAACAATTATGTTTAATAATATCATAAACATAGAATTAGAGATTATATAGAAGCAGCTGTCAAGTGAGTCAAATTCGGAGGGTAAAAAAGAAAGCATATAAATCATAGGGCCTTATTTAGAATTTGTTCGATTAAAAATAAAAACTACAGAAATTCATAATTATCCTGCATAAACAGAAAATTGTCACCGCATTATCCTGCATAAACAGAAAATTGTCACCAATAAACCCGGCAAAACGTAAGATGTACTCCTCGAGTACTTCCTCCATCTACCGTTGAGAATTAATTGCTCTTGATCGACAGCCAGTATTGGTTGATGGGATGAATACAAGATCTGTCTTCGCCTCTAATGATATGCCTCCCCAAAACATCCACGATCCACTGCAATACGAGAAACGTTCTTTAATGCAACATTGTGCATATCGCTCTCCTTGTCTTCTGTTTACTCTTCCGCGTCCATCGGTGCCATATAAACACATCTTGCACTCGTCAGAGAACATTATATTGTTCTCCATTCTTCTTCTGTCCAATTCAAATGCTCTCGAGCGAACTCACAACGTCGGTGAGCTGCGGTCAATTTCGGACCGTTTGCTAGTCTGTGTGCAGTCAGATTAACTTCTTGAAGTCGTCTTCTAACTGTCCACCGACTGACTTCGACTTCATGAATTTCTTGGAGCCGCCGTCCTAGTTGAACCGCAATCATACGGCGATTTCGCAATGAAGTTGTTACAACAAGTGGTCATCACGATGTGCTGTAGCACGAGGTCGGCCAGATCCTTGTCGCCGTCTGAAGCCACCAGTTTCCTGATATCTCTGCCACACTCGACGAACGGAGAATCGGCTCAAATTTAGTTGTAGAGCCACTTCACTTTGGTGCTGCCCCGCATAAATTAGTGCCACAACTTGTGCGGCTATCTCTGGTGTAGTATCCATTTCTTTGCTTAGGTTGAAGACGTAATCAATAGAGAATCGTCTAGGCTAAGCGTCGATATGCGAATGATCACAATTCCGAGCGAGATATTTCATGGCATGCTGTTGTATTGATCTTGTTGAATTATTTTTAGAATTTAATTCGAAAGCCTGCTATATGCATTTGACAAAAAATCACTTTGTTGGCATGGTACAAGTACAAAAAAGGTACAAGTACAAAAAAGGTACCAATAGGTATTGAAATAGACTTTGAATCTGCATTAAAAAATTAAACAATTATTGGATTTTTCAGAAACTAAACAGCTAAGGGTATAATTACCCAAGTGTAATTATACCCTTAGCAGTTTAGTTTCTGCTACATTTCTACGGTATATCAATTCAGCAGCCTTATACTCATATTATAATTGTACACTCGTTCTCTAACTATTCTAAAAGTTGTTAGATAACCTAAAAGAAGTTTTTTTTATGTTAAGCCTCAACCAGTCAGACTTAAGAGCTTAAGTTACACGCCGATTGCACTATACTTCGGTTGGTGCTACAATCACCAAAATTTTATAGGCTTCTCGTCACAATTAAACAACTGACCTCTAAAATTTTGGTGGTTATACCGCTCTCCTAAGTGGTCCAAAACGGAGCAACTTAAGCTCTAAGTTTGACTGGTTGAGGTTTTACACTGAAAATAGACGAATAATTTCTGGCTATTAGATACGGCATCTGTTTTCCTGCTATAATAATACAAGAAGAAGTTTTTTATCATAAACAGATGTAAAGTTTTTCTTGTATGATTCAATTTCGTAGATTTGCTTAATGTTTTTGTTATAATTTTCAAAACTTACTGTAACAAACTATAATAAAAAAGGAAAATGCTAAAAAGTTATCTACCAGTTTCAATATTTTTTATCCACCCTTCTTCTCGTAACTGAAAAAGATATTATGTAAAATTAAGCGAACGAAAAATTATTTTCTTGATAGAAACATGATTCAGTTTAACTTTTTAAGCCTTTCTTAAAACCATGTGTGCATAAATTTATCAGGTTTCATTGAATGTAAACAAAAATTGAAAGCATACAGATGAAATCTTTAATAAAATTACCTACGAGAAATATTTCATTTGTGATAATCGTTCTTATAGGTTCCTTAAAAACATCTTGCGATATTTTATCTGCTTTACCCATACAAAAATAAGAGAAGATTAAGGATCTTTTATTTTTTTAATAAAAACAAAAAATAAGGTTTTAAAATCTTACGTAATGAAACACCAACAAGTTTTCGAAAAGGTTGATGGAATAAATCATTTCTACGCATTACACCCGGTCCGTGTAAATAAAAAGAAAAAATTAAAAAATCTTAATTTCGAAACTAAAGAAATAGACGTATAAAATTGAAATGTATTCAAAAGAAAACGTTTTCGATGATTATTATTTGTTGTTGGTGGATGCACGCATATTGTGTTGAAAAAGGACCATGAGAACCTTAGGCAGATGGTAAATTTATTATTTTTTAAGACATTTTACTAGTGCCAGATTTTTAGAATTATTTTTTTATTTTTAAATTATAAAGATTTTACTTTCAAATTATTTACTTATAGCGAATTCTTCAGTTAAAAAAAATTTAATGTGTTTTTGTTTGTTTGCACACTACGAGCGTAAACGCGAAAGGGATGCCGAAAACAATTGCTGTCTTACTTTGAGAACTTTACAACAACAATCCCATATATGTAATTCCAACTTGGAATTATTTTAAACCAACTTTTCTGCTGGTATAGAATTATTCTATTCTACCTGTAGTTTTAATGTTCACCACCAGGGCAATTTTATTGAATACTTTTATTTTTAAATGTTGGCAATAAAAATGTAAAAGTGATTTTTGTTATTTTGACATCGCATTTTCCTAAACAACACGAGAAATTAGTTACGATTTGTAATAATATTCAATAATGTTCTAGCACATTACTATTTAATTGAATGTATTTAGTTGCATTTTTACGGTGTTTTCAAATTCAAAATGTAATTGTTACCAACTAATCAAAATAAATTAAAAAATATCTTTGGTTGTTACTTTGAGCACAAATTAATTCTATTCCAGAGTGGATTTAACTTGTACCAACGATACGTTAAGATTGGCATATTATATGTATATAAATATGTGTATGCGGTAGTTAAATTGGAAGAAAAAATCTACATTTCCATTTTTTGATGTACATCAAATTTTTTTGCTATTTTGTCCGTTAAAAGAACGCGAAAATGTGATTTACAAGATTGTATGTGATTAGATGTGATTTACAAGATGTACAATACATCAAAATTTTTTGCCGGTTTTTTGTAAAAAGAAAACGCCATTAAGTGCATATATAGCAGATATTCCACAAAGTGAATGTACTTATATGTTAAATGTTCAACATAGGTTCTGTTGCAACTTTGAACTGTTTCGATTCTGAATATAATAAATATAACCACTTAATAAACACATTTTTATTAATCACTTGTTTTTTGTTTCGCAGAATATTATAGAATAATATATTCTGCGAAACAAAAAACAAGTGATTAATAAAAATGTGTTTATTAAGTATAAGTGTGTTTCGCCAAGTAAATATAACCATTTTACTATCACAATTTACTTATAAATATTGTAACGGGTCGATCACTTGAAAATGATAAGGACTTGAGTCGAGACGCTCTGAATGCATCAGAACCTTAATAAGTATGATCTCATCTTTGACGATTCTTGTTATCAGAATTTCCACTGGTTCTTCAAAATGGCGACGCAATGCGTTTCGTTTGCCTTGCTAGGTTCCATCTGTTAGTTTTTTTTATATTAAAAAAAACACATCCTGCATGTTGGAAATTCAAATTTTTTACCTCAATTTACCTCAATGCCTCAATTTCAGCTCGGATGTTCTTCTTAACATCTTGAATTGTTTGTGCGACTTTACTATGCACTTTGCTTTTCAAGAACCCTCACAGAAAATAATCTAACAGCCACAAATCGCATGATCTTGGTGGCCAATTGACACCAGAATTTCTTGAAATTATGCGATCGTCGAACTTGCTTGCCAACAAGTCGAGTATTTCACGATGCGACACCGTCTTGTTGAAAACAAAGGTCATCTACATCAATTTCATCTAAATTTCGCCACACAAATTCAATTAACATTATGAAACAATGCCTCAAAGCGATGCTTGCCTCTTCCCAAACATTTTCACTTACAGCTGTTACTGTTTCACGAATACGAACTGGATGTACGAACTCGACTAGTACGAACTCATACGCTCTTACTGACCCAGTTGCTTCAAAACGTTGAACAATTTTGCGAATTCCAGGCGCTGTAGGAAGTCCATGTTCATCAAAATCATCACGTCACATAACACAAACTAGTTGTAAATGAATACAAAACTAAAAATGGCATAGTTTAGACTTTTCCAAAAAAAATTCGGGTTGCCATTTTTGGACTTGCAGTTAAAAATACTACAAGTTATGCCGGTTTGCATTTGTTGCCTAATCGCCAATATTTCTGACTGGTGACCCACGTGCGGTTGCATGTATTCTCCTTGATTTTATCTTCTTATTGCTCGGTTTGTGATCCATCGACCCTAATCGATTTCACTCCGATGTTGTACAGACTATAGAAAATCGATTGTTGCAGTCGCTTAAGCTACGCCGTTTGATCATACGCAGTCGCTTAGGTATATTGACCTGTAGCCTTGGCTGCGCTTGATATTTACATTTAAATTTTTTAAAGGATGTACTGTACCGCCACTCAGTTGCTATAATAAACCCTCTTGAGCAAACCCCCTTGAGATCACTTAGTCCCGAAAACAGTTTGTTCTTCTAATGAATTCCAAAATTTGCAATATTTTACGTGTCGTTAATCGATCGTCAGAGAGGAAGCTTGAATCGAAACAATGTCATCTATGAAGGAATTAAGAAGCACCTGTAGGTATGATGTGTTCAACCGTTTCCTCCTTCAGTACATCATACTTCATCAACGCAAATTGCGATTCAGGCTCCATGGAAGAGCCCGACGCCTACCCGGGATTTCGAAGACGTTTAATTTTACTTGACGAGTCATTTTGTTGCTGAACAATATGACTAAAATTTACACTCACTCCATGCTGCGTCCGTATGGCTTCAATTTCGTTCGTAACGGGTGGCCCGTTAACTGCATACCAGCTTACAATGATCTATACTTATTTCACACTGACTTTATTTAAATCCTTGCGCATCCACAATCGACCACAAACGGAATACTCGAAACCGTATTTGTTTTCAGTAAATGCTACCTTAAAACCATATTGCTTCGTTGCCATTTACGCTGATTAACCCGGGGTCTTCACTATGCAAAATCGCTGAGATTTTCTATCATGAGACTAAATTTATGAATGTATGTGTAAGTATATTATACAAATTTTGAAACTCTCAGCAAATTATCAGGAGGCTATTTCACGAAAAAGTTATCATTAAATTTTTAAGAAATGTCAGTGAAATTGTCAATGCTATACTGTTTTAACATAAAAATCTATAAATTGGTTGACAATATTTACGGACTTTTTGACATTGGAATTAATTATTATGAGACTAAAATGCCCAGTTATTATATTTGTTTGATATCAATACATTGAAAAAAACATATACATATACATAAAATATCACGAGAGAAAGTCTCTGCGATTTTGCCTAGTGAAGACACCGTGTTAACCGATGCAAACAAGTGTGTTATTTTTGATATCAAGTTTTATTTGACAAACATTTTTATGTTTAGAAAGTCATGCTTTTGAAAAGAAGTAACCCAGTTAGAAATTTGTCAATATGTATGTGAATTAATATTTACAAAAGACATAATGGATGATTAAGAAATAAAATTGGATTTTGTCGAATTTTGTTGGTATGTTGACTAAATGACTAATTTATGACAAATCACTTTAGTTTCTCACATGAGTTATCCAATAACTGTCAATGTTAGATGTGTGTGGAACATCTCGTCATATGCCGTTCTTCTTTAACATATATGAAATGTCATCGATGTTTCTCATTCTATCACGTATTTTTTCGTATATCGAGAGAAATGAAAAAATTACATAAATCTATTTTGTTTTCGAATAAGGTAAGTAACATTTTTTAATTGCGCTTTATAAGGAAAAAATTAACATAACCTTTTTGTGTTGTTTTTTATATTCGACAAAAATGCAAAGTTCAGCCAGCATAAGGGCCAGAAAGATGTTTGTAACACTTTTTAAGGCAACCGCCTATTATTGTATAAATTATTGATTTTTTATAATAAATTAAGAATATTATTTTTCATTTAAATAAAAAATTTTCTTTGGACATATTATCTTGTACAACACATAATAAAACATGGAGATACATTTTTGTAGTTACTTGGACATATACATACTTACATAAGGCATACCAACTATGGCACGAAAGATTCAGCTATGACTTCTCACTTACGGTTCATCTCAGACATTTCATAAAGAGTTCACCTTAGACATGTCACAAATGAAAATTAGTCCCATTTGCTGAAAAATGTCTATATACGTGTCTTCCCAAGTATTTTTACTTTCAATTTTCCTGGCGATATTCGTACTTAAGTACTAAACTTAGTCTAGTATTTTTCTAAGTTTGAGTTGCAATTTATTAAAATAAAACGTATAAAACGTGTCGCGATTATTCGAAACTGAACGAAACTCAATAAAGGAGAATTGTATACATGTATGTGTGAACAGAAAAGACAAAAAACAAAATGGCGGGAGCGAAGTTGTGCATGAATGTAAAATGCTATATTTGAAAATGTTAGAAGAAAAAGATGGCGGCATCCAAATGTGAGAGCAAAATAAAAATTTAGGTTTAAAATGAATATTTTTATTTTATTAAATTTGCGGTATAAAAATATACATACATATATACATATTATATACGAATCTAAATTATATTTTAGTTAATTTTTTAATTATTTTTTATTATTACACAATTTGAAATTATTCTTTGATTGTAATATTAAAAGTTTAAATAATTTTCCAAATAGGTACTATGATTATTGCACATCAAGTTTATTATTTTCACATTTGTTTTCTACCTAAAAACTTAAAACTGAACTAGAAATTAATTAATTTATGAAAACAATATTTGAATAGATATAAAATATATTTTGATGTAATTTTATTTAAATTAACGCACATCTTTAAATTTTTTTAACAAAATTTTATAAAATTACCAAACTCATGTCGTGAACATGAAAAATAAAAACAAACCATGTACATTACACGCTATACACATTCCTACGAAAGAAAAATTGCGGTAACACAGTATACAGTAGTAACAACACAGTATACATATACGCTACAAACACTATCATTATAATGTGAAGTTTAACTTTCGTTAATTTTGGATGAAAACGAAGGAAAATACTATGCTCAATTTTTACTTTCGTTTTGTTATACTTGGGTTACTTAACTATCGCTGATGAGTCATTTAGTATGTCCTCAATAACTTTCCCGCTAGGAAGTTCTTTGTAATACATATTTTTGTCCATTAAAAATACATTCAGGCGAATTCATCCTATACAATTTTTAAATTATGTTTTTTCTTTATTATAATGTATTCTCGTATGTTCGTATGTAGAGACTAATTATTTTAATTTGATTAATAATTAAAATAAGCGCCACGTCAGTGTTAGTTTAACGCCAAAATTGATTGTATCAGTTAGCTCGTTGTCTCAAACGCTCAAATCAGAGATTCGCGGCAAGGCTTACCCGCGGCATGGCTTAATTGAATTATAATCGTTCATTAATAAATATGTGAAGATTATTTGTTCGGAAATATATATATACAATTTCGTATGTATATATTTCACTCCACTGCACAATTGATGTCGTTTTGATGTGACCAATACACATACATAAAGTCAATCAATTTTTTTTTGTTCTATATGAATCATGAATTTCACATTCGTTTGGGAAAGTAAATAGAATACAACATTAATAATCAATTTTTTGTTAAAACATGAAATGTTCGTTGACAATTAAAGCCTTTATTCCACAATGACACATATTTTTTCAGTAAAAAAACGGCGAGATAAAAATATAATTTCAATACTCAATACTTTTCAATACTTTTTATGGCAACATTTGTTTGTCTTTATCACTCTAACGTACTTTTAATATATGTATTCTTTTCGGTTTCCCAGTATTTTCTACTGAAAAAATATGTTTAATTGTGGAATACAGGCTTAAACCACAATTTGTTTTAATTTCGCGTGCTAATTTATGTCAAAATTTTGTAGGTAGGTATAACTATTGAAGAAATTCATAAAATTAGACATCATAAATCTACCTCGAAAATTATGCGTTTCTTATTCAAAATAATAATATAGCAAATTTGAAATTACACTTAACAAAATTCGATTTCTACCCGTCCTTATCTACAACATTATACAATTAAAAATTATGATCAACATTATTCTTTTCAACAACGTGCTACAATTTTTAAAACTAATTCTCTATAAAAAATTTACACCTTTTAAAACCATCTACAACACACCTTTTAAAACCATCTATAACATTATGCATTTAATTTGTTTTGGTTTTATTCCGCCGTTCCAAACGAAATTATTTTGAAGTTACTTGTTTTTCGTCTCTTTCCTCTTTTACCTATAAAACCGGTTTAAATTGCGACTCATTTTTGAACAATTTTTTTTTTCGGTGAAGTAGCTTTAACATAAATAGAAATGAAATAAAAAAAATTTAAGGCCATTTTTGAGATGTACATAGATTTTAGTTAAATTTTATTTTCGAGCAGAATAAAACATATAACAATACAAACAAATTTTGTTGCTAAATATAAAATTAGGTGTTAAATTAGCAATAAAAATCTATTACAACTTATGCCCGGTTTACATAAGACCAACATTTTTCTTCTGCAAAATGAATAAGATATAACATTGACTTTTTGCACATGAGAGACAAGAAAAGCACTATATCCCAACAAAATTTTGCAAAAGAATTTTTGAGCAAAAATGACCATAAAAATGAAAATGTTGCCATAAAATATATTCGATCCGAGTATTTTTATGGCAACATTTTTAAAATTAACAAGAAAAAAAATTATTTCGTATTTATAAATGTTGAGGATTCATTATAAAAACAGACGCCATAGATAAAAATGTAAATTTCGTTTTTTAATTCAATAAAAATAAATTAATAATGATCCTATAAAAAAAATTACGCCATTACTATATATGTTTATTTCTTTCTGGCATATTGAATATTTTTATATAGCGGATTCTTTCTTATTTACCTGCAAAAATTTGTAGAAGAAAACAATTTTCTCATGTAAACCGGGCATTAATAGTTGTCATTACTATGTGTTTCATTGACTTGTGTACATATAAGTAAATGAAAAACAAATCTCGTTGTATCAAGTGAGTACATTCTAATATTTGAAATATGTAAATTAATAAAATAATCGATGTTAATACTTAAATGATTGATACGTACTACAAAAAAAAATACTAAATCAATAAATACTCATTAATTTGTACTCTGTAAATTTTATGTTTTAGTATTGGCCCGCGATGCCATTATATTTTTCGAATAGTTCTGGTCCTAATCTATACCTGTGCATCGGGGCATGCTATTCTAACAAGGCTCTCGCGGTCATATATGACCCAATTATATAGCTCAATAAATACTCATCAATTTACACATATATGACCCAATTATATAGCTCAATAAATACTCATCAATAAAAGTTACAGAGTAAAATTTGATGAGTAATTATTGAGCTATAATTGGGCCATATATGACCACGAAAGCCTTGTTAGAATCACATGCCCCGATGCACAGGTATATACTAAAACATAAAAGTTACAGAGTAAAAATTGATGAGTATTTATTGAGCTATAATTGTCCCTTTTGTGTAATGTAGTTGTACCAGAGTTTATGGAAAACGTGATGGCAGCGTTAGTTTACACCTGCACTTTGAAGTTGTAAAAATGAATTTTTATTTTTAAATTAATTATATCGATTTTTTTCGAGATCTATAGTTTTTGATTATCCGTTATATTTTTGTCTTTAATTTGAATTTGAAACAAATTTTTTTATTTGTTTTATTATTTAACATTTCATAATGAATTTTTGGGTCGAAAGTATAATTGACAGTGAGACAGTTTTAATTTTTGTTATAGTAAATTATGGGCTGACTATGAGAAACTATCACGATAGTAGTAATTTTTTGGGCTGAGTTCTTATAAAATATCGTGAAATAAATTTTTTTGGGCTGATACTTTTACTACTATAGAAATCATCATTTGTGGGTTGAAATTTGGGACAACTTCTTCACATACATTGAAAATAGGTAAAAATTAATTTTTCCAGAAATCAAAAAAACTACTACCTACCACAACAAACACTTTAAATTGTATATCGTGACTTTTTATGTTCGAAGTGGTTTCAAAGTGTAATATCTCGAAAGATGTATTTTTGAAAAATCTCAGAGTCTTCATTAATGCGACAATCGGTAATTTCCAATTATCACTTAAAAAGCATTATTAACACATTAAAGACGGTGTGTGATGAGAAGCATATAGCCTGAATTCCGGTGAAATGCATATAGCCTGATAACTTTTTATAACGCTGAATTGAATATAACTGTTCTTTATTATTCAAGTATATAATGCACACACCTTCAACACTTGTTTGTTAACAACAACAATTCTTCGTTGTACTTCGTTGACATGAAATAGTAAGAAAAACAGAAAAAAACAAATGGAGGTCAGGAATGATCTAAAAGAGTAGTGCACCTTTAGAGCACATTGTACAAATTTAAAATGCTCACATCATCCTAAGGAGTTTCAGAAAGAATAATTTAACGCGTTTTTCTAGAACGATTAAATCCTAATTGTGATGGTGGGTAAGACTTTCGTCGAACTGTAAGATCGATTTGATAGAAATACCACATCCTATATAAAATATTGATTGGATTGTATGACCAAGTACTGGACAAGTGTCCCACGTCGCTTATTCCTATAGCCTGTTTACACATAACAATAGGAAGGATAGGAAAGGTATATTTTTTGAACAAGACAATTCTAATCTACTAGATGAAGGATAATGGTTTTAAAGGTTTGTAACGTATGCCAAAGGCTATTTCGTTAACGGAAATTAACAATCAACACTTTAGCGTTAGACACACTACCATTTTTTATAATCAAAACGATCACAAGCTTCGGTTCTCTCCATCACACAACATGTTGACGTCTATCTCTCTCTTTAATTGGTTTATGCAGCTATCAATTATTTTCGATAGTTAACGATAACGTAGAGATTTAAATCTATCACACAAAATTAATTAATTTGAAATGTCAGTATATTCCATCGCAAGACGAAGTAAAGCAACCGCAACAAATCGTGGGGACGACCAATGACCCAGGAGATATGTCTCAAAACCAAGCCGGGCATAAGAACCAAAATATAATTTTACTCTCGATTGTGAAGTCAAAATCAGGAGTATAGTCTAAATTCAGAACCTAAGATTTAATCTTTTATTTGGTACACTCCAAGTATGGTACCATTTTCATCTACAAGTTGACATGCAACATTACCAACAAGTTTGTGCACGTACGCTTTTCTAAACTTTGGTGCCAATTTCGCTGAAAATTTATTGGGAGCGCTACTTTGCGTGAAATTTCGTACAAAGATTTGTTGACCTATATGAAATTTTCGAATTCTACTCCGTAAATTATAAGACTGGCTACTTCGTTTGTAGGCTTCGTGTAGGTGTTTTAACACGCGCTCCTGTATTAATGATAATCGAAATCGATCAGAATTAGTTAAGTGGATACCCTGATCGGCTAAACTATGTAGTTTACGAAGCAGAGCGTAATCTGAGGCATGACCAATATGATGTTGGCCGAAAACTAAAAAACTTGGGCAACTTCCAGTAGTATGGTGGATTGCATTTCTAAGAGCAGAAGCAATTGTGTCTAAATGTTTGTCCCACTCGGTATGATCTTCTCGTAAATATGCTCTCATGGCTGCTAGTACAGACCTATTTATTCTTTCTGAGGCGTTAACTTGCGGAGAATATTTGGCCGTTAATATTTGTTTATATTATACTTCTCAACCATCTCTAGAAAGATCTTTGCAGTAAACTGCTTTCCTTTATCACTGAGGATCATCTCAGGCACCGAAAAAATATTAAAAATTTTATTCTCTAGGAACTTTACGACATTTTTACTATTTGCGTCTCTCATTGGCTCAAGTACAAAAATATACGTAAAACCTAATTTAGATCGGGGAAAAGGGCCAATAAAATCTATAAATAATTTTTGCCACTGACGAGTTATTTCTACAAAATTTTCCATTAGAGGTCGTGTTATTACATTGGAAGCTTTACTGATCTTTACGTTTCACATTGGCGGATGAAGTTCTTAAAATTTAAAATTTTAATTTTTATATAGCTACTTATTGGTCCGTAATTATAACAACCGAAACCAATTGATCGTGTGTAGTTTTTTCCTTTCACAAATTGTATCTTTTCCACTACAACTTCACAAAATGCTCTATAACTTGTTACAGGCTGGCTACTACCAACCTGCAGTTATCACTAAGCGCATGCAGAGGCCTCCACGGTGATATTTTGCCGGCTACGTTCTCAGAGAGAAGTGCGAAGGGTCGTAGGGTTTGAGGCATGCATGGCTCCTGGCCTACACCGTGATCATACAGAAAATTGTAAATTATAAAATAGGGGAAAATAACGCAAATAATAATAATAATACCCGAATGTTCCGCCGAAATTAGTCGGCCGGAACTTGAGGAACGAACAGCAGATAATCAAATAAATAATAAAAAAATAATAACGGAAGAGGTGCCTTGGTGCGCGCATCCATTCGAATTCAAACGAGGCCAAGCCTTGGTTACGAAATTGGATGCGGGCACCAAGGGACCGAAGTCACTATGCCTACACCAAGGGAGTCTCCGCTCCCATCACACCAAAACCGAAAAATTTAGTAATTCGTTTTATTTTAAACAACAAAAAAACAAAGAGAAACAAGTCCCCTTTCCACCCGTACCACGGCAAGAGAGAACGAGAGAAAGGGAGCAATGTGTACCGAGCGCGCGACACGCAGCCGCTGTGCGGCGCTCGATTACAAAATAAAAAAATAAAATTTAAATTTAAATAGAAAATTTAATAAAAACTAAATATATATATATATATATATATATATATATATATATATATATATATATATATATATATATATATATATATACATATATATTTAAATATATATATATATATATATATATATATATATATATATATAATATATATATATATATATATATATATATATATATATATATATATATATATATATATATATATATATATATATATATATATATATATATATATATATATATATATATATATATATATATATATATATATATATATATATATATATATATATATATATATATATATATATATATATATATATATATATATATATATATATATATATATATATATATATATATATATATATATATATATATATATATATATATATATATATATATATATATATATATATATATATATATATATATATATATATATATATATATATATATATATATATATATATATATATATATATATATATATATATATATATATATATATATATATATATATATATATATATATATATATATATATATATATATATATATATATATATATATATATATATATATATATATATAAAGTAAAAATAAAAAAAACAAAAAAAATAAAAAAAATTGTACCTTTACAAAAAAAACCCAAGTTGTTGCGGCCTTGCGCGGCCGTCATGCCATAGGTAACTCCCGTTACCCGGACCGTTGCGGCTTTGGTGCCGTTACCGTGGCGGGGCCTATCCTCGATATAAAAGTGGGTTGCGGCCTTGCGCGGCCGTTGGACGTGGCGGGGCCTTTCCCCGATACCAAAAATGTTGGCCGAATAAATTTGGCCTCGCCTGGCCGCCGTAAATAAATTGGTTGGGTGCGGGCTCGCCAAAACCCGTATATATTTGGGCTAGGCGATCTTTTTGCCTTTGAAATAAAAATTTGCCACGGTTGGCCACCCGAAAATCGTATATATCACGTTGGGCGTGGTCTCACGCCGTTATCCGTAAAAATACAGTGGCCTCAATTGACCACCTTATAAACAATTGTTTAGGCGTACTCATCTAAACACACACCGCATTAAACGTTGGAAGTTTTCCGCCTTTACACCAAATAGCGGTGCTCGAAGAATAAAGATTGGCGGCACCCGTTGTTAATTACAATGCTCACAAAAAAAACAGCAACACCCGTTGAAAATGGCGGTACCTCTTATTTTCACCAGTTTTATTAATCTCCCTCACTTATTTCACATACGGTTTTTGTTTTTTCCGTTTCTCGTGACGTGAACAAAAGAAGACACACTCGATGCGCATTGTTCTCTCTTTCTCCCATTTTCGTTCAATACCAACCGAACAAACAAAAACATACGAGAATTCATCTACCATGGACCGAGTTCAGACATCAAAACCACGGAGGCAAGAAACCTGGCGTAAAATAGATACACGAAAATCTAAAAATGGGGATGTCGTGCGTAAAACGAATATTAGGTCTTGTTACAGACAACACAGTCGTAACAAACTATTTTTTTGTATGTTTTAATTTACTTTATTTGTGGCCCAACTTGACAAAGACCAAATCACAATTGAATCTTCGTTATTTTGTTAGCAATCTGGTACTTTTCGTACCCTACCATTTTTGATGTGTAAACATCTTTACGCGCGTATGCCAAAAATTTTTGTATGGTAGTAAACTTTCAAATGAAACGAACGGAAATGACGTACTACGTTTAAATATCTTCATTGAAAAAAAAGAAACAAAATATAAAATAATAAAAAAAGAACAAAAACAACAAAATACATATATAAATTTTGTACTATATACACACATAGTCTGAGTGTATGTGTATATATAAATAGTATGGAAACAAAACAAAGAAACATTTATAAAATTAAATAGAAACGACAAATCGACGAATCGACATTTTCAGCGAACAGAAAAAATAAAAAAATTTAAAATAGCGTGTGTCACCACAATTTATGCACTATAGAGAGTGGTACCTATAACGAGATAGTATACTCTTACGGTAAAAAATACAGTCAACAACTTGTGTATATGGCTTATCACGATCTTGTAGAGCAGTTCATCATGTCGGCTAACAATGATAATGTCTTCTACCATGAACGTAAAAATGCAACCTCAATTGGTCCTCTTCAAAATGAGTTAACGCGCCTCACCACAAAACTGCTAAGTATAGCTCAGGATGTAATGGCGAATTTTGTACGAGATCAGGTCGCTTCACCTCGATCTAACTGATACAGTCACGCAAGGATGCTCAATTCTTTTGCTCTCCTAGAATGACCTGTATATGTTCAATTTTCCTTATTTTCAATGCTGCGTTCAGTTCAAGAGAAATAGTCAGCGGGTGGTTGGAGTAGCAGTATATAAAAATTCAAGTAGAACTCATACAGTCACCTCGCATAAGGAAATCATCATTGGACAAACAACTGGTATGAGCGTAACAACACAACTCATTGGCGATATAAGATGCTTTTGGTAGTTGTATATACCTCGCCGAATAAAGCTGTCGAAGACATAATCAAGTACATACATTTCGTCCTTGCTCCATATTCTGAAAGAATTTCAAAAATTCTTCAAGGAGACTAACATCTTTTGCAGATGATTACGAGCAGGGATTTCATTTTGCTGCTCCCTAAGATCAGTGATGAATCACTTATAAACTTCCTGCGATACGAATTCGATTTGCTCAAGAACTCAGATCGAAATATATCTTTTACGAGATATGTGAGAAATATAAGATATATGTACTACGAGATATGGGACCACGTCTTTGATGCTTGCAGCTACCATAGGCCAATTGCGTTGATTATACCGAAAGAGTAATAGACCAATTTGATGGTAATAAACGAATGAAAAAATCTGGTTAGTAAAATTTCATTTCTTCTTCCTTCAAAGTAAACCATACACACGCACTATACATATGCCATGTTTACACATCTCCTTGAGAGTACTAATGGACTCACTCTTTTTTTTTTTATAATCAAAACGATCACAAGCTTCGGTTCTCTCCATCACACAACATGTTGACGTCTATCTCTCTCTTTAATTGGTTTATGCAGCGATCAATTATTTTCGATAGTTAACGATAACGTAGAGATTTAAATCTATCACACAAAATTAATTAATTTGAAATGTCAGTATATTCCATCGCAAGACGAAGTAAAGCAACCGCAACAGGTTTAATGGCTAGCAACACACGGACAGCAAGACACGTTTGCTAAATGTGCATAATACGTATGAACAATATATATCAACATATGCATATACACGTTTTGCACAACACTTTCAAAATATGAAACCGTTTCCTGCATGAATACAACGCTCATCAAATCCATCAACCACATTATGTAATAATAAATTCAATTCGTGCAACTTAAACTTGTAAACATCTAAGCATCCACTTTAATTTTTTTTGTTATATTTTTAAATATATATAGAAACACTTGGGATAATTATAAAAAATAAACGTTTCTAATAATATAAAGCATAACTGGCGCAGTTGGTAGTGGATCATTTTTATGATATGTTCCTACAACATCTGCAACATGTGCATATCCACACTAGGGTAACTTGTATCCGGTAACTTCTTCGTTTTTCCCCTTTATCTATAAAACTTATTTATTTTATAGGTAAAGAGGAAAGAAAGAAGAAGTTACCAGATTCAAGTTACCGTAGTATGGATGTGCACAATACAACATATTATAATAACAAGTGAATAGTAGTAATTAAGAATAAGAAGTAATTAGGTGAAAGTATTTTTAGTGTCTACCATTCCGTATAGAAAGTCAAGCATATATTGACAGTTAGAGCTATTAATCAACCTCCAACACTACTATTCTCGAATTAGATAGAGTGAATATCTATTTATTTGTTCAACGGAATATTGAACATAGTTAAGCTAAGGGAATATTATAGCTATTCGAATAGTGAAATTAAATAAAATCTAACTTGACGTATATACCAGAACAGTGAAAAAATAAGAATAAAAATCAATGAAATAAATCAACCCGAAAAAATTAAGACGGAAGACGGAAAAAATTAAGCCGGAATTATACAGAAAAAGTTTAATTGGGCTATGACGGCATATCAAACCTTGATTTTAGTTGCAACATTGTGATAAGTGAAATGTTTATATTGAATTCCTGTATTATACCCAAAATTCCTCTTAATCTTTGGTAAACAAGTTAAAAATCAAAATTGATAAATTAAAAAGGCAAAAAGCGTTTGAAAACCATAGAAATCAAATAAGTGAAAAAGTTTAAACATTTAATTTAGATAACATAACCAATAAATAAAACAATTTGAAAATGGAAAACGAAAATACGTAGATGAAATAGTAAATATCTGTGAGCCAATGGCTGATGCTACACTATGGTAACTTGTATCCGGTAACTTATTCGTTTGTTTCCCCTTTACTAATAAAATCAAAAAATTGCGGCGCTGATAAAACCGATTTTATTGGTAAAGGGGAAAGAAACGAAAAAGTTACCAGATAAAAGTTATCCTAGTGTGGATATGCACAATGTATCCAGGGGTGGGATGTATAACATCACTTTTTTCGATACTATCGAAATTTACATCTCTTTCATCACAAATTAAATTTATCTTTTTTTCATTTTTAATAAAGTTGCTTCTATTGCGATCTCTACCTATTCGAATAAAACATTATGTCGTTCTACTCTTATTGTATCACCTACTTATTTTAAGAGTGATACTTTATCGAAAAACAAAAATGAGCTAAATAAACAATTTAGGGGTATATCCTCTATCCGGTCGCAAGTTAATTATTTGCGATCAGAAATATGGTTACTAGATTTATTTTGCCATGCCAATTGGCACATTTTTTAAAATTTAAATTTGTTTTGCGATTGCTAAGTAGAAATACATAAAAAGACTGCGACCTCGGAAAATGCGTTGCAATCTTTTCGTGGATTTCTACTTTACAATCGCAAAACAAATTAAAATTTTAAAAAATGTTCCAATTGGCATGACAAAATAAATCTAGTAACCATATTTCTGATCGCAAATAATTAACTTGCGACCGGATAGAGGATATATCCCTTATTCTAGTAGTGTGCGATCGCAATAAAGAAAGCAAAATTGAAAAGTAAAACGACAAGCAGAATCAAATAAAAAAACTACACTTGGGTGCAAAAAAATCGCACGTTGTTCAATTTTCCACAAAAGTTCAAAAATATCAAAAAATCTAATAATTGTTTAATTTTTTTTAATGCAGATTCAAAGTCTATTTCAATACCTATCCAGCGGTACCTTTTTTGTATTTATGCGTGTCATCAAACTGATTTTTGGGGGTAAACATCTGAGGTACACGTTTTTGTGAATTTGTCAGCATGAAAATTAGGGGTAAAAATCGAATTAAAGCAAGGAAATAAACAAAAAAAAAAACAGTTTTATTAATAAGAAGTATTCCCTTCCCTGGCCCGAATGACAGCTTCCATTTGATGCTGTATTGATTTCACCAAAGTTTTCACAAAATCTTGAGGTATCGCCTCCCATTCATCTACGATCGCCTGTTGCAGCTCCTGGAGACCCGTTGGCGCGACATCTCTGGCTCGAACCCTTCTTTTCATCTCGTCCCATAAATGTTCGATGGTATTGAGGTCCGAGCTTCGAGCGGTCACTCCATAACAGGCACATCCACCTCTTGAAGGTATTGGTATACTACACCAGCCGTATGCGGTCTCGCAATTATCCTGCATAAACAGAAAATTTTCACCAATAAACCCGGCAAAAGGTAAGACGTTTTCCTCGAGTATTTCCTCAATGTACCGTGGAAAATTCATTCCTCTTGATCGACAGCCAGTATTGATTGATGGGATGAATACAAGATCTGTCTTCGCCTCTAATGATATGCCTCCCCAAAACATCCACGATCCACTGCAATACGAGAAACGTTCTTTAATGCAACATTGTGCATATCGCTCTCCTTGTCTTCTGTATACTCTTCCGCGTCCATCGGTGCCATATAAACACGGTGCCATATTGCACTCGTCAGAGAACAGGATTGTTCTCCATTCTTCTTCTGTCCAATTCAAATGCTCTCGAGCGAACTCACGACGGGTGCGTCGGTGGGCTGTGGTCAATTTCGGTCCGTTTACTGGTCTGTGTGCAGTCAGATTAACTTCTTGAAGTCGTCTTCTAACTGTCCACCGGCTGACTTCGACTTCCCGAACTTCTTGGAGCCGCCGTCCTAGTTGAACCGCCTTCATACGGCGATTTCGCAACGAAGTTGTTACAAGAAAGCGGTCTTCACGATGTGCTGTAGCACGAGGTTGGCCAGCTCCTTGTCGCCGTCTGAAGCCACCAGTTTCCTGATATTTCTGCCACACTCGACTAACGGAGAATCGGCTCAAATTTAGTTGTAGAGCCACTTCACTTTGGTGCTGCCCCGCATAAATTAGTGCCACAACTTGTGCGGCTATCTCTGGTGTGGTATCCATTTCTTTGCTCAGGATGAAGACGTAATCAATAGAGAATCGTCTAGGCTAAGCGTTGATATGCGAATGATCACAATTCCGAGCGAGATATTTCATGGCATGCTATTGTATTTATCTTGTTGAATTATTTTTAGAATTTAATTCGAAAGCCTGCTATATGCATTTGACAAAAAATCACTTTGTTGGCATGGTACAAGTACAAAAAAGGTACCATTGGATAGGTATTAAAATAGACTTTGAATCTGCATTAAAAAAATTAAACAATTATTGGATTTTTTTTGATATTTTTGAACTTTTGTGGAAAATTGAACAACGTGCGATTTTTTTGATCCCAAGTGTATTACTAGTACACTTAGAAGTAAAATTATAGCCGATGCCAGTAATGTACTTGGAATGTACAGTGCCAGCGGCACTTGACAATTAATGAAGCAATGTTAGACAGAACATTATACAGATAAAAAGATGAATGTAACTTAATTAAAGAATTAAATTCACTGACTCAAGGAAACGATGATATATGAATATGTAGATACAAATTTCGCTAGAATAAGTGTAGTAAATCGACTCAATTCTTGGTTAGCAACTCGCATACGAGTAGACACATTAGCAGTGGCCACGCAAGCCAAACGTGAATGGTATCTACAATTAGCATTAACGGTGTTTCTAACAGGTTTAAAAGAACCTTTAGCTACAATTATTAGAACTAGAGGTCCTAAAACTTTACAAGCAGCTCATGACCACTTCTTAGCAGAAAAAACTGCCATTTATGAGAAAATATTATACGAACCCGATGTAAAATAAAAGGTAAAATAAAAAATATATAAAAAAATTAAAATGGTTCAACCCAATTTTAACTATACTTACAAACCACCTATACCTATTAGAGCACCTCAATAATTATCGACCCTTTACTAATTTGAACCCAAATAATTGCTTTGTTAATAATAGAGGTACTACCTGTATCTCAAATCAATATAGTTACCTCACGTTTTCTTAACCGCTATAACCATAAGGAGCACAGTTCAATCAACAACTAAGGCCAACATATAACTTTCACTCTAAATCGACTTCCACGGTTTCAGCCAAAAGAATTATTTAACATAGAACCCCAATACGAAGCATATAATGATCTCAAGACACAAACTACCAAGACGAGCATTCTGAAGAACTTGAAAATATTCCTGAAATCCAAGAAGAGGACTTTTGCCCAGAAGCCTCGAAAAACCTTATGGATACATAAATATAAACAACCATCAATCAGGATATCCATTCCCATCCTCAACCTAAACAGCAAATCATATAACTTCCTAATTGATACTGAGTGATTTAAATAGGAGAAATTCTAAATCTTTTAGAATTTCCATTATTTAAATTTCATAGTTATTTTCATGGTCTAATTGAGCTTGATATCATGCAGCAACTTCAAATAACTCTATATATTGGACAATCATATTTGTCTACTCCTAAAGTTAAAATTCCTTTAAAATTCAAATCGAATGATATGAATCGACACTAAGCCAAACCCTATACATAATAGCCCCACATAGTAAACTAATCGCATAAATAGCTATAGTTACTGGAAAAAAATTTCTACAAAACCCAATCCATTATAGAATTAATACGTACCAAACATTTAAAATTCGAAGAAAAACAATGCATAGAAAAATTATGCGTACAGTTCGAGGATATATTAAAAAAGGAAACGGATAAACTTACAATCATTAATACCATAAAACATAAAATTAAAATTAATCCGAATCTTCCTAGTATTGCAATTTGGCAACAAATTACGCGCATGCCATTTCTTGCTTATCCAACTTAACTAATACACACAATTGTGCATTTCGGTATTTCTTCGCTGCGTATTGCATGAACCTTCCGTATTGGTGAGTCTGATTTACAGTGTTGAACTGAAATGAACAAAATTTTTAAAAATGAAATCTTGCAGTTTATTACAAAGAAGATCGGTGGAAAACTCAATTTTATGAAGAGACAGATATCTGAGCTCTATCGCTCCTAGTGTTGCCATATGGCAACAGGATATTCTAAGGATACAGGGACCTTTCCAATAAAATCCATTAAAACTGTTTTCGTAGTTAGGTTCAAAATATTTATTTATTTATTCATTGCATTAAAAATTTTGGTAAAGGAAAAGCACATATGGAAGCAATATAAATGAACAACAAAAAAAATACTTCCATTAGGCATAAACACCTCAGATTTTTTCAAAAAACAAAATAGTGTTCAGCTAAAAAATTGAACAAAAGTTCGAAATATTAATGTTCAGGAGGATTCGGGTTAAAAATATAAAATGTAAAAATTTATTATACAAGCAACTTATTTTACAATATTCCAATTTCAAGAAACCTTTCATATTAATTTTTATTTTTGTAGTTAGCTTAAACTTTAGTTTTATGTGTACTTGTAATTAAAAAATTTATTTCTTACACAAAATGTGTGTACCGGTGGTAAAAAACGGATGAGATTATTGATTTGAAAAAATCAGTCTTCTCATCAGGTCTCAACGACTGACGTTGTATTATTTACATTGGAATTACATTTCGTACGCTACACAGTAATTCGCTGGTAGTACAACTACATGGTATTGCTCTATATATATAGAGACAACATTCCAATGTAAATAATACAACGTCAGTCGCCGCGACCTGATGAGAAGACTGATTTTTTCAAATCAACAATCTCATCCGTTCGAAACTGATTGTTGTGATTCTTACACATTTTCCATCTATAAATCAAAAATTCAAATTTATTCGCGATCCAGCGTTAATGGAAAGAAAAGTATGGGGTGGTTGGGAAGTTGATTGTGTATAAGTAAGTGTCGATTATCATAGTCGTTGTCATACAGATTGACGCAAATGGAAGTAATTTCCTACGGTGGTGTATTTAATTCGAGAATACTGAAAATAGACCAATATACGGAACAATCACAAACGTAAATCCTAAAGTAAAATATAATAAAATTCGTAAACACGAAAAAGTTAGTTGCAAAAGTAGAATCTTATATATTAATACGCTTAATTTTTAGTTTGTGCTCCCTTTTTAACCTGTTTCCCGTGCGCGTATCTTAATGAAACATATATCAGGTGAAATGTATTTTTTCATATAGGTGCAGAATATATGTTTTATTAAGGAACGTGCACGGCAAATAGGTGTAATAGCCAAGAAACGTTTTTCCTATACTGTACATCTTATATATTAATCACGACGCCAGAATGTCATGACAAAATATGTTTGTTTTGAATTATACCGTGACAATGACAAAATTTATTAAAATTGCTGATGTTTTTGTCATAACACCGATTTTTCTTTTTGAGTTTTTGGTTCGACGCGGTGAGTATTCTCCTTCTCGATTTTTTTATATAGGTGTTCTTTAACGCAAGAATTTTTATATTTTTAATAGTGTATTCTATTATGCCTCGACGGCAAACATTAAACTGTCGGATTGAACGACGAAGTAATAGATACAGATCAATTCGAAATAGAAACAACCCGGTCCCAGGGCCATCATGAGCCACTCTTCCATGGATCTCTCAAGACGAGTTCAACATTCTAAGTGGATCTCAGCAGCAGACACCTTAATCACATTTGAAGACCAGGTTCCAGACGAAGTGGCGGAGCAAGATGAATTCGTTTTTAATGTAAGTTTTCAAGAGACACATTTTGCGATTTGCGATCTTATTCATTTCTCTATTCAGGAGCCTTTTCTCGGTTACGGCATAAAGGAAATTGGAGGCGAGAAAGTTCCAATGGAACTAGATGTAAGTCCGTCATTTAGTTTTAATTTTTGAAAATTTGCAATTTTTTTTCTTTTTAGGAGCCTTTTGATCCTGTGAGCGTACTCCAAGATTCAAACCTGGCGGGAAATGAGAAACGCGCGGCATTCTAAAGTGCTCGGTAAATTGAAATCCGCTATCAAGGTTCGATGGGCGTGCCTTGCGAGTTCTGTGGCGCGCTATTTTTCCAGGCAGAGAAGGAAGGTCTTGGTTTCGGCTTTACTCGCTGCTGTGGTAAAGGGAAGGTGTCCCTCCCCGCACTGCGCAATCTCCCGTACCTCGCGCTTCTACAAGACTAACATGCGGAAGCTTAATTCCGCCCACTCAATGGTTAGCACCGGAATGGAGCTCGAAGAGCACCGGAATGGATCCGTGTATCACCGCATCAGCACATCACGGTCCTCCAACGGTTCAGCTCCCATTTTGGCAGATATTTTTTTACAATGTCAAACACTGGACGCGCATGGGCTGTACAAACTTGGCCGGCTACACGTTACGCACGGACATGGAAAATATAGAGAGCTTGGTTCGCACACTTACAGTTGAGCTCCGCCTGGTAAACATCTACATGCGCGAATTCCGAACAATGGACGAGATGACTGTGCATGACCGTCAAAATCTGACAATCCATATGATTCAAACAGCTGATCATGACGCGCGACGATTCAATCTCTCGACCGCTTCTGATGTTACAATTGTCTTTCGCGCTCTGGAGGGGGAGCCACCTTACGAGCGCTCTCTAAACGTGTACAAGAAGCGTCCAGGTAGCGCCGCATCTGACCTCCAGACTGCAAATATTACCGAGCCCCATCTAGGTGCGCGACCACACTGTGGATAACCGTTGGGTGGTTCCAGATAATCCTTACCTTCTTCAAAAGTTTAACTGCCACATAAATACAGAATATTGTGGAAGCGTCGAAGCCATAAAATATCTGTGCAAGTATGTTAACAAGGGCGGGGACAGCGCGATCATTACAATTAATAATGATGAGACGGGGGAGGTGAATCACGATGAGATTGCGCATTACGAGACGACTCGATACGTCGGAAGCGTGGTGGCTGTATGGCGCATGTTTGGTTATCCGATGCACTACCAGGACCACCCTGCGACATCATTGTCACATTGAAGGGCAGCAAGCCGTTTACTTTCATGATGGCGAAGTGGAAGGCGCACTCGTGGTGGCTGCATGGCGCATGTTTGGTTATCCGATGCACTACTAGGACCACCCTGCGACATCATTGTCACATTGAAGGGCAGCAAGCCGTTTACTTTCATGATAGCGACGTGGAAGGCGCACTCGCATGGCACAAGTTTACAACTTTGCAAGCCTGGTTCGATATCAACACGGCAACAGAAGAAGCGAGCCACCTGTTGTACACTGAAATGCCTCAAACCTATCGATTTGATAAATAAAAATCTTTCTGGCAAAATCTCTTTCTCCTTTGCCAGAAAGATTTTGATTTGTCAAATCGATCACGCGAGCCACATGCAACGGTAACCCGGCTTTTGACTGTAAACCTACGCAATCTTGAATTCTTCCACTTGCGGCTTCTTCTTCTCCACGTGCACGGCGCGCGCAACTATCAGGCACATTTGAAGGTGTGGTCTACGAGACGTTCCGTGAGGCGGCGCTTTCCCGGGGAATCGTAACAAGTGATCAGCAATGGGAACAAGCAATGGAAGAAGTCGTTGTGAGTGAGATGCTGCGTCGCTGCCGCGAGTTTTTTGCTTTTATTTTAGCCGGCAACACCCCCGCAAATTCCTTGGATTTATGGTTCAAGCTCCGTGGTTGTCTAATTGAGGATTTCAAGCACGCCAGACACACACCAGAAGCTGGCTACAATCTCGCGCTGATTGAGATAGAAGACGTGCTAATCACACAAAATTCAAATTGTCAGGATCTCGGCCTTCCTACACAGTACCGTCTGATCACCGCCGATCCGACACCAGCTGATCCCGATTTGGAAATGGCGCGTTTCGACAACATGTATGCGAGTACAAATGAAGACCAGAAGCACGTCATTAATGAGGTCCAAAGCGCGCTCGAATTTGAAACCCTGTCAGCAAAGCTCTTATACGTTGACGCTCCCGGCGGGTATGGCAAGACATTTGTATTGCAATCACTCATTGCATTTGAAAAGGGGCGTGGCTTTGAGTCCATTTGTTCCACCTTCACTGGAATCGCCGCAAGCTTGATGGAAGGTGGGCGTTGATATTCACGTGACTGATTGATTATTCAGTCACAGGTCAGCTAGTATATGATAAATGTAAAAAATAATCGAATTTCGTACGCTACGCAGTAATTCGCTGGTAGTACAACTACAATCATGGTATTTCTCTATATATATAGAGACAATATTCCAATGTAAATAATACAATGTCAGTCGTCGCGACCTGATGAAAAGACTGATTTTTTCAAATCGATAATCTCATCCGTTCGAAACTGATTGTTTCGATTTGTTGTGATTCTTACACATTTTCCATCTATAAATCAAAAACTCATAATAGGTGGACCAAAAAGTTTTCCTCATTAAATTCCGAGAGAGAATAAATTTTTTTCCCCCAATTCTGGTGAGTAATGCAGTTTTTTTTTCCACACAGGACGTGTTATCGTCAATTTCAGCTGAGTCCGCAAGGCTCATAATCCGTCTGAAAATACATTAATAGACAATATGAAGTATACGAGTACTTATGTAATCATAGGTATTGTTTGTGTAGCTTACCGGTCTTGAAGTATTTTTGTAAGAATCTTTTGCATTGTTGTTGCATATTGAATTATAAATATCGATACCACTTGCTTTATCATCAGTGTGGTCATCACTCATACTGATAGTTTTTCTAGTACAATTAGGGTTATGAGTTTCACAGATTTCTCGTAAATATTATAATGAATCTAAACATATCAGCCGATCAAATTTAGATTTCATTATTGTAAATAAATTAACAATGATCTCACATGTTTTAAGATCATCACAAACAATTGGATAACCAAATACAGCTTTGAATATTTCAACTCAATTAGATGCAATATCTCCATCTCTCAGTCGATACAATATCTCGATCTAAAAAACTAAATTCGTGTAACCAAATTAGCAAAAATATTCGTATGAAAACCACAACGGCATCACGTAATTTTCTGTACGTGTGTTTGTAATTGAACTCCTCTTTAACGGCTGGACAGATTTTAATTAAATTTTAGATTTACAATTGGACCCGGTAGGTGGCACTGCGATCGGGTTCTAGGATACTTTTATTTTTTTTGTTGCAGAATTTAATTTTTTTATTTTTTTAATTAAAATATTCAAAAATATTTTTTTGCGAAATAGAAAAGATAAGTGTTAAGTGAAATGTGTTTATTAAGTGTTAGTGTATTTCGCCAAGCACCTACGGCAAATATAGTGTTAAAAGTATTCTTGCATTAGATCATTAGCTAGGTCCGTCGGCACCTTATAAGCTGATGTATATTTTAATACTTTTATGTATTTTTCAGTTTCCTCCAATCCCATTCGTCTCTTATTTTTATAATGTTTTCATCCAAGTTTTTAACTTTAATAGGCACTAGCTTAATTCGTACATTTCTGCTGTAAACGTTGCTTGACACGTGCTGAATGTAGTACTGTTAAAGTTAGCCGAAAGTATCCAGCCGAAAGATAATGCAGATAGTGTCTCTGCTATCCCAGCCGAAACACTAACTAGACAAATGCAATACGACAAATGCAATAATTGTAGAGGCTAACGGCTTTGACAACTCTCACGGGTACGCGGAACGTCGCTGCGCTTCCCCCCTCCCGCTTACCCCTCCGACAGGCTTTAGATTTGAACTTCGGGAGACGTAGGAGCCGGGATCAGCAAACATGTCGCATTGCGTGCAGCACGTAGGAACGTATGTAAAGTTATCCCACGATTCTATCCCAGAAAATAAAAAAAAAAACATCAGGCAACACTAATCAATAAAAACCCCATTTGCTCTTGTGTGAAGTTAGCCCAGCCCAGAATTTGTTAAAATTGATTGAAAATAATTTGTAATTTGTGAAGTTATCCCAGCCTAGGTTTTTTTAATTATTACGTATAAAAACAAAAATAAAAGTTGTTACTTTTAAAGTATGAGAATTTTAGCCAGGTAAAACGTTATATTAATAGAATATGTATTTGTACGAAATAAAATTACATTAGACATGATAAAGGTACGATAAAAGTATAAATTTGTCGAATTAAGGCTATGTGTTAGTGAGATCGTCACACACCCACCCGCCCTACTTTAAGAAAAGTTAGAAAAAAATCGTTCCGTGGCAACTTTGCGAAATTGGGCCCTTTGCGAAATTTGTCGGATTAAGGCTATGTGTTTTTGAGATCGTCACACTCGTGCCTTACTTTCAATCGTCGATTGAAATCGGCTGTTTTTTTACCAGGACAAATGCACTTTTGTTTGAAACCAAACAATTTTTTGTTTCAAGTCATGTAATATTGTAACAAACATGAAAGGTTATTTAATTTTGAATAATAATCCGTTTAAATTAGGCCGAAACAACGACCAGTTTTCGTGTAATCGTCGATTGAAATCGGCTGTTTTTTTACCAGGACAAATGCACTTTTTTTTTAAACCAAAAAATTTTTTGTTTCAAATCATGTAATATTGTAACAAACATGAAAGGTTATTTAATTTTGAATAATAATCCGTTTAAATTAGGCCGAAACAACGACCAGTTTTCGTTTTTTTACCAGGACAAATGCACTTTTTTTTAAACTAAAAAATTTTTTGTTTCAAATCATGGAATATTGTTTTTAGCACTTCTAATATGCATTTATAGGACTCACACCTACCTAGGACTCATACCTATATTATGTAGTGAAGATTAACGACTCCGAACCTGCAGATCCATTTCCATTAGCAGACATGGTAAGTGCAAGTTATACCTGGGAAACGATTGGATGGTGGCTCCGATCCTATAGAATCGAAATTGAACACCAATTAAAAGTTTGGCCTGTATTTGAAACTATCGTAACCGATGGCAACTTCGCCGAAATCAATTCCGTCTTAGAGGTATTTAATAATATGGACATTGTAAAATATTTAAAGGTTACGCATAGCTCTATAATTAATACCAATAAACACAATGTATTTGTAAAACTATCGTTGTGTGTTTCTCATTTGATGCACAATATAGCAAAGAACTTTAATATGTCATATATAAAACCCGAAAAAAATGTTAAACTATTAAAAGAAGTATTTGCTTCACTATTTCTAGTAGCTAATTACGACGAATTAAAAATAATTTGGAAACATTCTTAGTTATTTTAAAATCAAAATATGTGACTACGACCGTATTAGACTCACTTGAAACAATAATTAAAATTTCTGTTCCGGATGAGATTCCGTTACCACTCGAATCAGTGTTTAATAACAAAGCAAACTCGAGCGACATTTTTAGTAATGAAGGACGACAGTTGAAAATGCCACTATATATGCAGAGTCCATTTTACATGGAGTTTAAAACTATTTCGGACAGTACCGAAAACATGCATCCGTGCCTTGAGAACAACGCTACCAATTCCTATTTTAACCCGCAATTACTTGAAACGTTGACTAAAAAACACATGACCTATTTACCATTTTGGTCTCAAGTATTTCATAAAAGACGATTGAGCTCACGTGGAGAATTATTTCGCTACGATAAAACGTTGAACAATGGTCAATTTAGCTTTAGGAAAGCTACCAACGAAAGTGATGAGATTTACTAGCGAAATTAATAAACGGAATAATCATTTGTTTCAAAAGTTCATACTAAACATTCACAAAAACTTGCCAAGTCAAAAAAATAAGGATGAGCAAAGTAAAACAGAAGATGATCGAACTTTGGTGTCATTGCTTTCGGTCGAAGAAGGCTGGAATAAAAAAAATAAATTGTATGATTCGCCTGCAACTACACGCTTTAACACCACCACAAATTCGAACTGTTTTGTTGGAAACAGCTATAACTAATGCAAAAAACTTCAAGAAATTACAAAAAACCTGTAAATTTATCCACAAAATTGGATAAAAATCTTAGCAAAGACCTGCAAAATTCAAGCATGTGTTTTTTAAAAAATGGTAGTATTACTGGCGAGAATTACGTCAATACGTGCGCATTTGACAGCTTTGCATGTTGTATTTTAAACGTACCTTCTTTCTGCCTAGACGTCAAAACTAATTTTAATATAGTACGATAAAGGCTCTAAGCGTAAAAAATGTTAATTTAGCAAAAAAAAAATCGTTTTTCAACCCACGTTAGTTTATAAGGTTTGAAGCGTCACTGTACCTCGAATATAACAACTATTTCAAATTTTGTGTTGAAAGAACATAATTACTCAAATTTGTAATTTATGCAATAACACAGTTATTGATATGTTGCATTATTTGCCAATCAACCATTTCAAATTAGATAATTTGGGAATAAAGGAACTGGCTAATTGCTTAGAAGACGATTCTGATTTATCGTGTAGCAACTGCAATGGACCTATTACGAAGCGAAATATGGCTACCAATAGTACATTATTTATATACATTGAGCCCTCATAAGCCAATCGCCATAACTGAAATTCCCCACCGAGATAATGATTTCAGAACACAGATACAAAATTAGTTCGTTTGTAAATTGTATAACAAATGGCTCGCATTACGTATGTTATTGCTTTCGCAACGATCATTGGAAAGTTTTCGACGATTTAAATCAAATCATAATAAAAAATTGTTCATCCAACATATACAAGTTATCCCGCATATGTTAGTATGTATATCAAAAGCAAAATATACTAGACTAACTAAAAACCAAACTATTTGAATTAATTATTAGTTTTATGGAATAAAAATATATATATAAAAAAAATAAAAATAAAAAAAATTAAAACAAGTTAAAAAACATTTAAAAAAAAACACAAAAAAATATAAAAAACTGAACCACCCACAATTACAGCCTTTACGAGGCGGCGTGGCTCAAAATAGCAATGACAGAAATAGAACTATTGAACTAATTGTAATCAACTATTATATAAAACAAAAGTATGTCTGCGATGGTCTGCTATACAGTTTTAAACCCTTCAACCGGTCTGAGCAAATTATTGAACAATTATTATTGTATGTATGGATTGGGTTATAGGCGTATATGTTTGATTTAATTTGTGTTATGTTGTAGTGTACGAATCGAACAACCATCATTTATTATCAATATTTTGAAACAGATTTCATACTGCTCGATAATTCGCATGATAAATAATCTAGTATTAAAGTACTGAACTAGAAGTCAAATAAGACAGTTAACGGCGTTTTAAAAGTTTAAAAATTCAAGTCTATTTAGCCTGGAAGATAGGAAGCACCTCGAACAGATACTATCTATGCAATATTAAATCAGTAGAACCTAAACATATAAAATTTTGAGTCAACATTCGTTCCGTGACCTATTACTCGTAGATATAGTGTAAAGGTGCAAAATCAAGTTTTACTAATCAGATACTTTTAAAAAATCATTGCGTGCAAAGTTCCATTTATCTGGCCCAGGGCTCAATTTCACAAAGATACCACAGATTCTGGGAAACATTTCGCGAAGTTGCCATGGATTGATTTTTTTCTAACTTTGCTAATAGTAAGGCATGAGTGTGACGATCTCAAAAACACATAGCCTTAATCAGACAAATTTATACTTTTAACGTGCGAAATTTTTGGTCAAATACAAGTTGTATAGATATGTCTGGCACAGGGCCCAATTCCGCAAAGTTGCCACGGAACGATTTTTTTCTAACTTTTCTTAAAGTAAGGCAGGAGTGTGGCGATCTCAAAAACACATAGCCTTAATCCGACAAATTTATACTTTTAACGTGCGAAATTTAAATATATTTTTTGGTCAAATATGAGTTGTATGGATATGTCTGGCCCAGGGCCCAATTTCACAAAGTTGTCACAGAACGATTTTTTTCTAACTTTTCTTAAAGTAAGGCAAGAGTGTGACGATCTCCAAAACACATAGCCTTAATCCGACAAATTTAAACTTTTAACGTGGAAATTTAAATGTAATTTTTGGTCAAATACGAGTTGTATGGATATTTCTGGAACAAGGCCCAATTTCACAAAGTTGCCACAGAACGATTTTTTTCTAACTTTTCTTAAACTAAGGCAGGAGTGTGACGATCTCAAAAACACATCAGACAAATTTATATTTTTAATGTGCGCAATTTAAATGTAATTTTTGGTTAAAAACGAGTTGTATGGATATTTCTGGGACAAGGCCCAATTCCGCAAAGTTGCCACAGAACGATTTTTTCTAACTTTTCTTAAAGTAAGGCACGAGTGTGACGATCTCCAAAACCCATAGCCTTAATCCGACAAATTTATACTTTTAACGTACGAAATTTAACTGTAATTTTTGGTCAAATACGAGTTGTATGAATATTTCTGGAACATGTAACGAAAAAAAAGTTTACTGTCTTACGACAGTATACCCTATCGTTAAAGAAATTGTCCCCATTTCATGCCCTAGCCCCATGTGCGGCTTGGTTTCCCGCAGCTCAGCCTGGTAGGGGATGTGGTCGTGGGTTTTTGGGGTTAGGTGAAATAAGGGACCTAGATTACCGCACAATCATATTAACTTAGGGAAGATGGCCTAAAATTTACCATCTAAAATTTTGATCAAAAAAAAAGAAAAGAGGTCATCGGACCCAACACTGGCGGATCCTAAACATATTTAGGGAATGGGTTTTCACCCATGGTTGTTATTTCTGGCTTCTTAGGGTAACATAATTACCTTAAGAAGCACAGACACGTAGTATTAACAATAAAAAAAAACTAAGGGTTAGTTGCCTATTGAAAGTGGAGGAGGTCCTTAGCAGAAAGAGGGTGTCCAGCCTATGGGCCGGGTTACTCTCGATGCCCTCGCTCCTAGCAAGTCTCAGCTTTGCTAGAAGCAACTAAGGTACCTCGCCACTATTGGAATGTTTATTAATCACACATCAACACCATACTTACCAAAATATATATCTGTGGGTCCAACTCAAAATAACACGCACGCAATTATGGTTTTGAAATATTGCTTGCTTAACAATTTCTGCAGGTTGGTGTTGTTATATGTCCGCTAAATAACCACTATTATTTCGTATAATATATATACAGGCCCGATATAGCTATAGCAATTCACAAAAACTCAAACTCTTTTTTTTTCAGGTTTAGCACAATCTCTCAATTCAATAAGATTATTTTTATTCTTGTTTATGGATATAATAGATTCACTTATTCCACTAAATTTCACTGCTGGTCCATTAAAGATAAAAAAAAAACACACAAAGTTTCTGTATTAAATTATATTGTATTATTAGTAAAATGGAAAATGCACACTGATTTATTCTTAATATTTTACAAACTACTTTTCCGAAAATTAAATTTTATAATTAAGTATAATTTATTTTTTTGAAAACAATCCGACCAAAAAAAAAAACTTCTAAACAACTTGCAGGTTTGCAATCGACTTCCTCACTCCACCAAATATTTTTGCACCTTTTATATTAAATTATTGAAAAAAAATGTTGTACATTCATCAAAAATGTACGCAAAAAAATGTACAAAAACGTGACATTGGTTTTTGATTACCCAATGCACTCGCTAAAATTTTCTTATATCCAAAAAATATAACTTGATCGAAATGTGCAATTGGAGGTATTTCTAATAGCAAAGTCCATTCTCATGCTATTTACCTCAAAACACATCGATAAAAAAAATTGATAATGTTGCATTATATTATTATGGTTTACGTTAATTCACTTACTACATGGATATATACAGTAATCTGAGTAACATAAACAAACAATAACAATGCGAAATACGGCATGGTTTTTTCTTTTGGTAAAATTTGAGGTATCACCTCGAAGGTTATGCCGAGTGTTAAAATTTGATGATGAAATTTGGGTTGATAACGGAAGTGAATAAAATTCCGTTACAGCGTGGGGAAAACCCAAACCCTGAGAAGAAAAGAGATCTCATACTCTATTTAGAAAGGACGAGGTTTAGGGAATCAGTCTTTAGATAGTCCAACGTGGCGGACGCCCCACACCCTGAGTAAGTCTCAGAGCCGGGCACTTAAACTAGTTATTACTACCGAATTAATAAATCTAAATGCTATGGGCTACTATTATATACCTACATGAATTATTTCCTAATAATTTTGAAGATTTAAAAAAAAATTTTTGTTTCAACGAATTTACATATTTTGGCTGATGCTGATCAATGGGTTCAATCAACAAATAATGTTTTTTTTATTTATTATTTAAACGAACCAACTTCTAACGTATATCAATTATTTAGACGTTGTTTATCAAGCAGCAGGCTTCGAAGTTACTACCAATGCGGATCTCTTGATGGTTATCCCTTGGCTGAATACGCACGGAAACATCACACATACCCTTGACATCCGATTGTTTAATGTTGCCTCTTGGCCCGATTCTTAGCTTTGCGCAGCGCAGTAGCGTTAGCGCAGTGGTATGACTTTACTTGCAATAACAAAGATGTTGATGGTTCTGATGCTTTTATGACGCTTAGCGAGATCGGCTCACGTGACCTTACAGATGCTGTTATGGTTCCTGGGACATCAGGACTGGATAGTGCGAATTTGATGATACTGGTTGCCTGTATTAATGGTGTGTGCTCAAATATATAACGCCTTTTTTGTTAAGCTTCAGTCGTCCATAAACACGACATTATTTGCTTTGTTTATGTAGTTTTACTTCATCTCCCAAGTAGACAGCATCATATTTTAGTCAGACTTCATATGTTTGCCTTCTTTATTGGAACTGCTTTTTGATATCTTAACAGTTGTCCCCCTCTGGAGCTTTTGACGGTTTTATTTAGTTTACATCCCCGTTATTTTGGACGTTGCACCACCATTGTCCTCCTGTTCGCTTTAAAGACTGGTCCCACGTTCAAAATTGGATCATAGATGTTGCTCGTCATCCAAAAGTGAATATTACATCTCGGTGTGTAGCTGTGCAAAGGTGATTTATGACTGCAGTCTTTGGTAGCCATGGAGTCCGGATATTATAGATTCGAATTATAATGAAGTGTTAACATGTCATCAATATTTCACTTGTTATCACTGGTGTGGTTGCTTTAGTTGCTGTGATTCGTGATGTTTTTGAGCAGTGTGATATTAGTGCGTTTCGATGGTCCAGCCGTTGGTAAATTTGGTGCACACTTCTCCTGGTCTGCTGGTTCCTGTTGTTCTTAAAAATTGATATACACGACTCTAAAATTCCAGTGACAGCCTTATTGTAAACATTTTTCTTAGATTCTCTAACCAATAATTTACTATTTTTTTTTTTAACTTTTAACTTAACCTATCAACTATCTTATATAAGAGATGGCGCTCCCTCAATCCCACATTGCTATCTTATCTGGATGAGGTTGAGCCAACCTCATCTCTTCTTTAGACTAAACTTAATATTATACCTCCCTAATCTTAATTTTTACCTTAACTAGCGATGCTGGTATATATTCATAATATCGCGCGCGATATACCAGCCTTCATTTTACCATTACATCACCTACGTAAATGCCCGAACTTACATAGATGGTCTAATGGGAAAATGGAAGATGCACCTGTCAACGTTTTCTCCGGCGGCGCTTCCAATTTCGATGGAAAATCTTGGCTAGGGACTTCCTGCTAAAACACTCTTTGTACACGTTTGTAAGAGTTAATCTCGCATACTCCCCATGATCAAATTTGGTCTTACAATGCATTTTGTTGGTGTCAATACATTGAATTATGAATCGCCTCGATGTTCGTACGATTCTAAATTTCTTCTTGTGGTCTCTATGTAGCAATGGTCTGCGTGTTTTACACCTTTTCACCTTTCTGCGAGGCGAACCTTTTCTGTTTTTAGAGACTCTGGTTTTCACCCTATTTCTTAATTTGATAGATAAACTTCTAACTTTAAATTCTGAAATCCTATTAGTTGATAGGGATGCTAAACTTGTTGATTTATTTTTTGGAGACAGCGTATTAAGACGGTTATTTAAACACCTTTTCTTCCTGTTCTCGATCGTCTTTTGCGGTGCATAACTATTATCTAATTTTGTGTCATTGCCAATTTCTTGCGGTGATGTAGGCAACGATACATATTCAGAGTCTTGAGATAATTTTTCATCAGGTAATCGGCGTACCATCTGCTGTTCAACAATTTGATCAATTACATCTCCCGAGAGATTTTCATCTTCTTCTAAGATGCGGATTGATTGCGAGCTATTTAAGGTTATGTTAGTACCACCACATCCACCATTTGAACTTAACGTTGATTGTAACGTTTCTTGTGATGTTTGTAGCGATAGTGTCGTACTAATTTTGTTCTTAACTACCCGATAACCATCTAATGCTTGTGCGCAACTCGGTAATGATTTATTTGATGGACTATTTGTCTGAGATATTCGTGTTGCTGGTGGTGAAGCTACTATTTGTTCATTTGACAGGCACTGCTTCTTGTGCAGTTTTCGTAATAGCCTGAGATGTTGTTGCTGTGTGCGTTCATTGGTGTAGTACGCACGTGCTGCTGAATCAGTTGATGTATTATTTGGTTGCATCAGCACATTCGTCTGCTGATCTTGCGCATCATCACGAATCCCTAGTAGAACTTTGGTTTCGTGTGATACCACCAGTAATTTGTTTAACTGATTATCGGCCTCCTGCAGTGTAATATCGTGTCCTATTAAAGACCATCCGATATCTCTTAATGTATACCAGCATCGCTTCATCTCACCGGTTGTATCATCAAATACTTCGGAATCAGGGCTTCGGTCAATTCGACCCAAGATGTGAAATAGTTTGGTGTAGTAAACTGGTTTCAGCTCGTCTACGGTTAAACCACCCCATATCCAGGTTCTAAGTAATCTTCGAACCCCCTCCAACTTCTCAAAACACGTAATCGCTTCTTGAAGTGGACATTCTGCAGCTGCCCTATGTGCGAATAGCGGAGTACCTAGAATGCTTCCGCGCTCTTGTTTAAAAGCTTCTTCAAGAGCGATTATTGCTTGCTCACGATCATCTGTGTCAATACCTCTTAATTCACACTCTACCGCCAATTCATCTTTACTTAAATGACTCGGATATATCATTATTTAAAATTAAATTTGCTAACCTAAATGAACCTAATCTAAAAAAAAATTAACCTAAACTAAATAAAAACATTAAAAAATTTTTTTTTTAAATTAAATGAACTAAAAACAACCATGGGTAATATCCCCTACAATGAATAAATTCCGCCAACTTGGATCAAAATAAGGATAGGATAAAGGAATTGAAATTGAAATTTTGATGATACTGTTTCCTTGTTCCCAATGATGCAACGGTAGTCTAAACCTGACATACAAGGTGATCCTCGCTGCTATGGTGAACTTGAAAACAGATAACACTAAAGGTACCCAATAGGCCATGGCAAAATTCTTGCCCCCGTATCCGCAGCTGGCAGTCTTACCCTGAACTCAGCAGAGGAGCTCACCTGCGAGGGTGACAGAACGTTCCCATGTAAGTCAACCAATGTTGCTGAGGTCTTTTCAGACACTCGAACCTCGGCTGCTATGGCTGTCTATTGGGGATGATAACTCGCCGGTTATCACCAAGGATTTCCGCAGTGTGAGATATAATAATGTTTAACTTATGTCCTAAAACCTCATCAATATCCGTTCACTGATAGAACACCGGATTGGACAGCTAAACACATTATACCCTGAACGCGCCTAAAACTAACTATGGGAGGACTTGCAAAACCCATCCCGAAGGATGACAAATTTAAATAAACAACACAAAGTGGAATTTTCGCAATAACCTAACTATACACCGCTGCTTGGAAATCCATATTTTAAAATAAAAATATATCTTACGGCTCGTGATAATTTCTTACCGGTAGCCATAAGCATTTAACAGAGGAAAAATAAAATGTAGTGCAGTTCAGCTTTACGAGCCAGGATACGGAATGACCGATCTGAGAAATGAGCAGCCCTTTATACCACCCGATAACCGCTCGGCAGGAAAGGGATATGCCCATTACCTCAGGGACCGCATCATTCTAACTTACTGATAACGCAAAGCATAAACTGTTGGTTGTACATGGTACAGAAAACCGTACAACTGAATTATTGTCTGAGTTCGGTTATCACCGCATGCTCCAGCCTTCTACCATATTAGATGAATTCTTAAATTCCTATTACTACCACGAGTGTCGGTTTATCCCCCGGAGTGCGGGTTGGGACATGCCACAGATAAACCATCCATTCGGGGATCCAGCATAGGAGCTCAAAAATCATCAATTCCAGTCGGTACGCGTATGACCCACCACGAATAAGGTCAGGCTTGCCGCAGTCATACTCGTATCGATAGAAATTGACATCGAACAATGATAAAAACCAAGCACACGGTCATTTAGACCGATTTCAAATTTTTACTTCGGAGTTTAACAATTTTTGAACATTACATAAAGTAATGTCGACTACTTAGACGAGAATGTGAGGGAATCCTCAATTGAATTTAATAGACTAATGGTGGTATTTATTACCAAAAATTTTTGGGCCGAATTATGGCCCCATTTGGGCGCCACTGTAACGAAAAAAAAAGTTTACTGTCTTACGACAGTATACCCTATCGTTAAAGAAATTGTCCCCATTTCATGCCCTAGCCCCATGTGCGGCTTGGTTTCCCGCAGCTCAGCCTGGTAGGGGATGTGGTCGTGGGTTTTTGGGGTTAGGTGAAATAAGGGACCTAGATTACCGCACAATCATATTAACTTAGGGAAGATGGCCTAAAATTTACCATCTAAAATTTTGATCAAAAAAAAAGAAAAGAGGTCATCGGACCCAACACTGGCGGATCCTAAACATATTTAGGGAATGGGTTTTCACCCATGGTTGTTATTTCTGGCTTCTTAGGGTAACATAATTACCTTAAGAAGCACAGACACGTAGTATTAACAATAAAAAAAAACTAAGGGTTAGTTGCCTATTGAAAGTGGAGGAGGTCCTTAGCAGAAAGAGGGTGTCCAGCCTATGGGCCGGGTTACTCTCGATGCCCTCGCTCCTAGCAAGTCTCAGCTTTGCTAGAAGCAACTAAGGTACCTCGCCACTATTGGAATGTTTATTAATCACACATCAACACCATACTTACCAAAATATATATCTGTGGGTCCAACTCAAAATAACACGCACGCAATTATAGTTTTGAAATATTGCTTGCTTAACAATTTCTGCAGGTTGGTGTTGTTATATGTCCGCTAAATAACCACTATTATTTCGTATAATATATATACAGGCCCGATATAGCTATAGCAATTCACAAAAACTCAAACTCTTTTTTTTTCAGGTTTAGCACAATCTCTCAATTCAATAAGATTATTTTTATTCTTGTTTATGGATATAATAGATTCACTTATTCCACTAAATTTCACTGCTGGTCCATTAAAGATAAAAAAAAAACACACAAAGTTTCTGTATTAAATTATATTGTATTATTAGTAAAATGGAAAATGCACACTGATTTATTCTTAATATTTTACAAACTACTTTTCCGAAAATTAAATTTTATAATTAAGTATAATTTATTTTTTTGAAAACAATCCGACCAAAAAAAAAAACTTCTAAACAACTTGCAGGTTTGCAATCGACTTCCTCACTCCACCAAATATTTTTGCACCTTTTATATTAAATTATTGAAAAAAAATGTTGTACATTCATCAAAAATGTACGCAAAAAAATGTACAAAAACGTGACATTGGTTTTTGATTACCCAATGCACTCGCTAAAATTTTCTTATATCCAAAAAATATAACTTGATCGAAATGTGCAATTGGAGGTATTTCTAATAGCAAAGTCCATTCTCATGCTATTTACCTCAAAACACATCGATAAAAAAAATTGATAATGTTGCATTATATTATTATGGTTTACGTTAATTCACTTACTACATGGATATATACAGTAATCTGAGTAACATAAACAAACAATAACAATGCGAAATACGGCATGGTTTTTTCTTTTGGTAAAATTTGAGGTATCACCTCGAAGGTTATGCTGAGTGTTAAAATTTGATGATGAAATTTGGGTTGATAACGGAAGTGAATAAAATTCCGTTACAAACAAGGCCCAATTTCCCAAAGTTGCCACAGAACGATTTTTTTCTAACTTTTCTTAAAGTAAGGCAAGAGTGTGGCGATCTCACTAACACATAGCCTTAATCCGACAAATTTATACTTTTAACTTGGGAAATTTAAATTTATTTTTTGGTCAAATACGACTTGTATGGATATTTCTGGAACAAGGCCCAATTTCACAAAGTTGCCACCGAACGATTTTTTTCTAACTTTTCTTAAAGTAAGGCACAAGTGTGACGATCTCAAAAACACATAGCCTTAATCCGACAAATTTATACTTTTAACGTGCGAAATTTAAATGTAATTTTTGGTCAAATAAGAGTTGTATGGATATGTCTGGCCCAGGGCCCAATTTCACAGTTGTCACAGAACGATTTTTTTCTAACTTTTCTTAAAGTAAGGCAGGAACGTGGCGATTTCAAAAACGCATAGCCTTAATCCGACAAATTTATACTTTTAACGTGGAAAATTTAAATATATTTTTTGGTCAAATACGAGTTGTATGGATATGTCTGGCCCAGGGCCCAATTCCGCAAAGTTGTCACAGAACAATTTTTTCTAACTTTTCTTAAAGTAAGGCAGGAGTGTGACGATTTTACTAACACATAGCCTTAATCCGACAAATTTATGCTTTTAACGTGCGAAATTTAAGTGTAATTTTTGGTCAAATACGAGTTGTATGGATATTTCTGGAACAAGGCCCAATTCCGCAAAGTTACCACAGAACGATTTTTTCTAACTTTTCTTAAAGTAAGGCACGAGTGTGACGATCTCCAAAACCCATAGCCTTAATCCGACAAATTTATACTTTTAACGTGCGAAATTTAAATGTAATTTTTGGTCAAATACGAGTTGTATGGATATTTCTGGAACAAGGCCCAATTCCGCAAAGTTACCACAGAACGATTTTTTCTAACTTTTCTTAAAGTAAGGCACGAGTGTGACGATCTCCAAAACACATAGCTTTAATCCGACAAATTTATACTTTTAACGTACGAAATTTAACTGTAATTTTTGGTCAAATACGAGTTGTATGGATATGTCTGGCCCAGGGCCCAATTTTACAGTTGCCACGGAACGATTTTTTCTAACTTTTTCTAAAGTAAGGCAAGAGTGTGACGATCTGTATGGATATGTCTGGCCCAGGGCCCAATTTCACAAAGTTGTCACAGAACGATTTTTTTCTAACTTTTCTTAAAGTAAGGCACGAGTGTGACGATCTCCAAAACACATAGCCTTAATCCGACAAATTTATACTTTTAACGTGCGAAATTTAAATATAATTTTTGGTCAAATACGACTTGTATGAATATTTCTGGAACAAGGCCCATTTTCACAAAGTTGCCACAGAACGATTTTTTCCTAACTTTTCTTAAAGTAAGGCACGAGTGTGACGATCTTCAAAACACATAGCCTTAATCCAACAATTATACTTTTAACGTGCGAAATTTAAATGTAATTTTTGGTCAAACACGAGTTGTACGGATATGTCTGGCCCAGGGCCCAATTTTACAAAGTTGCCACAGAACGATTTTTTTCTATCCTTTCTTAACGTAAGGCAGGAATGTGACGATCTCAAAAACACATAGCCTTAATCGGACAAATTTATACTTTTAACGTGCGAAATTTAAATGTAATTTTTTGTCAAATACGAGTTGTATGGATATGTCTGGCCCAGGGCCCAACTTCACAAAGTTGTCACAGAACGATTTTTTTCTAACTTTTCTTAAAGTAAGGCATGAGTTTGACGATCTCTTAAACACATAGCCTTAATCCGACAAATTTATACTTTTAACGTGCAAAATTTAAATGTAATTTTTGGTCAAATACGAGTTGTATGGATATTTCTGGAACAAGGCCCAATTCCGCAAAGTTGCCTCAGAACGATTTTTTTCTAACTTTTCTTAAAGTAAGGCATGAGTGTGACGATCTCCAGACCACATAGCCTTAATCCGACAAATTTATACTTTTAACGTACGAAATTTAACTGTAATTTTTGGTCAAATACGAGTTGTATGGATATGTCTGGCCCAGGGCCTAATTTTACAGTTGTCACGGAACGATTTTTTCTAACTTTTCTTAAAGTAAGGCAAGAGTGTGGCGATCTCACTAACACATAACCTTAATCCGACAAATTTATACTTTTAACGTGGGAAATTTAAATTTATTTTTTGGTCAAATACGACTTGTATGGATATGTCTGGCGCAGGGCCCAATTTCACAAAGTTGTCACAGAACGATTTTTTTCTAACTTTTCTTAAAGTAAGGCACGAGTGTGACGATCTCCAAAACACATAGCCTTCATCCGACAAATTTATACTTATCCGACTACTTTTTGTTCAAATACGAGTTGTATGGATATTTCTGGGACAAGGCCCAATTCCGCAAAGTTGCCACAGAACGATTTTTTTTCTAACTTTTCTTAAAGTAAGGCACGAGTGTGACGATCTCAAAAACACATAGCCTTCATCCGACAAATTTATACTTTTAACGTGCGAAATTTAAAAGTAATTTTTGTTCAAATACGTGTTGTATGGATATGTCTGGCCCAGGGCCCAATTTCACAGTTGTCACAGAACGATTTTTTCTAACTTTTCTTAAAGTAAGGCACGAGTGTGACGATCTCCAAAACCCATAGCCTTAATCCGACAAATTTATACTTTTAACGTGGGAAATTTAAATTTATTTTTTGGTCAAATACGACTTGTATGGATATTTCTGGGACAAGGCCCAATTCCGTAAAGTTCCCACGGAACGATTTTTTCTAACTTTTCTTAAAGTAAGGCACAAGTGTGACGATCTCCAAAACACATAGCCTTAATCCGACAAATTTATACTTTTAACGTACGAAATTTAACTGTAATTTTTGGTCAAATACGAGTTGTATGAATATTTCTGGAACAAGGCCCAATTCCACAAAGTTGCCACAGCAACTTTTCTTACAGAAAGGCACGAGTGTGACGATCTCCAAAACACATAGCCTTAATCCGACAATTATACTTTTAACGTGCGAAATTTAAATGTAATTTTTGGTCAAATACGAGTTGTATGGATATGTCTGGCCCAGGGCCCAATTTCACAAAGTTGCCACAGAACGATTTTTTCTAACTTTTCTTAAAGTAAGGCAGAAGTGTGATGATCTAAAAAACACATAGCCTTAATCCGACAAATTTATACTTTTAACGTGGGAAATTTAAATATATTTTTTGGTCAAATACGAGTTGTATGGATATTTCTGGAACAAGGCCCAATTCCGCAAAGTTGCCACAGAAAGATTTTTTTCTATCTTTTTCTAAAGTAAGGCAGGAGTGTGACGATTTCACTAACACATAGCCTTAATCCGACAAATTTATAGTTTTAACGTGCGAAATTTAAATGTAATTTTTGGTCAAATACGAGTTGTATGGATATGTCTGGCCCAGGGCCCAATTTCGCAAGGTTGCCACGGAACAATTTTTTCTAACTTTTCTTAAAGTAGGGCGGGTGTGTGACGATCTCAAAAACACATAGCCTTAATTCGACAAATTTATACTTTTGTCGTGCTAAGTACCTTTATCATGTCTAATGTAATTTTATTTCGTACAAATACATGTTTTATTGATATAACGTTTACATGGCTAAAATTCTCATATTTTAAAAGTAACGGGGGGCTGGGCTGGGCTAACTTCACAAATTACAAATTATTTTGAATCAATTTTAACAAATTCTCGGCCTGGGCTAACTTCACACAAGAGCAAATGGGGTTTTTATTGATTAGTGTTGCCTGATGATTTTTTTTATTTTCTGGGATAAAATCGTGGGATAACTTCACATACGTCGTCACGTAGGAGCGGATTATATAGAATCTATTGACCGCTTTATCGAAAAATCATATCGTATATTCTTTCGGCTGGGATAGCAAAGACACTATCTGCATTATTTTTCGGCTAACTTTAACAAGGTCTGAATATACAACAGTCATTTATAAAAGTATCACCAGATATGACATCCGCACGTTTAATCGCCTATATGCATATCTTTCGAAATACCCACCATATCTCTTCATTTACCTTATCAGACCAACCAGCCTCTCGTTTCGTTTTTAATAATTGATTTATCCATATTTTGCGTTTGTTCATCGCTAGTAATGCTATTAATGGAATCGAATGGCCTTTCTTGACATCAACGGAAGTTCGCGCCATAATTCGTCGTAAATTTTGTTTGAATAAGCTTTTACTTTATCATTAACGAATAGTTGGTTTACATATTTTTTATTCACTTTTATTTGGTCAAACACAGGGATGATTGACTTGACCATTGTTATAACTTTAAATTACAAACTCAAAATGATGTAATAACGTCGAACTCATTTAAGTTCTAAATTCTTCCCTCCCTTTCATGATATAGTGCACAATGATATTTTGGCTGGAATTGTAAGGTTCCGGCTGAAAGTGCACAATGTTGCACAATCCATTGTGCTCCGTGCAACCTGACACAAAGATAATTTATTACACACCTGGATAAGGTTGATCTGCCCTCCACAAGGTCCAAGGAGTAACATTTGACTCAATATCTGGTGGCGGTCTGGTGTAATAAATTGTTGAATGTGATAAAATCGATGTTTTTGTCATAAATAATCGTTTGGGGTGAAGTTTACCCTTAGTCAAAATATAGGGTTGATCTTGAACTATTTAATCAATGTAATTAATTTGTAATAAATTCTGGTCCAAGAACCATCCCGATATCATAGCTACATCAGAAGTTACAATTTTGGCGGTGTAGGTTTAATTACAAGCTAAACCGACCACTCGTTCCTCGAAAGCGGTAACTGTAATAAAATCGGGATTTGTTGTAATAAATTGTAATAAATGTGTAACAAATTATAGTACAGGTTCCATTGAGGCGGGCTAATATGGTCGGTGCAGGTTAAGAGCACTCCAATTGTGCTACTTATGACATAGTTAGTTTGGCTGTAGAGGGTTGGTTTCAGCTGGAATTATAAAGTTTATATACCGAAAATTTATAAAGGATTTATAAAGTTACGGCTGAACAATTATATAGTTGAAAAAGATTGCCAGTACATCGTTCTAGTTGTGCCATAGTTAATTGACTGTTATATGGTTCTGGCTGGCTTTATCACGTTTTGGCTGTAAATTTTTATGAACGTCGAAAGCGGAAGTTACAATTCGGCCATGAAAAACCTGCAGAGAGTTGAAAGAAATATGAAGATATAAGAAACTATAACAGAAATTACGCTAACGATATATGTCAACAGCAGCAAATAAAAACAATGCCCGCAATTCTCTATAATTTACCGTTAATAAAAACTTACCATCAATAAGGAACACTTCCGTTATGTCCTAACCACTGAATATCATCAGATAAATAAATGAAACGAATTGTTTGAGTCAACTATAATATTCCAACAAAAATACTTAACGGCGATTTATCTATAACTGCAATGTAACTCTACTACTAGCACAAATATGGAACGCTGACAGAATTCCGCAGAAATGGAAAGAGCACTTAACATTAAAGTATTAGCAATATTATATCATTCTAATGAGTAAGAGGTCACAACTACCTGCTGTACTATCAATGGCAAGAGTATCAACAGAATGGACGAGATAAAAGATTTCGGCTTTACGTTTGTGGGAAATGTGACATTTACAAAACATATGGATAAAATGGTTACTAAGTCCATCTTTGGCTCAATGCTGTACCAAAGAATTAAGGGACCAGAAGATATTGTTCATATTATATTTCAGCTATGTAAGATCCCAAGTAATATGTAGTTCAAGTATGATATCCATTCTACTAATCACATATCGATAGTTTCGAAAGTATTCAAAAACAAGTTTTACTTTGTGTTATGAAAAAAACTGATTTGGATTATGACCATAACCTCACCAAATTTGGGATTATGACAATAACCTTACCTAATGTACATACTCCACCGACAATCATCTTCAAAGTCAAGCGTCATGGAACCAATCGTGGTGCACGTGAACCAATGTATTTATAATAAGTAAATTTCTATGTATATGTAATTTCTTTTAATTTGAAATCAAATGTACTCTCTCTCTCTCTCTTTCTCTCTCTCTCTATCTCTGGCACTATATCCCATCAAGCTATTTGGCCGCCTCAAATGAGGTTTCATAATCATTTCGGATAATGAGTGATTAATTCATTGATCCTAAACCAGCCGTAAAATTTTCTCCTTGTAACCACCGGGAATCGAACCCGGGACCTCCGGTCGCTGGAGCAAGCATACTGACCACTTTGCCACTGGGGCGGCAATCATATGTAAGCATTTTCTTTAAGTTTGAACATTAGCAAGGATATGCACCACTACTGTTCCACTACTCCACTACTGTTCGCCATGATGCATCACTGCACGAACACTGAATGGTATTAAAGGGAATCTCAGGGACTGACTAAATTATCTATACTATGCAGACGTTATAAGGTTTGGTGCAGAAAGTCGTCGTGTCAAGAAACACGAAGGGATGAATGTCCAATATCTTCCTAAAATCAGTACCACTATATATGGTTGTCAAACATGAAACCACATGCAGAAGATTACAAGAACACTACAAGAGTTTGTAAACACATGCCTTAGATGGTTGGTAAGTTGCTTCTGGCAAAACAAAGAAAAACGAGGAGCTTTGCGGTAAACAAAACAGATGAAAATTTAGCGTGTCATTAAGAAACTAAACTAGAGATGATTAAAACACGCACGGAGGAAAGGACCTCATGAGCTAACAAGAATTTCGTTAGAATGGTATCCGCTGAGGAAGACGAAATTATAGAGATCAGCAATCACCTGGAAGAGAACAGTGCGAAGCGAAACATTTACCTGAAGCGAAACAACTTGCCACAACATTTAGGAAACTAAAAGCTATAGTCCCTTTGTGGGATTGTCTAGTATAGCAGAAGCCCTCTGCTCCTACAATCGGAATAAAGAGTAAAAAGAGTCCTTTGAAGACCAGCCCTGACCTCTGACTAAACAAAAAAAAAATTCAAACGTCTAATTCTAGAAAATATGATTTTGTAAAAATATCTTAGCTCCGCGGTTTTAAACAGAATTACAAATTGTCGATTAAAAATGTTACGTGATAAAGTAAAAGCAACACAAAAAACGTTCAAATAAAAACTATTTGAATACATAAAACGTATGTCATACTATTCCCACAGGAAATAATGTTGACGATGCTTACAAATCTTTTAAAAAAGTAACCAAAATTTATAAAAAAACAATTAAATAAAATTAATTCAGTTAAAACTAATTTAACGTGATTTGCATTTAAAATTATTTGGGTTGATTTTAGATTTAAGAAATTTTTTTTGTTAAATATTACACGAATTTGAATCAACATTATTGATTCAATTAAAATAATGTTTTATTTTATTTAATTTTGGTGTGTGTAACGAGTGAATTAATTTGACGGATATAAATTAGTTGAAAACATATTTTTGTCGTATTTATATAAAATATTATTTATATTACATATATCATTTCAATTATTTATAATAGGTAGGATGAAAAGTTCGTGGCCTTTTACCAGGTATATGGTTTACCAATCATAACTCTCAATAATCATTGATCGTATCGGGCAATTTTTATGTGTGTTTGAAAGGTGACAGTTTAACTTTGACATACATTAAAATCGGTGAAGTGAATAAAAAGTTACAAAATTTTAAACATGGAAACATCGAAAAAATTCGATATCTTTTACAATTTTACTACGACAAAGGTAAACACGCGGCTCAGGCTTGCGAAACAATTTGTGCTATTTATGGAGAAGGAGCTTTTATCAAAATCAGCAGCAAAGACATGGTTCGCGCGCTTTCGTTCTGGAAATATGGATATAGTTGATGCACCTCGCTCCGGTCGACCAACCAGTGGACCAGTCGATGAAATCATGCAGAGAATTGAAGAAAACCGGTATATAAGCAGCCATGCAGTATTGGTATAAAGAACTAAATTATGATCACAAAACAGTTTTAAACCATTTGAAAATGGCTGGATACAAAAAAAGCTTGACGTTTGGGTACCCCATGAATTAACAGTTAAAAGTTTATTAGATCGGATTTCTATCTGCGAAACGCTGCTGAAACGGATCTAAATCGAGCCATTTTTAAAGCAAATGCTTACTGAAGCTTCCCAAACGGTATCTAAGCCAGGATTGGCTCCAAGAAAGATAATGCTGTGTGTTTGGTGGGATTGGAAAGGAATCGTGCATTATAAGGTGCTGCCACCAGGCCAAACGATTGTATCCAATCTTTACTGTCAGCAACAAACGCGTTTGCAATTCAGTTAAAACGTCCAGAATTGATCAGCAGAAAGAGCGTTGTGTTCCAACATGATAACGCTAGACCACTCACATCATTGGTGACCCGGCAGAACTTGCAATGTACGGGTGGTATACTGTAAAAGGTGAGAATGGGTGGTGTGTGCGTGAATGAAAAGGGGATTATTAATTGTCCTGCAAGGGACATTAAATTCACTGAACAATTAATACTTTCTTTCAAAAAAATAAAAAAAAAATTAATTTTGGTTATATATGACAGGTATAGCTGCGGCATCAAACTGTATTTCCCGATATTGTTATCATCAGTTTTCTGAATTGCCTCCCTATATGAAAGTAAATTTAAAGATTCGCGGTAAAATTATTGCAAACCAAAAAGAGAATTAGAAAAAGAGATTCCCCGATTTAAGTAAAATTAGTGCGAGGACAAAAATAAACAGTTAGATGAGTTAGCGATTTGAGACATACAAAGTTGACTGTATAATCACAGAAAATATTTGCACACACTAATATAAAATTGTATACTATACTCCTTATACGTATAAGAAAATGGCATGTCCCGTGTCTCGGATTTCTTGAACGGTCGATCTCGGATCGACCTCTTGAAAACAACTTCGAAAACAACCCTTGTAGATATAGACTTAATCAATAAACTTTCAACAGTTCGTACGTTATTTCGAATTTTTTGAACACTGCTTGAACACTATCGTTAGCATAACGTGAGATAGTGCGATATTCTTCTAATGTAGTTCTTCTTGGTTGACCAGATCCTTCACTTTATGTGAACCATATGTTGTCAATATTACAGAGATTTTACGGCGCCAAAAATTAACATCGACCTACCTTTTTGTGTTTTCGAACTTATCATATCAAAACTAAAGTAATCACCAATTTTAGCAATTTGATATTTTTTGATACTTGGCTTCTAAGCTCGGGAAATGTTCAAATTATTAAATTATTATTAACAATTGAATTTCTAATAAAAAAGTTAAGTGTCTCATGAAAATATTTCATTCAGCAAAATTCTTAATCGAAATAATATAAAATCTATGAGTTCAATTTCTATATAGGGAATTCTTTGCAGGGCCGAAAAATAAGAATTATGCGAAAATACAACAAAAATTGGCGATATTGACGATATTGAGATATTGACGATCTATACAAATTTTTCATTTAATTATCTTTCTTAAATATGTTTGGAAGAAACCAAGTTTTCAGTCTATCTGAACATTCAACAGTTTAATTTACAATTACATATTCAACTTTGTATAGTTTCGTTTAAATATGTGTTCATACTCATCAAATATAAACACATATCGGCGTTGTTAATTCATATTCAAATCACAAATATGTATGTACGAGGATTAGAGAACAAATACAAATATTAATCATCGAAAATCGCTTTATTGTGTTTCAAAATATTCCCCATGAAGATCTATACACTTTTGCATGCGTTTGAACCAATTGTCGAAGCACCACTCTGATTGAGGTATCTCCAAAACATGCATTCTGAACGCAGCAACCGCTTCTTCAGGTGTCGAAAAACGTTGACCTCTCAGTTTGTTTTTTACGTACGGGAATAAAAAGAAGTCATTTGGTGACAAGTCAGGACTATACGGCGGATGACTCTGGTCAGGATCAACAGCTGAAATGAATAAGCATTCACATTAAGTAAAACAATGTATGTATTTGTATTAAATTTATAATAATCAAACTTAACTTATAGATATATGTTGCACAAGAATTATGTCCTTGTAGAGTAATAATAGTCGTGTTTTAATATTCGAGCACTATCCGGAGCCGAATGTCAAATTTCTACTGAAACTGCAGCTATTATTCACTGGTGTCTCTCTCTCTCTCTGGCTTTCACATCCCATGAAGGGATTTCGCCGCCCGCACAATGGCCCTCCATCCATCCCGATCCATTGCTCTCGTCCTCCAGTTTCGACATCCTAATACTTGCAGATCTTGTTCGACGTCGTCACGCCAGCGCAGTCGGGGTCTTCCTCTACGACGTACTCCGGCTGGTTGTTGGTGAAACACTTTATTTATCATCCGTTGTTGTGGGGACCTTGTAACGTGGCCGAGCCATCTCACTCGATTGGATTTAATGAATCCGATGATATCGCTGCCTCCGAGGAGTTGCTTTATTTCGTGATTCATACGAATCCGATATTCGTTGTTCGCAACTTTAATTGGACCAAAAATTGAACGGATGACCTTCCTTTCGAATGTAGATAACAATTTACAATCGTTAGAGGTCATGGTCCAGCTCTCGCTTCCGAAAGTCAGCACAGGTCTTATTAGTGCTTTATAAAGCGCGAGCTTGCACGACTGCGATAGATGTTTCGAACGCAATAATCTTGATTGGGCGTAGAAAACTCGTTGTCCGGCAGCGATTCGGGCTTTTATTTCTGCCTGGATTTCATTCAGTGATGTTATAACTGACCCGAGGTATTTAAAGTTTTCGACACCATCAAAATTGTGGTCGCCAATTCCGAGATTTGCACTAGAGATGTTCCTGGGTGTTGTTAGATATTTGGTTTTACTGCTGTTCACCTCCAAACCAAGTCTTCTTGCGCAGCGATCGAGCGGTATGAAACTGTCTTTGATATCGCTAGGTCTTCGGCCAAGAAGCACGATATCATCTGCATTGGCCGGATTTGTTAAATATACAGCGCGAAGTTTCGATGTTGCTTTTTCTCACTACGTACTCAAGCGCCAAATTGAACAGCAAAGGCGCGAGTGCATCACCTTGTCGAACGCCAGATGTTATTTCAAAGGAGTCTGACACAGTTCCTTCAATTACGATTCTACATACAGACCCAGACGTTGTTAATTTACACAGCGAAACGAGTTTCTCTGGGATTCCTAGGCATATGAGCGCGGCCCATAGGTTGTCGCGGTTTATACTGTCATATGCCTGCCGGAAGTCTATATATAGTTGATGTATGGTTATGTTGTACTCCCAACATTTTTCCAAGATCATCCTCATGGTAAAACACTGGTCCGTGGTTGATCGGTTGGGTCGAAAACCACATTGATAGTCGCCAATGATGTTTTCGGCGAAAGGGATGAGTCTGGCAAGTACAACATTAGCCAACACTTTGTAAGCAGCGTTCAATAGAGCTATGCCACGATAGTTTTCACATTTGAGACGGTCGCCTTTTTTATGCAGCGGACATATGAGCGCGGTCTTCCAATTCTCAGGCAACTCTTCTTGGTCCCAAATACAGACGACGAGGTCGTATAGACTTGTTGCAAGAGTAGCGCCTCCGAGTTTAATCAATTCTGCGGGGATTCCATCGAGACCGGGTGCCTTTCCGTTTTTCAATCGACTAATAGCTGCGTCTACTTCCTCCACTGTGGGATATTCGACAAAGACCTCGTCACCTGGAGGAGCTATTGCTCTAATGAGGGTCACGTCGTCATTCCGATTTAGCAGATTTTGAAAGTAGGTTTGCCATACTGAGAGAACATCAGCCACGTTTGTTCTCAACTCTCCGTTCCCGTCTTTGATGGCTGTACTTCTTGGGTGGAAGTCTTTAGTGAGATTCCTGGCGTTGGCAAAACGGTCCCTTGAGTTTCCTAGTTCCGCTTGGAAGCTGATGTTTTCGATGCATAATCTCATATGTTCGCGCTTTTTTTGTCGAAGGTATTTAGTCGTGGCTTTCCTAGCGCGGAGATATTCTGCTAGAGTGCTTCTAGTGTTGCGAGCCAACCATTTTTCACGAAGCGTTCGTTTATTTCCGACGACCCTACGGCATTGGTCATCGAAACAATCATTGCGGGCCCTCGGAGGTCTTCTTCCGATGGTATTTTGCGCCGCGGTGGTTATGGCTGACTGTATAGCGTGCCACTGCTCCTCGATGTTAGAGGGAGCTTCTTCGTTGTTGCTGCGCCGCTCTAAATAGTTAGTGACAGCTGATTGGTAACTCTGCAATGACGCTTGGTCATTTAGAGCATTGATATTCCATCGAACGGTCTTTTGTGCTTGTCTGTTAAACGTAGATGACAGTTTGCACTTATATTTAAATATGACAAGCATATGATCGCTGTCCATGTCTGCACCCCTGTAAGATCTAACGTCAGATATGCTGGTAGAGTGTCTTTTAGACACTATGACGTGATCGATTTGATTTTCCGTTCTCCCATCATTCGATCTCCACGTTACTTTGTGGATTCTCTTATGTGGGAAAAACGTACTTGATACAACTAAGTTGTACGTTATTGCCAGGTCGGTGACTCGTTGGCCGTTGTTATTACTAGTTAGGTGCAGGCTGTTAGGACCGATGTGCGATGTATTTTCTGCACTCCTACCGATTTTTGCATTAAAGTCGCCCACGATGATTTTAATGTCGTGGTGCGGTATGTTATTGATGACTTCCTCCAGTTCGACAAAGAAAAGATCTTTGATGTCATCTGATTTATCTTCGGTGGGTGCATGCACATTAACGATCGTGATGTTAAATCTCTTAGTGCGAAGTCTGACCGTGCATATCCGCATGTTGATAGGGCGGAAATCGATGATATGATGCTTCACGCGCCGATGGATGAGGAAGCCAACTCCAAATTCTCCTCCGTTCTGATGGCCGCTGTAATGAAGAGTGTAACCATTGGTGGTGTCATGGATCCCACTCCCAGACCATCTAAGCTCTTGTAGTGCAAGTACGTCTAATGTGTAACTCTTTGCTTGGTTCGATAGGTTCTGGAGATCTCCAGGTCTTAAGAGGCTAAGCACGTTCCATCTTCCCATTTTTAAAGCGTTGTCCGTGTACAATTTCCGAGATCGAGTTTGTTATGAATCCGATATGATTATCCGAGGCCTTTGTTTAGGGTTCATAACTTGATAGTTTTTCACTGGTGTCGCTATACCATAAAAATAAAAACTAAATGCATCCATAAAACAAACATATATCACCTGAAATATACTAATTGACATTTATTTCGACATAACGTTATACACAAAAAATCCATCTTGCTGCGTTTTATAACAAATTCTTTCGAAACAAAATTTTGATCTTAGATCAAAAAAATGATTGGCAATACAATAAATTTGATCGAAATGTCATTGAAATACATCGCATTGCCAGTCATTTTTTTGATCTAAGATCAAAATTTTGTTTCGAAAGAATTTGCTATTAAATTTTTATTGTAAGATTTAGTTTCTATTGGTTTCAGGGGTTTACAAAATAAAGGCCTTTTCAAATTTGCTATTGAAATGGATAGCGCTCCCGATAGCGGCTCCCGATAAATAAGTGAGCCAAGATATTTTTTTATCGATTTTTAATTCAAAAATTGAATGAAAAATTTTAGTTTAGAGTTAAATAAATTAATTATATGCAATAATAGCGCGAGTTACGTCAACACGTACCAGCTACATCCACCACAACATTGTAACAACCAACAATGTTGCATCTGTTTATCACCATCACAACATTGTAACATCCAACAATGTTGCATCTGTTTAAATTATATTACAATTCATATTTTTATTTACTCATATTACAATTAATATTTTTTATTTACTTATCTTACAATTCAATATTTCGTAGTCATAACATTTAACATAAAGCAAAAGAAATGCAATTCTTCAATTCCTTTGTCTTAATTGTAATTCTTTATTTTTCTTTATCATTTTAAATCAAGAAATAACAAATTAAATTAGATTAACTTTATAAGTCAATTAAGCAAGACCTATAAGAGAAAACCAAGTAATAAAATAAAATTGTTAAAGAACCAACAGAAAAAGAGTTTTTCTAAGCCACAACCTTTAACTGGCGCAGTTGTAGAGGATAGTTTCGGTCTATCTCAAAAAGTGAATGTTAAGTAAAAATATAAAACACATTAAATACTAGTAGTGTTTTATAAAACTAGTAGCGAAAAATTAAAATTAAAAGTGAACAAATTTTTTTTCGTGAACATTAAAGTGTAAATTTAATTATTTAATATTTATCGTTCTTAAATCGGGAAAAATAAAATTCCACATCAAATGTATATTGATGTTAAGTGATTTTAAACGAACAAATGAACTAAAATAATAAGTGATTAAAGTGGTTAACGTAATCCGGTGAGAGTACATCAACGGTGGAGCTACACAACACAAATTTACACAAAAACTTGCATTCAACGATCATTATGCGGTTTTCCACATCGGTTTTAATTCTATGGTGAGTGTTATTTTGGTATTTTCTTTCCTATTTTAAAAAATCCAATCTTACAAAAAAAAAAAAGTAAAATACTAACACAAAAGTATGCTTGGAGGTCAAACGCGACATAGAATTAATTAATTGCAAAAAAGTTAGTCTCCTAATATTTCCACGGTATATGGATAATATTAGTAATAGGTTAAGAGTAAATAAGTTAAAGTCTAGGAGAATAATTAAAATATTAAGTGTAAGGGAAAATAAAACTAAATCAGAAAATTTAGTAGAAATAAATCTTTTATCAGAACAGATAAAAAATTTAAAAATTTGTGAATCAAATAGTGTTACAGAAAGTGAATTAAATTCTCAAAGCAATAATTTAAAAATGGAAAAAGATTTATTCGATCATTTGAGAATCCCGGACGCGGTAAAAGATTTACCACGATTCGACGGAAACAAAAGAACACTCTACGATTTTATAGAAAACGTAGAGGAAATTTTAAATTTATGTACAGATTTAAGTGAAGCTCCGTATGCAAAAATTATGCTACGAGCAATAAGAAATAAAATTGTTGGCGAAGCCAACAATATTCTAAATATGTACGGTACCCCATTAGATTGGGATGAAATAAAACAAAACTTAACAACTCATTATAGTGATAAGCGTAACGAGACTTCGTTAATAAAAGACCTTCACGGTCTTAGCCAAAATAATAATACAATAGAAAAGTTTTACAGTCAAATTATAGATATACATAGTACAATTATAAATAACGTTAAATTAAATGAGGATAGTTTAGCGATAATTCAATCTAAAAAAGAATTATACGCAAATATGTGTCTTAATTGCTTCCTAAGTGGCATGAAAGAACCATTAGGGTCCAATATTAGGGCAATGCGTCCTGATACATTAGCTGAAGCATTCAGTTATTGTCTGGAGGAGCAAAACATGCATTACCAAAAAAATAAAAATAATACGTCTAATCAAAATACTAAACCAATAATTCCTTATAAACCTCCTAATTTCAACAATAGATTTCAAAATAATAATTTTAAAATAAATCCAAATTATCAACCAAGAATGTATTATAAACCAAATTTAAATTATCAAAACAAACAATTTAATCAACATATTAAACCCACACCAATGGACACATCTAGTGGCGTTACTAGATACAAACAACCATACTATTTGGATCGAAATCTAAACAGAAATAATAATTATCATCAACAAAGTTATAATCAATTTAATAATAATCAACCAGGGCCTTCTTATCAATTTAGACCTGTTGGTCCCCCGAATTTCAAAAGTAGGGAACTATTTCAATTAGACAGTAACAGTAAAAGTAAATCAATATTCAAAAATCAAAATTATTATCCAAACTTGGATAATTATTCTAATCGGAAGCAACCGATTATAAAAGAAATAGATGACGAGGATTTTCGCCAAGAAGCCTCGGGACATCAATAGGATATATCAATAATAATAATGTACAAGCATTCTTGTTACCATATATTCATATAAAATTAAATGATAATACAAATCTTAAATTTCTGATAGATACAGGATCTAACAAATCTTTTATAAACCCTAAATTTGTGCATCCATCACGACAAATAAAAATAAATACAGTTCAAGTAAAAACATTATTTAATCATCATGACATTAATCACAAAGTCATATTAAATGGAATATATGAGTTCCAAACTAACGAAAATTTAGAATTCTTACTATTTAAATTTCATGATTATTTCGACGGTCTTATCGGACTCGAAATAATGCAAAAATTAAACATTATAATAAATTTAGAAAAATCCTTATTAGAAAATAGTCAATTTACAATTCCGCTTAAATTTAAACCAAATTTAGCGTCAAAGCCTTATACAGTTGACGCGAATCACAAAATAATTGCATTCGTTCCAGTAGATGTAGAAAATGGAGATGTCTACATCACACCTATAAAAATAAAAACTGATCTAATTATACCAGAAGGTATATATCGTTCTAAAAATTGGTTTGCTCAGGTAGAGGTAATCAATTATAAAAATGAAAACCAAAATTTCATAATTGAACATCCTATAGAGGTTGAACAATTAAATTTAAGTTATACCACTGAGGTATACAATAATGCAATATATATTAATAATAATGATTCCATAAATTCCTACAATAAAATATCTCAATTAATAAGAGTTAATCATTTAAACTCTGAAGAGAGAAAGTCGATATTAAAACTTTGTACAAAATATGAAGAAATATTTTATAACGAAAACGATGATCTTTCTTTCACTAATCAAATTAAACATAATATCGATTTACAAGACGAAAATCCTATTTTTACTAAATCTTATCGCTATCCTTATATTCATAAAGAGGAAGTGAAATCACAGATAGCTAAAATGCTGTCACAAGGTATTATTCGTCCAAGTTTCAGTCCATGGTCGAGTCCTATATGGATCGTACCAAAGAAACTTGATAAGTCCGGTAAACAAAAATGGCGACTTGTAGTCGATTACCGGAAGTTGAATGAGAAAACGATCGATGATCGTTACCCTCTTCCAAATATAAACGATATTCTTGATAAATTGGGAAGATGTCAATATTTTTCAACATTAGATCTCGCAAGTGGGTTTCACCAAATAGAAGTGAATCCTAGAGATATATCAAAAACAGCTTTTAATGTAGAAGGTGGTCATTTCGAATATGTTCGAATGCCCTTCGGCCTTAAAAACGCACCGGCAACATTCCAACGGGTTATGGATAATGTGCTCGGAAAATTACAAGGTAAAAATTGCCTGTGTTATATGGATGACGTGATAGTTTTCTCTACGTCATTACAAGAACATATAGAAAATTTGGAAAAAGTATTTCTAGCATTAAAAAATGCGAACCTTAAAATTCAATTAGATAAAAGTGAATTTCTTCATAAAGAAATAGCTTTTCTTGGTCATGTTGTAACCACAGAAGGGGTTAAACCAAACCCTGATAAAATAAAAGTTATAAAAGAATTTCCAATTCCAAAAAATGAAAAACAGATTAAAAGTTTTTTAGGGTTAGTTGGATACTATCGCAAGTTTATAAAGGACTTCGCAAAACTAACTAAACCCATGACAAATTGTCTTCGAAAAAACAATAAAATTGTTCTTAACAAAGAATATATAGATTGTTTTGAATTATGTAAAAATTTATTAATTAATGATCCTATACTTCAATATCCCAATTTTGAAAAACCCTTTAATCTCACCACAGATGCTAGTAACGTAGCGCTGGGGGCAATTTTATCACAAGGTAATATTGGTAATGATAAACCAATATGCTATGCTTCACGTACCTTAACGGTAACGGAACAAAATTATAGCACAATTGAAAAAGAATTGTTAGCTATTGTGTGGGCATGCAAGTACTTTAGACCATATTTGTTTGGTCGTAAATTCAAAATTGTTACGGATCATAAGCCATTGACTTGGCTATTCAACTTAAAAGAGCCGAATAGTAAATTAATTCGTTGGCGTCTTAAACTCGAGGAATACAATTATCAAATAATCTATAAAAAGGGAAGTAAAAATACTAATGCAGATGCATTGTCAAGATTAGAAATTAATCAACTAAATAAAGATTTAAATAAAAATGTAGAAATAAATATTATCGAAAAAAATAAAAATAATAAACAAAATAAAAATTATCCGAATAGGTCATTAGTTGAAGGTATATCAACAGAAAGTACCAGTTCAGAGGATAATATTCCATTAATATTATTAAAAAATAAAAATGTTGATTTACAAAAAATAAATAATAATAATAATTTAAATCACTCATTACCTGAAGAAGACAGGTCATCTACCTCAAACGATGTAGACAATAATTTAGAATTAATAAATCAAAATAGTGAAGGTATTAGTTTAACACAAACAGTATTAAACGAGTTTAATAACCAAATAATAATTGAAAATGAAGAAAATTCAACAGGAATAAAAGTAGAGTTTAAAATATTGTTTCGCAGGAAACGAAGGTATATAATTAAATTAGGTAGTATAAACGAAGAAAATATATTGAAAATTTATAGAGAATATATAAATTTCAATAAATTAACAGGATTCATATGCAATGAAGAAATATTCAAGGCAATGAATATAGTATATAAGAAATTTTACAATAAAAATAAAATTAAGTTAGTTAAAAGTTTAAAGTTCGTAAAAGATGTAGTAAATGTTAATTCACAAATAGAAACAATTAGTGAATACCATGATAAATCGAATCACAGAGGAATTCAAGAAACCTATAGTCATTTAAGGAGAACATATTATTTTCCTGAAATGAAAAAAATGATAAGTAATTATATAAATAAATGCGAAATATGCAATGTTAATAAATATCAACGAAATAGAAAACCTATAAAATATGAAATAACGGAAACTCCTACAAAACCATTACAAATAGTACATATGGATGTATATTCTATTCATAAAGAAAATTTTCTCACTCTAATCGATAAATTTTCTAAATTTTCATGTGCTTACATGTTAACTAATAGGACTAGTATTAACGTAATTCAACAATTAAAACATTTTATGAGTCATCATGGGATTCCAAAAAAGTTAGTGACCGATAATGGGTTAGAATTCAATTCAATAATATTTAAAGATTTTATTAAATTATATGATATAGAACTTCATATTACATCAGCTAAACCATCTACAGGAAATTCACCGGTAGAGAGATTTCATAGTACATTAACAGAAATAGCTAGAATTATATATTCCAAAGACAAAAAGAAACAAATTCAAGAAATCATTAATGAAGCCATTATTACTTATAATAATTCAATTCACAGCAGTACAAAGTGTACACCATTCGAATTACTTAACGGACATTTTACAGATTCAAACCCCTTTTCAATAAATAAACAATTCAATACAGAACAGGAATATATCAATGAACATAAAAAACAATACAACGAACTGACTAAAATAATATATGAAAATAATAAAAGAGAGAAGGAAAATTTAATAAATAAATTAAATGAAAAAAGGATTGATCCTCCGCAAATTGAAGAAGGAAGAACAATTTACGAACAGGACAATCGTAGAAATAAGTTAGCACCTAGATTCCAAAAACATAAGGTTATACAAAATAACAAAGTTACATTAGTTACGAACAAAAGAAAAGTTCATAAAAAGAAAATTAAAACTCTCAATAAAAACTTAAACGATTTAATTATTTAAGTAGATATTAACATAATTTCATATTCTTAATTACAGGTATTTCAAAGTTTCTTATCAACAAAATATGGAAATCTTTGATCTTAGTCATAATAAAGGAATTTTACCAATTAAATTAGGAAACGCTAGAGTTACAAATAATCATTCAAGATTATTACATATTATAGAATTAGAAAACTATGTAAAGAACATAGAAACTATAGAAAATAATATAAAAAGAATATTTCAATTTGCAATTGAAGTTACTGATAGTAGAGATTATTATAACTTTAGAATAGAAAGTCTATTTAGGAAACTATATGAAGTAAAACATAGTTTAGAAAACTTAATACCTAAAAACAGAAATAAAAGAGGACTAATCGATGGATTAGGATCTATAATAAAAGCAATAACGGGGAATTTAGATCAAAATGATTATGAACAAATAAGTAATACACTTGATCAAATTAAACAAAATGAAAATACAATATATACCACATACAATAACAATAATCATATTAATAAAGAAATGATAGCAAGGTTCAATCACCTTCAAAAATATATAGAACAATATTCAACATGGATAGTTAATGAAACCAATAAAATAGAGGACAAAACACTAACACTTTCGAATATAATACATATTGATCAAAGTATACATATGATCGAAAATAAAATAGAAATGTTAAGAATTCATATTAAAAATATTATGGAGGCTATCACTTTCGCAAAATTAAATATTATACCAAATTATATTTTAGCAAAAAATGAAATGAGTTATATATATAAATTATTAGAAAAGGATAATGTAATATTAAATTCATATGAAGAAGTAAACGAACTACTTGAACTACAAGCATATTATAACAAAACAACACTAATATTTTCTATTAAAATACCAAACTTTTCCCAAGAAATATTTTCATACTATTACATTAAACTTATCCCAATTAACCAAACTAATTTTCTAGAAGAAAATCCTAATTCCGAATTCTTAATCCTTAACCAAGAAAAATATCAATTTATAACAAATCCATGTATTAAAATTGAAAACACACAATACTGTAAAAGTAATAAACTGCAAAATATAAAAAATGAATGTATACCAAACATATTAAATAACAAAGACATAAGCTGTAATATAATAAAAAGAACATTTGAACCGGAGATCAACGAAATCCTGGAAAATCACATATATGTATCAACAAACATCAAAATATTGTTCACATCGACATGTAACCAAAAAACTAAACTACTACCTCAAGTTGCATTAATTAAATTCGATAATTGCAGTATAATAATTAATAATTTTACATATAATCATAATAAAATAATATATAATGAAAAAACAATTAATATCCTTCCATATGGGGAACTAAAAATTAATAACACTAAAATAAAATTAAGTGTACCAGAATTACACGAAATAACAATTGATAATAACGAACAAATAAAATTATTAAATACACACCATGTTAATAACATATATCATAAATCAGTATTTGGAATAACGATATTTATTATTATACTAATTACAATAATTTATTATGTTTGTATCAAAATAGTTAGGATTCAAAATTATAAGAGAATCCAGCTACAAATACCAACAGAAAGCTCAAGAAACATCCAACCAACAAGGACGGTCAAGGATGACCTTATGCTTAGGGGGGAGGAGTTACGTCAACACGTACCAGCTACATCCACCACAACATTGTAACAACCAACAATGTTGCATCTGTTTATCACCATCACAACATTGTAACATCCAACAATGTTGCATCTGTTTAAATTATATTACAATTCATATTTTTATTTACTCATATTACAATTAATATTTTTTATTTACTTATCTTACAATTCAATATTTCGTAGTCATAACATTTAACATAAAGCAAAGGAAATGCAATTCTTCAATTCCTTTGTCTTAATTGTAATTCTTTATTTTTCTTTATCATTTTAAATCAAGAAATAACAAATTAAATTAGATTAACTTTATAAGTCAATTAAGCAAGACCTATAAGAGAAAACCAAGTAATAAAATAAAATTGTTAAAGAACCAACAGAAAAAGAGTTTTTCTAAGCCACAACCTTTAACTCGCGCTAAATATAAGTTTTGACATAGAAAATTGGCTGCTCCGGATACAGCTAATAAAAAAACACGGCAAATATTTGTATTATATAACTAAAATCATTCCTATTAATTTGTATTAAACTATTGTATTAGTATATTATAATTTATTTAGTTACAAATGTAAAACATTTGCAATATTATCATTTTAATTTAAATTTTGTTTACAAACGTTTGTCGTTTGAGCTTAAATTGTATTCACTGCCATCTGTTATTGATTATCTTAGTCGATTATTATTAGCACTTTATTTATTGAAGTGGTATTATTGCAGTTGCTATTTTTATTATTAGTACTTTTATATTTGATTATTTGTTAGTACTTTTTTAATATTAATTTTTTGGTTGTCAATTTTGTATATCATGAAAATTCTTTCACTTTGATTTTTCTTCTGGAGCTGTGCACATCATTTTATAATAAAGTTGAGCCTAAAATAAATCAGTGGTGTTTTTAGTGTTATAACAACAATTCTCCATACGAATAGCTGTTCAGACTCATCAAATCGATGTTTCGATTTCTTGGAAGACAACTGGCAAACAAATGATTGTGTACCACTCAGAATTGACTATTCTGCTTTGTTCTAGTGGTACGGTTGCGACATGTCCATTTTTTCCGAAAAAACAGGCGATCATTTGCTTGCAAGTGCTTCGTGCGCGAACAACTTTTGTTGGATTCGGCTCATCTTGAAACACCCATACAGTCGACTGCTGTTTACTTTCGGGCTCATACGCGTAAATCCACGATTCATCACCTGTCACTATGTCATAGACGTGTTTTGAAGCACCGCGATCGTATTTTTTGAGCTTTTCTTTCGACCAATCGACACGAGCCTTTTTTTGAGCGATTCACAAATTATGTGGAATCCCACGCGAACAAATTTTTTTGACATTCAAATGTTTATGCAATATTGAATGTATGATGGTCCCACTAATGCCTAAGGTTGTTTCAACCTCACGATAGGTTACTTGACGATCTTGCAATATCAGTTTGCGCACAGCATCAATGCTTTCCGGAACAACAACTGATTCTGGACGACCTTCATGAAATTCGTCTTGTAGTGAACTACGTTCTCGATTGAATTCACCATACCATCGATAAACATTAGCTTCATCGCCAAAAATTGAATTAAGTTCATCCATGGACTCTTGCTGCCTTAATCCACGTCGAAAGTTGTAAAAAATAGTCGCACGAAAATGTTCAAGATTTAATTCCATTTTTTCGCCGAGATGTTGAGTTAATGAGTACTGTAAACAACACAAATAGCGCTCGAATGTCAAAACGTTCTGAGTACGTATAATCTCAAAAATGTCAAACTTTACGATAGAGCTGTCAGTTGCCAGATTGCAACCCTAGGGTTGTCCAATCCCGAAATATAAAAGGCAACCCTCGTATAATAAAGGGTTAGGAAAAAAGTTCGTGCCATTTTTTGGGTGACATTGAATCAAAGAATATTCTTATTATGAACTTTATTAAACCAAATATATGCCATTTTGATCGATGATCTTTTACCATTTTTCTGGTTGGGCCATGATCCCATCACTGTAGAACTTCGAGACAACTCATTTTCGCAGGCCTCTTTCGAATTTAATGCAAAACCATTACGATGGTTTTGCATGGACCGGAACAAATGGTAGTCCGATGGTGCAAGGTCAGGACTATATGGTGGGTGCATCAAAACTTCCTTATAGCCAAGATCTCTCAGTGCAAGCTCCAACCTGTACATTGACATGAACGGTAGGTCGGCGCTGAATTCTACACTCCAACAGAGGGTCTTAGTTGTGTTTATTAACATCCCTGACCGTAATCGATGACTTTTTGCATCCAAGCAATTCGCTTTTTGCATCCAAGCCTCTGGTGGGATTCGAACCCAGTACCTCCTCCCGGTTCAAGTGCCAAAGCTTTAACCACTGCACCACTTGCCCGGTAAGAAAGAGGAGTGTAATTTAATTACACCAATCTATAGCTAAAGGATCAAAGAATCCGGTACGTAGAGTGGGGACTGTGACGCATCGCTTGCGGTGGAGGGAAAAGCACCGCCATTTTAATTTTTGCCGTTTGAACTCTGTATTTTCTTATGATGGAATTGGATATGTTGGATAGAAATATAATTCTTAAATGATTTTTGGGAGAAATTATGGAATATGGCCACCTGGGGCGGAACTCTGTAATTTCTTAACCGATTATGATGGGATTGGATATACTGATCGGAAATAAGATTTTTAAATGATTTTTGGAAGAAGTTCTGGAATATGGCCACCTGGGCGGAACTCTGCATTTTCTTAAACAATAATGATGGGATTGAGTATGTTGGATGGAAATGGGATTCTTAAAAGTTTTTTGGAAGAAGTTATAACTTAGCTGCTAATATTCCTTCATCTAATTATTCAGCATTTGAGTATTAAATTATTATATTTGTTATATTTTAATTTGATGAGCAATTTAGAGTTATCGTGGTTTATCAGGTGTTTATTATTAATACTATTATTAATAGCTGCTCCTGATTAAGATAATTTATTTTATCCTAATGAAGATTTATGGTTACAGAAGTTCTTTGAAGCCGTAATACTTTCTAATTAAAAATAAAATTTTAATTTAAACGTCAGAAGAGCAGACAAGGTAGAATTCATAATTCATAAAAATAATTGTGTTGTCTTGTGCTAACCGTCTTACATTACATTTTATCTAACATTTTACTAACTATTGACTACTTTAGGTGTCTAAAACCGGGTCAATTTCCATAATAATAATTTATAAACCTTTGCTATCCCTCCATCTAGGTATATGTATGTAAAAGAATGTGCGGATGGTCCTGGCGTCAACCGGGAATCTTACTTAGGTTTGGTCGCACATTCCAATCAATTAATTAATCACTCAATACATAGCATACTAGAAGAGTGTAACGAAGCCCATAAACCTACATTTCGAAATAGACAGCAGAGTTTGTTCGATTTTTCTTCCAAGATTACTTCGACATAAAAATCAGTTTAAATTCGACATAAGAATTTCAACATAGATAAAGTTTGAGATATACAGAGTCGACTGCAATTCCTATTTAATTAAAAACTCTTGTAAAACTACATTTAGTTAAAACAATAAACTAATAAAGCTTTAATATTTTAATATTATAATCAAAATTAAGCTATACATATATTGTAAAAATCTGACCTCTGCCTAGATTTTGGTTTGTTTATGTGAATATTTGGTTGGCCACTGGTGAGTTCCAAATATTCACTGTTGTTTATGCGTTATAATTCAATTCTAAATTTTATTACCTCAATAAATCGGGTTTTATACATAAAATATTGCTTACGCATGAAATCGACAATAATTATATACAGCAAAAGTACAATATAAAAAAGAAAGAAACATTAAACCTGTTGAATTTGCTACAATATACAATATTCCACCCGTGTCGATACTGGAATATTGTATTATTGCGCATGTTGACATTGATTCAACATATTCCCGGGCCTTACTGATGTCACCCATCTGTTAAACCATGCCTTCGTTGGCTCTCTCTAGAGGAGATGGCGGCCGGTGGTTTGCAATGCATCTTCCTCTTAATTTGTTTGCTACCCAGATGACTCCTATTACTACAGCACTCCCAAATAAAAGGTGAATCATTGCGTAATGGTGGATATGATGAGCACTCTAACGATGAATGGTAATCTGTTCATCATTTTTCAATGATTCTAGCTGATCATCCAATCCGGTTGTTTCTGGTGTGGTTAGTAAATTCAATTGATCCACCTCATTTGCCTTATTTTTGACCACAGCACTGAATTCCCGTAGGTTGTTGGCCCTATGCATCAAATGAGTCACCTGCTGAGCAAATTTATTGATATTGTGTTTAGCGGTTCCTACAGCAATTAATTGAACGTCAGAGTCTCTGAGCACGCAGCCAGATTCGATTTCCACTATACCGGAACCTACGATAGTGTAAGATTGGATTCTAGACCCACATATGACATCGATTGTGATTTCGTTGGGTATCACATATATCCACTGATTGGCAGCGTGAAGTTTGATCCAATGATTGCTAGCTTTGGTTGACCTAGTGCCGCATACGGTGTCCAACTCGTTCTTTCGTTGTAATATTGCTACCTCACATGACGTTTGATTTGAAGGAGTGTTGATAATTTGTGATACTTCGCATAAGAGATGTACAGGGTTAAATACTTGACATTTATGTACGTCTTCTCTGGTTAATAAGGCGAAGTGTTCACGCCGATTGTCCATTGCTATATAGTCAGTGGAGCTAATGATTTGTGACTGAGTGCTTCCATGGATGATGTTGGGAATTGGGACTATAGCTATTAGTGTATAGTCCCACACGAACGACAGTGGTAAGGTGATTTCAATTATTACATTTTTTTGAGTTACTCGGCTGCGGATTTGCATGCTTTCATACACATGGTGGAGGTCGTGAATGTCGTGTCCTGGTAGAGTAATAGTTACCGGCACGTGTTGTCGAATGAATTGCAACTCTTCTTCCAACTGACTTGGGGTGAGTATGGAAGGACGCAGGACGTCTTGATGAGCATGATAAATCACGTTGAGCAATCCTTGTTGCGTGTCCTGAAGGCTCTTTAGAACTAGCATCATTTCAAAAATGGTCGTTAGCGTTGATCGCACTCTGTCTTCATACGTTCTATATTCGTTTAACTGCAACATTTCCTGCCGCAAACGATGTTGATCCTTAATTAAGTTGTTTATAGATGCCGTGGTGAGGTTTGTGTTATGTTTTACCAAATTGATGGTGTTATCCACAATAGTTGTTTGATTTTTGATTTGAGTCAAGAGATAATTTTCGTCACTGTTAATTTGTTCAAAATAAGATTCATACTTGTCAGCTTCTCGCTGGGTGAGTACTCCAAATAGGTCCCCTAGTACAAGGCCCACTGAGTCACCGAGCCCTCGCTTCATCCGTTTACGATCCTTATTACTTTCAAATAACAGCTCGTTGTCTGCTATCAAATAATTATATTGAAATAAGAGTTGCTGAAGTATGATGTCGCATTTTAAACCGAACAGCTCCCTACAAACTGATTGTAACTCTGTGTGGGCTCTTTTAAAGTTTTCAATTTCCTCCCAGTAGGAAGGTAAATTGTATTGAACAACTAATGTCCATTTTGTCGCCACAATCTCCAACTGGCCCAATTCCTCGGAATGTATCCCAATAGAATGATTGAACGGACTTATTTCGATATTGCTGCTCACGAGACCGAATAGGCAGCACACTGAAAGGCAGCACACTGTGAGGTTGTTGCCTGGATACCAGTTTGGTGTTTTGAGTTGTAATTGCACTGGCCTTCCCGGTGGTTGTTTCCATGAGCGTTGCAGTGGCCTTCATAGGTAACATCTCACTTGAATCGTCGTTGATAGGAAGTTTGCACAGCTTTGTTATTGGTCGTTTGTAGGTCGCTTCTTTACACTTTACTGTTACGATTCGTACCATGTCATCTTTTCCGGCGTGAGTGTCTGTGATCGGTCCCAATTTCCAGCGAGTTGGGGGTAGTTGATCATCCTTTACCAATACTAGATCATTTATTGCCAAATTTGGCTGGGAGGTTTTCCACTTGCTCCGTTGTTGAAGTTGGTGAATGTATTCAGAAGACCATCGCTTCCAAAAGTCTTGCGCCATTTTTTCGACCATGTGCCATCTCGTTCTTAATCCTATGCTGCTGGTAGTCGCTTCCGGCATCGCCTTAAGAGCATCTCCAATGAGAAAGTGTCCTGATGTTAGCGCTGTTGTATCTGTCGTGTCGTTGGTTAATGCGATCAGCGGCCGAGAGTTGAGAACCGCTTCGATTTGAGTGGTGAGAGTGGTTAATTCTTCGAATGTTAGAGTTGAATCTACTATTACTCTCTTAAGATGAAATTTCACGGATTTTATTCCTGCTTCCCAGATTCCGCCAAAATGTGGGGTATGAGGTGGTATGAAATGCCATGTCGTTTCATCACTGGCTAACATGGCTGCTACGTCGTCAGGTAATGTGGTCATCGCTGAAATGTACGTCTTCTTCATTACGAAATTTGCACCCACAAAATAGGTTCCGTTGTCAGATAATATATCCGTACAAAGCCCTCGTCTAGAAACGAATCTTTTGTAGGCCGCTATGAATGCCTCTGTTGTGAGGCTGCACACTATCTCAATGTGTATGGCCTTGGTTGTCATGCATACGAATAGGGCAATGTATCCTTTATAGGATTTGTTACCCCGACCCTTGGTGGTTCTTAGCTGGATGGGTCCTGCGTAGTCGATTCCCGTTTTAGAAAACGGTCTTCCCGGGCTCACTCTTGCTGATGGACTACCCATTAGTTGCTCCATGTGTTTTTGTTTGTAGCGAAAGCAGGTTATGCATTTTTGTATCACTTGTTTTACAGCTCGTCTCCCATCGATGATCCAATACTTCTGCCTCAGCATTGCAAGGGTAAGCTGTGCGCCACCATGTAATGTGTTTTGGTGGGCTTCCTCAATTATCCGTTGAGTAATTACGTTGTTTTTGCTTAGAATTGCAGGCTGTTTGCTGGCGGTTGTCAGATTGGAGTTTTGGAGACGTCCCATCACACGGAGTAAGCCTTCGCCGTCTAAGAAGGGGTTTAATGAACCTAGCTTACTGTCCTTTTCTAGCCTTCTGTCCTTGTTCATGCAGGCGATTTCTGGCCCGAAATCTTGGTCTTGGGTTATTTTTATAATTGCTGTTTCTGCTGCCTTAAGTTCATTACCGGCTAGCCAACCCTTGTTACGACTTTCTTGTTGGCAATTATTTATGAATCGTATACAATATGCGACCGTACGCTTGATTTTACTGAATGTGGACAGCCTGTTAAATAACTCTGCAAGTATGTGTGACCCTTTTATTACCGTCGCCAGCACTCTCTTTTCTTCCAGCTCTGCTTGTAAATCTGATGGTAGGTCCGGAACGAATTCTTCAGTATTCCACTGCGGTGGCATAGTTGTTAGGAAGCTTGGTCCATGCCACCATAAGTTGTCGTCAATGAGCTGCTTGGGTGTTATGCCACGTGAGGTGGCGTCCGCGGGATTTTCCTGAGACTTCACGTGATGCCAAGTTGTTGTTGGTAGTGTTTTCTTAATCGTCGAGATTCTGTTTGCCACAAACGTTTTGAAGCGGCTTGGGTCTCCCTTAATCCAACAGAGTGTTATTGTTGAATCTGACCAAGCGTATGTATTAACGTTCTCAATCTTCATGGTGTCTTGAACATGTTTCAGTAATTTTGCCAATAATAAGGCCGCATTTAACTCGAGGCGAGGGATTGATAGCTTCGTTTTGCTTGGTGCAACCCGTGTTTTGGACATTAATAGTTGAGCTGCTGGTTTACCGTTGTCATCTACTGTCCTACAATAAACCACTGCCGCATAGGCGTGCTCTGACGCATCAGCAAAACCGTGTAGCTCTGTTTTGCATCTAGACGTTGTACTGAGCCATCTTGGAATTTTTAATCTTGATATCTCATTCAGGTCATCTTTGTAGTTCTGCCATTTGGCACTTATTCTTTCTGGTAGTTGTTCATCCCAGCTTATTCACATTTTCCAAACATCCTGCATCATGATCTTGGCCATGATTGTTGTCGGCGACAGCCATCCTATGGGGTCAAAGAGCTTTGAAGAGTCAGATAGGAATGAGCGCTTGGTGTGCTGGTTGTTGGTTAGTTGCAGTCCGGATATCGAATTCAGAAATGTCTTCCGCCGGGTTGTATAGTATTCCCAACGTTTTAATGGTGTCATTTAGTTTTATTTGAATATTTCCGTTGGCCTGTTGCTCTCTAGGAAGGCTTTGCAATATTTTGGGAGAGTTGGACGCCCATTTTCTCAAATTGAATCCACCTTGCGCTGTGAGGGCTTGCAGATCTTGCAGCAACAGTAGAGCCTCGTCAATGCTGTCTGCGCCACTAAGTAAATCGTCCATATAGAAGTCGGTCATCATTATTTTAGCTGCTTTTGGGTGAGTATTGCATCCTTCCTTGGCCACTTGAATCAATGTTCTTACCGCTAGGAAGCTGGCAGCGGTAGTTCCGTACGTTATTGTTTTTAGCCTATATGCTTTTATCGGCTCGGAAGAGTCCTGTCTCCATAATACTCGGTGATAGTCCCGGTCGCTTGTGTTGAGCCAGATTTGACGGAACATTTTCTCGATGTCGGCTGTCATGAAAATCTTATACTTCCTCCACCTTAGTAGTATGTCGGCCAAGTCTTCTTGTATTTTGGGCCCGGTCATCATGATGTCGTTTAACGAGACCCCAGTTGTTGTTTTTGATGATGCATCAAACACTACTCGAAGCTTGGTCGTTGAACTGCCTGGTTTGATAATGCCGTGATGAGGTATGTAATACGTATTATCGCCGCGCTCCACTTCTGGATTTTCTTGTATCAACTCCATGTGGCTCAAATCTATGTATTCTTGCATGAATTGTTTATATAATTGTTCGTAGCCCGGATCTTTGACGAATCTTCTTTCGATTTGGAGAAGTCTGGCTACTGCTCTTTTTCTAGACTCGCCAAGTTTGACGTGATCGTCCTTAAATGGAATTTTTACTATGAATCGTCAATCTGTGTCTCTTGAGCACTCAATGTTGATTGGAATGCCTCCTCAACTTGCTTTTCTTCCGCTGTATGGCTCCTTTCTTCAGGAATGCTATCAACCTCTATAAATAATTTTCGTTGTTCCTCGATTGACTTGGTTGTCACCATGGTTGTTCTTGTTTTGGTGTTTACGTTACTCAGGCTGCCAATTACGACCCATCCGAACTCCGTGTTCTGTGCCATTGGTTCTCGATGGTCACCTTTGATAATACTATTGGATGGATAGTAATCTGCTCCAATTATGAGATCAATCGGCTGAGCTTGATTGTAGTGTGGGTCCGCTAACTTTATGTTATTAAGATGGGTCCATGCTCTAGTGTCAATATCAGCTTCAGGTAGTTGTTGGGTTAGCTTGTTAAATATTAAAGCTTCGATGTCTAAGCTAAAGTCTCAATCAAATCTTGGCACAAGCTTGATGTTGATTGTATGCTTGCACATTCCTGCTTCGCTACCGCCAATGCCTGAAATGTTAACATGTGTTTTTCTCTTTTTGATGTTTAGCAGATTGGCAGCTCTCGATGATATTAATGTAGCTTGGGACCCGGAATCAATTAACGCCCTCAATGTGGTGAGATGTCCAGTGTCTGTGGCTACTCCGACCATTGCTGTTGGTAGTAATACAGGCCCTTGTTGTTTTACTACTAGAGTTTGTGTGATCCCCATGTTGGTTGATACCTTGTTATTACCATGCAGAAGAGTGTGGTGATGTCCTTGGCACCCAATGCATCGTATTGCGGATCTGCATGGGTTACCCATTGAATGTCGCGTTAAACAACGTATGCAGGTAGCTGTTTCACAGACCAACTTGCTTCTGTCTAGCGTTGGCATTAGCTTGAACTGATTGCAGTCTTGCAGCAGATGCTTTCCTTGGCATCCCTTTACTATACACTGGCTGTCTACGGTTGAAGCGTGTACCCGTTTCAGTGGTACCATTGGTTGCTGCTGTGCGCTTACCACCTTGTTGAACGCCATAGCCTCTAGCGATTGGAATCTCCTTTCTATGAAGCTGAAGAATTCATTGATTCGTTTAGTTTCTCTCGGATTCTCTAATGATGTTTCGTAGAGAGTGTAATTTTAACTTGTTGATGTTATGTAATAATTCAACTGTAGTGTCATGCAAATTACGAATTGCTGCCGCTGATGGTGCATGTATTGTTGGTAAAGTTAATAATGAGTTGAAATACTTATTTGCTAATAATCTGGGGTTGTTGTATCTTCCTTGCAGTATTTCCCAGGCCTTGTTGTAATTGTCACCAGTTGTTGAGAGGTGACTGATCAACTGGGCTGCTCCTTTTTGTAGATTTGGCTTTAAGTACGTCATTTTGATTGTATCCGCTAGCTTATTGTTATTGTGGATGAGCTCGGTGAAAATATCGTAGAATGAGCTCCAATGCTCATAATCGCCATAAAATGTTGGTAGTTCTATCTTGGGCAATTGTACCTTGACTTCTCCAGCCTGGTTCGAAGTTTCTTCTTTCCGGCTGCGCTGCCATCGCAATGTTGTTGAGTCCACTCTCTCCTTGAGCGCCTCATAGTAGTTGTTATGAAAGTAGGGAGCTGTTTTTTCTTGCTCTTCCATTTCTACTAAGAGGTTTATGAGCAAATCGTCAATTGCCCCCATTTCTTGAGATAATTGAGCCATTTTTAGCCTAATGAACTCCATTGGAATGTTGTTGTTGTCCAATGCCTCTTCAATTGATTCTAATTTTCTATGCATCATCCTCATCAGGACATCTTGCTTCTTGAGCAGCTTCTGGTTGTTGTATGCTACCCCTTTACTAGAATTTTCAGACTGATGCTTGTAGTCCTTACTGGATGATTCCGATGATTGATTAGTTTTGCCTCCTTGGTCGTTGTTATTTGACTCCTCGTCGGCAAAGTCGAATTTGGCAGATGCGTCTGGAGCTGGCGTCGATGGCAATGATGTTGAGTTTAGGCATTGACGCATATCTTCAACATATTTTGTGAACCCTTCCCATACTATTTGCCTGTCTTTATTGTACTGGTGTGTTGATTCTATTTCAGGCTGGAACTCTCTTATTTTGTTATCCACATCGACGTATTCGTTGTACGTCTTTTTGAGAGTAGCTATTTTTGCCTCCAGATATCTTTTAGTTTTCCGAGCTGCACCATCTTTGTTGTAGTTCGAGATGATGTGCTCCAACTCTACTGCCTTGTCACTTTGCTGCTGCAATAACCGCTCCATGTCTGTGCTTTTATTGACAGGGGTGTTGAACTGTTGTCGTGTGGCGTATACTGGTTTATTTGCCGGTTGTTGATTGGCCGTTGAATTTCAATCGTTGTTGTTGTGAGTTTGATGCTTTGACGTATCTTGGCCTATAGCTCTATGTTGTGGAACGTGTTCGCTGCCGGTTGTTGTGGTAGCTCGAATCTTGTGAGGGATAGTTAGATCGATTCGTTAAAAGAAAACACTATAGAAAAATAAATAGGAAACCGTTAAGTTAAACGGAAAAAATAACGGAAAAAGAAAGAAAGGAAATTATTGGCGAAAGAACTTTTTTCTGCATGATTTCGAAAGTACCATAATATTTTCTTTGATTTTTCTGAACCGCTTATTTGTATTTCGAGTACTGTAAGTTTTAAATTATATTATGGCATAAAAGTAATTAATAGTAGTACCCGAGGTATTTTTGTTTGGTTTTTCGATGATGACGATGATGGAGGTGTGGGGAGAAGAAAGAAAAAGGAGGGGAGTCGTGATCAAGCTTGGAAGGTGGACGTTTCTTTTTTTTTGGGGGTCTTCATTTTTTTGATTGGGTGAAGACACCTAAAAAGTATAAAAAAAAAAAAAATTAGAATAATTAATAAATATTTGTGAAATAAAAGAAATAAGAATATAATAAAGAGAACATCCCGCTAAAAATTAATAAAGAATTAGAAAATTAAATAATAACGGACAAATTACGTGAGTGATGAAATGAGTGAAAAATTCAAGAGTAAATATGGACTGACATAGTGAAAAGTGAAAAAAAAAAATTTACATGGGAATTATACGTGAATGAAGGACGAAATGTTCCCAATGTGAGGAATTCAAAGACGGTGTTATTAAAACGAAAACCCATGTTTTACTGTGTAAAATAAGACTGTGGTGTACGATAAAGTGTTCACAAAAAGTCATACGATAAAGTGTTCACAAAAAGTACATCGAGTCATTAAAAGACAGTGAATCCAAATAAGTATAACAGTATTTCGAAAAACAAATTTTTTGTATCGATACAGCGCAACGACTCCAAAGGCTGAATCGGATCCGCAACGGGTTATATGACGTGAAAAAAATCTTAAAAATAAAATAAAATAAAAAAAAAAAAGTTAAACATTTTTGCCATAAATATTTAGTTGCTTCTTATATTATTGTTGTATTTCTACTATTGGTTTTAAATTAATAATTTGGTTTATATAAATTTTTTTGTAGTTATTAATTACTAACACTTCAGTTTAGTCAAAGGGAATTTTTTTTAATAATTTGTGAGGTACAGTTTCGGGGAGAGGGGTTTATTTATAACAAGAAAAATATTTTTCTTAATTTAAAATGTTGATTAAAAGTCTTAATTTAAATGCAAAGTGATGATTCTTTTATTTTATTTCCTTTCTTTTTTTTGTTTGCACGTGTGTTTTGCGAGTTGTATTTTTTTTTGAGTATTTTTTTTGCTGTGCTGTTTTTTTTCTAAAGTGTTTTTTTTTATAGTTCGGAAAGGAAAATTTGATAAATGCATTAAAAAAAATGAGTAAGTATTAAATTTATAATTTTTGGTTCCCCTTTGTAAATGCCGCAGCCTAATTTATCCTAATAACCCTACTATCTCCATCATGCAGCAAACTCAAGCTCTCCTGGGGTCCAGAAAGAACCAACCCAATCAGCCACTGATCGCTAGCCGGCTGAAAAATGCTGCCCTGGAGCCCACCTGCGGGAGAGTCTGCAACGGTTTCTTGAACTCATCGAAAAATGTGTTTAGAAAACTGTTACAATCTCAATGTAAAATTCCTTTACAAAGTAAGTTTTATTGTCCGCCGGTTGTTCTGGAGGCTCGAAGGACCATGTAAAAATCTGACCTATGCCTAGATTTTGGTTTGTTTATGTGAATATTTGGTTGGCCACTGATGAGTTCCAAATATTCACTGAGAATTAAACTAACTGTTGTTTATGCGTTATAATTCAATTCTAAATTTTATTACCTCAATAAATCGGGTTTTATACATAAAATATTGCTTACGCATGAAATCGACAATAATTATATACAACAAAAGTACAATATAAAAAAGAAAGAAACATTAAACCTGTTGAATTTGCTACAATATACAATATTCCACCCGTGTCGATACTGTGTCATCGACCGCTTGGAATATTGTATTATTGCGCATGTTGACATTGATTCAACATATATAAACAAAATTAAATACGTGAATCAAATTGTTCATTACCGACAAAAAGGCACAGTGGTTAAAGCTTTGACGTTTCGATCGGGAGGTACCGGGTTCGAATCCCGATAGATCCAGGATGCAAAAGGGAATTTTCATCAACAGATTACGATCTGTGATGGAAAGGAACACAACTATGACCCCCTGTAAGAGTTCAGAACTCATGGGTCGATCCATCTTCCATGTCACTACTATAGGCTTGCATGGAGCTTTACAATGCGCAGATGGTAATGTAAATCGGACCTATAGCCGTACATCGCCAACTTTACAAGTAACGCGTAAGATAGGTCAGGAAAAACGAACCGCGAAAGAGTTGTGAGTGCTTCGGCCCCAGAACAGATTGCACGGATTAAATCATAAAAAAAAATTGTTCATTAAATAATTCGAATGTGTGGGTAACTGCAGAAGGGAAACTTTCGAATTTCAAAATGAAACTTTGCATACCGATTAACCCCAATTTGTGCTAATTAGTGCTCACGGGAAAAGTTAGTGCTAGTCCAGGAACCGAAAAAACGGGAAAAGAAAATTTCAGATTTCGCCTGAAAGACGAAAAAATTTAAATTAAATAATTAAATATTAAAATTAATTAAATATTAAAATTAATTAAATATTAAAATTCGTTGTAATTGTAATTGTTATTTTAATTAAAATGATTGGTCGCTACATTAACTTGTATTTCAATTACTTATCTTGATGTAACTTACCAAGTGTATTTTAATTACACAAGCAGAGTAATTTGCCCATCCTTGCATTGGTTTTTAGAACACTTTTTGTCAGAAAATCGTTAATTCAACGGTCTTTTTTGTTCAACGGAATTGGGCTAATTCTGGATTAGCACAAATGCAGCCACTATATTTTTCGGATGGCAATGAACGTACCTGATAGGAATATCCAATCAGTAGTGCCAACTTTATTGGTTTGTAGAACACTTTTATTCATATTTCTATGATAAGCACAAATTTCGTCAGTGTAGCCGAATTTGGAAAGTTTTAAAATTAGGCTTAAAATATTTTTGTTTTTATACTAGAAATTAGTTTTTATTTTTTTCGTCTTTCAGACGAAATTTGAAATTTTGTTTTCCCGTTTTTTTCAATTCCTGGACTAGCACTTCTTTTTCCCGTGAGCACTATTAGCACAAATTGGGCTTAATCGGTATGCAAAGTTTAATTTTGAAATTCGAAAGTTCCCGTTCCGCAGTTACCCACACTTGATGAATGTATAGAAATTACGATTTAATCCATTCCAACAGCCCGTAACATGACATCGCAGAGTTTGGACCAAATGTCATTATTCCGGTCACTATATGCTTATTTTATAGAATCAAACTTTCAAATGACATCGGTGGCATTCACAAACGGATTGCTACCGGATGGTTTTTGAGTAGAACTTATTCAGCGTATTTATGAAGTTTGAGTGGTTTACTTTTATCACCCAGTAACAAAACATTGCAAATGGATCGGTATCATTGGATTGGTAGCGATAAATTTTTTGTATAAAACTTATAAATTGATTTTGTTGAATATGGTACTCTTTTAATAACCAACAACAGAGCATCGTACAGCTTCAATTACGATTTATGCTACTAAAATTGGCAAAATCGAGATAAATGAAACAAACTAAATATTGTAATATGAAGCGAATATATTTTTAAATAAATCCAAATGAATTATCGATGATTTTAATTTATCTTTTATTAATAAATAAGATTAATATAATAAAATATATATTAACGTCAATATATTTAATATATTAACGTTTTGCCTCGTTCACGTTCGTCTTTCAGCATCTTTTCCGGAACCCTTTTTCTTTTCTCTTTCGATAATTGTAATACCTAGTAAGTTTTATACAACATAACCAAGTTACATAAACAATTCCAACTATTTTTTTTATTTATAATTTATATTACAACTGATTTACAAATCATTTAGTAACTTATCTTTCTTAAATAAATACTAGCTGACCTGTGACTGAATAATCAGTCACTTGATTACATTTTATTGAATTTTTGGTTAAGAAATGATTAAGAAGATTTTTTTAGATGTAAATTTGATGCACTTTTATCAAAAATAAAGTAAATTCATATACGCTATTAAATACTTAAAAAGAAATGTACGAAAGAATAATAAAATACGAATTTACATTACAATTTACATGCGTAGAATCTCTACAAAAACAACAATATTTGTTGATGCGCCCGTCCCGACCAGCTGATTGATCGCTTGTCTCAACCATAAACACCTTGAGTCCGTCAAATGAGCGGCATCGTGAAAAGGCCACATACAGCTGACCGTGTGCAAATACTGGGGCCGGCAAGTACACTCCTACCTTCTTCAAGCTTTGGCCCTGACTCTTGTTGATGGTTATGGCGAACGCGAGCTGGACCGGAAATTGGAGATGAAACATTTTAAATGAGAAGCTGGCTTCCGAAGGTGAGAGCTTATGCGTGGGATGAGAACGCGCTCGCCTTTTGAGAAGTCAGTCAGCACCTCACATTTCAGACTGTAGCTGTTTATTTTTTCGACACGCATGCGTGTTCCATTGATAAGACCCTTGCTAGTGTTTAGATTCCTTATCAAAAGGACGATTGCGTTTACCTTTACCGGGATGGCATTGCACGGAAGTCAGGACCCTTCAATATTGTTCAGAAACTCGACGGGTAGGTGGAGTTCCTCATTTATGTCGTCACTCTCAACTTTATCAACACTAAGTTTGACTTCTTGTCCGCCGCGCATCAGTTCAAGAACCTGCAGATTGATTAGCGCGCAATCATCATTCTTGGATGCATGGATGGCGCTCTCCTCGATGGTTCCCTCGGCTATTGTTGTGTTGATGTCACCATGCACAAAATCGATTACAATTATACGAGAACTGGAACGGCGCGCCGGAAGTGTGATCCATTCGGTTTGAGCATTGCTGTTTCCAACAGAAAGCAAGTATTGTGCAAACTCGCCCTCATCTTCATCGATGCGCATGTTCTTGGTGAGTGTAAACTTGTTTACCAATTTCCAAAGCGGGTTCAACTTGATGGTCGATTAGCAAGTTCGCGCGCATCCCGCGGTAAGCACTATCGGAAGTCACCACTCAGAGGATGATTTTTCAAGCGAATGGAACACCCTCTTCCGACTTCCCTCTGTACAAATCTCGTAATAATCTGTCTATGATTATGAGCGCAGCCCCTGGCATGATGATGGCCTCATCTCTTACGATGATTCGCGCGCTTTTCAACTTCAACGTCTAGCGTACGCCCACCTTCCATCAAGCTCGTGGCGATTCCAGTGAAGACGAGCAAATAGACCCCAAGCCACGCCCATTGTCAAATGCAATGAGTGATTGCAATACAAATGTCTTGCCATACCCGGACCGTTAACGTAGAATACGTTTGCTGACAGGGTTTCAAATTCGAGCGCGCTTCGGACCTCATTAATGATGCGCTTCTAGGGCGGTATGTTGTACAACATAAAGCCATTCGACTTTTTTCGAATTTTGATTCAAAGTGATGGTACAACATACCGCCCCTGGTCTCCATTTGCACTCGCATACATGTTGTCGAAACACGCCATTTCTAAATTAAATATTCAAATCTCAAAAGGGAAAAGCACACAATTGCCGAGGCGCGCAACTTTAATCTAAATATTTAATAAGAAATATACAAAAGGACCGCTGTATTTGTGTGTTATTTTCATTTGTATATGAATAATTTTGACGTTTTCCGAAAGAAATCTCTTATTAACAACATAACCAAAACTAATGTACTTATGTTCATTATGTAGTCGATTTACCAAAACACAAAAAGCAGAAACACGTTTCGCTAGTTCAAGAATGAAATTAAGAGCTTAATAAATTATCCGGGTACGAAATATACTGGGACACAAATCAACCGCATATCGGGACGAAACTTCCCACTTAATCTTTTCGCATAAATTAAGAGATCCCATGACTTTTGCCTGAAATCGGACGGAAATGATTATTCCAAACTTTCCATAGATATTATGTTTGTGTAAGTACAAAGGTCGATCTTCACTCGCAAAATTTTGCCATGACGATAGAATGCCATGATAAAATTGTATTTTTACACTCACACCTCTTAACACCAAAATGTCAAAATATTTGTATGTCTGTAAAATCATTTTATGTTCTCTGTTTTGTTCTGTATTGTCACGGCACGGTGTAATGACGGTTCAATGAAAACATATTTTGTCATGGCATTCTGGCGTTGTGATTAATATATAAGATGTACAGTATAGGAAAAACGTTTCTTGGCTTTTACATCTATTTCCCGTGCCGTTTCTTAATAATACATATATTCTGCACATATATGAAAAAATACCTTTCACCTGATATATGTTTCATTAAGATACGCGCACGGGAAATAGGTTAAAAAGGGAGCACAAACTAAAAATTAAGCGTATTAATATATAAGATTCATATTTCACGGGCAGTAACCCAACGGTTACTCCCGTTTGAATTTACATAATTTATTTTATTTCTCTGTCCTGATTAAATACAGCTGCCCAGTTCTAAAGGTATCTGCCTTTGGAGTCTTCTTACTGCATTAGTGGTGTCCAACAAACTTCGTATGTCTGCATTTTGGTGCCTAGATATCCGCTGAATGTGTTTCTTTGAATGATTTTTTATTTCTTCACTGACATATTCCATGTTTAAGTCCCTATATAGGTTATCATTTCTGATGTACCATGGTGCGTTGACTGACAATGCCACGCACCACTTTGTTTTGAAAGCATTGTTTCATTTGTGTATTTGTTTTCTTGGTACAACCCCAAAGTTGAATAGCATAGGTCCCCATACTGGTTTAAGTATTTGCCGATATAATAGCAATTTATTGTGTATTGTAAGCTCAGAATTTCTTTCTATTACCCAATACATTTTCCTATATTTGATGTTCATTTCTTCTTTTTTCTTTTTGACATGCTCTTTCCATCTAAGCTTGCAATCGAGAGTCATGCCGAGGTAATTGACTGTATTTGCATTTGGAACCTGCCTTGAATTAAGTTCTACTGGAATCCAGTTAACTTTCTGGTTTGTAAAGTTTATGTGAACCGATTTTGCTTCGTTTAGGCTAATGCGCCATTTCTTTGTCCAGCTACTCACTGAGTCGGTTGCTTGTTGAAATTTTGTCGTTGCTTCTGATATACATTTTCCAGTTGTCAGAATAGCTGTATCGTCTGCAAATGTTGCTATGGTAGCACCTTCTGTATTTGGCATATCTCTGTGGCACTATTCTGATAATTCCCTGGGAATAGGGAATTGGGGAAAGATTTTATATGTAATTTCAGTTGAAATATTTTTTTCCGGCCTACTAAGAAGAAAAGTTTGATGCAAATATTTATAAATTGGGAATAATTTTTCTATATCTAAATTGGCAGGGAAAATTATTCCCAATTTTATTTTGTTTTCAAAAAAATTACCAATATATTTTTACCTCAGTATGCCAGAAAAAAAATTTTAAAATAGAAATTACATATAAAATCTTTCCCCAATTCCCTATTCCCAGGGAATTACCAGAATAGTGCCACTGGTGTACAAGATATACAGTATAGGACCCAGTACGCTATCTTGTGGTATGCCTGCTGTTATTTTCTTTAGTTCAGAGTACTCTCCGTTATATTTTACACGGAAATGCCGATCTGCGATGTACGATTTAAGAATTTGATAGATCTGTTTAGGTATATCTCGATGTAATTTAAATTCAAGTACTTGGTGCCAAACTTTGTCGAAAGCTTGTGCTACATCTAAGAAGATAATGGAACATATTTTCTGTTTTCTCAAGTGCGTCTTCTATGATGTCCGTTATTCTGTGAACTTGTTCTATCGTAGAGTGATTTTCCCTAAATCCAAATTGGAGGGCCGGAATTAAATTGCGTTCTTCTATTATTGGCTGTTGCTCCGTTAGTGGTTTCTTCTAGACCACGTTCTTGCTTTGCTAGTCTAGCATTTATGGCTTCTATGCTTCTGCATATCCTTTCGTGAGGGTCATCAGTAATAGCATTAGATGATTGTTGTACAATTTGCGAGTAGATTTTCCGCCCTGTACCTATAACTAGTGGCTTTGGCTCCACTTGGTTTTTGCTTACTTTCTCTATGGTAACCTTACAGCTTTGAGGAAACTGGTTCATTTTGCTTCTTAGCCTTTGAAGTTCTTTGGCTACTTCACATCCTCTGTAATTCGCAGGATGATGCCCTTTACAGTTTATGCATTTTGCAGGGTTGTTTCTATTTGCCTTACACTCTTTCGCGTTGTGTTTTTCAGCACATTTTACGCATCTAGGCTCCCAACCGCAATATTTTGGCGTGTGGTTGAAACCTTGGCATTTTTTGCATTGAGGTATTAACCTCGTATTTTTCTTTAGAGGTTCTATTTTAACCCTCATATTTAGTATTGCTTTGATGTTGAAAATTTTTTCAACTTTCTCCTTTTAATTAAAAGTAAGCATAAAGAGTGAGATCCCTCTTTTTCTTACTTCATTGTTCTCATCTCTCTTTCGTTTAAGGATATTTACTGCATCTCCTATTTGCTTGAGCTCTATATGTATCGGAATCTGGTGTATTGATTTTCCACACGTTATTGTTTATTGACACTACACTGTACTCCTTAGTGGTCACTGATTTCATTATATTTTGTATACTAGCAAATTCTGTTATGCCGAATACATTAATTGGCGGAAGAGCCTTTTCTTTCGGTGTAACCTTTTGTTGTTGATTTTCTTGCTGTTGTTTTTGTTGGTGATGTGCTGGATTAGTTTTAGTAGTACCAGTTATAATAGCTTGCGATTGTTCTCCAACTTCAGGTGAGCATTCCGCTTTTCGGTTTTTGGTAGGTTTTTTTGTCCTGATCCTGTTTAATACCCAATCTGTTTCTCTCGCAAGTTCCTCCTCATCAGTATGGAACTCGGTGTTATAACTGGTGTATGTACTTGCTTCGTTATAACTGGTTAGAGCCCAAGTAACAATTTTGCTCTAATTTAGCTTTAAGAGCGCTCTGAGAGCTACTTTATAGAGCTCCATGCACTAATTTTAGCTCTAGAAGCGCTCTTAGAACTTTTAGAAAGTTTATATAGAGCTAGAAGTAGCGGTCTTAGAGCAAACATTTTTATTTTATAAGCCCCACAACCATGGATTTTGTAGCTTTTATGAAGTACCTTGCTCTATATTGTACCTAAACTTAGTTAATTGCTTTTAAATAGAGTTGGAAAAAATTTTTCGAAAAAATTCTTTATATAGAGAAAGCAAAATGAACAATTTCGGAGGAAACGAATTATGCCGAATTTAGACATTTCATTTTTTTTGTAATATTTTTCTAATGGTATTTTGATTTAATAAAATTACGATAATAAAGATAGCAATATATTTGGTACTTGTGGTTTGTAAACAGTGAAATATTTATGCAATTATATATTTATGGTGAATTCTAGTACGATACCTCATAAATTTTGAACGGGCCACTCAAATCTCAAACATTTAATAATAAATTAAACATTTATTGAAAATGCAAATTTTCAAATTATCATGAAAAATTGAAGTTTACTTCTTCAAAAAATTTCTTAAGTAGGTTTAATATAATTTTATAGAAATTGCTTAATTTTTCACGTGTGCGTCATAAATATTTAACCATGTTTTATAAGTGTAAACAATAATATTTAAACATGGATGCCATTTTTTAGTTTATTTTATTTTAATTAAAATGGAGAATATTTGTTATTGTTATTAAATCCTATTTTAGAGCATTCTGGATCTCTACTGGATCTCTCTATTCTGTTGTTCAACTTTGTGCTCTAAAAGAGTTTAAACTATATAAGTAAGCTCTATATAAGGATATTGCAATTTTATTTGCTACCTATGAGCGCTAAAGTAGTCAAAAATTATGTTACATTTAAGCATATATCTAAAGAAGCTATAAATTCTAAATCAGTTGTAATATAGCTTTAATACAAGATAAAATTTGGCTAATAGAAACATTTTATTTTAAAATACAACGAGCTCTACAAAACAACCTAGATATGCTCTAATTGTGGTTATAGAGGTTACTTATAAAGCTATATGCTCGACAAGCAAATAGAGCTTACATCATAACGGAACATTAAGTTAAAGCAGCAGAAATATTGTGTAAAGCTGATAGCCGTAAATATTTACCTTCAGAAACTACTAGGCTCATATTATCTGTTTTAGAACTGAAATAGAGCTTAACGCTGCTTATAGCTCTAACAAATGTTACTTGGGAGGGTTATCATAATAATCTCCATTTTCATTTCTTTGGACTTCTTTAATTCTTCATTTGCCTTTTTGAGTTCGTCAAATTCGCTTCTTAGTTGGGTTATAAGTGTTTCTAAGTCACTTAGTTTCTGACAGAGTCCAGCGTTTTCATTTTTCTGCTGATTTTCTGAGTTAGTTTGTCTACTTGGTGATCTTGACAACTTTGAACTTCTTATGAATGGGTATAGCAATGATTGGCTCACACCAGAATCCACTGAGACAGCCTCGTTAGAGGGTGGATTAGCCAACTGGGTAGTTGGTGTACCACCTAAGGTATTTTCTCCTTTTTCCGTTCTATCCATTGCTTTAATTGGTCAGGTTATACCTCCCAACACTAGGTCTCTGGCAGAACTTAGCCACTACAAGCAGTGCCCATCCCCCGCGACGTGCACGCGCCTACCAGGAGTAGCCGAGGTGCACACAGTTACACCCGAGGCCCCCTGTGTGCCCACAGCCATCTTTTAAGTATTAAATTAAATTATATAAAGTAAATAATTGGGAAAATAAATTGAGTTAATTACATTTGGCCATCCTGACCTTCACAATCGTCTCGATTATCTAACTGATCCGACATATACGATGTCATATTGACCACGGTGTAAACACTTTTATATGGTCTATTATTATTATGGCATCCAGAGGTATGTTTACTATAATATAACGGCCGCCAGGCAATATTTATGCTACTCTGTAAGGTCCTTTAAAAAGGGCAAGCAGTTTAGGACTAACGCCGGCCGTAGTTACAACATGTTTAATATACACTAAATCACCCGTATGATATTGATGTGCCCGGATACGCATTCGATCGAAATTCACCTTATTCTTCAACGATGTATTACGTTACTGTTTGACGACCGAGTTTTAATAAAAACTGATATCTTTGCGGTTATTTCGTGAAAGAAAAAACAACGTCTCACTACACTTAAAAAAATCTCGTAGGTGAAATTGAATAATCGATTTCGTTGAACTTTGAAGAAACGATTTATTCAATTTGATGGTAATTACTACTGATTTGATTATTGCAAAAAAAAAAATTATTCAAATTAATGAGAGATTTTTTCAAATTTGATTAATTATATTTTAATAATATTTTTGACTAAATTTCTTCATTTTGAAGAAATTGTGATTACGTGAAGAATTGATATTTCATAAAATTCTACTAAATTTCGTTGAAGCAAATAAATTTATTCAATTTAACAAAATTGTTAACCACCTCTAGGAAAAAAAACGCAATTTTGAAGAAATGTCTTCAAATTGACGAAAGTGCGCTTATATTATTTTAAACCACGAGGAAATCTACTTTTAAGTCATTTCAATGCGAATTGTTTATTCGGAAACATTTAGTGTGTGTTAAAATAGAGTTATAAATTTGTAATATAAATTAATATTTTTATGAATAACATATGAGTTAATATAGTGAATAATATAACAATAAATAGGTAAGGAAATATTTGCATAATTGCGATTCAATTTTTATTGTAATAAATTGTAGCTTAATTTTTTTGGGGGACAAATTGTGGTTTTGCGTTATTTTTGTGTTGTTAATTTTAATAAAAAAAGTGTTTGTGTTTTATATCAACTACATTACGGCAAATACATTGGTAATAATGTATTTTGTTTTAAAAGTTCTGCATGCTTGAAAGCAAAATTTACTTGCATGCCGTAATGCTCTAATCTAGAAATATATCGAATATTATCTCGTGCAAATAACGTCACCGATAGCATTATGTAAATTTAAAAAAAACTTCGTAGCAATTTTTAACTTGCTACGAAGTTTTTTTTAAATTTCTCAAATCATTATTTTTTTTACTTGCGAATTTAATATTTATTCTTAACTTGTAAACGTTTTCTATTATTTGTAGGAAGTTAATTGGTTTTAATAAGGCTTCATTCAAGTTTGTGGAGTCCGCTCGAAATTTAGGCCCGGTGTCTGATTGGACGATCCATTAATATTTGAAAAAGATTAGAGGTAAGTGTAATAAGCATTTAAAATCAATTTTAACTTGATTAAATATTCATGAACATAATATTAGAAAGATTACAGGGCAAACCATTCGGAACTTGTTTTATAATTTTTATTAAAATATTATATTTATTAGCTTATTCTAAACTGTTATTGACTAAACATGAAATGTTTTTTGTAGGATGCAGGAAAACAACTCAGACATGACAAAAATAATGAAATGGATTTTCAGATTTGGGAACTTCGTGTGGAATGGACGAGTAAAATCTTGTTTTATGTTATTCGTGTAAATCCTTTCATAAATACATTTAAATAAATAATTACTCTTTACTTCATAGGTGAATATTGATTTTTTACAAAAATATTCAAATGCTTCTATTCTTATTTTAAGCTTTGATGCATTTGCCTTTAAAATATTGCCAATATTTACCGAAAAAATAAAGGATCCGCTATCAAAACAACTTGTTGAAGACTTGCAACAAATGAAACATACCTATCGCTGAAAGTAAGTTAATAAAATTCTAGTGTACTGGTTCCAACTACCAGCGTTATAGAAGGAGCAAACAAAAAAAGATTTAGAACTAAATGTTCATTAAGTGATTACCACGGTAGTTTCTCGATTTTGGGGCGAACAATCCAAGAGTGTGAGGAGGAAATAAAGCGCCGAACTGCAAACAAATTTCCTATTCAGCCGCTGATTTTAGTTACCGGAAGTATTTTATGCCCAACAGAGTTTATTGTGTAATTCGATGGCGTGAAATACATTTTGAACTCATTTATTGAGATGGTGGATATTTGTTTTAAAATATTCAATATTTTTAATTTGGAATATCCATTAGCATCCCACTTAGTGTGGAGGTTCATTCAAAAATATTATTTTAATATTATAACAAAATATGATAAGCATAATGTGCAGGTGGAATGCCTAATATCAGCACTAAAATAATATCAGTTAACAAGATAAAAAATTAAATGAAGTTACATATTTTTTTTGTACTACAAGTGAATTTCCAATAAATAAAATATCATTAATCGTATTATCAAATATTAAATAGTATCAATATAGGACATTGCCTTGTAAAATTGTTTTTTTCACAGAAATTTTTTTTCTCTATAAGACAAGAATGAAGTTAGCTGTTTTAGTACAAGTTCGAAAAAAACTTGAAAATCAACACAGCTGGTGAAAAAGTAAAACTAAATTTAACTGTTTAGCTTAGTTGTCTAAGCAAAAAAGTAAACAAACAACTTCAATTTTTCGAAAAAAGTTCGAAAAAACGACAAAAGCGACACCGTGACAAAAAATCTAATTACGGTAAATGCGATAAGCTAAGAGAAAAAAACACGAACGTCCTATATATAAGTTATTTAATATATGGTATTATTTACTTGTTTTCTTTTCATTTATCTCTTTATGAAATATCCTCATTACAATTTGCAATATACATATATGTACATATTATACACAATCGTCAATTCAATGAAAAATTATTTTAAATAATTTTTCATTGAATTGACGAATATTTTCTTCAAATTGACGATAGTTTTATTCGATTTAATAAAACATTCTTTAATTTGACGAAATTTTTTTCAATCAATTAATTGAATTGAATAAAGTTTGTCAATTTATCAATTGCAATTCTTCAATCAATTTATTCAGTTCGAAGAAATTTCGTTAAATTAAAAAAATACTCGTTAATTTTTAATTTGAATAAAAAGTAATCCAATTGGTTACCCATTAGTTCAAATTGACTGACGGTTTATTCAGATTAACCACTTTATTTTTTGGGTGTAGCTCATAAGTTTTCGCAACACCTACGTGACCTATTTCGTGGTATTTTCGAACCGGAAGAGATCTCTATCAGCCGGAACAAATAAAAGCAACTTTTGCCTATATTTGCAGTGTAAAATATCGTTACGGATCTCATATCTATTATGCTCCTGTCCATGGAAAGATAACGAGTTCTTTAAAGAGTTCTTTAAGACAATATAAATTCGTCATTCTGTTGCAGAGCAACTAGCCGTTTGGTTAACGAACATTCTGGTCATTTGCATTATCGAATCACACGGCGATCTATTGAGTGCATCGACATGTTTCATCTTGTCCCCCGATTTGTGAACTATTTGATAGGAACAATTTTCTAAAACTAAAACCGACCGTAATATTCGGTTATCTCCCTTCTGTGTTAGAGTTTGTTTTACTGCATGACAATCGGTCACAATAACAAACTTGACACCGTGCAGGTAAATGTGGTATCTTCCGCGACTAAAAAATGAAGTCGGATGTTATGCATTGTCAACCTGAAGTTGGAGTAACACCGCACCAAAACCAACTTGGCATGCGTCTGTATGTAGTTCTGTATGAGCATTAGGGTTATATATTGTAAGGACTGGACTTGGTGAAAGTATCTGTTTGATTGTTTCGAACGAATTTAGTTCAAGTTCACCAAAATTATATTCAATATCCTTCTTCAACAACGAATACAAAAGTGCGGCAATAACTGAAAAATTCTTTACGAAACCTCTAAAGAAGCTAGCTAAACCTACAGATCGTGAATGTCTTTCGGAATTGAATATAACTGCATCGATTGTTGTTCCATGTCTAGTGGTTGGCTCATTTTGGTTATTATTCATTTGTAGTTCTAATTTATCTTGTAGAAAGTTTAGCAAGAGTTGTCCATCTTCAGACGCGAAATTAACATTGAAATTTCCTGAAATTAGTGTCAATGTATGATATTTTTCTCCTAATTCTTCAGGCCTACTCGACCGAAAATCATAAGTCTTTCATATAAAAACTTTATAATATTATTAACTGTGTGATTGGGCGAAATGTTAGCAACTGCCATTATGATGTTTGTTCAATCGTCAAAAGCACAGTGAGCAGCACATATACCACCAATTGATGATTGACCAATATCGATTTCACGAATATGTCGTAATAAAATGTCCATTTTTGAAGTTACTATTTTCGAGACATCATTTGATTTCTGATAAATTTCCACTCCTGCTGACCTAACATATTTATAGGTACGCTTAAACTTCGCCATACAAACAAAATTCGGGATATCAACATTTTCATTGTCATTTGACCAGGTTTCTGTTAGAAACAAAATATTGCTTGAATCAATTACGGGATCGCTCAAGTCCGACACGTGTTTTCTGAGACTTTGGCAATTGAAAGTAACCATGGAAAACTATTTTCTGTCATTCATGAAATCAAGAATCGTTGTTCCTATTGTTGACAATGTATTCAACGATAATCGGCGAAATTCATCTTGTAAATATATGATTGATGTATCATTTTTTCGGCCATGATAAAATCTATTATCATTGTCTTTTGGCACTATGTACAGTCCTTCAATACTGGTAACTCGTATAGTAATGGTAGAGAATGAGTCCTTTGATAGTCATAAAAAACTTCATTGAATGTTTCACCTTGGGATTTATGAATTGTCATGGCACATTCTGATACTAAAGGAAAATTATTTCGTTTTGCGTTTATTGTTTTGTTATTATTCATGGCAATGGTTCATTTGACTTTCGTTCGCCTCGCCCGATTACACTTTTCGTAGCGGATTTACCAGCTTACTCCTCAAGTCAAGCGTGCGTAAAGAAGTTTTACTTCAAAAACCATTTATAAGCCTTACAAATAAGCAGAAAATGCTTGAATTTCCAAAAAAATACAATGGGACTTAATTTTGGAGCAAAGTGCTTTTCACTGACGAAAGTAAATTCAATATATTCGGATCCGATAGAGGGGGCGAAAATTTGGCGAAAAATTAACCAAGATATAACTCCAAAAAATTGCTTCCCACAGTTAAACACGGCAGTGGCAATATAATGTTTTGACGGTTTATGGCTGCAGTTAGTGTCGGAAAATTGGTAATGGGCCCTATAGAAGGTAATGGGCCCGATTCTCGTGGTATAATAATGCTGTTTGTTATTTTATTTCCCCGCTTCCTATTGGAATTTGTATTGAAAAAACAAACAACATAAAATTTTGTATCCCGGAATCGACCCTAATATCGAAGATCGATGTCACCGAATGTATTTGAACATATTGCGTAGCAACTTACAACCGTCCGTCGAATGCTTAGGACTAGACAAGCAGCGCAGCTTATATCAATAAGATATTGATCCAAAGCATACGGCGATGGCAGTAAAACAATGGCTTATAATGTACCGTATACATTTCATCCGCCCCGCCCTTCTCCCCAGTCACTGGGTCTGAATGCAATAGAGCATATCTGCTATGAACTGGAACAAAGTGTCCGAAAATATATACGATTACCAATAGGGATTCATAAAAAGTGGCCGAGTGCATGGGCTGAAATTTCGTCAGCGGTTACTGAGAACTAGGTTTTTTCAATGCCCAGACAACTAAGCACTGTTATTTACTTTAATGGTACTAAATTTCAATTTGAGTTCTTAAGTGCCCCTGAACATGATCCTTTTGGTTTAATTTACTGTATGTAAACAGTGATATACATTTTGTGAATATTTCGATTTTTTTTTGTCCAATCATAATTTTCTTTGTTTAAATATACATATTTTTTAATTAATATTTCACTTATCTCGATTTTCAAAATTTTAGTGGTGTATGTAAAGTTTTGTGACTTACTGCAAGTAAAATTATGGTTGGGGAATAATTATAGTGAGAAACATTTTTATGTTGTTTTTAATTTTTGTAAAAATGTATGGAAGAACAGAGTTTTGTAATTTATATTTGTTTTTGGTTAGGAGTAATCAACAGCAAAGTTCAAATACTAATAAAACAAAATATTAAGTTGCCGAAATAAAATAAATGTGATTTTTTGTCGGTTAAGTTGTAGTACGTTTCTATAAAAAGAAAAACTGAAAACAAAATTTTTGTCTCGATCATTTTAATATAACTTATTGTAGTGTGATTTTCAGTATATTTTATTGAATGAATGGTTTTTCATAGTGGAAGTAGCTCTAATCTCGATAATATATAAAGCACCCTAAAACACAAATTCAAAAGTTTCTATTGAGATTATCACGTTATACTAATTTTTTGTGTGATTTATGATACTTTTAATGTTTTCGAGGAAATTGATTTTATTATAAATACAAAGATTTATATGTGACTGCCGGTGGCACATGTTTGATATTAGATGTAATTATAAGTTCTCGTTTTGATAACCCTTCTTTGTTATCATCTCATCTCTAAAAACCACAAAATAATTACTTTACCCTCCTGTGTAGTATGACAATAATAAACTCTAACACTATGATGGTGGCATTTTATTATAAATTATATTTGAAAAGTAGAACTTCCGATTCATATAAAAATCGGTTTTATAATAATAAATTAAACAGAAAGAACAAGAAAATATAAAATATATTTAAAATAAACTACCTATTTATAATTTTTAATAAAATTTCGAAATTTAGGTTTTTTTTTCTAAATTAGAAAAGTTGCCTTAGTATATTGATATTAATTACATAATATCAAAAACTATAAAGAATATAAAGACTTACTATATCATGCAATGTTAAAGTTAAAATCGAGGGGTACACATTTAGCCTACAGGGGTACAGAAATAATTATCGAAAGCATACAGTGCGAACCAGTAATAATGTTTAATATTGTGTAATGCAAAGTGCAATACAACATTTCTCCTCTCTCTAAATTAGAAATACGAAACCGAGAAGTACATACGAACTACGAACTTATTTTTTACTATCTATACTTTAGTACGGAGAATAATGGGGCATTTAAAGCAAACAACATTTTTCTTCTGGAAAATGAGAAAGATATAAGATTGACTTTTTGTACATGAGAGACAAGAAAAGAAATATATCCCAACAAAATTTTGCAGAAGTTTTTAGCAAAAATCAGTATAAAATGTTGCCATAAAAATAAATGTTGCCATAAAATATATTCGATCCGAGTATTTTTATGGCAACATTTTTAAAATTAACAAGAAAAAATATTATTTCGTATTTATAAATGTTGAGGATTCATGATAAAAACAGACGCCATAAATAAAAATGTAAATTTCGCATTTTAATTTATTAAAAATAAATTACTATATATGTTTATTTATTTCTGGCATATTGAATATTTTTATATAGCGGATCCTTTCTTATTTACCTGCAAAAATTTGTAGAAGAAAACAATTTTCTACATGATCTCGTGAACTTTATTGCAATGGGGTATTCAAATTCTTACATTAGAAATATTTTTATCTGTTTTATAAGTGCATATTTATGGTATAGTCATAAAAAAAGGTCCTTTTTTATAATACATATAGTATTTGTTTTAACCTTGAGGAGTATATACCGAAAGAGGGATATGTTTATGTCTCTAAATGTTATAAAACATTTAAATATATTTTTCGTTTTAACAGATGTAAGATATTCTTTTTACAGATATACAATATAACCGCTATACGGCACTTTATTCGTGAGAATTGCACAAATACTTTCGCGCAGCATACACAGAAAAATGAGAATGAAAGAACAGAAAAAATATCATAATAACACAAATAAGTGAAAGAAATTGAGCGCATAATATGTATTTGATTTCTCGCTGTTCTACTGTACCTATTTTTATTTTTCTATTTTGTTGAAATGTTCAAATTTAAATCAACATGCAATGTCTTTATAGTTCTATAGTTTTTGATAATATGTACAATAGTTTAATAACAAAATTTTGTGTACATTACAAAACTTAACACTTAATTAATTCGCACGTCACCCACAAGTGGTCGAAATTACCTTTATCAGCTTTAGTGCCATCTTTGATAGCGGTAGATATAAGTTTCAATTCTCGAGTTGGTACCGGTTAACACCATAACAAAATATATTTCTACTATTCCCAACGGAAGTTTGGGGGTACGAAATGGGAATTCATTTTTAATATTTCTTGGCGTATCGTTAGATTTAATATCTATAATAAAATTGTTAAAAAATGAGTCTTACTTGAAGAAAAACTTTTAGAAGCCTTCGAAATAACATTTGGAGAAGCGATTTTGCTAGGATTACTACTTTCTATTTGCACCCAAAATTATTCCTAAAAATATGACGCTACAGATCTAAAACCTTCGCTATTCGCTTTCCTGCCGACCAAATCGAAGACTTATGGGTCTGTTTATGACGGCCTAGTAGATGTCATGACCGTACTTCTGACATAGAAGCTAGCAGACATGAGTTCTGCAGTTGTTCTGAGTGTCGATTTTGTAAAAAACGCGAGCTGGTGACTGTGAGGCGAACAATTATTTTGTGGACTTTACAATATACAATTTTACATTTGTATTGTATTTTTTCTCTCATATATCTGTACATTTTGTTCATCAATTTTGCAAATGCAAGTAGCAAAATAAAAAGTTCCGGTTGAGCCGGTTGAATATTTATGATGATGACGTATACCTCACCTCTTCTATTCGCTTGCTTTTGAGCAGTGGAACCGATTATTTGCTATGTGATTTCATTTTTAATTTTCCAATATTTAAAAACATACGAAACCGCATTTGATACATCAATTAAAAAAATATATACACAAAATGACGCGCATGTTCTCTAGCAAACCAATATTAATAAAATAACCACTACTGTGTTTTTCCGGTTTGCTCACTTCGCGCTTTCATTTTTGGTACAAAATCGACACTCTGGTCACAGTAATGCTGATTTCTATGACCGCAAAAATACGAGGAGGATTTAATAAGTTCGATAAATCAATATGAAATAACGGGATTAGAAATTTTCAAATATATTATTCCTCTATTTATTCTACTGACATAAAAGTTCATGCAATAAGTGAGATTCATCCGCGCCTGTGCTGTCCAATTTAGCGCTTGAGTACGTAGTGAGGAAAAGCAATGTCGAAGCAAGCAAATGACATCGTGCTTCTTAGCCGAAGGCCTAGTGATATCAGTGGGCGGCGAGAGAGAGAGAGAGAGAGAGAGAGAAAATCATGCAATTAATTTCAGCAAGCAAGGTGTTTTATAAGGTGTTTTATTTGCAAATACAGAACTAATCCAATAAAACTCCCGAGATTCGTAATAGCCAACGCAATTTACAGCATAACCCTGTAAATTGAGCGGTTAAGTATTTATTTATGTACATGTACAAATTTATTTATGTACAAATAAACGATAGATTGTCTTTATAATTTTCTAAAACTTAAATATATATTTATAGAAACAATTTTATATAATATTTTTTCACATTAATTAATTAATTCAAAGTGATATCGAACTTATCGGCCACAAGAGCCATCCAGTGGATATTACTGGACATTACTTCTGTTACAAAATTTTATTAAAATTTTAGCTTCAATTACTTGATTAAAATACATGTTTATATTAAACTTAATAAATAACCATACGGTTAGAAATATCATTTATTCAAAAACGGTAAACCTATATAGATTTTAAGATACTTTTGTTTTGTGTATTTGTACATATATGTTCGACAACGGAAGTGATTATATTTTTTGAGAAACAGAAACCCAAAATATCATTTTAAACTCCAAAACTAAAATAATTTCTGTTTTGTACCCAAAATGACGAAGTAGCTTAAAGAGAAGTAAATATAATCGTTTATAGTACGTATATTGAAATCCTAAGATGATTGAGAATAATACTACGATTAGACAGCTGCGGCGCTCGATACAAACGATGAACAGAATGATTACACTAAAAATATTAATAATTCTTTAAATCGATGATTTTAGAAATTTTACGCACACCACCAAGAATATCAATTTTGTATTGGATGGGTGATACATTTAAATACCAAGAATTATACAATCGTAAATATTTCGTTGTACAAGAACATATTTTTTGTTAAAAAGGATATACTGATTATCCAATGGTAGAATATTCTTTTAAGACCAATTTAATACACCATTTTCATTCACTCACACAGTGGTGACGTCAACTTCCGCACAGGTCATAGTTGATGATAATCATGTGACGAAATTTGGTTTTTGCCATTCTAATTTTGGTGAAATTCGAAAAAAGCACCGCCCGATCAGAAATTATTCAGTACACTTTATTATTGTATTTTATGTTATATTTAAACAAACATTTTAAATACATAATATTAATGACAGTGAAGTTTGTGCTAAAAAACTTATTAAAAAATTACACTGTTAAATTTATTATTTTTTCTAAGGAATTTATCTTCAAAAGCAAATTATAAAATAGGACTAATTCTAAATATCGTGCGGTCAAATCTAGAAGTATCTACAGATTTTAGCTGACATTTTTGAGAAAGTAAAGCATAGACCTATTTCTAAGAGTTAAGTAAAGTATATTTTTGAGAATTTTTCTATTAAAAATTATATTTTATTATAAAAATTATTAATAATTTTATTATTAAAATTTTATTATAATAATTATATTTATGATGGCTTTGTTATGTACTTTAATACAAAAATGCAAAATGGTCGGTCCCTGGGTTCCGTCATATGAATAACAAGTAATAACCGCAACAGTTGTGGCACTAAAGTTCAATGCAAAAATTGTTTCTACAGAAGTTAAAAGTCCCATAGATAGACATGGTTTTATATGAGGGCCTTGGTATGTACTTTAATAAAAAATTGCCAAATGGTCGGTTCCTGGGTTCGGTTACAATTTTGTTCTACAGAAGTCAAAAGTCCCATAGAGATGGTATTTTATGATGCTCTTGGTATGTTCATTAATAAAAAAATGCCGAATGGACGCTGTCTGTCAATAACTGCAACATTTGTTGGAAGAAACTTCAATGAAAAATTTTATTCTACAAAAGTCAAAAGTCCCATATATAGACATGGTTTAAAACAAACATGCCAAATTTTCTGTCCCTGGGTTCGGTCATATGAATAACCGCCAATTAATGTGATTGGCATTCCTGAGTTTGCGAATATCCAAGCTCTAATGAAATCAGTGTCCACAAACGACTATAGAGTAGTTGCACTAAACAATAATGTTTGGAAGATAAACACAAGAGATTCCGATGCATACAGAGCTTTAGCCACAAAACTCACTGAAGAAGGTAAAGAGTGATATACATATGAAGTCAAAAATAACCGAGAAATCAAGGTTTATCCAGAGGTCTCCATCCCACTTGCAAGAAGGAGGATATAGTAGAAGATCTCAAAACGAAAGAACTGCAAATTGAAGAATCAGTAATTATCCTTAAAGGAGAGAGAGTTGAAAATATTCAAGGAATCAAGGTCGTTAAAAGAGGGCTCCCCCTATTCATGCTCACATTCAACAAAAGCGAGAAAATTGGAAATATATTTAATATCAAAGCAATACTTAATACGAGTATGAGGGTTAAAATAGAACCACTGAAAAAGAACACGAGATTAATACCTCAATGCAAGAAATGCCAAGGTTATAACCACACCCAAAGATATTGCGGGAGAGATGTTAGGTGCGTAAAATGTGCCGGCAGACACATCGCGAAAGACTGTTCTCTTAGTCGAACCGAACCTGCAAGGTGTATAAACTGTAAAGGCCAACACCCAGCCAACTATAGAGGATGCGAAGTAGCGGTACAACTGCAAAGGTTAAGAAATAAAACACGCCAATCGACTCAAAACAGTAATGTTAGAAGAGAAAGGATTCCAACTACAACTAGAGCGCCGACACAACCAGAGCCCATAGGGCCAGAGAGAAGATTGTACTCTCAGATAACGCAGCAGAATACTATTAAAGAAAATCCACTAGAAAGGATATTTCGAAGTATAGAAACGATAAATGCACGCCTAGCAAAACAAGAACATGGTCTAGAAGCTATATATAAGCGGCTGGATAGACAAGAAGCTATGAATGAGCTTACATCAATGCTATACTAATCAAATGAATAGATCACTTAGAATTGTTATTTGGAACGCGAATGGATTACCACAGCATGTTCCAGAGCTAGAAATTTTTCTAAACTTAGAAAAAGTAGATATATGTCTTGTCTTGGAAACTCATTTAACAGAAACTTCTTATATTAAAATACGTGACTATATATGCTACCATGCTATTCATCCAGGAGGAAACGCTAGAGGCGGGACTACCGTAATTGTTAAAAATAATATTAAACATTACGAAGTGCCCGGCATTGATGAAGAAATTGTGTAAGTTAAAACCATAAAAGTTGAATCAATCAATAATAGGGAACTCAGTATCTCCTCTATTTACTGATCCCCACGCCATCAATTAAAAAAAGAAGACTACAGTCGACTTTTTAAATTATTAGGACCACATTTTATCATAGGCGGTGATTTTAATGCAAAGAATACATATTGGGGATCTAGACTGACAACCTCTAAAGGGAAAGAGTTATTTAATGCAGCTCGCGAGAACAACTGTGAATTCCTCTCTGGCAACAAACCAACATATTGGCCTGCTGACATACATAAAATTCCAGATCTTCTTGACTTCTTTGTAACAAAAGGAGTTTTAGAGGACTACACATGCATTGAAAATAGTGAAGGACTATCATCTGACCACTCACCTGTGATCATGACACGGAGTACAATAATAATAAAAAAAGATAATTCACCTAAGTTAACAAACAATAAAACCAATTGGGATCTATTCAAGAAATTAGTAGAAGATCGAACAAATCTCGGCGAATCAATTAGAACGAAGGTGCAGCTGGAAGATGAACTAGAACTTTTTAATAACAATATCCAACAAGCCGCTTGGGAAAGTTCACCGATTTCTCATACCAACGCTACAATGAAACATAACTATCCTCTTGAAGTCAGAGAGCTACTCAAAGAGAAACGGAAAGCTCGCAAAATCTGACAGAACTCTCGTGAAAGGCAACACAAAACTATTCTAAATGTTTTGTGCAACAGGTTAAAACAACTAATAAAGGAAATAAAGAACGAAAGCATAACTAAGCGACTACGAGGTCTTTCTGAACTAAATGATGATGACTACTCACTTTGGAAAGCAACGAAGGCACTAAAAAGATCCAAAATGCATGTTCCGCCTATCAAATGCGATGACGATGCAGATCATGGGCTAAAAGTGACAAACAGAAAGTCTGTTTGCTGCTTATTTAGAAGAGACTTTTCAACCGTTGCCGAGACAAACAGCAAATGAAAATACAACAGTCGTAAACAAAGTACATGACCTTGACTTAAGGCATGTGACTTTATTGGAGCTTAAAATTGAAATCAATAGTAGCTTAAGTATCAGAAAAGCTCCAGGTTATGATTTAATAACTGGACAAATCGTGAAAGCCATTCCCGAGAAAGGTTTGCGTAAATTAAATCAAATAATCAATGCAGCTTTCAGACTGGAATATGTTCCACGACAATGGAAGGTTGCCGAAGTAATAGTGATTCCTAAACCAGGTAAACCAGGAAACGATAAAAAATCATATAGACCGATATCACTACTTCCAGTTATATCAAAAATATTTGAAAAACTGTTGCTGAAAAGACTCAAACCTATAATAGAAGAGAGATGCTTAATTCCACCACACCAATTTGGGATTAGAGAAAATCACTCTACACTTGAACAAGTTCACAGAATAACGGATGTCATTGAGGATGCACTCGAGAATAAGAAAATATGTTCCAGTATTTTCTTAGATGTAGCTCAAGCTTTCGACAAAGTTTGGCACCAAGGGCTTGAATTTAAACTGCATCGAGAACAATTTTATCAAATTCTTAAATCGTACATAGCTGATCAACACTTTAGAGTCAAATTTGAAAATGAGTTCTCTGAAATAAAAAGAATATCAACAGGTATACCACAAGGTAGCATTTCTATTCTGTTTATTCTTTATACGAGAGACTTACTGAATATTGAAGGTACTACAGTAGCAACATTTGCAGACGATACAGCTATTCTAGCAGTTGGAAAAGATATTTCAGAAGCAACAAGCAAACTTCAAAGTGCAGTTAACACGGTGAGCAACTGGACTAAAAAACGGCGCATCTCATTAAATGAAGCCAAATCGACGTGTACTGAACTTTATAAATCAAAATGTAAACTGTATTCCCGTGGTTCTCAACTCAAACCAAATTCCATATGCAAATACAGCTAAATACCTTGGCATGACCCTCGATGCTAAGCTAAGATGGAAAGAACACATCAAGAAGAAAAAAGAAGAGTTAAACATCAAATATAGAAAAATGTACTGGCTCATGGGTAGAAATTCTGAGCTCTCAATACACAACAAATTGCTTCTATACAGGCAAATGCTAAAACCAGTATGGACCTATGGTATTCAACTTTGGGGTTGTGCCAAGAAGACCAATGTACAAATGATTCAATGCTTCCAAAATAAAGTGCTACGAGGGATTGTGAATGCCCCATGGTACATAACGAATGACAACCTCCATAGAGACTTGAAGATGGAATACGTCACCGATGAAATAAAGAACCAAGCAAGGAAACACGTACAGCGCTTATCTCTACACGAAAATGCAGATATCCGTCGTATGTTGGACACCACTAGCGAAGTAAGGAGACTCCAAATTTATTTTAAATTTCAGAAATTTTAGAAATAAAATTTTAACTATAAAAAAAATCGAAAATACATAAACAACACAAAAATATGGCGTTTACAATGGTTAACTCTTTGAGTGCCAAAAAGCGCGATCGTGCTCCTCAATACACTAGCCGAAATCATGTTGGCACTCAAACGGTTAGTATGAATAAACAAAAAAAGAATGACACGTGGCTTGCATATGCAGTAAAACAATTATACGCACGAAACTAATACAAACACAAATGCTACTACTATATCTTTCCGGCTACACTCATTTCGTTTCACACATTTGAGACAAAATCCGTATACTGATAAAAGAAGTATTGCCTACAAGGTAATACCGCTCAGTAGTAATATTTGGAAAATAAACACAACAGAGCCTGAATATTGTAAGGCTCTAGATAACAAATTAAATTCTGATGGTCATCAGTGGTATACCATTACCTACGAGGATAAAAATGATCGACCAATTAAAGTAACGGCAAGCGGTCTCCATCCAACTTGTTCAAAAGATGATTATTGAGGACCTGCAAAACAAAGGCCTGAAAATAATCGATGCAGTCAACATCATCAGAAAAGAGAGACAAGAAAACAGCTAGTAAAATGTTTAAATCATGAAAAGAGGTTTCTACTAACCTTCGGCAACCAAGAAAAAATCGAAAATATTTATAATATTAAGGCTATCCTCAACCTCAGAGTTAAAAATGTAAAAAATGTTAATGTAAAAACTGCCAAGATTATAATCATACACAAAAGTACTGCCATCGTGATGCAAGATTTGTTAAATGTGAAGGAAAACATGCAGGAAACGACTGCACAGTTCCCCAAATTACAACACCTCAGTGTATCAACTGGAATGGCCAGCATCCAGCCAACTACAGAAGATGTGAAGTAGCAGTCGAACTACAAAAAATGAGAGATAAATCACGCAAACCAGATACGCCAAGAAATGTACAATCTATAAAAACCACAGAGTCTAAATCGTCAACTGCTAATTTTAACATACAAAGAGAGCGAGTAAATGAAACGTTACTTATGCACAAATAGTTTGGCAATTAGAGCAGAAACAGTTAAAAGTGGATCTCGTTTTACAGGACATACTGATAATTCTAGAGAAGCTCACTAGAAGAAATGAAATCACAAACTAGTTTCAATAAAAGAGTAGAATAAAACCTTGATCGAGTGAATCAAACTATAAAGTATTTAAAATCGGATTATAAACAAAATTAATGAATAAAACATTACGAACTGTAGCCTGGAATACAAATGGGCTATTGCGTCACATTATATGTCTTTTATCAGAAACCCATTTCACCAAAACTTCATTCTGTAAAATAAAAGGATATAATTGCTACCATGCATTACATCTAGAGAATAAAGCTAGAGGTGGATCAGCTATCATCATAAAGGATTATATAAAACATAACGAAGAACTTAAAGTCGAGATGCTTTCCATGCAAGTCACAACAATCAAAATACAATTAAACAATAGTAAAACTTGTAGTATTTCAGCAATATACTGCCCTCCAAGATACAATCTCAAACAAGTAGATTATACTAACCTTCTCAAAACACTAGGAATTGTCTTTTTAATTGGAGGGGACTATTATGCAAAAAATACCTATTGGGGATCACGGTTAACGACTACTAAAAGAAAAGAAAGACTATAGATCTTATAGACTTCTTTATTACAAGAGGGATTTCAGATAATTATATCCATATAGAGAACAGTGAAAGTCTATCATCAGATCATTCACCAGTTATTATGATACGTAGCCAAACATGATTATGAAAGAGAGCAACCCGAAGTTAACGAACTTCAAAGCAAATTGGGATCTCTTCCAAACACAGTTAACAGAAATAATTAGTCTGCGCATTCAGGGACCAGCCCAAATAGAAGACGAACTAGATAAACTCCTCCATAATATCCAAAGTGCTGCGTGGGAAAGCACTCCTAATAATAGTAAGGAAATGAAGCGCAATACTAGATATCCAGAGGAAGTGAGAGAACTTCTTAAAAATAAAAGAAAAGCACAGAAGAATTGGCAAAAACATCGAAACCCGGAAAATAAGAGGACATTAAAAATCAGTCAGTTAATAAATACCTTAGCACTCTAACTGGGCAAAAAGATACTGATTATTCATTATGGAAAGCAACTAAGAATCTTAAGAAGGCCCAAACTTCAGGTTCCTCCAATTAAAAATAAAGAAAATTGGGCCCAAAATGCTAAACAGAAAGCGGATTTGTCTGCAAATTACCTTGAAGAAACATTCCAACCTTACCCCAAACAAACGGAAGAAGAAAATACCACCCCGATAAATAAAGAGGATGAACTAAAAATTACACCTGTAACTTTGAAAGAACTAAAATGGGAAAGCAAGAATATTCTGAATGCGTATAAGGCTCCAGGATATGATCATATAATTAATGAAGCATTTCGACTAAGATGTGTACCAAGACAATGGAAAAGTGCAGAAGTAATTATGATACTTAAACCGAATAAACCTCCTAATGATAAAGCTTCATATAGGCCAATTTCTCTGCTACCAACATTATCGAAACTATTTGTAAATGTTCTTCTTAAAAGACTAAAACCGATTATCGAAGAAAGGAATCTTATCCCCTCACATCAGTTTGGATTTAGGGAAAAACATTCTACGATAGAACAAGTACATCGAATTACTGATGTAAACGAGAAATCACTAGAAAGCAAACAAATATGCTCAACTATATTCCTAGATGTAGCGCAAGCATTCTACAAAGTATGGCACCAGTGGCCCTATTCTGGCTTTCCCAGGGAATAGGGAATTGGGGAAATATTTTGCTGTACTTACAAATTGCAATAATTCCCAAATGTATATTCTGGTAGAATGTAAATAATTTTTGGGGGAAACATTTTTTATTTTGTTTTTTATAAACTAAAACGCATGTTGCGACCTTAATACAAGTTTATTTTATTTTTCAAAATATATTTATTACAAAAAATAATGTTTAGAAATTCGAAAAAGTACGAATTAAAATTCCCTAAAAAAATAATTGGGAAAATTTAACGTGAAACTGCTATAAAATGGAATTATTTTTTCCCAATAAAAAAAATTCCCAAGCGCCAGAATGCACTTTGGGGAATAATAATTCCCAACTGCTAGAAATACGTCACTAATTCCCAATTCCCTATTCCCGGGAAAACCAGAATATGGCCACAGGGGTTAGAATTCAAACTTCATCGATATCTTCCGAAGCAATTTTTCAAATTTTAAAATCAGAGAGGCGCTTTCGAGTAAAGTATGAGAATGAATACTCCCAACTAAAAAGAATAACAGCAGGAGTACAATAAGGGAGTGTTCTTGGGCCAATCTCCCATATACTAGAGATATACCAACTACAGAAGTAACAATGGCGTCTTTTGTCGATGACACTGCAATACTTGCAACAGCAAAGAACATCAATGACTCCACCAGTAAATTACAGAAAGGCTACTAACCAGATAAGTAATTGTACAAAGAAATGGGGAATCAAATTAAATGAAGCAAAATCAATTCAAGTCAACTTTACAAATCTAAAAGTTAATCATATACCAATAATGATAAACTCGATAGTAATACCGCATGCAAACACTGCTAAATATCTCAGCATGACTTTAGATGCTAAACTTACAATTAGATAGAAGGAACACATAAAAAAGAAGAGAGAAGAACTAAGCATAAAATTTAGAAAAATGAATTGGCTCTTAGGGAGACAAGGAGACAATCCGAACTAGCGATCCATAACAAACTGCTGTTAAACCAACAAATCCTGAAACCTATATGGACATATGGTAGCCAACTCTGGTGTTGTGCCAAGAAGACAAATATCAATGAAAATCTGGACACACTCTGTATGCTGTCTACCATACCAACAAGAAGACTGCAAAGAACCAAACCACTGGACTTATCGCGACCAGGAGGTCAGTATGGAACTCAGCCTTAGTACACGTAGAAAATTCCCTAGAACTTCTATCAGTGTGGTCTTCTCCAGCTCCTCATTTTCTTTCTTTAACTAAATTCATTTAAATTTACACTTAAAATAATCTTTGATGATTACTGCCTATTAATTTGTTACTATTTTACTATGACTCTATGACTATTCTATGACTATTAATTTATTACTATTTTATAACTGTACCCAAGTATTTTTACTTTCAATTTTTCTGGCGATATTCTTACTTAAGTACTAAACTTAGTCTAGTATTTTTCTAAGTTTGAGTTGCAATTTATTAAAATAAAACGTATGAAGCGTGTCGCGAAAATCCGAAACTGGACGAAACTCATTATCAACATTTTATTGCATGTGTATACGTTTTGAGAAATATTTGGCGGGAACAATTGTGCTTGTGTTTGTTTAAACGGCAATTTCAAATTTTGGTTGTAAAATTAAATGTTTTAAAGAAATATTTTTGTTTTTGTAATATAAAATAATTTATTAAATTCATTATTTTAACTCATTATTGATTACTTTGGACATACATATATATACATTTCGATTAAATTATTCAGTTTTTTAATTTCTAATATTTACACTAGATTTTTTTTTAAAATAATTTTCCTAGTTTGTCTTTTATATAATAAAAGTAATTTGTGGATATTAAATCGGTTTCGATAGAGTTCGTAAATTTTTCCATAGTACAATCTAAAATGTTGAAAATAATATTATAATTATTAAATTTAACACGGAGTAACGTAAACCATACCTCACATTATCTTTATTGGCCGTTAAACGTAAACTTGCAGCTAAGCTCTTTGGTGAATAGCTCTGTAAAGTTTGCAATAATACACTTTTTTAGTTCGTGGCCATCTTGCTTCATAAATAATGATTTCTAAATATAAAATAGGAAAACAAAATATAATAGATTGTACCAAATTATCTCGAATGAATCTTTACATTACCAATTGTTTTACAGCCTTCCTATCTTCAATTAAATTAATATCAAAGTTGACAAATGTATCCGCATCGTTAAAAGTTACTATAAACTTAGCGTTCTCACAATAAACTAAATAACGCCATTTGTATACGCATATGCATATAATACGTATACGCTACAAACACTATCATTATAATGTGAAGTTTAACTTTCGTTAATTTTGGATGAAAACGAAGGAAAATACTGTGCTCAATTTTTACTTTCGTTTTGTTATACTTGAGTAACTATTAATTTATAACTGTCTCTCGAAAATGCGCGTCTTATATACTAAAATTTCGAGGGAATGAAAATGTTATACAAGCATTACGGAAAACAAATGTACATTTTCCGAGGTTGCAAGTTTGCATTTTCATTTCTTGTACGCATAATTGTGTTTATTTTGTTAAAATTGAACGACCTTACTAACAATGCAGAAAACAAATAAATGAATCGACTTTTCCGGTTCCACAAGAATGCTGAGTCGCGAATTGTGTTTTACTAGGTGGTGATCTAGATATTTTTGAACTTCGATCGAACTCGTTAGAGGGTGGATTATTCAACTGAGCAGTTTGGGTACAACCTGGGGTACAAATTCCTTTTTGTTGTAAACTCATTGCTCAGGACTGATTATTGAAGCAGTTAGCAGCCTAACCAGTCCGTGGGTCAGTGGAGAGAACATCATTTGTTAGGTTCTCGGTGTTCGGTTATCCCACCGTTTCTCGGTAGCTTCGTTGTTTAATTTATAGGGAGCACCATGTGCAGGTGTGCTTGAAAATTTTACTGGTATATTGACCTTCTATTCCAACGTCTCTTACCCCATTTCTCTTTTATGTTGTGGTACATATCTGTAAGACTCGAATTTTCAATGTTAAGCACACATTTGTTGATTGTGCCATTCTCGGTTTTTACGTTTGCCGTGCCGAGTCGAGTAATTCGCAGGCGACCTTTTTCTCGAACTGCTTTCTAGTTGCTACAAGTTGCTACTATATTTTGCTACTCTGTCCATTTGAGCTTTAAATTCACCCAAAATGATTTTGACCTCATGCTGAGGTATGTTGCTCAAAACACTTTCAAGATAATCGTAGAAATCTTTTGTTTGTTCGGAGGTATCGTCAGTGGGATGGGAATGACCGTTTATGAACGAAATGTTTAAATATCACCCATGAAACATCTATAAACATAATCGTTTATTGACAGGAATAGGCCAGTCACGAACTGACGATATCGATTGTTTATTAGAAAACTAACTCCAAATTCTCAGTTTGCTAGTATTGTTGCTTTGACAAAGCGCATATTCAAGACGATTATAACAATGATGTATTTTAAACTAGTTAAGTTTCTTGTAGCACTAATGGCTGGTTATACAGAAAAATGACTAACACCCGGTTAGTTGTGCGTCAGTTAAATGTTTTATATGAAATCTGTTTTCGCAATCAGAAAAAATCAACGCAAACTTGATTACATATATTTTTTCTCTCAACGTATTAAAACCTCTTGTTTTAATACTGTTTTTGGGTATTAAAGTTGGCCTTTTTCTTACTATTTTAAAAAATGTTTGTGTTGCTAAGCTACACTTTTAACCCTTGGTGTAGAAGTAGGTACTTTTAATACTATGAGAAATAGTGAACAACCAATGATGTATAATGTAGATGAAATAAGTATTTTTCTTTTCCTCTTTTAAACTTTTTTATTCATTAACTCAATATTTACATACTCATTTAAAGAAATTATTTGTTCTGGATATTAATGTTAAAAGTAGTGTGAACAATTGCCAACAATATTGGCACCTATTGGACAGGTACGGGGTCTTCGAGGCCTAATATTTCTGCAGCAATGGTTTCTTCATTTTCTAAAGTATCATGAGCGGTGTATTTTCATGATTAGTACTGTTGCTGGTACTAGTACTGTTCTCTCTCTCTAGCTTCACATCCCATGAAGGGATTTTGCCGCCCGCACTATGGTCTCCAGTTTCGACATCCTAGTGCCTGTAGATCTTGTTCGACGTCGTCACGCCAGCGCAGTCGGGGTCTTCCTCTACGACGCACACCGGCTGGTTGTTGATGGAACACTTTATTGGTCATCCGTTGTTGTGGGGACCGTGCAACGTGGCCAAGCCATCTCACTCGATTGGATTTGATGAATCCGATAACATCGCAACCTCCAAGAATTTGCTTTATCTCGTGGTTCTTGCGAATCCGATATTCATTGTTCGCGACTTTAATTGGACCAAAGATGGATAGAATGACCTTCCTTTCGAAAGTTGATAACAATCTAGAATCATTAGTGGTCATGGTCCAGCTCTCGCTTCCGAAAGCCAGCACAGGTCTTATGAGTGCTTTAGAAAGTGCGAGCTTGCACGACTGCGATAGATGTCTAGATCGCAATAATTTTGATTGGGCGTAGAAAACTCGATGTTCGGCAGCTATTCGGGCTTTTATTTCTGCCTGCATGTCATTTGATGATGTTATAACTGACCCGAGGTATTTGAAATTTTCAACGCGATCAAAGTTGTGGTCGCCAATTCCGAGATTTGCCATGGGGATGTTCCTGAGTGTTGATACAAATTTGGTTTTGCTACTGTTCACCTTCAAAGAATATTATGACCAAGTCTTCTTGCGCAGCGATCGAGCGGCACGAAACTGTCTTTGATATCGCTAGGTCTTCGGCCAAGAAGCACGATATCATCTGCATATCCAAGAATTTGGCCTGATTTATTAAATTTACAGCACGAAGTTTCGATGTTGCTTTTCCTCACTACGTACTCAAGCGCCAAATTGAACAGCACAGGCGCGAGTGCATCTCCCTGTCGAACACCAGATGTTATTTCAAAGGAGTCTGACACAGTTCCTTCGATTACAATTCTACATACAGACCCAGACGTTGTTAATTTGCACAGAGAAACGAGTTTTTCTGGAATTCCTAAGCATATGAGCGCGGCCCAAAGGTTATCGCGGTTTATACTGTCATATGCCTGACGGAAGTCTATATATAATTGATGCATGGTTATGTTGTACTCCCAACATTTTTCCAGGATCATCCTCATGGTGAAACACTGGTCAGTGGTCGATCGGTTGGGACGGAAACCACATTGATAGTCGCCAATGATGTTTTCCGCGAAAGGGATGAGTCTGGCAAGTACAACATTAGCCAGCACTTTGTAAGCAGCGTTCAATAGAGCTATGCCACGATAGTTTTCACATTTAAGACGGTCGCCTTTTTTATGCAACGGACATATGAGCGCGGTCTTCCAATTCTCCGGCAGCTCTTCTTGGTCCCAAATACATACGATGAGATCGTGTAGACTTGTTGCAAGAGTAGCGCCTCCGAGTTTTATTAATTCTGCGGGGATTCCATCGAGACCGGGTGCCTTGCCGTTTTTCAATCGACTAATAGCTGCGTCTACTTCCTCCACTGTGGGATATTCGACGAAGACCTCTTCACCTGGAGGAGCTATTGCTCTAATGGGGGTCACATCGTCATTCCGATTTAGTAGATTTTGAAAGTAGGTTTGCCATACTGAGAGAACATCAGCCACGTTTGTTCTCAATTCTTTATTCCCGTCTTTGATAGCTGTACTTCTTGGGTGGAAGTCTTTAGTGAGATTCTTGGCATTAGCAAAACAATCCCTTGAATTTCCCATCGCGTTTCTTTTGACGAAGGTATTTAGTCGTGGCTTTCCTGGCGCGGAGATATTCTGCATGTGTGCTTCTGGTGTTGCGAGCCAACCATTTTTCACGAACTAGTACTGTTGCTGGTACTAAATTCATCGGGTCGTAATATTCTCATTGAAGTGTTTGTTTTATTTGTTGTGGAATCTTCTAAATATCCCTCAGCTACAGTATTAGATTTCCAACCACCATGTCTTTTAAGGCAAGTGAGGTCACCGCTAGAATCTACAAGGAGTGGAGCTGAACTCCGACGCAAGCAATGGTCGGTATATTTACTTGCATTTTTTAAATTTAAATACAATGACACTTCTATTGCAACGCTACGATGACATGCTCCACCGTGGTATTTTATAAAAAAACGTCGTACTTCGAAATTTTCTGGTCGTAGAGCAACGTATTTTCTGCAAATCCCCAAATAATTTTCTTCCAAAACCGTAAAGAGTCGCGATTTGTTTGTTTTAGAGTTGGAAATGTTTACCAACAAAGCTCATTGAACGTCTTCAATACCATCTATCATTAAATGGACTTGTTCGTCGCAACGACATGCAACCGCTACTGCCAGTATTAAAGCAACCTGTGGCCCTATTCTGGTTTTCCCGGGGAATTGGAAATTGGGAATTTTTTTGCTGTAATTACAAATTGCTCTAACTCCCAAATATATATTTCCCTTTCCCAAATGTGTATTATGGCAGACAGGGAATAATTTTTTTGGGAATTTTTTTTATGTAAATATTTATAAACTAAAACAGGTATTGCGACCTTATTACAAGTTTAATTTATTTTTAAATATATATTTATTAGCAAAAATAATGTTTCAAAATTCATTATGGTACGAATTACAATTCCCCAAAAAAATAATTGGGAAAAATTAACGTCAAAACTGCTATAAAGTGGAATTATTTTTTCCCAATAAAAAAAATTCCCAAACGCCAGAATACACTTTGGGGAATAAAAAATTCCCAACTGCTAGAAAAACGTCACTAATTCCCAATTCCCTATTCCCTGGGAAAACCAGAATAGGGCCACTGAAAGAAAAATACCAAAAAATAAGTATATGTTCAGTATGTTCAACAAAAGTGTGTATGGCATAATTGTGCTTAAAACTATAGGAACAAATATGGGCCTTACATCGGTTTTCTATTGATTCCTCTTGGACGCTCTAAAACAAACATTAATTTAACTGCAACTGTTTAGCGGATAACAAATATAAAAAAATGAGTACAATTTATAAAAAAACGATTTGAAGCTATGTTTTTAAGTTCAGGGCCGCTAGGACCAAAAATGTCGGTGCAAATGCTCCAAAATGTATAAAAAAAGTCGAAAACATTTGTACAGAAGAGAAACATTTTTCAATGTATAAAAATGTTTACGTTTTGCCAGATAGAGGCAAAATCCGAACCACTACAAAAAAGGAGGAATAAACGAAGAATTCTCATCAACAGTTATTTGATGAGAATTCTTCGTTTACACTGGATGCAGCTGTGGTAAAGTTGGCGGAATATTATTATACCAAAAACAACCATACGAAATAGAATTATGGAACATGGGTACTCATATGAAAGTACTTTGGTCAAACCACTTGTAACACAAAAATACGTGGAAAAGCGACTACAGTGGACGAATGAGCATAAAAACAAAGATTTTACGAATATTTTGTTTACCGATGAGTCATCCTTTTGGGGTTTTAATGTTAAACGGCATGTTTGGCCAACTAAGGCAAAAAAAAGGATTGTCCGAACTGTAAAGCACCCAGCCTAGCTCCATGCATGGGGATGCTTCACCAAACAAGGTTTTGGTAAATTAATCGTTTCCACACGGAACCTAAATGCACTTTTTATGAATAAAATGTATGCAGGTCGTTTGTTACCATCTGTCCTTAAATGGTTTGGAGCCATCTCAGTCACCTAATTCCAATCCGATCAAAATTTATGGGCATACATGAAGATTAAGCTGGAAATGTGCCACAAAAAACATTTGTGTGCTCTAGCTCGAGTTGTCCGGAAGATATGGAAAAATGTATCACCAATGTGCAGAAAATTTGGTTGATAGTATGGACAAAATAAGAAAGGCATATATTACAAGTAATGGTGATTTTACTATGTATTAGTCGAGAACCCTGGATTTTTTTGCTGCGTAACCAATATTCTGTTTTTTTTAAATGCTCGCAATTTGGAACATCGAAAAACGATATCCTCGCCATTTTTACAATTCAATGTGACCTTAACCATTGAATACTGCGCCCAAAGTGCCGAACTTTTCATCTTCGTCGACAAATTGGCAAAGTATGCCTGCCAATAGAACACTTTCTGAATATAATCCAGATTGTATATTTTTTTCAGTACACCACTGCAAAAGACGCTTATAATCGCACTCATAAATCTTACGTGATTTCGATGGCAATAGATTTAACACAATTTCTTTTGCTATTTGCTATCTGATTTAAACATTTTGTTCGCAAAATAGAAAATATTGTAATTATAGCTTTGCAGTTTGACGTGTATAATAGTCAAACCAAACAAAAGTCTTGATCTCCTTAGTTTCACAAAATATTTCAACAAAATTATGGCGTTTTCTTTTTACAAAAAACTTGCAAAAAATTTTGATGTAGTATATCAAAATTTTTTGATGTAAATCACATTTCCGGGTTCTTTTAGCGGGAAAAACAGCAAAAAATTTTATGTACATCAAAAAATGGAAATGTAGATTTTTTTTTCAATTTTAACTACCAACAAACACATATTTACTCGTATAAACATATAATATGTCAATCGTAAATATTGTCAAATATGACAAACGCTTCATTTGATTTTTTTTCAAAAATAATCGAAGCAGTCAACATCATCAGAAAAGAGAGACAAGAAAACACGGAGGGAAATGTTTAAATCATGAAAAGAGGTCTCTCACTGTTCATGCTAACCTTCGGCAACCAAGAAAAAATCGAAAATATTTATAATATTAAGGCTATCCTCAACTTCAGAGTTAAAAATGGAAAAATGTTAATGTAAAAACTGCCAAGATTATAATCATACACAAAAGTACTGCCATCGTGAAGCAAGACTTGTTAAATGTGCAGGAAAACATGCAGGAAACGACTGCACAGTTCCCCGAATTACAACACCGAAGTGTATCAACTGTAATGGCCAGCATCCAGCCAACACCAGAGGATGTGAAGTAGCAGTAGAACTTCAAAAAATGAGAGTTAAATCACGCAAACCAGATACGCCAAGAAATGTACAATCTATAAAAAAACCACAGAGCCTAAATCGTCAACTGCTAATTTTAACATACAAAGAGAGCGAGTAAATGAAACGTTACTTATGCACAAATAGTTCGGCAATCAGAGCAGAAACAGTTAAAAGTGGATCTCGTTTTACAGGACATACTGATAATTCTAGAGAAGCTCACTAGAAGAAATGAAATCACAAACTAGTTTCAATAAAAGAGTAGAATAAAACCTTGATCGAGTGAATCAAATTATAAAGTATTTAAAATCGGATTATAAACAAAAGTAATGAATAAAACATTACGAATTGTAGCCTGGAATACAAATGGGCTATTGCGTCACATTCAAGAACTAGATATATTTTTAAACATGCATAATATAGATATATGTCTTATATCAGAAACCTATTTCACCAAAACTTCATTCTGTAAAATAAAAGGATATAATTGCTACCATGTATTACATCCGGAGAACAAAGCTAGAGGTGGATCAGCTATCATCATAAAAGATTATGTAAATATTGCCAAATATGACAAACGCGTCATTTGAATTTTTTTCAAAATTGTTTGTTCTTGTTTTCGGCATCCTTTTCGGGTTTATGCACACTTTACGATAAAAACACATCAAATTTTTTTGTATTCTTTTTAACTAACGGAAATTTGATTTACATCAAAAAAGTAAAAGAATTCGCTATTAGTTTCAATTTTGAAGTTTTAATTACATAATTTGTACTTACTCGTATGAGCTTTTCTTCGTCGGAGAAGAAATAGTATGTGTTATTCGGATTAAACGTAACTTTGTTTGACTTACAATCCTTGTTTTTGCTCGACTCCGCTGCGCTTCGCCTCGCATGCAAATATAATTGGCTCGTCAAACAAAGTATCACTTTTAATCCTAATGACACAATGTACTATTATTCCTTGGAAATATTTAGCTTGCGTATAAATATTTACATGGCCAACTCTGAACAACTTTTTAACTAATCGTTAAATATTTCCATGAAATAAAATAAATTTAATCAACTTTGCGTTAATTTTTTCTGATTGCGAAAACATATTTCATATAAAACATTTAACTGACACACAACTAACCATTGCGTTGCCTATTCGACGAGCTAATTTAGGTTCTCCGCGCGATTCTGACCTCAAAAAAAATTCCCTGCAAATTATTTATATTATTACAATAAGAAATCTTTCTCGGCCGGAGGACGAAAAGTGATGTGAAACGGAGTAGACGTGTTTTGTTGTCGCTCCTTCATTTAATTTAAATATTTTTTTTTTGTGTAAATAATAAATAAAATAATTATAATTATTAATAATAATAATAATCAATGTGTTTTTTACATTATAAAATATGTGATTAAAAGATATGGCGTACACCTAGTGTTTTAAATATTGATTTGTGTATAAGCCGCGCGTGAAATTGTGTAGAACGTATTATATAATTATTTCCGTATATGTTCTGATACCATTACGTGAATGCGTAAATGCACATTTATGTTTGAATTACTAGGTATACATAATATACATAGTGGGTTTCAAATAAACAGTAAAGTGACGAGTTAAGTGACGTGTATGATGAAATGTGTTTATATACATAAAACCAGAATTGAAATATTTATAACGGGATATATTTCGTTTTAATGTTTCGATAAACTGGTTATGTATAAAGATGCATTAAATCAGAGAAGTATCCTTTATATACATTTATATATATATATATATATAATATATACATATATACATACTTTTATTTTTATTTATGTACTTTTCATACTTCGTATATAGATTTGTGTGTAGCATCAAAATTTACCTAAATAATACATATAAATAGTTATGAGTGTGTGCTTCTGTGCGTTTAGATGTATATATGTGCTGTGTATATGCAGGGATGTAACAAAACCAATAATCGCCCCTTTCACACGGGATGTCAAAGAAGCAGCTTCTTTTTCGTCTCTTTCCCCGTTTACATATGAAACCGGTTGCCAAAATGTTTTTCGGTGAAGCAGCTCTAACACAAACAGAAGTGAAATAAAAAATTTAATTACATATTTTATTTTACTTTAAATTTGAAATTTAATTTTAAAAATTAATTTTTTTTTTCATTCATTTTTGAGATGTACATTTTAGTTAAAATTTTATTTTCGAGAGATTAGATTAAAACAATACAAAAACATTTTGGTTTAAATATAAAATAAGGTTTTAAATTAGCAATGAATCATCTATTACGACTTATTTTAAAGTGTGAACCAGTGCTTCTTTAAAATCCCGGGTGGAACGGATGAATAAATTTGATATGTTAATTGTTGTTGGTTTTGGATGTAGACTTATGTATACATGTGTGGATGGTATGTATATTTTTGTGGTTTATTATATATTTCCTTGTGAAGCGTGTTTTTTGAATCTTCATCTTCGTCTCTTTCCTTATTTGCCTATGAGATTGGATTTGATAGCGACTCCTTTTTGAACCAAATTTTTTATTGGTGTAGCGGCGCTGGCCCAAGCGAAAATGAGATGGGGGATTCAAGGCCATTTTTTTTTTTTATATGTAGGTTTTGATTTGAATTTTGTTTTCGGAGAGCATAATAAAACCATGATGAAAAATCATAGAGAGGTGAAATATTCCCAAGTTTCATTTTCGTCGTTTTGTGCGCGTTGCGTCACTTATTATTTTTTTTTCTTATGTTCGAATATTTTAGATATTATGACACATATAACATTATATATAGTTACATATAAATATTAAAATATATTAAATAAAATTCAGCTCACAAATTCTTGTTAATGATATTATAGCTTTGTTCCTCGATTTACAATTTTCAAAAATATTCGTGATCTTAAGAATTCATTTATTTAAATAGATTATGTACTTTAAATTACAAATTAAAATTTATCTCGATTTTATTTTATTTGTTATTTTATGATTTCCGCAGTGATTAAAATTCAAATTTTTAATGATTTTAACTAAATTTTTATTTAAACCATCATGTTTTAGTATCTTGTTTTTATGTTTCTTATGGCGTTTTCTTTTAACAAAAAACTGGCAAAAAATTTTGTTTTTGATGTATATCACATTTTAGCGGAAAAATAGCAAAAAACAATTTTTTTTGATGTACATAAAAAAATGGAAATATAGATTTTTACTTCCATTTTAACTACCACGTACACATATTTATATATGTACATATAATACGTCAACCGTAAATATTGTCAAATACGTCAAACGCGTCATTTGAAATTTTTTCAAAATGGTTTGTTATTGTTTTCGGTATCCCTTTCGGGTTTGGACACGGGTAGACACACTACGCCACACATCAAATTTTTTTTTTCATTTTCTTTTTAACTATCCGAAATTTGATTTACATCAAAAACGTAAAAGAATCCGCTATTAATAACTTGAACCGTGAAGCGTAAGTCATAAGTTTGAATATATTGAATACAATTAAGAAGTCAATAATAAGCATACAGTTTGTTTTCAGGTTTAATAAATAATACGAGTATATGTTTACTCACTATTTTAACGGCCAGTTTGCCAAATGGTCATTAGCAGAGAAATTATTAATGATTTAATATTAATTATTAATATACATAATTCAATTTATTATTAATATAATTCAAATAACTATGGGTTCAGAAAATTATATTGTAAGTTATGGAGTTGTAGAGGATTAAATTAATAAATATTTATATTATTTAGGAAACCGGTAGATTAATTAAGAATGAATTTCAGAAATCTTTAGATGTTATGAAGAAATATTTCTTTGAAATATTAATTGCTGGTCGTGTAGATTAGAATTGTGCTGTCATTATGTTAATAACTATTGGCTTTACCTAGGTATTTGTAACCGAACTGATCCAATTAATCAATTAATCAATTTTGTTTAGGTAGCTGATAAGTATTAATGTAGAATTATATTACAGAAAATTTCCAGATGCACGTGAAATATTATTTTTTCTCAGGTTTTGATTTAGTGAGGCAATTGTTGACGATCAAAGCAATACCATCGTTATCCATTAAACCTATTAAGCCTTTATCCTTCCTCTAGTAGATTAGAAGTAGATTAGAATTGTGTTGTGCCGTACGATCGCTAGGTGTCTGCAACCGGATCGTTCTGTCCCCAAAAAAAAAAAAAAAAACCTTTCCTATCCTTCCTATTGTTATGTGTAAACAGGCTGTAGGAATAGGCCCGGCGTTATCCGGGACTCTTGGCTAGCACTTGGTTCTACAGTCCAATCAATCAATCAATCAATCAATAAGAAATCTTTCTCGGCCGGTACTTTGTACCCTTGAGGAAATTTATTACTAAATGTTATACGGAAAGTAAATAAACTTATTATCTTGTCCTAATTTGGAAACAATTCTGCCCATGTTGAACACAAAATTTGGGTCTAATACAGAAACCGCATGAAATGGAGTCAACAATTTTCCTGTTTGATGACTTATAATATGATAATATTGAATACGACAGAACATTTTCAAGTTTAACTGAAAATTTATTCAGCTGCCCACCTACAACTATGAAAATTCGCTATAATTCTGTTATAAAAACAAACTTTTATATTGGTATAATTTAAAAAAAATTGCCAACTGAGCTAATATAGTTGTCAAAATTGGATAATTCAATCAATATCTAATAAAAACATATATGTATGTAATTATATATACTCGTATATATTGTATGTGCTGAACACAATGGAACGATTGAAAGGATTCTATTTTTTGGAAATTATACAATATTAAATTCAGCCACATAATATTTGTATGTTATCGAATCACCTGGTCTTTCAATATTAATAACACCAAAAAAACAAATTTAATTGCTTTAAATGCAGATGGTCCCATAGATATAGGTTAGGATTGAATTCATCAAATATACAAATTAAATGCACCTTTTTAATTTTATTAAAACCCGAATAAACAATTTTGTACATTCAACTATACTTTCTACATATTTAAATATAAAACGTCATAAATAAAAAAAAATCTGTATTTCAACTCTAATTTCCAGGTGTAATTTGTTTTGTAATTTACTACTGAATCAGCTTTAAATCTAATAAATGTGACTTGTTTCAAATTAGATATAAAACCATCAATTTCGTTCGATCGATTTCAGTTATGGGTTAGGCAATATACAAAATATCGAGAAGCGTTCAAAATTATCGTTAAAATATGATTTAAAGTTTAAAATATTCCTCGTATGATTTGTATAGATAATCTAAAATCTTATGCTGTGTGCCTGACGCCGATTTTTTTATCTAAATTTCCGACTAAATAAATTGATCGTTAGTTCAGCCAGGCATTGTTAGATGTTTCTAATATTTATAATTTAAAATCTAACCGATATTTAGTTCTAAACTGAAAATTTAGTTTCGATTTATCAATTACCGATTAGAAATGTTTTGTAGAATGTTACATTTAAGTTTATATAGCAGATTTTAATTAAACATGAGATGCGTTTTGTTTTGTGCCTTCGATTGGTATGAACTAACAATCAATTTAGTTAGTTGGAAATTTAGACAAAATAATCGACGTGAGGCACACAGCATTAATAAAAATTTGACAGCTACGCGTAGAGGGTGTGAATTCCCGACAAATTATAAATCCCGGGAATCGGGATTGCTATTTTGTCTATCCCGGGATATTACATTTTCAAATATATTTCCATTAATATCTCATATATCTCTAAAAATAACTGAAATAATTTAATCTCTAGTCTCAGGAAAGTAATGAAACGGCACCAGAGGCAAAAATTGAAGCTTGCTTCAGATACACCCAGGGCACTTTTTTCATTTTTAAATTTATAATTTTAATATTAACTGTAAATAAATTTATAGTTTTTATATTTTAATGCAATATACAAACAATATTAAGCTTTCCAAGACCACTTTTTATACATAATTCGTAGAAAAGCTTGACTAAATTTTTTTTTTCGTAGTAACAGGAGGAGACCACAGGAGTACAAGTCTCAATAAACATTTTAAAACGACAGTTTTTAGATGAATTCATTTATTATCACACAAAAATATCACATTAGGCATGATCGTTTTTTAGTACAAAAATTTGAAGAATTGGAAAATACTCGTGTACAAGTAGGTTGAATAGTTTTCAAAACCTTAAATAGTTTGACCAAATTTGCCGTGAATTTACTAAAAGTTATATATAAGTATGTATATATGGATTTATTTGCTGCAAAATTTGTTGGGTGCCTTCGTCTTGTTTTTCCCCGATCACATTTGCAAAAGATAAGCTAATTGATGCTTACAATTCTTCAGGTAAATCATACGAAGTTTCCTCAGGTAAAGATTGAACTTGAAATCGATTCAATCCACAATCTAAATCAACAAGTCATATTCTTCAAAAAGGGTTGCATAGATTTCTCTTGCTATAGTTTATATGGTATACTTAATGTCTTGGCGATATTGGTAAATTTTGGCGTCGGACTGCTTCTAAATTTTTCGGACTTTGTGAAAATAACATAAATGAGACTGGTAGCTCTTTGTTCCGACGCTTGGTTTTCTTACTGACTGGAATATTACTTAAAATTAGCCAATCTCCGAATTAAACTGTGGAAGGTAACATATTTATGAATAATCATAGTAAACTGTACCAAGAATAATGTGTTATCTTTATCCAGAAGTACTCGATACTCATTCTTTTAGAATATAGAACCAAGCAAACTGCAACACAACAGTTATTTCCGAAACGATCCCAATAAACGGCTCAAATCCTCTCTCTGTGAAACGTCTACTATCCTCCAAGTGATTCCCCGCCAATATCACCAATCAACAAAACCCATGCTTTACAAAGTCATGATTAATCTATGACAAATCACACACGTACCGTGTAATCCTATAGCTCAAGAATTTTGGCGTACGACCGATCACCCTAAAATTTCAAAAATGATTCCGCTTTCGGGAAATTGACGGCAATCTTCAATAAAAACATCTATAATATTCAGCAAAGTGATTAATTTGGACATACAAATCTAAACTACAGAAAAGGGTGGTATGTAAATCTGCAAATTTGCATACTTATACTAACAATTGATAACTACATCAACTCCTAAACAAAACAATTTAAAATAGCCAAAAATAGCTTAGAAATTCAGAAAACAATAGAGCATATATAAATACAACCTCCCGTAATTTGAAAAACATATAGCGTCTTACTTTGGGAATTTTACCAGCTAAAAACAGGCATTCATGCCCGACCGAAATTGATTTTGAGTCATACGTTGGTCGTAAAATGGTAATTGTGTGTCATGGGTATATATATATATATATATATATATATATATATATATATATATATATATATATATATATATATATATATATATATATATATATATATATATATATATATATATATATATATATATATATATATATATATATATATATATATATATATATATATATATATATATATATATATATATATATATATATATATATATATATATATATATATATATATATATATATATATATATATATATATA
>OW052221.1:155767496-155964069 GCA_932526605.1 Nephrotoma flavescens | reverse complement strand
ACATCGTACGATATGACTGTGATAATAATTGGTGTTCAAAAAACAGGACAATTCAATATGAGTGACAATAACAATGTGGTTTCTTTTTAAATACCAATAAATCCTAAGCCTTACCCATACCTTGCAGCACTTTCAAGCTCTAAACTGTTGGTAGCACAAACCACGCCCAACCCTGTTACCTAGCTTGGCAAATGTGCTGCAGCTGCCTTAATAGCAATTTGGAGATTCTGTTAACGATTCTGTGGTCACAAGGTCATATAATTGGACATTTCTGCGTAGCATTACAGTGGCGCCCAAATTTAAATAAGCATCATTTCGTGGCTAAGTTACGATATTTAAGAGTTCCGAAGTTATCGTCAATTTATACCGTTTACCAAATCATATAGATCAAATACGTTATATGGGTAATTAGGATTTATTAGTATTAATTCTGTTTGCTTAGCATGCCTTTTGTAAATTATTTATCTGGCGATTCAAATTACCGTGTTATTATCCGCAATAGCGTTCTGATGTTAACTTTCCTTAAAATTTGAACCGTCAATATTTCTTTTTTCTCTTTCATCAGTTAATTAGATACATATCTCCACCAATTTCCATTTTCTATAGAAAATGTTGGTTGTTATAAGTATCATCTAAGAATATTGGTATTCGATATCTAGTTTTAGTTTTATAAAAGTAATAAATTTGGAAAAATGCATGAGGTAGAATAATAGGTTTGCTCCTTTGAGAGTTTTTTTGATTCTATTATTCAAAGGAACTAATGCATGTATCTTAAATGTTAACGATCCTTAGTTTGATAATGAGTTTGAAATCCACTGCGGATCAGTGTTGAAGAATTAATATCTTTATTGAATTCATACTTAAGTATGAATGATAGATCGTTAAACTGTATAGTGTTATAGGAAATTATTGTCACGGCCATGTTTACGTTTATGTGTAATGAGGTACTAAATCACCATTTTTCTTTATATCTCAGAAGACAATTAAAATAAAATCTAATTTGAGACAAATTTAATTATATTTTATGTTACTAGTTTTGAATGATTATAAAAAAAAGGTATAATTGTTATTGGTTATCATTTCATTTGGTTTTGGAAGCTAACTAGTTTAAATATATTTCTAATTAGTTTATTAACGTTGAGTATTATTGTTGTATTTATAAATTTCCGAGAATCGGCTCGTTTATAATTTTTTTGATAAAATAATTTGAAAATCGATAAGCATGAATATTCAGTATTTAGATTGCGGTGATATCTCCATTGAATGTCAAATTCGCAATATTACAGGTGCAATAGGCGTAAAAATGAAGGCGTTGCACGGAATATTAGAAAAAGAAAATAGAAATGAATCCGATCCACCAGTTCGAGCGCATGCACTTGCTGCTCGTTATCCCAAGAGGGAAGTTTCTTTGTGTGGTTCTAAGCTAAAATCAATTCAAGCTGAACTACAAGAAGCAGTGCAAAGTGAGTTGAGTATTGAATCGGAAAAATATCAGGAACTAAGAACTCTTCTCCTGCATGTCATGGGAAGGTTAGTTAGAATAAGCTCTTCTAAATCGGCTATACAAAGCAAGCGAAGAAATGGTTAGATTCATCACATAGATTAATGAGTTGTTTCGAAAATATGAATTTGAAAAATGTATCCGCGCAAGATATGGAAAATTCAATCAGAGATGTTTTTATAAATGAAAGTGTGAGTGAAAGTGATCAAGAGGAAACTGATGGCGACCACCATCCAAATGGTATTGAGTCACACGAAGAACCTGCTACTAAAAATATACAAATTGAGGATCTAGGGAGTGAAAATGATGATATTATTTCTATTCACTCTGATAATGTACCATTAAGCGGTCCATCACGAGTAGCTGAAGAGGAAGCAAAAGAGGAGGCAATTATAAATAAGCTGTTGGAAAGATTAAATACCTCGATCAGTCAGCCTTATCGTAGTCCATTTCCGTTGTATCGTAACCAGGACTCGTTACCACATGAGCCGCAAAGGCAACTAGTGAAATTTAATGAACAGCCTTTCACCGAAAATCGAAGTCCAGTACAAAGAACCGAATTACAGCGAAATAATGTACTTTCATCGAATGTAACGAATACATTTCAATGCCATCATTTAATGTTCCAACGCAGAACGTTCCATCTCAGTATTTTGTTCCAAGCCAAAATCCGGTCAGTACATTTAATATACCGCCAATGAATACAATACCGTTTGTACCTAATGTAGCGGATCACAATGGTACTTGTTCTACTACGGGTTACCCCGACACAGAAGTATTTAGCAGAAACACAGAAGTATTTAGCTATTTATAACTGAGCATTTTGAATGGGTTACATGGAAGCAATTACACGAGGCAATGCTTCATCGATTTCGAATTCGTAGAACAGATGACGATATCCGCCAAGTTTTAGAAAGCAGGAAGCAGAAGGTGAAGGAACCATTTTTAGATTTTTATCACAAATTGCGTAGCATAATCTCTAACACTGAGCCATCCATTATCCGACCAGGAACTTATTCGTTTAATGAACCGAAATATGCGAGGTGGTCTTCAAGCATTTTTGGCCGGTAAAAGTTTTAATGATATAACAACGTTCGTGAATCATTGTATTACAATTGAAGATACTTGGGAGAGAATTGGGTGGTTACCAGAGATACATCACCAAACTCGGCGTCAAGTGAGTGAGCCGGGAGTGAGAGGAAGCGTTGGTGAAAATAACGACTACCTTACGCAATTTACTGAGCAGCCTAAGCAACAAGATTCTGTCTGCAGTATTTCCTGTGTCAAACGTACGATTAATACGCAAACTCATTACAATAGAGCATCAAAATCTGTCGGATGCTGGAACTGCTCAAGTCCTGAACATTTGTATAAAGAATGTACTAGTTTAACTCGAAATATATTTTGTTTCGGCTGTGTTACCAAAAATGTGTTTAAACCTCAATGTGCAAATTGTAAAAATTTGAGTGCCCAGGGAAACTATCGTGGGGAGATCAGAAATCCTGGGGTTCTGAGATCCCATGTAAATTGCATATCGGCACTCAGACCAATTCTGGAAGATTCAGCTACGAACACCGATCCCGAATATTACAGGATACTGAAGCGGGAATTGTCGAACCCTCCGAAGAAGCTAAGCAAAGATCAGTAAACCAAAAAAAGTTCGTTTATAGTTCCCGATTGAATAGATCTATCAAATATTTCCATCTTCGAAAGGCATTAAAGAAAATGATCTGTGAAACTAGATTACGTACCGAGTTAGATAATAGACCTTATGCTCAAGTTTTAATAAATGGTGTCCCTTATAAAGGCTTATTAGACAGCGGGGCCAATATTACTGTGCTAGGGTGCGGATCAGAACAATTTATCAAGGATAATAATTTTAGAATGTTTAATTTACCATGTAATTTATCAACTGCAGGAGGTGAAGTTCAAACTGTGCTAGGTCATATCGTTGCTAGAGTATCGTTTGCTGGTAAAACCAATCGTATCCGCATACATATAGCACCAGGATTAAGTCAGCCTCTCTATCTTGGAATAGATTTTTGGGAGATGTTTGGGTTAGCGCCCGCTCTTGTAAATGAAATTGCTTTTAATAAAACCCCGTCTTTAAACGTGTTCAAAACGGAAAATCTGAACGTACATGATCTGACACCACAACAAAAATTACTACTGGACAATGTTGTTAGTAAATTTCCATCTTGTGAAAGATTGGGATTAGGGCGTACCAGTTTAGTTGAACATAAAATAGACGTAGGAAATGCGACACCAGTAAAACAACGCCATTATGCTGTATCACCGGCGGTACAAGAAGAAATATTTGACGAGTTGGATCGAATGATTAGTCTCGGTGTTATTGAGGAAAGCCAGAGCTCCTGGTCATCTCCAGTGACCAGGGCAAAGAAAGGTAATGGAAAGGTTCAGTTATGCCTTGATGCGCGAAAGGTGAACGCGGTTACGGTGAGGGACGCTTATCCTTTGCCTTTGATCGAGGGTATTCTTAGCCGATTAGACCAAACAAAATATATCAGTGCAATTGATTTGAAAGATGCCTTTTGGCAAATACCTCTCGATCAGGGTTCAAGTGATAAGACGGCCTTCACCGTGCCAGGGAGACCACTTTATCAATTTACTGTCATGCCGTTTAGGCTATGTAATTCAGTTCAGACGATGTGTAGATTGATGGATAAGGTGGTGCCTCACCAGCTACATGATCGAGTATTTGTTTATTTAGATGATCTTTTGGTTGTTTCAGCAACTTTTGAAGAACATCTGATGTTATTATATGAAGTGGCCAGATTACTAAATGCAGCTAATCTGACCATAAATGTAGAAAAGAGCAAATTCATGCTAAAAGAGACGAAATACTTGGGTTATGTAGTTGGTGATGGCTCACTGAAAGTGGATCCGATGAAGGTACAAGGCATAGCTGAATACCCTCTTCCTAAAACTGCAAAACTAGTGCGTCGATTCCTGGGGATGACCGGGTGGTATAGGCGTTTCATTCCGAACTATTCTTTGATGTCCTCTCCTATTAGTGATATGTTAAAGAAAGGAAGTAAGATAAGTTGGGACGAGAAGGCACAGAAGGCATTTAATGACTTGAAACAAGCTTTAGTGATGGCACCTGTTTTAGTAAACCCCGATTTCTCTAAACATTTCTTCATCCAATGCATGTGATGCATGTACAACAGGAATCGGAAGTGTTCTGTTCCAGAAACATGATGATGAAGAGCATCCAATCGCGTACATGTCGTACAAATTGAATAAGGCACAAAGGAATTACAGCGTGACCGAATTGGAATGCTTAGCTGCTGTGATGAGTGTTCAAAAGTTCAGGGCTTATATCGAGGGGTATCCTTTTACCATCATAACCGACCAATCCAGCTTACGATGGCTAATGGATCAGAAGGAGTTATCGGGCAGGTTAGCGAGATGGGCATTGAAGTTGCAGCCACACAATTTTAACATAGAGTATCGCAAAGGGACACAGAATGTCGTGCCTGACAGCTTATCACGAGTCCATGTAGATGAAGTATTAAATATGAGGGATTCCCCTGTTCATGTGGATATTAACTCACCGGCTTTTTGGAGCACTGATTACCGAGAGCGAATGGAAACCGTTTTGAATAATCCACAGGTCAAGACAAACTATGCTGTAATGGATAATAAATTTTATGTAAATACTCGTATAGGAGCCCAACGAAATGATATGGACAATTTAGATTTACCAACTTGGAAGTTAGTGATCCCTGATGATCTAACTGAATCATTAATTTTTCAGGCGCATAATCCACCATCTGCAGCACACCCGGGAATAGCAAAAACCCTGGAACTCCTAAAACGATATTTTTATTGGAATGGAATGGCAGCTCAAGTCCAGAAATGTGTCAACGCGTGTGATATTTGCAAGTCAGCCAAAGCGATGAACTGTAATTCTAGGCCTCCTATGGGGAAACTAATAGAGGTTGTTCGACCATTTCAACGTATTTATGTCGATTTCCTAGGGCCATATCCACGAACGAGGAATGGGAATACTTCAATTTTAATTATTCTCGATCAATACAGCAGATTTCCAATTTTGCAAGCGCTGCGATCGGCAACGGCAATGAAACTGGTTGAGTTTTTGGAAAATAAAGTCTTTTATTTGTATGGAGTTCCAGAAGCCTTGTTCTCCGATAACGGTCCACAATTTGAGTCACATATGTTGGCAGAATTGCTGCATAAATACGGAGTAACTCATCAATTTACCGCAAAATATTCCCCGCAGGCAAACGCGTCTGAGAGAGTCAATCGATCAATTTTAGCAGCAATTCGATCTTATATCAAGGAAGACCATAACACTTGGGATAGGCAATTAGACGCGATTGCTGGAGCACTCAGGAACGTCGTACACTCTTCGACACAATTCTCGCCCCATTATTTAGTGTTCGGCCAACACAAAATTATGCATGGATCAAATTATGAATGGTTGAGAAATTTAAATGCACTCGATGATAGAGCAGTACAAATTATGGATACTGCAGATCGACTGTCGGCAGTTCAAAAACAGGTGGTGAAAAGATTGGAGGAGTCATATGAACAACGAAAATCAACTTATAATTTGAGGACACGTTTACGAAGTTTCACCGTAGGTCAAGAAGTATTCGTGCGCAATTTCGTGCAAAGCAGTGCATCAAAAAAATTTTCCGGTAAGTTGGCTCCGAAGTTCATAAAAGCAATAATCTCGGGGCGTATTGGAAATGTAATATATGAAGTAAGAAATTTATCTGGTAAAGTAATTGGTAATTATCACGCCAAAGATATACGAGCTGGTTAGGTGGTTGATATGAGAAATTAGTTATATGTTAAAGTCAAAGAATTCTTTATGTTTGCGTAAAAATCGGAAAGAAATTGGTATTTGCATGCCGTGTATTATGGTGAAGGTTAGATTTACTTTTAACGAATCATGTAAGAGCATGATGTTTTATTTTGCCCGGCTTGAATGAGACCTTCTCATGAGTGTGGGACTGCCCCACGATTGTAACATTGGCTGTTACAGTGTTTAGTGATATCGGACAGGGTGGGAAAAGAAAACCAAGAGTATAACATCTACATCGACTAATTCGATATTAGTGATGGTGGTATTATTGAGAATATTCCAAAATGTTATTGATGACGTTACGCGAAAGAAAACTTGATCTGTAGTATACAACCAAACAGATGATGATGTTGATGAGGTAACCGAAATATGATGTGTAGGTGTGTGTTCGTCTCGTTACATTAGATTGATTGATTGATTGATTAGAATGTACGGCCAAGACTAAGCAGGGATCCCGGATACGCCGGGCCTACCGTACACCCCTTTTACATATAACAAGATGGAGGGATAGGAAAGGTTGTTAGATATGATAGACTTGACCCGGTTACAGACACCTAAGTAGTCAATAGTTAGTAAATTGATTAGCACAAGACAGCACAATTATTTTTGGTTTTATGGTATAAAAGTTCGGCAATCAGCATCTTGAAAAAAATTTAATAATTAGTTAAGTACCCATAATAGTAGTACCCATACATTTCCTGCAATTAAACTTTATTATTATGAGTTGCATTTTCAATAAACTAAATAGTTCAATTTTCCATAAACTAAATTAAAGTGGTTCTCCAAAAACATATTAAATCATGTAAACTTAATCTAATCCAGAAATCCCCTAATATTATTAAAGAATAAAAGAGCAAATTATCTTTCAGTCTTCCACAGGCTTTGAAATCTGCTGAATGTATTTATTTCTAATAAAATAATTTGAATAATAATGGTTTTAATTAAAATAATGTAAAAGACAAACAGTCACTGCCACCCCTGCCATAATTATGCATATTTTTTAAATAAAAATATTGTGAAACAACATCCGGTTTCAAAAGCAGCTAATCTAGAATCGATGAGGTAATACATCAAACATAATTTTTGACACAGTTCTAGAATCCCATTGCCGAAACGAATTAACAGAATTATACTATTAAGGTAATCAAGAATCTGTAAGATGAGAGAAACAATAACAAGTACAGCTGTATAGAAAACCCAATAACCAAATAAAGCCGACTTAAAACTTATATATAATTAAATTAAATTTTAATTTAAAATAAAAGAATGTTAGCATTTAATCAAATTAGGGTTTTATCCAAAGTTCAAATTTGAAACTCAATTAATAATGGAGATACATTATATTTCTGACGGCGGCAATTATCTATTTAACGCAGTTCTTCATCAGCTGCAACGATTGACAATTTTACATCAAACGAACTTCGATCTGAAACCATCGTTATATCTCAAACCCAGACAATCTGTAAGCATTTGTCACCACATTATTAGATTCCTGTTCAACAATCTATCACACAAATGAAATCACCATTAACGAAAAAAAAACACTATCGAAAAAATCATAATAGGCTCCCCAGTAGTCAACTAACTACTTGTCAATTTTCAAATCCAAATCGGATTTATTTTATTTTTATAATAATAACTTTCCAAGTCAAATTTGTAGACCAACATAACTGTTTTAGTAGACAGAACCATTAGCTATAAGAAAAAAAACAAAACTCTGGTTCCTAGTTCGAGTTTTTGCTATATATGGTCAGAAACTAAAAAGATCTTATATAGCCCCAGAAGTTCAAAAAATTATAGTGAAAATTCTAATCGATAAATTTTCGCCGAATTTTTCATGTATGCGATGCAAAGTTTACAATTATTAATCAAAAATTAGCCGATTTCTCTCAAGGTCAAAGTTAATTTTAATCGTGTTGAATGCACAGATGCCATATTTTTATCTAAAATTTATATTTCAGTTCAAAATCAATCTAGAAATCAAATTTCATAAGGATTAACTTAGGATCGGTTGTTCAAAATTTGTCCAAAACTCATTTTAGAATCTTTAGAACTTCAGAGTTTAACCAGTTTATCATTTTAAGGAACACTTTTAATATTTTATTCCGCTGGTAATAAAATAACAACATAAATGTGCTGCTACTTGTAGCGTAATATCAGCATTCTAAAGAAAATGCCTAAAATTAAAGCGTGTTTTGGTCATACGCTAGGAAACTAAACAGATAACAGTTTAGTATTGAATAGCTCGCACGGTTCTAGAATCCTAAATTTTTCTAGAATCTAAATAAATTAAATCAATAATTTGAATATTAAGCAACACAGGCATCTGCAAATAAGTTAGTGTTACTAATTATAACTGACTACAGTTTTGATTGACTTTTAACATTAAAATTTTATTTTAGTTAGACGAAGCACAGCTTCAAAGATCAATAATCCTCAATAGAAATTTATGAAACACTTGGTTCATTTTGAAGGCCCTAAATTCCTAATCAAATGGAAACTCCGCGAAAACTCCAAATAAACGGGTCAATCCTCTTTCTATGAAACCGCTACTATTTACTAAGTGTTCCCCCTCTTATATCACAAATCAAAAAATTTACGTTTTACAAAGCCATGATAACTCCATGACAGATTTACCGACAGATCTACCGCGCTCAAAAATTCCAGCAATCGTCCTAAAAATTCAAAAATGATCGGCCTTCCCCAAAGTGTCTACATATCATACCAAAACGATAACAAAACCCCTGGTAATATCCCAAGACAACCGCAGACACCGCAATTCAGTTTCATGATATCCTCGCCGCCACTGTATTTTTAAATGATTTTACATATCGTGAAAATTCATTTCAGTTCTCTGCACCATAGAAAATTTGTGTATCCATTTGTTCCTCTCCAAATCGCTAAAAATATGTCACAAATAAATATGTCCATCCCATTGCTACCTTCTAACCAACATTCACGACAGTAAGCTGACGAAAATGAGTTAATTCGGATAAAAAGCAAAATACATAAACTCTTTCAAAAACAGTGGTTCCTCCCTTTAAAAAAAAAAAAAAAAAAAAAAAAAAAATCGAGATTGCCCATCAAACCAATAGGCGAGATCGTTCCATTATCCCCCATCTAAGCCTGTTCGTCCCAAACAGAATTGTAGTCTCTGTAGTTTAGATCGAGTAACGCCAACTGGTCGACTGTATCTCAACTCCATCCTTGACGACAATCCACTTCGTCACTGCTGGCACGCTTCGCGTACGTCCGTGCCTGAAATTCGACAATTCGTATTCCTACACAAAAAAACATTCATTGCGAAAGCAATGCGTCACACACACATTGAAAATCTTTTTAGATATAAAAACATTGTTAATATTTTCCCGTTACGTTTTTAAAGAAAAACGCAAAGAGAACAAGAAATACAAAATATTTCAATACGAACATGTTAATGCATTCCAAATTTAACCTCAACCCTAATTACTTGCGTACATCAAAAGAACACGAGATCGTGAAAAATGCACACATTTTGCTTGATCAAACAAAATGACGCAAAACAGTAAATGTTCATTGCACAAAAATTTTGTTAATTTTATTTTCTAATTAGTAGCTTGTTACAGGCTGGCTACTGCCAACCTGCAGATTTCACTTAAACACATGCAGAGGCCTCCACGGTGATCTTTTGCCGGCTAAGTTCTCAGCGAGAATTGCTAGGGTCGTGGGGTTTGAGGCTTACATGGTTCCTGGCCTACACCGTGATTAACAGAAAGTTGGGGAAACGCAAATAATAAATAAAACCCGGATTCCGCCGAAATTCGTCGGCCGGAACCTGAGGAACGAACAGCAGATAGTCAAATAATAAATAAAATAAATAAAAAAAAAAAAAAAAAATAAAAAAAAATGATAACGGAAGAGGTGCCTTGGTGCGCGCATCCATCCGAATTCAAACGGGCCAAGCCCTGGTTACGGAATTGGATGCGGGCACCAAGGGACCTCAAACACTAAATCGACACAGAGGGAGCCTCCGCTCCCATCACACCTCACCGGAAAAATTTAATAATTCATTTTGTTTTTTTTTAAAAAAAAACACCGAGAAAAAAAACTTCCCCCTCCACCCGTACCACGCTAAGGAGAGAATGAGAGAGAGAGGAAACAATGCGCATCGAGCGTGCACCCGCTGTGCGGCGCTCGATTACAAAATATAAATTTAAATTTAAAAATAAAAAATGTAAAAATATATAAAATAAAAGAAATAAAAGAACAAGAAAAATCGTACCTTAATATATATAACAAATAAAAAAATGTTGCGGCCTTGAGCGGCCGTCATGCCACAGGTGCCCCCACCCGGACCGTTGCGGCTTTGGTGCCGTTAACCCCCGCTGGTGTTGCTGCGACCTTGGGCGGTCGTCCGTTGCGGGGCCTTTCCCCGATACCAATACAAAATACGAGGTGCCGGTTGGCCACCCGTACCGTTGCGACCTTGTGCGGTCGGGCGTTGCGGGGCCTCTCCCCGATAAACAATACAAATAAGGAACAATAGCCGGTTGGCTACCGTTAGTTGCGGCAGACCACCGAAATAGACCGTTGCGGCGCCTCGGATACGTGGCGTATGTTAATAAATCTTCAGCACCCGTCAATAAATCTTCAGCACCCTTTAATTGTGTATAAGTCTTCACCACCCGTTAATCAATCAAATAAATCTTCAGCACCCGTTAATCAATCAAATAAATTTTCAGCACCCGTTAATCAATCAAATAAATTTTCAGCACCCGTTAATCAATCAAATAAATTTTCAGCACCCGTTAATCAATCAAATAAATTTTCAGCACCCGTTAATCAATCAAATAAATTTTCAGCACCCGTTAATCGTGTATATAAGTCTTCAGCCACTCCCAGGTTATGGTACGCGGCACCACCAACAATCTCCAAATCAAAAATGATTTAATTTTTCTATATTTACTGTACCACTATCAACGAATCGCACGAATTTAAACACGGTCATAAAAAAAACTCTTTCCCTCAAGTTTCACATAACAATTTTTATTATTTATCTTTATCGTCCGCTTAACAAAAGCCTATCCCATAAGACAGCAATTTATACATGTATACAAAATTCACTTTTTATTTTATTTTTATTTTAATCGCATAACAAAATTAAATTTTAAATAATTGTTAATTTTTCCTTTTTTTTATTTTTATTTCACTTTGGCAACCATTTTAGATATCACCAAAAACTATGAATTTTTCCAAAACTACATGCTCTAATAATCAATTCCCATACTCGACTCTTATAAATCAAAAACTCGAATGATATATCAAAAAAAAAATTCGAGCGCCGCACAAACGACGCGCAAAACATTCCAGAAGAATTGTCTTTCTTCTCTGTTTCTCATTTATATCAATTCGCATTGATATAAACGAGAGGCATATAAGAAAAACATTCTTATGGAATGTTTTGCTTTACGCACACACTCGATTCGCATTGTTCTCTCTCTCTCCCATTTTGTTTTACTACCAACCAAACGAACAAAAACATACGAGAATCCCTCCACACGAAACGCGTTCAGACACCAACAACACAGAGGCAAGAAACCAAGAGTAAAAACGTAGGCAAGAAACCAAGAGTAAAAACATAGGCAAGAAACCAAGAGTAAAAACATAAAATTTAACAAAATATGGGGATGTCACGCGTAAACGAATATTATGTCTTGTTACAGACAACACAGTCGTAACAAACGTGGGAACGTCCCACACCCTGAGATGTCTCATAAGCCGGGCCTAAAACAAACATAGAGAGAAAAGATTATGCACGGATGTCTTTGACATGGTAAATACCCAATGATTTGCCATTCAAATCTTCGACGGAATAAGCAACCTGACCTACTTTACACGAAATAATCGCGGGTTTGAATTTTCCGGCTAATTTCGCGGAAAATTTGTTCGTCGCGTCGCTCAACGCAAAAGATCGTATGAAAACGGGTTGTCCGACGCGAAAAGTGCGCTTAGTACTACGTAAATTGTAATTCTGAGCTCCCTTTTCGTGTGCCACGCGTAAATAATGGATTATACGATCCTTCAGAAGGTTTACTCGATCTGGCTTAGCCCATACTTGGACTTCGCTGGGATCATGTTCATCGAGTAACCGTCGCAATGAGTGATCCAAACCATGCATCGACATATGTTGACCGAACACGACATAATGAGGGGAGTAATGTATCGAATCGTGTACGGCATTACGTAAAGCAGCCGCAATTTCTTGTAAATTTTTGTCCCACAAATTATGGTCGTGATCGCTCAAATATGATCGAATGCTGGCAATTAGGGTTCGATTAACACGCTCGGATGCGTTACTTTGGGGCGAATACAAAGGCGTTCGGATGTGCGTTACGCCGTACTTAGCTAACAAGTCTTTAAATAGATTCGAGGTGAACTGCTTCCCATTGTCGGACGTGATTATTTCGGGAACCGAGAACAACAGAAATATTTCGTTTTCTAAGAATCGACACAGCAAAAGAGCAGACGCTTCCCGTAGAGGTTTTACAACGACAAATTTCGAGTAATGATCCAAGATGATAACGATGCAGGTATTACCGAGTTTCGAACGTGGATACGGACCCAAAAAATCGACATATAGTTTTTGAAACGGGCGAGTTGACGTGACCTGAGCTCCCATGGCTGGTTGCGTAGAGAAATTAACAGCTTTGTTCATTTTACATTTAGTGCAGCTAGCAACGTATTGTTTAACTTGTTTTGCCATCTGAGGCCAGAAAAATTGACGCTGAAGGCGCTCGAGAGTTTTGCTGCCGCCTAAATGTGCTGAAGTGGGAGGGACGTGTGCCTGTTCGATTAGTGATTGGGTCAAGCTATTCGGAATAACTAATTTCCAGTTCGAAAGGTCGGTATCCATGTATTTAAAACCAAACGAAGGGGATATTAATAGTTTATCACCTTGAATCTTGTAGTTGTGCGAACAATCTTTTAAGCTACGAATTTTCGCGATCTGATCGACGTAATCTGGATCTTGGAACGCAACCGAATTTTGATCAACGTGTAGAATGGGGACTGAAGAAGGTATTAACGCATTCACAGAAGGGTCGATATTTTTACTCGACAAGACTGGATCTTCAAATTGGGCACCAGGATCAGGCGTGCTCTTACTTTCAGAATCATCCTCACAAAGAGCGGATTCATCCGGAAAAGCTCGAGACAACGCATCAGGTACAATGTTAACTGAACCTTTTCGGTATCCAATCTGAAAATCCAGCGCTTGGAGTTTAAGACTCCATCTCGCCAAACGTCCGGAGAGGTCTTTTTGACTCATTAGCCAGCGTAAACTGGAATGGTCAGTGTAAATGACGAACGGGTAGCCTTCCACGTAAGGACGGAATTTTCGCACGCTGAGGACGGCAGCGTAGCATTCCAGCTCGGTCACCGAGTAGTTTCGCTGCGCCGCATTGAGCTTATGGGAATAAAACTCAATGGGCCGCTCCACCCCCTCGGCGTCCACCTGAAATAAGACACTACCGACCCCAACGGCACTGGCATCACACTGAATAAAAAAAGGTTTTGTATAATCAGGATGCGTCAATACAGGGGCCGTTGACAAGGCGGTTTTGAGAGCATTAAAAGAAGAATCAGCAGCTGCAGACCAACATACTTTAGTGTTTTTACCAGTAAGATCGGTGAGAGAAGAAGCTAAAGAGGCGAAATTCGGAATGAAGCGACGGTACCATCCGCACATTCCCAGAAAACGTCTAATCTGTTTCGTCGTTTTCGGAATAGGGTACTCCAGAATAGCTTTACATTTGTCTGGGTTTGTACGGAGGCAACCATCACCCACAATATAACCTAAATAGTCTACTTCTTTCAACACAAACTTACTTTTGGTCAAATTGATTGTTAGACCAGCATCCGTCAGATATCCAGCAACCTGTTGAAGCAAATCGAAATGTTCGGCCAGAGTGGAGGATGTGACCAGAAGGTCATCGAGGTACACAAAGACCTTATCGTGTAGCTGGTACGGGATCACGCGGTGCATTAAGCGACAAAGCGTCTGTGGGGCGTTGCATAAGCCAAACGGCATCACCTTGAACTGATACAAGGGCCGTCCAGGAACCGTAAACGCCGTTTTATCGCGGGATGCTGGGTCGAGTGGGATCTGCCAAAAGGCATCCTTCAAATCAATCGCCGAAATGAATCGGGTGTGTCCCAAACGACCCAACAATCCGTTGATTATGGGCAGCGGATACGCATCCTTGACGGTTGCCTTGTTCAGTTCTCTAGCATCCAAGCACAGACGAACTTTGCCATTGGCCTTACGCACCAACGTGACCGGTGAACACCAGGAACTTTGTGACTCCTCGATGACCCCCAAAGACAACATCCTATCCAACTCGGCATACATGAGTTTCTGGATAGCTGGGGATACGGAATAAAAACGTTGTTTGACTGGCTTTGCGGAACCGACATCGATCATATGAGTGATGAGGGATGTGCGGCCCAAACCTAAAATATCGCTGCTCGGGAAACATTCGCGGATTAGATCCAATTTACGACGATTATCAGATGTTAAAATATGAAATTTGGGTGTGTTGGCAGTTTCACCTAATTCGTCCGAACGATTTAGCGCGGAGATTTTTGGGGAAATTCCAAAACGATTCCAAAAATCGATACCCAAATAAAGCGGTTGTTCTAATGAAGGAACAACATAAAAATTCATGGTTTGAGTAATTCCATTAAACTCGACGTTAGCTCGTATGTAACCAAATACTCGTTGGACTTGACCACTCGCGGTAGTTATCGTGGATGGAAAATTATGAAACTCTACGAATGGATTCGACAAGATTTTCTCCGCTCCATTCCCGAGAACACTGACACTCGCCCCGCTGTCGAGAAGACCCTTAAAAGGCATCTTATTTATAAAGACCTGGGCGTAAGGCCGAGTGTCACTACCCTCGGAGAACAAAACGGAGGAAATCACGTCGTTTCTCATTGTAGCGCGGTGGTTCCAATATTTCTTGGAACGTTTTAAACGATCTAACTTAGCTAACGACGGAGAATTATAGAAAAACTTTAGAGCTACAGGAAGGGAAGGGGAATTTGGTAGGGAAGATGGATCGGGAAAGGAATCATTACTGGCAGACGAGTTTACTTCTTCATCGGATTCGACGGGGAGCGGAGTTCCGCATTTGTATTGCCCGCTGCATTCTCCTGAATCGGTTTGAGTGGCTCTATCCTCTGTCCTATCAGCAGTCTGGGTGGAGGTAGATTTGATCTCGGTACACTCCGTCTGAGTGGCCGTTGTGGTGACGACATTTTTACCGTAATTCGAAGGCTGTATATAATCTGATCTCGAGTTGTCTGTTGAGATTTGTCCCCCAGGACGTCTCGCCGCTGCCGAAGGAAACCTGCTCCCCGTGTGAATTGCGGATACTGAGTTATCAGGTAGAACATCAGTAAAGGGATAATTCTCATGAGAGTCATATGCTCCAACATCATCATACGGACTGCCTGATGACTCATTGATCACGCGTCGTGGATGGATTGCAGGGTCCGCCGTAGCTTTGATCCGCCTGAAAGACTCCTCCCAAGCAGAGCAACTTTTGATCAGCTCATGTATGGTGCTAAACCGACGATCGGTGAGATGAAACTGTAGTTCTGGCTTCATGTTCGCCATTAAAATTTCGATGAGCTCCTCGTCCGAGTACGGGGTACGACATTGTAACGATAAACTCCACACTTGGTCGTAGAAATTCGTAAAACTTTCGTCGGGTCGTTGTTTGCGTGCCTCGACGGTTCGCCGGATTTCGTAATTGGTGCGACGGTCTTTAAAACGCTCGATGATACCGCTTCGTAGATCTGTCCAGGTAGCGTTCGGATTATGTTTGCGGAATGTCCAATACCACTGCAAGGCGATATCTTTCAGGATGGTATGTAGCTCACATAGCAATGTTTGGTCGGACAATCCGCGAGACGAAGCGATGGTGTCTACCTGAAACAGGAACATGTCGATGGAGATGTCCGAAGGAGATCCAGTGTAGTTTAGTCCACTTTCAGCTAATGATGGTCCGTCGATAAAGTTTTGCTCCCAATCGTTTTGCTCTAGTATTGTAAGGTCCATTTTGGATAATGACAGGATAGGGTTAAACTCGCTCGATTTAATTTGGCGAAGAAAATTAAACTCAAAAATGCGATCTTTATTAAATTTATAATACACAAAAAGGTTTTAATTCAATTAGTTTTAAATGAAACTGAAGGTTTCAAATAAAATAGTTCGGAATAATTCCACAAACACAATAACAACAAAAAAAAAATATAGAAAAAAATAAATATAAATATTAAATATAAATGAAATAATGCAAGAAATTTGGTACTAGGGATGAAGCCGCGATCCACTAGAAACCTGAGGCCCGTAATCCCCAAATTTAACGACGGGATATTTGACGAGAAACCCTCGAAAGCGGTACCTTATCGTAACCTTCCTTTGGAGGGGCTCGTTAAAAAACATTTTCAATATCCAAAATAAAAAAGAAAATAATAATAATAACGCGAAAATCAAACTACCAACACACCCAATAGTACGCCGATAGTGAAATAATACAGCCAAATAATACAGCAAAACGCAAAGAAAATCAAATAATGAGAAAAGAAAAGAAGGAATGGTTACCTTGTAGTGGTTTGTGGGGCCCGTATTCCCACGATTGGTTTATCTACGGATAGGACGAGATACCCTCCAAAGTGGCGCTTTTCAATGAGAACCTAATTTGGAGGGGCTCGTTAAAATTCAATTACATCAACAAAAAAAAATAGAAAATATAAAAAGTCCAAAACTACCAACACACCCAGTGGTATGCAGGCAGAATAAAATAAATTCAAAAAAAGGAAAACGATAGGAAAAAAAATGAAGTACTAATTAAGCCGTGGGTTCAATACAACCCAAAATCAGAAAATCAAATCAAAATACCGAAATATCATAAGTATCGAAATATCAAAAAAAAATCAAATCAAATAAAATCAAAATATCAAAAAAAATCAATTAAACATATCAAAAAATAAATTTAAATCAATACAACGAAACGGATGGTATGATGAGGGAGAGGGAGATCCCACTCCGTGTCGGCTAAATAATAAAAAAAAAAAATAAAAAAAATAATAATAATAAAGTGTTCTGTTCCTCAAATTTCGGCCAAGAAATTTCGGGGACAAGACAAAATGAAGCTACGCTAAACCCCAGACAAATGACATCCGAGCTCCACCACAATCGAACACAACGTAGTGGAAATGGGAAGGAGCTCGGAAGTCGGATGTCCGAAGAATAGGGGTATGACACCCCCATCTACGCGCAATCAAACAGCCCGTGCTGGTTGCGATCGCAGATGGGGAATGCCAACCGGGAGACTGGCTTTAGTGTGCGTGTCCAGGCGAAGTCAAACAGTGTGAAACACTGGTTTCGGCGCTGGACACGCACGCCAAAGGGATTGAAGCTACAAATCATAAAAAGAATCAAAAAATTAAAATTCGCGATAACTTTGGGCGCCACTGTTACAGGCTGGCTACTGCCAACCTGCAGATTTCACTTAAACACATGCAGAGGCCTCCACGGTGATCTTTTGCCGGCTAAGTTCTCAGCGAGAATTGCTAGGGTCGTGGGGTTTGAGGCTTACATGGTTCCTGGCCTACACCGTGATTAACAGAAAGTTGGGGAAACGCAAATAATAAATAAAACCCGGATTCCGCCGAAATTCGTCGGCCGGAACCTGAGGAACGAACAGCAGATAGTCAAATAATAAATAAAATAAATAAAAAAAAAAAAAAAAAATAAAAAAAAATGATAACGGAAGAGGTGCCTTGGTGCGCGCATCCATCCGAATTCAAACGGGCCAAGCCCTGGTTACGGAATTGGATGCGGGCACCAAGGGACCTCAAACACTAAATCGACACAGAGGGAGCCTCCGCTCCCATCACACCTCACCGGAAAAATTTAATAATTCATTTTGTTTTTTTTTAAAAAAAAACACCGAGAAAAAAAACTTCCCCCTCCACCCGTACCACGCTAAGGAGAGAATGAGAGAGAGAGGAAACAATGCGCATCGAGCGTGCACCCGCTGTGCGGCGCTCGATTACAAAATATAAATTTAAATTTAAAAATAAAAAATGTAAAAATATATAAAATAAAAGAAATAAAAGAACAAGAAAAATCGTACCTTAATATATATAACAAATAAAAAAATGTTGCGGCCTTGAGCGGCCGTCATGCCACAGGTGCCCCCACCCGGACCGTTGCGGCTTTGGTGCCGTTAACCCCCGCTGGTGTTGCTGCGACCTTGGGCGGTCGTCCGTTGCGGGGCCTTTCCCCGATACCAATACAAAATACGAGGTGCCGGTTGGCCACCCGTACCGTTGCGACCTTGTGCGGTCGGGCGTTGCGGGGCCTCTCCCCGATAAACAATACAAATAAGGAACAATAGCCGGTTGGCTACCGTTAGTTGCGGCAGACCACCGAAATAGACCGTTGCGGCGCCTCGGATACGTGGCGTATGTTAATAAATCTTCAGCACCCGTCAATAAATCTTCAGCACCCTTTAATTGTGTATAAGTCTTCACCACCCGTTAATCAATCAAATAAATCTTCAGCACCCGTTAATCAATCAAATAAATTTTCAGCACCCGTTAATCAATCAAATAAATTTTCAGCACCCGTTAATCAATCAAATAAATTTTCAGCACCCGTTAATCAATCAAATAAATTTTCAGCACCCGTTAATCAATCAAATAAATTTTCAGCACCCGTTAATCGTGTATATAAGTCTTCAGCCACTCCCAGGTTATGGTACGCGGCACCACCAACAATCTCCAAATCAAAAATGATTTAATTTTTCTATATTTACTGTACCACTATCAACGAATCGCACGAATTTAAACACGGTCATAAAAAAAACTCTTTCCCTCAAGTTTCACATAACAATTTTTATTATTTATCTTTATCGTCCGCTTAACAAAAGCCTATCCCATAAGACAGCAATTTATACATGTATACAAAATTCACTTTTTATTTTATTTTTATTTTAATCGCATAACAAAATTAAATTTTAAATAATTGTTAATTTTTCCTTTTTTTTATTTTTATTTCACTTTGGCAACCATTTTAGATATCACCAAAAACTATGAATTTTTCCAAAACTACATGCTCTAATAATCAATTCCCATACTCGACTCTTATAAATCAAAAACTCGAATGATATATCAAAAAAAAAATTCGAGCGCCGCACAAACGACGCGCAAAACATTCCAGAAGAATTGTCTTTCTTCTCTGTTTCTCATTTATATCAATTCGCATTGATATAAACGAGAGGCATATAAGAAAAACATTCTTATGGAATGTTTTGCTTTACGCACACACTCGATTCGCATTGTTCTCTCTCTCTCCCATTTTGTTTTACTACCAACCAAACGAACAAAAACATACGAGAATCCCTCCACACGAAACGCGTTCAGACACCAACAACACAGAGGCAAGAAACCAAGAGTAAAAACGTAGGCAAGAAACCAAGAGTAAAAACATAGGCAAGAAACCAAGAGTAAAAACATAAAATTTAACAAAATATGGGGATGTCACGCGTAAACGAATATTATGTCTTGTTACAGACAACACAGTCGTAACAAGCTTATGTCTAATAAAAAAATTTGGCCACAAATCCCATCGCATGTAAAGAATTACACGAGATGAGAATACCTGTTAACGGGTCGGATAACACCGTTATTTCCTTCAATAGCATTTAAAAACACAATTCTGAACTATTTTAACACTATTTAGTACACTGAAAATTAATAAAGCTACTTATGCACAAATTCAATTACTTTTTAACACTGTTAAAATTATTAGTATTTAGTGAAACCATGAAATCAGATAAATTTAATTTAATTAAAGAAACAAAATGGTAAATGTGCATGCAGCCTCCAGTTGGATTCGTATCCAGTACCTTGCGGTCCAAGCGCCGAAGCTTTAACCACTGCACCACTCGTCACATTATAAAACTAAGCCAACGACACATAGGGTTCCCAAGCGGTCACCCATCTAAGTACTAACTATGCCCTACGTTGCTTGACTTCGGTGATCGAACGAGTACCGGTATATTAAACATGGTATGGTCGTTGTCAAAATGGTAAATGTGCATGCAGCCTCCAGTCGGATTCGTATCCAGTACCTTGCGGTCCAAGCGCCGAAGGTATTAACCACTGCACCACTCGTCACATAAAAATGGTAAATGTGCATGCAGCCTCTAGTCGGATTCGTATCCAGTACCTTGCGGTCCAAGCGCCGAAGCTTTAACCACAGCACCACTCGTCACATTGTGTTCGTCTCGTTACATTAGAGTAAACATAATCGATTGTTGGTAATATCAGTTGATCGCTGGAGTTAAACTGGCAAGATCGTGCCTTATAATAAAAAAAAAATAAAATAAAAAAATATAATTAAAATATAAAAGTAAAAATAAAAACCTGTGTCTTTACTATAACACAAGGTGGTGCAATTTTTGTATAATTTGGAAAACGCGACGAGGTAATTTTTGTTTTATATTTCCGATGTAAATTGTGATTGTGGATCAAAAATAGAAGTTTATAATGTCTAAACGCGTTAATTCTGATTTTTTCTTTTGTTGCTTGTGTAGTATAAGATAACCGTGTATCAACGTAATACAAAATCTTGGTGACCGTTAGAAAAAAAAACAATAAATTGCATGCCAGGTTCATCTAAGATAAACCGGAGGCTTATACATAGCAGCTGAATTGAAAATCTCATTCGCGTATGCATTTTTTTTGGCGGAAAGCTTGTGTCCAGGGTCAACTTTTTATAAAAGGGAACAATAAGCTGTTAGCCACTAGGAGATGGTTATAGTGATACATTTTACCGCGGAGTGGTCACACCATGTACCTTACGTCATAAATCGGATGGCCCAAAAACCGCACCTCGTCAACAGCGCATAGTTAAGTTCAGTTATCTAACATTATTATATATTTTATACATTTAGTTTAAGTTAATTACTACCTATTTATCGATTATATATATTATATATTTATTCAAATTATTATATTCACATATTTATTTATCTATACGTATTAAATATTAAAAGCTCATTGTCGATATCGTGTATTATACCTAAATTAAAATTTCTCAGATGCATGATAGTTAAGATGAACCGGTTCGAATAGTTGAATAATTAAGGATACTTAATCTTAGTTGAATAAAAATTATATAGTTACCAAAAATAAGAATTATAGCTGTAAATGTTGGATACGTAGATCAGGTGTTTTATTACTCCTTTTTTTTTGAATTATTATTTACCGTTGTTATTCTCTTGAATGTTTTTGATATGGTTTTCTGGATGTTTCCTTTAAGTGTAAAATGAATGTGTAGGGAAGAATAAAGAAAAGGTGATTTAGTGCCAAGTTAATGGGGTCATTGTAAAATTTTGCTAATGATGACCGTGGGCGGAAGGGGAATGCATGTGGTCAATATCATCTATGATCACAACATCGTACGATATGACTGTGATAATAATTGGTGTTCAAAAAACAGGACAGTTCAATATGAGTGACAATAACAATGTGGTTTCTTTTTAAATACCAATGAATCCTAAGCCTTACCCATACCTTGCAGCACTTTCAAGCTCTAAACTGTTGGTAGCACAAACCACGCCCAACCCTGTTACCTAGCTTGGCAAATGTGCTGCAGCTGCCTTAATAGCAGTTTAGAGATTCTGTTAACGCTACGGGACTCCAAACGTGTGGTCACAAGGTCATATAACTGGACATTTCTGCGTAGCGTTACAAATATTGGCCCCCGAAAATTGATCATCACGGATTATTATTTGCTGGACGATTAGAAAAACAACTACTGGCCAGGGATGATAATGGAGATGGACAATTTACAACCAAATCGTTCAACTCAGTATTTGTCACGATATAAATTGAAGATACGTTCAAAAAATCGGGTTGAATTTCTGATGCAAAATTGTAATTATATTCAAAGCCGATTGATGTTGTTCTTTGATCGTAGATTTGAGCTGTTGATGTATGGTGTAGGGAGTCTTCGTTGTAACTACAACTTTAACCGTCGCTCTCTGGTTCGTCTTGACATTTTTCAGTTCTGAGTAAAAGGCAAACTAAAAAAGATTAAGTTTGGCTTAACCAAATAGACGATAAAGCCAGACAGTGGCACATCCCATTAACCGCGATATAATCTTCACTAAATCTTCAAATTAAGACGAACATAACCTCAACATTTTAGAAAACAATATATTTTAGATATGTGTTTGATCTAATAATAAATAATACAAAATTTTTGTCAATATTTCTTCCGAAGTCCCAATTGAACTTAAATATTACGTGCAGGATTAATATTCCTGCTCACATTAAAAATTATGTAAAAATATATAGAGCGAACCTCCCTCGAACTTATAGTAATATTATTCACACGAACACGTCTTATTTATTAAACATAAACAACAAGCATTTAGAAAAAACTAAAATTATACAAAATGAACGTTTATAATTTAAAAAAACACTATAAAAATTCGAATTCGGAAACTCAAAACTAAATCACATACAATTTTTACTTAAACGGTACGAGGGCTGCCTTTTATATTTCGGGATTAGAGAACAAAAACAAATATTAACCATCTAAAATCGCTTTATTGTTTTTCAAAATATTCCCCATGAAGATCTATACACTTTTGCATGCGTTTGAACCAATTGTCGAAGCACTTTTTCCACTCTGATTGAGGTATCTCCAAAACATGCATTCTGAACGCAGCAACCGCTTCTCCAGGTGTTGAAAAACGTTGACCTCTCAGTTTGTTTTTTACGTACGGGAATAAAAAGAAGTCATTTGGTGACAAGTCAGGACTATATGGCGGATGACTCATCAAATCGGTGTTTTGAGTGCTCAAAAATTCAGTTGTTTGAGCCGATGTGTGAGAGCTCGCATTGTCGCGGCGAAGAGTGATCCGTCTTCGGCAGTTGGTTTTCCTGATTTCTTGGAAGACAACTGGCAAACAAATGGTTGTGTACCACTCAGAATTGACAACAGAACAACTTTTGTTGGATTCGGCTCATCTTGAAACATCCATACAGTCGACTGCTGTTTACTTTCGGGCTCTATGTCATAGACGTGCTTTGAAGCACCGCGGTCGTATTTTTTGAGCTTTTCTTTCGATCAATCGACATGAGCCTTTTTTTGAGCGATTGACAAATTGTGTGGGATCCAACGCGAACAAATTTTTTTGACATTCAAATGTTTATGCAATTTGAATGTATGCTGGTCCCACTAATGCCTAAGGTTGCCTCAATCTCACGATAGGTCACATGACGATCTTGCAATATCACTTCGCGCACAGCATCAATGGTTTCCGGAACAACAACTGATTCTGGACGACCTTCACGAAATTCGTCTTGGAGTGAACTACGACCTCGATTGAATTCACCATACCATCGATAAACACTAGTCCTTCATGGAGCTTCATCGCCAAAAATTGAATTAAGTTCATCCATACACTCTTGCTGCCTTAATCCACGTCGAAAGTTGTAAAAACTAATCGCACGAAAATGTTCACGATTTAATTCCATTTTTTCGCCGAGATGTTGAGTTAATGAGTAATGTAAACAACACAAATAGCAATCGAATGTCAAAACGTTCTGAGTACGTATAATCTCAAAAATGTCAAACTTTACGATAGAGCTATCAGTTGCCAGATTGCAAATATTTATACACCAACGCTTGCAAAGGAACGTGCACAGGCAGTCAGCAGTACACATATACATTACTAAAGTCACAGTCACATATTTATAAATAATAAATTAAGCAAATGCCGCTTGTCCAAAGCTTATTACGTATTGTTCAACTTCAAACAAGTTAAGAAAATTGTTAGTATCCGAAATACAAATATTTATCTAAGATTGTTGTTATCCGAAATACGTTATTTAGGGCTTATATTCTAAGATTTTAGGTTTACTGTACATCTCCTCACTTCAGTTCTCCCAAGCACTAAGAAAATTTAATTCGGTTCCTAGAATATTCACGAATAGTTTTTGTGCAGTTTGATCGTTTGCCGACCACGATTTACCTCAATTCATCGTGATTCTATTCCATCATTGACCTGATTGGAATCATCCCATAGTTTATCAAGCTTTTCTAAACGGGCCTCCTGCATTTGGTCAACAAAAACCATTTGATCAATTTTATCGTCCCATTTACGTGTATTAGTAAGTATACCCTTCAAGTTTCTACGCTTTTGGTTTAAGCCGCCTAGATGCGCCATACATAAAAGTTTGATAATCATAAAAGTTTGATAATCAACTTTAAATGATCGAACACGCGCACTAAAGTACTACCAATCTATACTGAACCTGGAATCACTTTGACTACCCTATTAATTAAATTTCAATGCAGAGACATTATTGACGTTTAAAGCGAGTCGGTATAAGTTGAACTGTTTAAATAATGATACAGTGGTCAGAGTGCAAAGTGAAATATTTTGTGAATTTGTGTAAGTGTTAGCGGCGGTGTAAATAAAAAACTTTGAACTTTACGCTGAGTGTTTTTATTTGCCACATCAGGAATTCGCAACAATATCGTTGATTATGTATGAACTAATTTTTTTATTCGCATTAATACAAACAATTTGGCATTTCTTTGGTAAATAATAAAATTAGTCTAGAACTATGTTACAGATTTCAATTTTAATTACGTTGAAAAAATTCTTACACGATCTATTTTCCTGATTTTGATAGTTTTTAAATAGTTGAGACCCAGATAGGTGTAATTTGTGAATGAATATTTTTTTGTTTCTAGTAGAACTATTGCTGTTAGGTTTAGGTTTTAGGATTAAGAAGTGTGTTCATTTTAAATTTTAAATATTAATAATAAAAAAAATTTAACGAGGCGTTTGGTAACTCATTTGTAATTATTTACGCAAGAAGCAATGTGTATCTATACTAGAGTTTTAAACGCGTTACAGTGTTCTTATTTTAAATAACTAAACTAGCAGATTCTATTATTTTGGCTTGTAGTTCTAATACTTATTAGTTTCGTAACCACGATGATAGATGTTTTGGATTACAATAAGTTAATACAACTATATATTTTTAATTGTCGAATACGAATCCTGAATTGTCGAAAACCACAATAGAATGAAGTTCATTTTCTAACTTTCATTATAATAGCATTTCTTTAATTTTAGCCTTTAGCCTTTCTTTATATTAGCCGTTCATTATATTAGCCTTTCTTTAAATTGGATTTGTTGACAACGTTACTACAATTTAGTAAATTGAAACTGTGTTATCTTGTGCCGTACGATCGCTAGGTGTTGGAATCTGTCTTTTTTTTTTACACCGGAAACAAATTCTTGTCTACTATTTATCGTTGTTATATGAGAGCCGTGGTCAGTCCTTGCCCTTAAGTCCAAACATCAATCAATCTTCAACAGAACTTGACTATTTGTTGCAATAGCCAATATATTTTTATTATTAAAAAGACTTGAAATGTAGCTAATACATACTAGCCAAATTAAAAGAATCACTTTATGTTCGGTTTGTGTGGTGATTTACTTCGATGCTTATTTTCTAGCGAACAAAAAACAAAACTTAAACATAAAATTTTTACTTTAATTAACGATTAAGGTTAATAGCATGAGTGAAATGCAAACTGAAAATAAAATTTGGTTATACAGACCCCTTTTAAAAACTTTTTTAAAAATAAATTTTAAGAACGTATTCATAAATTATTGGTATCCAGCATATTAAAATTGCTACTTATTTAGGAGAACTTACATACGGTATATTAAAGTAACAACGAAATTTTAATGCAAGTTAAAATGAACAACATTTTAAACAATTATGTACGTTAACAATGTTTGGCAGTTGTACATATATACATAATTACTTGTATGTATTTAAATAATAATATATAGTGTGTAAATTAACAACAATATTATTATAATTATTATTAATAATAACCAACAGTAGTTCATTCACATACGCTTTAAATCACTAACCGTAAAAGTCATTTTAGTTTTAATAAGTCTTACATCATATGCATGCACGGAACGAAGAAGAGAATCACATAAACTTTTTAACTTTACTGCTCGCATACAGATATGTACCAGGTGTGTAAATATGAAACCGGAATTTTCTAATAAAAAGTACACGTTCATCGTATGATAAAAATTAAGAGTACATATTTTATTCAAAGTAGTGCCCATTATTAGTTATACATTTATCCCTGTCTCTCTGGCAATGCGTCAAAAAAATGTTCTTCTTTTGAGGCAAATCAGTTATTGAGCTATTTTCGTAGGAAGTGAGATGCTCAGCAAGCTCGTGCCCCATCGATGCAAATAAGTGATAATCGGATGGAGCCAAGTCTGGCGAGTAAGCCACATGTGAAAGTATTGCACAATTAAGTGCTTACATCGTATCCATGATCACCACCGAGAAATGACTTTCTTTTGTATCTGGCGAGCAACATTTCGCAAGTGGTTTTTCTATTTTCCTCTCACCTTTCATTCAGTTTATCCGGAACCGTTTTCCCAGCTTCATGGATCTTTCCCGTGGCTTTTAAACGCATGAAAGCGGCTTCTCATGATGCTTGCAATTCACTGTCTTCAAACTTTTTTGCTGGTCCACGGTCGTCGTTTCTCACGTCAAAATCACCTCTTTTGAGTTTATTAACCACTCATAGCATTGTGATTTACCAGGAGCATGCTCACCATAAGATTTGACAAGTATTCGACGTGATAATTTTCTTCAAATGATAACAAAAAATCGGTAATTGGTAAATTCCGGTTTCATATTTACACACCTGGTACGTGCGTTTTGTTTTCCGTATACATAAACAAATTACAAAATATTAAAAGCACTGACCAAAAACTAAATTTAAAACAAAGCATTATGGGTTTGTATTTTGTTCTTTACAATATTTTAAAAGATATAATACTTTAGCTATATATTTATTTATATAGAAAAGTATATAATATTTTTAAATGCATACATAGATGAAACAAACGTAGAAATAAGGAAATCTCAATAAATTTTATTACGCTCGATAAAGTTTAAGATTTTTAATATTTACATCGCTTCGGTGCCGTTTGTGAATGTATTTGAAAATAACAATATTAAAAATTAATTAATATTATTGTAAGCGAGAATTTCATGATTTTGGTAACCACCGCCTTTCCATTTTCTATTAGCACTGGAGGAAGCCATTAGATTGTTATTAACATTATTCCATGAAATTACTGGTAAAGTTTTTATATTTTTAAAGCAACGCGGTCTTGCGCTTACACATTTTTTATCGTAACCATCAAGGAGTCGCGGTAATTTTTTGACGTTAGTATTAGAAGGCGGTGATGGTGTTGAGGTAGTGTTTACTGAATTTAGCAAAGCTTTCGATAAAATTGATCATGTTTTATTGGTAAAGAAACTGGGACAGCTCAACAAGTGTGACGCCCTTCCTTTAAAATGGTTTTTTTCATATTTGACGAACAGAACTCAAAAAGTTTTTTTGAATAATATTTTATCTAGAGACATACATGTTTTGTCTGGCATGGTAGCCACATTGAACCTCTATTATTTATTGCATTCATAGATGATGTGAAGCGGTGCTTCAAACATTGTCAGTTTCTGATTTACACTGATGATGTAAAAAATCTTTTGTAATCTGCTAAATCTACAACAGGAATTAAACGTTTTCTGCGACTGGTGTAGCTTGAGTAATACCTCAAACAGATTGACGTCGAAAACATCGGCGCTAAATTTAAAATACATGCATTTCCATAAGAGCGAACAGATAGAGCGTCGACAATCGACGTCAAAATATAAAAATTTATATTTTTTGGGGCGATGGCCGATGAGTGACATTTAGTTAAAAACAAACAAAACTTATTTTTTTATGAAATGGATGAGGATCAATCCAACAACTTTCTTTTTGTCATTAACCATTCAGTCTCTCCTGAACGGTTGATGATGAAAAAAATTGATTGAGTTGTGTGATTTATTTTATTTTAAATAAATATTGAGTAAAGAAAAAACGGGTATCATTCGACTTACGCCCTTTTAATTATATAGTCTAGATTTATCTAGTACTAATAAAATAAATACAAGATGTATGTACCTCTCTCTCTCTCTCTCTCTCTCTGGCTTTCACATCCCATGAAGGGATTTCGCCACCCGCACAATGGCCCTCCATCCATCCCGATCCATTGCTCTCGTCCTCCAGTTTCGACATCCTAATGCTTGCAGATCTTGTTCAATGTCGTCACGCCAGCGTAGTCGAGGTCTTCCTCTACGACGTACTCCGGCTGGTTGTTGGTGAAACACTTTATATATCATCCGTTGTTGTGGGGACCTTGCAACGTGGCCGAGCCATCTCACTCGATTGGATTTAATGAATCCGATGATATCGCTGCCTCCGAGGAGTTGCTTTATTTCGTGATTCATACGAATCCGATATTCGTTGTTCGCAACTTTAATTGGACCAAAAATTGAACGTATGACCTTCCTTTCGAATGTAGATAACAATCTACAATCGTTAGAGGTCATGGTCCAGCTCTCGCTTCCGAAAGTCAGCACAGGTCTTATTAGTGCTTTATAAAGTGCGAGCTTGCACGACTGCGATAGATGTTTCGAACGCAATAATCTTGATTGGGCGTAGAAAACTCGTTGTCCGGCAGCGATTCGGGCTTTTATTTCTGCCTGGATTTCATTCAGTGATGTTATAACTGACCCGAGGTATTTAAAGTTTTCGACACCATCAAAATTGTGGTCGCCAATTCCGAGATTTGCACTAGAGATGTTCCTGGGTGTTGTTAGATATTTGGTTTTACTGCTGTTCACCTCCAAACCAAGTCTTCTTGCGCAGCGATCGAGCGGTATGAAACTGTCTTTGATATCGCTTGGTCTTCGGCCAAGAAGCACGATATCATCTGCATATCCAAGAATTTGGCCGGATTTATTAAATATACAGCGCGAAGTTTCGATGTTGCTTTTTCTCACTACGTACTCAAGCGCCAAATTGAACAGCAAAGGCGCGAGTGCATCACCTTGTCGAACGCCAGATGTTATTTCAAAGGAGTCTGACACAGTTCCTTCAATTACGATTCTACATACAGACCCAGACGTTGTTAATTTACACAGCGAAACGAGTTTCTCTGGGATTCCTAGGCATATGAGCGCGGCCCATAGGTTGTCGCGGTTTATACTGTCATATGCCTGCCGGAAGTCTATATATAGTTGATGTATGGTTATGTTGTACTCCCAACATTTTTCCAAGATCATCCTCATGGTAAAACACTGGTCCGTGGTTGATCGGTTGGGTCGAAAACCACATTGATAGTCGCCAATGATGTTTTCGGCGAAAGGGATGAGTCTGGCAAGTACAACATTAGCCAACACTTTGTAAGCAGCGTTCAATAAAGCTATGCCACGATAGTTTTCACATTTGAGACGGTCGCCTTTTTTATGCAACGGACATATGAGCGCGGTCTTCCAATTCTCAGGCAGCTCTTCTTGGTCCCAAATACAGACGACGAGGTCGTATAGACTTGTTGCAAGAGTAGCGCCTCCGAGTTTAATCAATTCTGCGGGGATTCCATCGAGACCGGGTGCCTTTCCGTTTTTCAATCGACTAATAGCTGCGTCTACTTCCTCCACTGTGGGATATTCGACGAAGACCTCATCACCTGGAGGAGCTATTGCTCTAATGGGGGTCACGTCGTCATTCCGATTTAGCAGATTTTGAAAGTAGGTTTGCCATACTGAGAGAACATCAGCCACGTTTGTTCTCAACTCTCCATTCCCGTCTTTGATGGCTGTACTTCTTGGGTGGAAGTCTTTAGTGAGATTCCTGGCGTTGGCAAAACAGTCCCTTGAGTTTCCCAGTTCCGCTTGGAAGCTGATGTTTTCGATGCATAGTCTCATATGTTCGCGTTTTTTTTGTCGAAGGTATTTAGTCGTGGCTTTCCGAGCGCGGAGATATTCTGCTAGAGTGCTTCTAGTGTTGCGAGCCAACCATTTTTCACGAAGCGTTCGTTTATTTTCGACGACCCTACGGCATTGGTCATCGAACCAATCATTGCGGGCTCTCGGAGGTCTTCTTCCGATGGTATTTTGCGCCGCGGTGGTTATGGCTGACTGTATAGCGTGCCACTGCTCCTCGATGTTAGAGGGAGCTTCTTCGTTGTTGCTGGGCCGCTCTAAATAGTTAGTGACAGCTGATTGGTAACTCTGCAATGACGCTTGGTCATTTAGAGCATTGATATTCCATCGAATGGTCTTTTGTGCTTGTCTGTTAAACGTAGATGACAGTTTGCACTTATATTTAAATATGACAAGCATATGATCGCTGTCCATGTCTGCACCTCTGTAAGATCTAACGTCAGATATGCTGGTGGAGTGCCTCTTAGACACCATGACGTGATCGATTTGATTTTCCGTTCTCCCATCATTCGATCTCGACGTTACTTTGTGGATTCTCTTATGTGGGAAAAACGTACTTGATACAACTAAGTTGTACGTTATTGCCAGGTCGGTGACTCGTTGGCCGTTGTTATTACTAGTTAGGTGCAGGCTGTTAGGACCGATGTGCGATGTATTTTCTGCACTCCTACCGATTTTTGCATTAAAGTCGCCCACGATGATTTTAATGTCGTGGTCCGGTATGTTATTGATGACTTCCTCCAGTTCGACAAAGAAAAGTGCTTTGATGTCATCTGATTTATCTTCGGTGGGTGCATGCACATTGACGATCGTGATGTTAAATTTCCTAGTGCGAAGTCTGACCGTGCATATCCGCATGTTGATAGGGCGGAAATCGATGATATGATGCTTCACGCGCCGATGGATGAGGAAGCCAACTCCAAATTCTCCTCCGTTCTGATGGCCGCTGTAATGAAGAGTGTAACCATTGGTGGTGTCATGGATCCCACTCCCAGACCATCTAAGCTCTTGTAGTGCAAGTACGTCTAATGTGTAACTCTTTGCTTGGTTCGATAGGTTCTGGAGATCTCCAGGTCTTAAGAGGCTAAGCACGTTCCATGTTCCCATTTTTAAAGCGTTGTCCGTGTACAATTTCCGAGGTCGAGTTTGTAATGAATCCGATATGGTTATCCGAGGCCTTTGTTTAGGGTTCATAACTTGGTGAGTTTTTATGAGGGGAGGTTGTTGGCCTTCCGCTCAACCCGCTTGTTACGTGTGTGGGTCACGTACTGGTGAGAATCTTGAGGCATCCAGTCCTACCTTGAACACATTTATATAGCGAGCCGCTTGATACAAGACAGACGCCCGCTTCAGCCGCTCCTAACCTGGAAAACAGACGCTGGTTTGGCATTGGTTTTGAGGCGCCAATGGCTCGCCCTGACATGTAGTGTCCATGACTATAAACAGGATTTAGCTGCTCGTCTCCACTACACCGCCTGATTCATTTAGCGTTACCCAGAGAGCACCGCGAGGAGGTAAGAATCTCGGACTTCGCCCCCCCGAGGTATGTACCGACCGAATTAAAAATTTTAATTGCTCAAAAAATTTAGAAGTAAAAACCATTAGCTGAAACCAAAATTGAATTCGATATTAATCAACGTGTAAATATCAATCTGCAATCAACTCCGTTGTTCTAGCACACTAATACCCTAGACAGACACAAAAATTATCGCAATTTTGTAACTCTGCAAATGTTCAAATTCATATTTAATTAATGAAATAAAACAATTTCAATGCGTATTTCCCGGTTTTGAATTACATCGAATCAGTTACAATAAGTTAATAAAAACTCATGGGCCGACCCATCTTCCATCTCAGTATAGGCTGGCATGAAGCTTGCAATGTGCAGATGGTTTTAAATCGGCCCTATAGCCGTACGTCTTCGATTTGGCAGGTGATGCGTAAAGTAAGACGGAAAAAAATCAACCGCGAAAGAGCAGGGAGTGCTTCGGCCCCAAAACAGATAGCATGGATAAAAACAAAAACAAAAAAAAACAAGTTAATAAAAACTAAATGTATAAATAATTTCTGTGACAGTTAAAAATTTTAAAATTTAATTTACAATCTAACAATTTTTCTGTATATACATTCTATGAAAATGACTTATGTTCCTGGAGCCCCATACAATCCCATACAATCCTACTATTTTTACTTATATTTCGCATTTATCTTCTTCCTACAACCCGATTGTAGTAATCTTGTTCTGTAAACGCAGTAATCCTGTTTTGCCAAAATCGTGGGCTGACAGACTGAAAAAAATAACTACGTAATCTTGAATTCGCGATTAGCTAGTTTGTGTCTGTCTAGGGTATAAGTTAGAGTATACCGATCGCGCATGATTGTTTTTCCAGTTTATTTGTTCAGAAGGATATCCGTCGCTTGCGACATCTTATCTCTCGGAGTTAGAGGCATAGAGAAAGCATATCCTAGTTTTGAATTGAAACTAATGAGACTCATGGAACCAGGTAATCCTGAAGATCCGAATATTGCTTTTGATATGGAGGTTGGGGTCACTGTGAAGGTTGGTGGGTTTTTTTGAAACTCGACGATCGTGGTGCTGCATGCCCCACGCAAGAGGAAAGCGCCATATAACATGCTTGTGTCGTTCACTACACCATGGGAGATGTTTACTGCACCTTGTGCATCGCTGGGTCATGGCGTTGCATGATCGACGCCGAGCTATAGAAAAACTAATGTAAACAAGTTGCTGTTGTTCACAGAGTCGTGCTTGCCGCTGGGTAATGGGTTACGGAAGTTGCATGCCCCATGAAGTTATAAAACAGTTAGAAAAATAATTTATTTACAACAACAATACAAAATAAAATAATGTATTATTTCAAAATAAAACTGCGAGGATTTTTGATTATTTTATCAAAAATCCTAGCAGTTTTGTTTTGTAGCAGCTCTTGTTGTTGTTACTGCAGTTGCCGCTATCGTTGCTGCTACTGTAGATGTTGTTGTAGATGCTGTTATTATGATTGCCACTGGCCAGCCCCTTCGTTGCACGCAATCGCATTTGTGAGGGCAAAAGTTGGTCCAAAACTGGTGTAGCGTCTCTCACACCACAAAAAATTTCATTCATTTCAATTGTGCTGCACCAATATTAATTTTTATTTTATTTATTTTTTGCTTTATTATTTTTAAATATTTTTTATTTGATGAAATATTATTTAATTAAATATGTAAATAATATTGTTTTAAATTAAAAAATAATTAAATTATAAAATTAAATTATTATTATTAATACAAATTTTATTGTAATGGCGGAGTGGTGTTCCTGCCGGCGCCACGTTGCGTGGACGAGCGTGATCTGTGCCGCAACTTGCTGACACGGTTCGTTGAGACGAACTGATTAGAAAGGGGGGTGGGGTCGTGAAAAAAGATTATTATAGGGGCAGTTTAACATTATATCATATTATATATTTCTTTTTTATAAATAAATTAGGAATATAATCCTCAATGAAATGTTTTTATCATATTTCAAATTTATCGAACAGGAGGTTCTGGATCAACTGCTCCTTCTCGACGTTAGTAAGGGAGCGGGTTATGACGGTCTTCCACTGATCCTATTCACACGTTGTGCTGGCCCCTGCAGTTACCTTCTTGTTTAACGAAAGTCCGTGGTTTTTTTCCGGATCGCTGGAAATCTCGTGTTCATCCAATTTTCAAGGCGGGTAATAGAAGTGAAGTAAGTAATTATCGTGGGATCGACATCCTCTCTGTCTTACCCAAACTGTTTGAGTCATTGGTTTACAGACTATTGCACTTCCATACCAAGAGACATATTTCTCCTTTTTAGCATGGCTTTTCTCCCGGTTGGTGTACCGTGTCTAGCCTATCCTCTTGTTGTGGTTATTTATTTGACAGTTTAAACTCCAAGCAGTAGCTTGACGTTGTCTACACAGACTTTGCAAAGCCTTACGATGTGATTGATCACTCTATTCTTATTATCAAGTTGGAGAGTCTCGATTGTCACTTCGTACCCATCGACTGGTTGAAATAAATTCTTACCTTTCAGATCGCTGGCATTACGTTAGGATTCTGGATAATTTCTCCCGATTATTTCGGGCGCCACCCGGCGTGCCTCAGGATAGTCATATCGGCCAATAGTCAAAATCCTGCCGCAGTCGCTGTATGTATTGCCATCGGGATAAATGACTGATTTTTAGGTGGTTCAAGTCATTGTCGGGCAAATATGTAAATGGATGCCCAATCAAGAAATGGGCTGGTGTCAGTGGGTTGATATCGTTCTTTGAGGTTATACAGAGTGGCCTGGAGTTTAGGATTGCTTCAATTTGTGTCAAGACTATTATCATTTCTTCATAGGTTAGTGATGCTTGTCCTAAAGTCCGCTTCAGGTGGTATTTCATTGACTTTACTGCTGCTTCGTATAAACCTCCAAAATGTGACCCGGTTGGTGGATTGAATCTCCAATTGATCTGGTTTTGGGAGAGAAAATTAGATATCTTAGTGTCGTTTATAGTATGGAAGAGTTTATTGAGATCGTTTTTAGCCCCAATAAAATTTGATCCGTTGTCACTTATGAATCGTGACAAACACCACGTCGTGATATGAATCGCCAAAGTGCAGCAATGCATGAATCGGTCGATAGGTCACCAGCTAACTCGAGGTTAACAGCCTTTGTGCTTAGGCATACGAAAATAGCTATGTAGGCCTTATCATGTTTTAGGCCGCGGCGTTTTGATGGTCGATCGTATATCGGCCCAGCGTAATCAACTCCTGTTGATAAGAACGGCCTGACGAGGGTGACGCGGTTTGGTGGTAAATCACCCATTAATGGCTGAATAGATTTTGATGTGTGCCTGCTGCATTTGATACATCTTTTAATGACTCGGCGTACAGTATGCAGTAATGTGTGGTTTACGCAGAGTAATTCTTCATGAGTTGTACGAACGAGCATTTCGGTGACGTCATCTTCGGGTGGTAACAATATTGGATGCTTTACGTCGTAGGGAATGGTCGCTGATATATACGCCCGCCAATTCTAAGGATACCATTTTGATCTATGAAAAGATTAAGATTTATTAGTTTATGGTTTTTATTTAAAGGTAAATTAGCTTTAATAGTCTATAATTCGGTGCTAAAGTTCTTCTCTTGTATATATTTTATTAATAGTTTCTTAGTTTGATTTAACTCACTGCACGTTAAGTATGTTTTAAGTCTTTCACTAGATTTTAGTCTACAATTATTAATAAAACGTTTGCAATAAGCTAATAGACGAATAATTTTATTTAAATTTGAATATTTATTGGTGATCGCCTCAATCAGTGTTGGTTGTGTGGTTACGTTGCAGATGATTGAAGGCTGTGTATTACTTGGCGGTTTAGACTCCGGATAGCTGAGCCATTTTGGTCCGGTCCACCAGAGATGATGATTTTTGAGTTCTGAGGGTAGTATTCCCCGAGAGGCGCAATCGGCTGTGTTCTCCCCCTGCTCGTTATATGGTACCAATATTTTCTAGGATGCGTTGAGATGATTTCTGAAACTCGATTACCTAGAAATACGTCAAGTGAGCGAGGTATTGTTGCTATTCATGCTAGTATTATTTCGGAATCGCTCCATAAACACACATTATGTTTTCGTTCACCCATGGTCAGTTGAATACTTTGCATTAATTTTGAAAGTAGAAGCGCTGCGCAGAGTTCTAACCTTGGTATCGTTATTTGTTTCTGGTACTTTGGTTTTAGCTGACACGATTGTTACCATTACTTCACCACTTTCATTTGAACATACGGCGTATACTAGCGCGGCATAAGCCTTTTGTGATGCATCCGAAAATCCGTGTAGGCTTATCACAGTGTAGTTAAAATTCAACCATCTCGGTATAGTAATTTGCTCAATTAACGCTCATTGCGTAGTTTGCACCAATTTTCTGAAATATCCTGTGGTAAGGGGTCATCCCAGTTCAAAGCCTTCGCCCATGTTTGCTGAAATAATATCTTAACATATATAGTTAACAAAGCTAACCAACCTTGAGGGTCAAATAACCTTGATGATTCCGATAATAGGCCCCGCTTGGTGAGTATTGGGACATCGTTCAGAGCGACTCTGTAAGTGAAAACATCAGTTGGGGTGTTCCAATAAATGCCCAGTACCTTTGAATATTGTAAATCCAGGTCGATTTCGATTAGCTTCTGGGAATCAATTGTAGTATCCTCGTTAGGTAGACAGTTGGACAGCCACTTGCGAAGGTTAAATCCTGACGCTTCCATTATTGATGCTAGTTCTTGTTTTAATTTGATGAGTTAATTTGAAGGTGTTCGTGATCGTCATTAGATCGTCTACAAAAAAATCTCTCTCAATAACAGTTGAAGCTCTTTCGAATGTATGTTGGTTATCTTCAGCGATTTGCTTCAATACACGGGTCGACAAGAAGGATGCTGATGCGGTTCCGTATGTAACTGTTAGCAATCGATATTCCTGAATTTAATGAGTCGGTTTTTCTCTCCATAGTATCCTCTGGAATTCTGTATGCGGTCGTGCAACTAATATCTGTCTGAACATTTTTTCCAGATCAGCGGTCATGAAGTATCGATGGAAGCGAAACCGCAACAAAATTTGCTGGGGAGTCTGCTGTATTTGTGGTCCAACTAGCAGATTTCGATTCAACGATCGGCCAGTAGTAGTTTTTGATGAACCATCGAAAACTACTCGCAGCTTAGTGGTGGTGGTGGTTTCCTTATATACAAAATGGTGTGGTAAGTAATATGACAGGTTCCATGGTATGTCTATTTCATCCTTCGGTATACGTTCCATGTGGCCTAAATTTTGGAATTCTCTCATGAATTCCGTGTATGTTGTTTTCAGCTCTGGATTTCTGGCCAGCCGGCGTTCGATGGCATGGAGCCTTTTGATGCCGCGAGATTTGGATTCTCCAAGCGGTGCAGCTTTCGGGTCAAATGGTAGAGCTACCAGGAATCGTCCAGATGTATTCTTTCTGTAATTACTTAAGAAATGATTTTCACAATAAATTTCTGTTTGGGTGTGGGGGTAATTGGTTTTATTTCCTCGATTTCCCAGAATCGAGTAAGAGTTTGATCAATGTTAATTGATGTGCAAAGGTTTTGCAATTTTGTTGGTTTTTGGTTATTGAAAGTTCCCGATATTATCCAGCCTAGGACGGTTTCTTGACCTATTAGGTTGGTTTTGGTGCTTTCGATGTGACCTGGTAAGATTAATGCTAGGTAAAGATCACATCCGATTAGTAGCTCGATGTCTAAAGTCGGGTCAGCTAGATCCAGGTCGTTGAATTTTTCCCAGTGGTGAGAACTTACGATCGTCTGTGGCTGCTGCGATGTAATGACCGGTAATATTAGACCTTCGAGGTTGAATGACATTTCTGGTTGAGTTCGTGAACAAATTTCCAGGCTAACCTTTCCTCTCGTTGTTCTGACCTTGGTTGATGATAAACCTTCCACTAATGTGCATTGGTTGGTACGCCTTAGTCCTAGCTTCTGGACACACACTCTTCCGAAATGAATGAAGCTAGACTTCCAGAGTCGAGGAAAGTCTGCAAGTAAACAAATTATTATTCTCCCCGCGAATGTTAGCTGCCGTTTGCAGCAATCCTGTGTTATGGATTCGCGTTTGACACGATTGTGTGGCTTCTCTTAGACCTGCATCTCGACAGAGGATGGGGATCACACAGACAGTTATAACACCGATTTGCACTTTGCATATATTCTCTTCTACCCGTGGTGTCCATATCCTTAAATTTCGGGCATTCGTACAGGTTGTGAGTCTACTTGCATAGTGAACAAATTTTGGTGGCAACGGTATGACTTTGGATGTTGGTAGGTCGTGGTTGTTGTTTTCTAGGTGGTGGTTGGCAATTCTCTAAGGAGTCAGCCCGTTTGGTTATAAAATCTAAAAATGATTGCCAAGTTGGAAATTCGATTTCTGCGGTCTCACTCGCCCAACGCTGTTGTGTGTCTTCATCCAACTTGTTTAAGATCAAATAAATTCAGAACTTCATCCGGGGTTTATGTTGGAATCCTGGTTCAGCTTCTCTAGAATCCATTTTTAAATTCACATCCAATTTTGCTTACCTGATTGGACAATAATTGGTTGTGATATGGCCAAGTTCTATTCAGAATGGTCGAATTTTAGAACTTCATCAAGAAGATAGAACCTAGCACAGCTTTCCTAGCTGGAAGAATTTGGAAGAATTTCGGTTGACAAACGGCCTGGTTCCATTCATTATGGTTGAATCCCAAAATTTCGTCAAATTTGGCTTTGTACCCCGTATTTGATCATAATTTGTTGGGAGATGGCCTAGTTCCATTGAGCATTATGCTAGAGTTCCAATCCAATTCTGCATACCATATTTGAAAGTTATTGGTTGAGGTAAAGTTCCATGGAAGTTATTGGTTGAGGTATCAATATCCTGTGCAGTATAATTATACTTGAATCGAATATATTTTGGTGAACTAAATTAATAAAATATTTGAAATTTTTTCGAAAAATACTAAATTTATTTGACATATCCAATCCGGAAGTTAATCTGACATTGCAAAACATTGATAGTTTTCCCGGAGCCATTGCCTTGTCTCACATATTTTTGCAACTTTTTGAATATTTTCTTGGTTGCCGAATTCAAGGGTTAAATACGAGTATAAAGTAATTTTTTTATTTTTTCAAATAACTATGGTTTCAGGAAATTCTCTTGTAAGTTGTAGAGGTGCAGGGGAATTAAATTAATTATTGTATATATTATTTAGGAAGCCGGAAAATACTAATTTAGAATTAAATTTCAGGAAATCTACAGATACCTGTCAAATGATTTTCATTTGAAATATTAATTGTTGATTGTGTAGTTTAGAATTGTGATGTCATTATATTATTAACTATCGTCTTTACCTAGGTGCCTGTAACCGGGGCGATTCAATTAATCAGTTTTGTTTAGGAAGCTGAAAAGTATTAATTTAGTATTTAATTTAAGGAAATTTCCGGATACATGTGAAATAATATCATTTTTTCTTAGGTTGCTGATTTAAAGAAGCAATTGTTGAAGACCAATAACATCGTTATCAGTTAAACCTATTAAACCTTTATCCTTTCTCTAGTAGATTAGAATTGTGTTGTCTTTGTGTTACTAACTATCGGCTATACCTATAGGTGTCTGTAACCGGGCCGATTCTGCCCCACTTAACTAACCTACCCAATCCTTCGGTTTTGTTATATGTAAAAAAGAGTGTACGGTGGGCCCGGCGTCAACCGGGAGCTCCTGTGTAAGTACTTGGTCGTACATTCAGAATCAATCAATCAATCAATTTGTGTTTTTATTGTTGATGTTTGCTTGGTAAGATGCAAGGTAAAAGTGGACAAGAAAAAATAATTCTTCTTTTTTAATTATAAAAAGGTACTAAAAATTATACAATATAGGATAAAAAATTATACCAAATTTTATACAATTCGAACGATATAGAATAATTGTTCCATCTGGCTTACATTAGCGTAATAAATATCGATTTTAGATTAGCGATTACGTAATGTCAACAATCAAAGGTAAGAATATAAAATGAATTGAATGAAATTTAATTAAATAATTATTATAGTTTTTAGGTGTAATGTGATGAAGTTATACACCCCCTCTTCGCGGATGACATGAAGATTTTCGCCCGGGTCTCTAGCGTGTTAGACTGCGAAATGTTACAAGATGTCTTAAACCGATTTTGCTGTTAGTCAGTTAACAACACACTGGCTTTAAACGTGAGTAAATGCAAATTCTTTCTTTCTTCCGTATCCTCTTGCATGTGTTTTTTTATCAAAATCAACTGTACAACGAAACCATTGATTGGGTCGGGTTCATTTCGGATCTTGGAGGGATCTTTGAATCTGATGCTAAATTTAGCAGACATGTTAACACCATTATTTCAATGTCGTACATTACGCTTGACTTCATTAAAATAAACTGCAAGGGCTTTATTGACCCGCGTTAACTTTGACATTATTATACGTCTGCTTCCTTCGAGCTATTTTGCAACATGCGCTTCTCCTGTCTGGACACCTTCCTACCATTGTCATTTTGAGGGGATTGAGAGTATCCAGAAACAGTTTATTCTTTTCGCGCTACGACGTTTACCATCCATGCGTGCTGTGGATTACGTTCTTCCGCCTTATCAGAATCGATATAATCTTTTAAAACTGCAGCGTCTAGATAATCGCCGAGATGTAGCTTCCACGCTGTTTGTGAGTGATATCATTAATTCTCGTGTCGATTGTATCGAGTTACTAACACGTATCAACTTGTATGCTACCGAGCGCCGCAACATTTCGAAAGATTCTTATTTATTTCATTTAATAATTTTTATTTTTATATCAATTAATACACATACATAATTCCAGTTTCTTAAGCCAATCAAAAAATCCAAATAGTACATGCTCTGAAGAAATTATCACTATTAGCTCAATCGGAAATCGACCGGTAATTTGGTGAACATTTTAGCTATGAAGATAAACAAATTTTAGTATAAAGATTTTAGCTGGTCCTATGAAAATTTCGTACATAATCACGTACGCTCGATGTGCTCGAAAATGTTGAAATTTTTAACAAATCTTAGCCGATAGATTAATTTACTCGCTCAAGTTGTTGTATTTTGCCAGTGTGTTTTTATCCGCCGGAATTTTTTTAAGTGCGGCAGGTGACACTAGGTTTAATTTAGTTCGAATTCGAATATTTTTTTCGAAATTATGTATTATGTTTTCGTAAAGAAATGACCGAATTGTGACATTTGTGGCGAAAACTGTATCTTCTGGAAAATGCTGTAATTTTATACGAGTAGAGTTTATTAACAACTAAAACTAATGGCGTATATTTTTATAAAATATTTGAAACTATCTTGAAATATTTTACAGGTACTAATCCCACTCATTAGTTTTGTAAAAATTGAATGTTAACTTCCAAAATTTTGAACCACTTCAATTTGAACTAGAAAACTATGAGATTGTAACCTCGTACGTACGGAAAAACCAATGAGTACAACCACAAAAAACAATATTCTACATGATACATACTCTATCAATTATGAACTTTGTCAACGCACAAATCAGACACTATTTTCGACACCAACTGTATATATAATTCCGAAATACGCGTAGGCGCACAACAATGATAGCTAATAGCAAATTCGTGTCAACACAAAACATAATTTTCGATCAAAAAAATGTTGCTCTAAATTGCCATTGCATGTTCTTTTCAAAAGAAAATTTGATTTATTTTTTGATCGAAATCATTTTTAGAAACCTTTTTTTTCGTAGATTTTTTCGATACATATCTTTTTTCCGGCCAGACACATTTTTTTATGTTTGGTAAAACATTTAGGAGACTAGAATCGGGTTCATATTTTACGCTGCGTTAAATACTGGTATGTTAAATGTTGCGTTAAATTGTTGCGTTGATTACGTAACATTTTAACGTAAAATCTTAAAACCTCGATTTAACGAACTAATTGGGGTCTCCGTTAAATTCGATTGTCCGTTAAATCCGAATGTTTTTAAATTTAATCTATTCGATCGAATTTAATCTGGGTAGAACTCAGGCATTTTTAAGCCGATTGTGTTGGGATTGGGCATGTTGCATGAAAATGGGATCCTTAAATTATCATTGAAAGCATTTCTGGAATATGGCCACCTGGGACGGAACTCGATCAATTCTTAACCGATAATGATGGGATTGGGTATGCTGAATGAAAATGGGATTCTTAAATTATTTTGGGAAGGAATTCTGGAATATGGCCACCTGGGACGGAACTTGATCAATTCTTAACCAATTATGATGGGATTGGGTATGTTGGATGGTAGTGGGATTCTTCAACTAAAACAACAGCAATTTTAATAAAATTTCTCAATGTCACGGTGTAATGCGCATGATCAGATTCAATACAAATAGATTTTGTCATGCCATTCTAGCGTCATGACAAAATATTGCGAGTGAAGACCGAGCTTTAGACCTTGAGATTTCCAGAACCTTTCGAACAAAGCGGAAATTTATACTTTTGAGGTACTTGCAATACAAGAGCATACATGGTCTGGGAGTTAATTCCATGAAACAACCACACTCTCCACTCAACAATAATCAGGCAAAATTATGATTCGGTTACTCATACATCTAGTACAGCTGTTTATCATTTTATAATCCCATATATATTCAACGTGCCGAATACCGTCATGTCCGTTAAGTCGAGCGTCCGCGTTAAATCTGTTAATTCGAGGGCTTACTGTATATCGCTAAAAAATATTTCCTATTTTTCCATTGCCTCCAAAAACACACTTTCAAAATGCACCAACTCAGTAAGGAATTGCAGTGTTTCGATAACCACCGACTTCTTGTAATTAGCGGTGACATAACATGATATGACAACCCCGTTCGTTTTTTTTCTTAAATTTAAGAAAAGATTTTTTGGGAAGCGAGAGCTGGACCACGCGGCTGGACTGCGTGACGACGTCGAACAAGATTTTCTCGTATTAGAATGTCGAAACTGGAAAACGAGAGCGATGGACCGAGACGAATGGAGGACCATAGTGCAGGCGGCAAAATCCCTTCATGGGATGTGAAGCAAGAGAGAGAGAGAGTGAGAGAGAAAGAGAGTACGCTTTGATATTGCAACTATGGCATGAGGCACACTATCGAGAGTTCAAGTGATTGAGATTTCGTTCTTATACACATTACATTTAGCGATGTTAATCCTTGAGCTATGGATCGTCATATAGTTTTACTGGTTTCTGGATATTTGGCCTGGGAGATTAATATTTATCCGCTTTCGTAAAAGTTACATAAAATATATTAAGAAGCCGGCTGAAGTTTCAACCGGGTTCATATACTGATGATATTATGAAAGAAATTTTTTCGCAAACATCGGCAGGACATCATACGTCACATTTAAGTAATCAGTATATATTAAGAAGTCGCTTGTATCGGAAAGTTGCATATTAATAAAGTGCAGAGACAGAGCAACAAAGTCAAGAGAGAACCGATTTGTAGATTATTTTGATGGTGCTGAATAATATCACTGTCACTATCACACTGTCTATATCACATAGCCTATAATATCTCTAAAGTTTATTGTCGACAATATTTTCCCACATTTCTTTCCGCAAGGAAGAAACAGGAAAAAACAGTAGAAATGTAGAAATGGAATAGACTCATGTAAAAGTGTTCCTGTATTTCCATAATTGAATTCCATTTGAAAGGCACACTTTCTAACCCACGATTACTTTGTAGTAGCATTGGTAGACCATACATGTGAAGTAAGGCTGATCCGAAAATTTAAAAATGCAACATAGGAATAAATTTATTCTAAATGCCTCATGTTGCTTGCACTACCAGAATACCTGTACAACTGTAACAGAACGTCATACAAAACCGTCCAGAAAAAATAAATAAATAAATGTACATCTGTCAAAAGAACGTGTTTTTAAAACAGGCCCATAATTAAATTATCTGAAATCTGATTCTTGATCACTTTGTAATACAACAAAGCAATTAAACTATTTCTCGTAAGGCACAACAGAACCATCATTATTAAATTGATATTTTATGTCTAATTATTGTTTTTGTTTAAAACTTGTTTATACAAAAACATTTTTGGTAAAAATATTAAATACGTAACGTAAAATGAACAATATTCTCTAAACAAGAGACCGTAAAATAATCTTTATATTTCCAACTTCCGGATTTTTTAGAACTACGAGTACATATTCAAATTCAATTAAAAATTTATCCCAAATAGCATAAAAAACATCTGCAATATATTGTTGTATTAATAAATGTCAAATATAAAGGCTGTTCTAATGATTTTCATCGCACCAGTTGATTTTCTCTTAAATTTTGTTCGTTATTCTTCTTAAATACAAACTTGTATCCGATATCTGGTAGTTGTTTGTTATTCACATACATATTTACATAAAGAAATACTAGTGCATGATTGTGGCAGTTGCACGTTACGCGCATAAATATATATATATATATATATATATATATATATATATATATATATATATATATATATATATATATATATATATATATATATATATATACATATATATATATATATATGTATATATATATATATATATATATATATATATATATATATATATATATATATATGTACATATATATATATATATATATATATATATATATATATATATATATATATATATATATATATATATATATATATATATATATATATATATATATATATATATATATATATATATATATATATATATATATATATATATATATATATATATATATATATATATATATATATATATATATATATATATATATATATATATATATATATATATATATATATATATATATATATATATATATATATATATATATATATATATATATATATATATATATATATATATATATATATATATATATATATATATATATATATATATATATATATATATATATATATATATATATATATATATATATATATATATATATATATATATATATATATATATATATATATATATATATATATATATATATATATATATATATATATATATATATATATATATATATATATATATATATATATATATATATATATATATATATATATATATATATATATATATATATATATATATATATATATATATATATATATATATATATATATATATATATATATATATATATATATATATATATATATATATATATATATATATATATATATATATATATATATATATATATATATATATATATATATATATATATTGTAGGTGTTACACTTTCTCACAGCTATGCACACGGTAGAAAAATTTGAGGCAAATGTGCACCAGGTTATGATTTATTTGTATTACTGCACATATTTTAAAAATTTAACTAATCGATACAGATCGATACATTTTGTATTAAGATCGATGAAGTATGCCCACATACATATGTTAGTATGTGTGTACTGCAAACACTGGAAATATCAAACCTAGGAAAGGTGCATTGAATATATTGTATACATATTATATTTATGTGTTTTATTTGGCGTGTGCCAAATGTTTTCTTTTCTGTCTCTAGATAACCCATGTTTGTCCTTTTTTGAGCTTTTTTTATGTCTTCTGATAGGAAACACTCAAACCTACCATACCTACCATATGTTCAGTTTTGATTTTTTGTTATTTCTAATCTTGAAAATGTAAATTTCTGTTGATTGAAAGAACAAACAAAACTAAAAAAATACAGGCTGGAGAATAGATTTTCTACTAAAAAAAAAAATGAAATTAACTGAAATCACACCTGCCTTCCTTACTGTGTTTTTTCCGATCTTAATACTTAAGTTTGAGAAATTTTTCGATATTTTTAATGCTTTAAAAATTTCCCTTGACAAGAGCAGATGCAAATAAAAAAAAGAGCAGATTTTAATTCCAAATTAATGATGATGATAAACACTTGTTAATGACAATGTGTGCAGTTGCAATGTACGAGATAAATTTTTTTTGATCAGATTTCGTAGCTCGATGGATTATTTTTATATTTTTGACACCACAAACTTCATCAAATATTCTTAAATACACCTGTTTTTAGTGGTACATTTTAATTTATTGCATGTGTACTGAAAATTAGGTTTATAAACACTTAAATTTTTGAAATATAGTTTCATAGTTTCCTTGCATAAGTATCTCATAGATTTTGTTTATTTTATGAATTGGCACCTTATCCGCCCACATTATATTGTAGATTGTACACATGTCTCTTGAAGACAAACCTATTTTACTATACTATAAATGAAAAAAAGAAATCACTTCCGTTTAATTTACTACCCCAAAATAAAAATAAAAATCGATGTTTCGCATTTATCAAAACTGCATATTTCCGCTTTCTAGAATTCATTTATTGTAGTTTGTTTCCACTATTAAGTTTATAATAAAATCTATAAAAAATCAACAGGCTTCCGGATTGTATTTTTTATTATTATTATTGTTTATTCACATATGTTACAGGATCAGATTTCACATAGTCTTTTTTATTTACTTGAGATTCTCATCTAAAATTCATCTTAAAAATTCACCCTCATAAATTTTAAATACACGTTTGTATTTGGTTTTTTATAAACTTGGAGTGGAAATTTAGAGCTCATGATTAAGATAAAAAAAAATATACATACATATTTGGTTTTGAAAGGAAATGTATACACCAAAGTAATTTAACAGATTATAAATATATATGTATGTATAACAATTCATTCTTATATTTTAGATACTTCTGTAATAAACAAATCATATTTTATGTCCCTTTTACAATGTACCTGATTATGCAAAACAAAACTATGATTATTTTAAAAATCTCTGAAACGTCATTTAGGACAACAAAATAAAAAGTACGTATGTACGTTTGAAATATAATAAACATTATACAACATAATTTTGATAAAACATTTCGTAATGACAAAATTATAAGGAACAAAAACAATCAAACCCAAGCCAACAAGCATGGTAATGTAATAAACAAAATTAGGTATTAAACCGTACCTATTGAATGTTATACACAATCGTTCGATTGTTTGCAATAGCACGTGCCTGATAGATTTACCAGAATTATTTAACATCTGTCATAATTTTCATTTTCCAGACCGTAAATTAGTTTAGGATTTTTTAAAACTTAATCGAAAATTGTATACATACCCATATTATACTCGTATACACTATACATAGAGAAATAAAATATTTATTTAATAAGTTAGCAAATATGTATGTACACAGTACGAAAAAAATTATCATTAAATTTTACAAAAATGGTAAGCGTGCAAACATTTTATTTGAGCAGATGATAGTAGTTATCAATGATCTCAAACTGTTTAATAAGTTGCTGCTAATCACGTAAAATACAGATTATTATTTAATCAATTAATTAGGCGACATTGTATAGTAATCAAAATATTTTTAGGTAATCTTTAAATTATTGTACTTATGAATAATTAACAATTTGCGTGTGTCTGTGTGTGTGTGTGTGTCTGTGTGTGTGTGTGTGTGTGTGTGTGTGTGTATGTATGTGTGTGTGTGTGTGTGTGTGTGTGTGTGTGTGTGTGTGTGTGTGTGTGTGTGTGTGTGTGTGTGTGTGTGTGTGTTGTGTGTGTGTGTGTGTGTGTGTGTGTGTGTGTGTGTGTGTGTGTGTGTGTGTGTGTGTGTGTGTGTGTGTGTGTGTGTGTGTGTGTGTGTGTGTGTGTGTGTGTGTGTGTGTGTGTGTGTGTGTGTGTGTGTGTGTGTGTGTGTGTGTGTGTGTGTGTGTGTGTGAGGGTGTGTGTGTGTGTGTGTGTGTGTGTGTGTGTGTGTTTTTTTTTATTATGCGCGGAGGAGGGAAACCTTCGATAGGTTTCACGTGTGAACCCATATCTCAAACACGTGATAGTGTCGGATTCTTACCGACTAAACCACCACCCCCGGTAAACCATGCCGTTCGGCCCCGTGGAACTACCGTTAGGTATTACTTCGCAAGGCAGGCTCAGCTTTCGCTGCTTGGCTGGAATTAACTCCTCACTGAATTTCTGGTTCTTTCGAGGCGTCTCAACTCTCCCATTATCCGTGAGACGCTTCCGCTTAAGGCGTTCCACCCATCTTCAGATGCTAGCATAAACTCCAGTATATTTTCCGGTGTTAGTTTCACCCCACGTGCACATATACAGCTTCTCTCCTCAATCAATCGTGGACACTCGAATACTACGTGCTCTGCATTTTCTGGTACTCCGATTCATAAAGGGCAATCTGATGACTTTTCGTGTTTCAATCTGAACAGGTATGATCTAAAGCAACCATGACCCGTCAGAAACTGTGTAAGATGGTAGTCCACCTCGCCGTGTCGCCTGTTTAGCCACGTATCGATGTAAGGGATCAGGCGATAGGTCCATCTACCATTCGTCTACTCACTCCATCTTCTCTGCCATACAGTTATCGTCTCCGCCCGTGCCAATCGGTGGTTCTCTGCTTTTGTTCCTTGACCACGACACAGGTACGTGATTTGGCGCTCCTTGGCCAGAAGATCTATTGGGGGCATTCCCGCAAGAACACACGCAGCGTCTTCTGACACCGTCCGAAATGCGCACAATATTCTCAGAGCACTTAGCCTCTGAACTGAGGCTACTCTTTGCCTATAGGTATCCTTCTCCAACGAGTTGACCCAAATTGGTGCCCTATACATCATTATCGATGTAACGACATTGGCGAGGAGAACTCTGCTACTCATTCGCGCCCCTCTTGTATTAGGCATTATTCGTGCTAGTGCCGCATTAACTCTCCTTGCTCGCTTGCTGGAGGTAATGAGATGTGTCTTATATGACAACCTGGCATCGATCATTACCCCTAGGTACCTGATGGATGGTTGGCTAACAATTTTTTGGGCTCCAATCTCTAAGGTGACGCTCTCCATTACTTTTCTGCTAGTAATAAGAACAGCTTCTGTTTTATGCTCTGCTAGTTGCAGCCCAGCAGACGTTAACCACTGGCGAATAAGTCTAACCGTTCTATTACAAATCTCCACAATTTCCTCTCCGCGTTTTGCGACAACTACAATCGCGATGTCGTCCGCGAATCCAATCACCCGTGCATCACTTGGTATGGGCAGTCGAAGAACACCTTGCGAGTAATTTGCGATTACGCCAATAACGAATTGATCTGATGCTTCGCTTCAATGATTTTGTAATTCCTTCGGTCAGTGATGTGGTACGTATAGGATTCAATAAATAACTATTTAGTTTTTGTAGAACGGCAATTTCTGATTTTGGTCTATCCAGGTATTCATGGCTGTTGTTTCTTTCGTTGGGGTGGGAGTCGTTTGTGCAGTTTTCGGTGGATTTCCTCCACAACAAAATCCACCTTTTGCGAGTTTCCCGAATATAGTTTACCGAGGACACACAATCTCATCTACGTTCGGTAATCCACACTTTTTGCAGAATTTATGTAATAAAGTTCCAAAGGGACATTTTGAAAAGTAATGTCCTTGTGCAGCACAATTCCAGCAATTCATCGTCGTTTTAGGTGTGTTTATGTTAAGTGGAAGCGGTATAGATTGAAGATTCGACTTTTGGTAGTTCTTTTGAAATACAGCAGCAACATTTGAGATGGGTGTATATGATGATTTTGCGGAACTATTTGTATCTGCAAGGTTCGAATAATAAATGGCTGGCAAAGGTGGTAAATTTTCATTTGATAAAAGAACTTGTGGAATATTGGAAAGCATTTAAGATGCAGTATTCTGAGTCTGAATCATCTCGTGTACCTCAAATTTTCGAGTATCTTTACGGAATGGTTATTTATTCAAACCGAGTTCGGGGACAAACATCTCATCATTCCATAGTTCTTCGAGAGATCGACATCTTGCAATTATTTGGTCTATGGTCATAAAAGTTTCATTGTTGGTAAAAATTTTGAGACCTAGGCGCATATTTTTGCGAACAATTCGAATAAACTCAAGATCGGAGTATGGGATGTGTCAGGAACTAGACAACATATACATATCACTAAAATAAGACATAAATGACTCGTTCGTTTCCCATTTCTGTAGACGACGGTCTAATTGAGTTTTCATGTTGTCATCCGTTCTCGAGTCTTGAAAGTATCGCTGCATTTCACTTCTCAGGTGTTGCCATGTAATAACTACATTAAAGTTTTTGCGAATGAAAGCCCAGTACCATGAGGCTTCTTTTTCAAGAATAAATCCGAGTTCTTTAACCAATCGATACTGTGGTATATTGAAGCTATTAGCTAGATATTCTACCTGGAATAAGAATTTGTCCACCCCCCACCTTTCCTATCGTCATTTTATTTCAGATTCCAATGCTTCAGAAACATTGGTTTGGTATTATCATGTCCGTATGATAGGTTTGCATTTGGTAAATTATAATTCGACATAGCGGGGACGTTGGAGATGCTATTTTGCCACAAATGCGACGTACTTGTTGGTTGCGTTTTTGCGTATGGGGATGAATTGATAGTCGACCTCGGCAGATCCGATGGAGTTTCTTGGAAAGGAGAGTTATAACATGAATCGCCATTGTGATTATAAACTGGTATTTTAGCAACTGGTACGTATCGAACGATCGGTCGTATTAACATTAGGCTGCGGAATTGTATCATGACTTTGATTTCCTTTAAAATACTCTAATTGCTGGGTTAATTTTGTAATTTCGTTGAGAATCACTTTCATTACGGATTGTTGAGATGTACTAGGTATGCTAGGAGGTTTTGAGCATGTTGCTAAGATATTTGATTTTATCGAGTCATTAAAGTGAACACCTCCAATACATGGACTACTAGTTGAACTTGAACTATTAGAATTCATTGAAGCATCAGCTACATCGGAACTATTTCCTACTATAAAAGTATTTATTTGGATCGGAGACACATTTGGATCGACCTCGTCATTATCGGAATCATCGTCAGATAAATTTTCGATGGAAACATCGTGTGCAAATTTTTTTATTGATTCTTCGTCTAAACTAGAATTATTAGAGTTTGAAAGGCCGGCAAAGGTGGTAAATTTTCATTTGATAAAAGAACTTGTGGAATATTGGAAAGCATTTAAGATGGCATTTAGATTGGCAGCTTTCGACGAATGAATACGATTTAGTCGTCCTTGGATATGAAGCAATTGTGACTCTGCTTTTGAAATGATTTCTTGCTCATTATACTGTTGCGCAAATAAAGTGAACCTGCAATAGTTTCCTATTGCACAAGTTAACTTCAGTAGCAAATTTTTCTTGGCATTCTTATGAGCACGGTTCGGAATTAGTACAGGGGCTTCAACCTCTTTTGGTAACATAGATTTTAAGGTTTCATATTGCTCGATTATATACCCCTTTAAATCTCGAATCTCACACTCAATTAAGCACTCGTCATGATCCAGATAGTCAATATTCATGATTACTGAGTAATTTAACAAATAATTAGATAATTCCGAAAGAAAATTGCGCATTGGGGGGGCGAAGTCCGAGATTCATACCTCCTCGCGGTGCTCTCTGGGTAACTCTAAATGAATCAGGCGGTGTAGTGCAGACGAGCAGCTAAATCCTGTTTATAGTCATGGACACTACATGTCAGGGCGAGCCATTGGCGCCTCAAAACCAATACCAAACCAGCGTCTGTTTTCCAGGTTAGGAGCGGCTGAAGCGTTCGTCTGTCTTGTATCAAGCGGCTCGCTATATAAATGTGTTCAAGGTAGGACTAGATGCCTCAAGATTCTTACCAGTACATGACCCACACACGTAACAAGCTGGTTGGGCGGAAGGCCAACAGCCCCCAATCATAAAAACTATCAAGTTATGAACCTTAAACAAAGGCCTCGGATAATCAAATCGGATTCATTACAAACTCGACCTCGGAAATTGTACACGGACAACGCTTTAAAAAGGGGAACATGGAACGTGCTCAGCCTCTTAAGATCTGGAGATCTCCAGAACCCTTCGAACCAAGCAAAGAGTTACGAGGAAGAGTTAAAAGGAAGTCATCAATAACATACCGCACCACGACAATAAAATCATCGTGGGCGACTTTAATGCAAATATCGGTAGGAGTGCAGAAAATACATCGCACATCGGTCCTAACAGCCTGCACCTAACTAGTAGTAACAACGGCCAACGAGTCACCGACCTGGCAATAACGTACAACTTAGTTGTATCAAGTACGTTTTTCCCACATAAGAGAATCCACAAAGTAACGTGGAGATCGAATGATGGGAGAACGGAAAATCAAATCGATCACGTCATGGTGTCTAAGAGACACTCCACCAGCATATCTGACGTTAGATCTTACAGAGGTACAGACATGGACAGCGATCATATGCTTGTCATATTTAAATATAAGTGCAAACTGTCATCTACGTTTAACAGACAAGCACAAAAGACCGTTCGATGGAATATCGATTCTCTAAAAGAACAATCGTCACTGCAGAGTTACCAATCAGATGTCACTAACTATTTAGAGCAGCACAGCAACAACGAAGAAGCTCCCTCTAACATCGAGAGGCAGTGGCACGCTATAATTAGCCCGGTATACTTACCGATTTGCCGCTTTGTTCTTCACCGCAACAAAAAACCCAAAAAAAGAACACACAATATTTTACTTTACGTTAGACTACACAGAAAACTTTATTCACCAAAAAAACACAACAAAAACAAAAAAACTAGGTATTTAACTTAATTGTCCGCCGAGCTGCGCTACTACACGGATAATTAATGTACACTGACTGCCCTTAACCAAGAAAATTTCGCGGTATTTATTCCAAAATTAATTACTTGTTGAGATAGAGAATTTACACTTTAACCCAGTGATTAAAATTGTTCTCTCAAACAACTTACATTTTATTTTTGATGACAATCCAGAAAACTTTTAGAAACCGCGCATGTTGTGAATTTCCGGCTCGTATTTGCTACTAGCGGAAGTTTGTACAACAACAAATACAGATGGTTTTGATTTTCACATAGGTTGACGTATTCGTAAATATGTCAACGCTATACATAAATAAACCACTTGCATTTATCGTGTACTTGAAAAATGTAGAGATGTCGAATTACCCACAGAAACTCATTAAAGAAAAATTCTAACATGAATTAATTAAATGGCCTTGTAGTAAATAAACGCAAAAAGAAAATGTGAAGACGTAGCATGACTGGTACATAAGTTGGATATAGTTAGAGAATTATCTCCAAAGTCATGCAGATAAGAAAATTATTAGTTTTTTTGTTTGGGATAGGTTAGTAACAGAATTAAATAGAATTCCGTTACAAAGTGTTGGCTAATGTTGTACTTGCCAGACTCATCTCTTTCGCCGAAAAAATCATTGGCGACTATCAATGTGGTTTTCGACCCAACCGATCAACCACGGAGCTGTGTTTTACCATGAGGATGATCTTGGAAAAATGTTGGGAGTACAACATAACCATACATCAACTATATATAGACTTCCGACAGGCATATGACAGTATAAACCGCGACAAAGTATGGGCCGCGCTCATATGCCTAGGAATCCCAGAGAAACTTGTTTCGCTGTGTAAATTAACAACGTCTGGGTCTGTATGTAGAATCGTAATTGAAGGAACTGTGTCAGACTCCTTTGAAATAACATCTGGCGTTCGACAAGGTGATGCACTCGCGCCTTTGCTGTTCAATTTGGCGCTTGAGTACGTAGTGAGAAAAAGCAACATCGAAACTTCGCGCTGTATATTTAATAAATCCGGCCAAATTCTTGGATATGCAGATGATATCGTGCTTCTTGGCCGAAGACATAGCGATATCAAAGACAGTTTCATACCGCTCGATCGCTGCGCAAGAAGACTTTTTTTGGAGGTGAACAGCAGTAAAACCAAATATCTAGCAACACCCAGGAACATCTCTATGGCAAATCTCGGAATTGGCGACCACAATTTTGATGGTGTCGAAAACTTTAAATACCTCGGGTCAGTTATAACATCACTGAATGAAATGCAGGCAGAAATAAAAGCCCGAATCGCTGCCGAACAACGAGTTTACTACGCTTGTAACGGAATTCTTATCGTATTCCGTTATATCAATCCAATCATATTCTTATCTCATTACAGTATTTCTGTCATGGCATCGAAGATATCATCTTCACTAATACTTATTAAATAATTAGGCATTGACAGAATTACATATTTTCCTTATATTGCTGCTACATAAACAAAAATTACAGTAGTACAAATATACATATCGGAAAACCATTTCATTGTTTTGTAATTTGAATACAGAACAAATTTTTATTTTTTTAATCATAAATGCTCTATATAAATATAAGACGTCAGGTAATTAACCGACCTACGTAAAAATGTAGTATATTGCATTTATGATTATGCATTAAATTTTCTATGTTAATGTGAAATGAATGAATTTGTTTACGAAAGGGGTAAACAAATTTAATTTATAACACTTTTAAATTGGGCGGTATTTATGCATATTTTTTGATTAAACAGCAAAATTTATTAATTGATTGAAAAGAGGCCATTCATTTATTAAATTCTGTTATAAAAATTAATTTTCCCCTCTTTTTTGATCAATTAATGTTTGTATAAATATCGGGCAAAATTTTTGGTTGGGCAGTTAGTGTTTGCGGTTAGTGTATGGAGTCAAGTTTTTTTTGAATCAAGTTTTGAGTCAAGTGTTGAGTGAAGTTTTGAATATTTTAAAAATAAATTAAATTTAACTGTTGAGTAAATTTTGAGTTGATTTTTCTTTTTTTGGATTTTTTTTTGAGGGATTCACTTTGGAAGCAGACTGAACGAGAAAATCCTGGGTGAGTATAACTAATTAACTAGAAGAAAACAACCTACTAACACTAAAGGCCCACTCAGTAAAGGGTTTGCCAGTCGCTTCATTAGAAGCGGAAATCGCGGAGGTGCGTATGCACGCGGGTTTCCTTTCGTACTGGTCGCGCTTTACTGAGTACACTACTTACTAACCATCGGGTCTTAAGCCCAAAATATATAGTTCAATTTCTCTTATTTTTTGTTATGAGTAAGTCAGAGTGAATATGTTACTCTAGGCTTCTCCGCTACAACCACGGTGGACATGCCAGAGGCGTAAGGCATGGGTCTCCGGTTTAATCTTTCACCACCCTGTCCAATTGTTTTCAGAACTCCCCATTTGATGGCGTGCATGCACGCATTACGCCATCTCCTCTTCTCTTCTTGTAAATATGCGGTAATCTAGGCTGTACCAACACCGCAAGGGGTATTAACAGATGACGGCAAAATTCTATGAAACCAGGCTTTAGCAATAGCTAAAGGCTAATCTGTTTCACGCCCAATCAAGATTATTACAATCGAAACATCTATCGCAGTCGTCCAAGCTCGCACTTTATAAAGCACTAGTAAGACTTGTGCTGACTTTCGGAACCGAAAGCTGGACCATGACCTCTAACGATTGTAGATTGTTATCTACATTCGAAAGGAAGGTCATCCCTTCAATTTTTGGTTCAATTAAAGTTGCGAACAACGAATATCGGATTCGTATGAATCACGAAATAAAGCAACTCCTCGGAGGCAGCGATATCATCGGATTCATTAAATCCAATCGAGTGAGATGGCTCGGCCACGTTACAAGGTCCCCACAACAACGGAAGATAAATAAAGTGTTTCACCAACAAACCGGCCGGAGTATGTCGTAGAGAAAGACCCCGACTACGCTGGCGTGACGACATTGAACAAGAACTGCACGCATTAGGATGTGAAACTGGAGGACGAGAGCAATGGATCGGGCGAAATCCCTTCATTGGATGTGAAAGCCAGAGAGAGAGAGAGAGAGAGAGAGAGAGAGAGAGAGAGAGAGAGAGAGAGAGAGAGAGAGAGAGAGAGAGAGAGAAAGTTCGGTATTGCAAAAACTAAATTGATTAACAAGATGTTAATAAGCTAAATAAACTACACGATTCACCAATATGATGTCTTACCATTTATTCAATCATTCCTACATGAGTAATAAGGATAAATAGAGAAATTATGCCTTGAATTGATAAAAAAATTACTAATCGTTAATTTAATTGAAATTACTTATACATATTATTGCATTGAACGAGAATATCTTATATATTAATACGCTTAATTTTTAGTTTGTGTTCCCTTTTTAACCTATTTCCCGTGCGCATATCTTAATGAAACATATATCAGGTGAAAGGCATTTTTTCATATATTAGGAGAATATATGTTTTATTAAGGAACGTGCACGGGAAATAAGTGTAAACGCCAAGAAACGTTTTTCCTATACTGTACATCTTAAATAATAATCACGACGCCAGAATGTCATGACAAAATATGTTTGTGTTGGACCGTCATTACACCGTGACAATACAGAACAAAACAGAGAATATAAAATGATTTTACATACATACAAACATTTTGGTGTTAAGAGGTGTGAGTGTAAAAATACAATTTTGTCATGGCACTCTATCGTCATGACAAAATTTTGCGAGTGAAGATCGATCTTAATACTTACATACCCAAACATAATATCTATGGAAAATTTGGAATTATCATTTCCGTCCGATTTCAGGCAAAAGTCATGAGATCTCTTAATTTATGAGAAAAGGTTAAGTGGGAAGTTTCGTCCCGATATGCGGTTGATTTGTGTCCCCCAGTATATTTCGTAACCGGATAATTTATTAAGCTCTTAATTTCATGCTTGAACTAGCGTGTTTCTGCTTTTTGTGTGGTGATAAATCGACTATATAATCCACATAAGTACATTAGTTTTGGTTATGTTGTTGATGAGATTTGTTTTGGAAAACGTCAAATTATTCATATATGTATAAATGAAAATAACACACAAATACAGCGGTCCTTTTGTACAATTCTTATTAAATATTTAGATTAAAGTTGCACGCCTCGGCAATTGTGTGCTTTTCCCTTTTGAGATTTTAATATTTAGAAATGGCGCGTTCCGACAACATGTATGCGAATGCAAATGAAGACCAGAAGCGCGACATTAATGAGGTCCGAAGTCCGCTCGAATCTGAAACCCTGTCAGCAAATGTCTTCTACGTTGACGCTCCCGACGGGTGTGGCAAGACATTTGTATTGCAATCACTGATTGCATTTGCCAAGGGGCGTGGCTTGGAGTCCATTTCCTCCGCGTGGAATCGCCACGAGCTTGATGGAAGGTGGGCGTACGCTACATAACATTTTCAAACTGCCGGTTCCAATGGATGAGTTATCAGTTTCATCAATGAAGAATGGTACATCATTACATACCCAAACTCCTCGCACGCTGCCAAGTTGAAAAGCGCACGACTCATCTTGAGAGATGAGGCCAACATCATGCCAGGGGCAGCGCTCACAATCATAGACAGACTCTTACAAGATTTGTACAGAAGAAAGCCGGAAGAGGGTGTTCCATTCGCTGGAAAAATCATCCTCAAGTGTGGTGACTCCGACAGTGCTTGCCTGTAGTACCAAAGGCAGAACGCGCAATAACTTGCGAATCAACCATCAAGTTGAACCCGCTTTGGAAATTGGTAAACATGTTTATACTGACCAAGAACATGCGCATCGATGAAGGTGAGGACGAATTTCCACAATATACTTGCTTTCTGTTGGAAACGGCAATGCTCGAACCGAATCGATCAAACTTCCAGCGCGCTTTTCCAGTTCTCAAAGTGTGATTGATTTCGTGTATGGTGACATCAACACAACACTAGCCGAGGGAACCATCGAGGAGCGCGCCATCCTTGCACCCAAGAATGATGATTGCGCGCTAATCAATTAGCAGGTGCTTGATCTCCTGCCCGGTGGACAAGAAGTCAAACTTAGTGTTGATAAAGTTGAGAGTGACGACATAAATTAGGAACTCCGCCTACTCGACGAGTTTCTCAACAAGATTGAAGATTCCGGACTTCTGCGCCCGCCGTCCCGCTATAGGTAAACGCGATCGTTCTTTTGATAAGGAACCTAAACACTAACAAGGGTCTGCCTTATCAATGGAAAACGCATGCGAGTCGCAAAAATAAACCGCTACTATCTGAAATGTGATTTGCAGACTGGCTTCTCAAAAGGCGAGCGCGTACTCATCCCACGCATTAAGCTCTCGCCCTCGGAAGCCATTTTCTCATTTAAAATGTCTCGTCTCCAATTTCCCGTCCAGCTCGCGTTCACCATAACAATCAACAAGAGTCAGGGCCAAAGCTTGAAGAAGGCGAGTGTACTTGCCGGCCCCCGTATTTACACATGGTCAGCTGTATGTGGCCTTTTCACGATGCCGCTCATTTGACGGACTCAAGGTGTTTATCGTTGAGACAAGCGATCAATCAGCTGATCGGGACGGGTACATCACAACAAAGAATGTTGTTTTTGTAGAGATTTTGCGCATGTAAATTCATATTTTATTAACCTTTTGTAGCGTATATGAATTTACTTTATTTTTGATAAAAGTGCATCAAATTTACATCTGAAAAAATCTTCTTAATCATTTCTTAACCAAAAATTCAATAAAATGTAATCAAGTGACTGATTATTCAGTCACAGGTCAGCTAGTTTACATTTGATTAGCATAGAAAAAAAAATATAATTTTTCAAACGTTTTATTTTTGCAACGATAAAATTATATTAACTCCAGTAACCAAATGGTATAGCGGTAACTTCGAGAAGGCATTCAACCTAATTTTAAGAATATGCCAACTCATCTTTTACCTTTAATATAGAACTTAAGTATATAATTAAATATCAACAACAAGTTTAACTCTTATCAACAGTTGAGACTGCGTTAAGAAATTAGTTATATCTTGTTGACTAGCCATACTATACACGGTTAATGCTTCATGACAATAATAATGTATATAAAAAAATTGAAATTAATTTATGGAATAAACTTGGTAAAATAATCTACTAAATCATTTGACAAATAATTATTGAAATTTCAAATAAATAAATATGGTTAGGAATGCGTATTCCAACTAAATTCAACATTTCAGCAATGGATATTTAATAAGATGAAACCCCAACACAATTATTCAAAAGTCAACAACGAGGGTTGTTGTATAAACAAAATTACCAAATGAATTTAAAATGGAGATTGCCATTTGATTGGGCGCCACTGTAACGGAACTATGATGAAATAGCACCGTTAACAGAGTCGAGGAATCTGGAATCCCGTAGCAGCCGAGTTATACCGTAGACAGACACAAACTAGATAACTTCGTTATCTAGATTATTAAGTTATTTCTGCCTGTCTGTCTGTACACGATTTTTTCAAAACAGAATTATTAAGTTTTCATAACTAGATAAATGCAATCTACCCTGATAAATTAGGCACACTCGCAAAAATCCGGTTACTGTCTGTCACCACAATTTGTTTATTACGATTTTATAATTTTATTTTCAATCTAGATAACTGAAAATCGAGATAAATTTTGTGTCTGTCTACGGTATTACGATCATCTTCACGTAATACTACATGCAAAACAACAACAACATAATGCTACGTGGGATCTATTTTTTAAACGTGCGCGGAGTATTACTTACATAGATAAGCATTTATGCACATTTTGCATATCGGGTGTCAATATAATGGGCCTATTCCATGGAAATAATCTGCTGTCAGCAAAAAAAGCGAGAAAAAAATATAGATTTTACTGGTTGTGTACGAAACAAAACATGTTGTCAGTAAAATTTTACTGAGAGAATAGTTGTGATAGGGGAAGTTTACTGCCATAATGGGGAAGTTTACTGCCGTAAAAAATGTAAATTGGAGTATTTTTAGGGCACCATTTTTCACACATCTACAAAAAATGTATGTAAAGATAAGAAATTTTTCTCACACATACAAAATAAGACGTTCGCCATTTTTATATTCAAATGACGATTTAATTTTTTATTTTTTCGTATTGAAATTTGTTAACGTTAGTGGTTTTTTGTGGTACATATATAAAAATTAAAACATAAAAACAAATCGAATTGTACGAAAATGTACAAATTAAAAATTTTATTGAAATTTTTAGGTTATGTCAAAATGTAAAACCATAAAATTTTTCTATAAAATGAAATTAAAAATATTTCTGTTCTTTGTCACTCTTATGAAATTTTAAAACAAATTTTTTTTTTGCATATTATCAGCAAAAAAATTGCTGTCAGCAAATTTTATCCATGGAATTAAAGCTTTATAGATTAAGTAAGTTGCTGTAATTAGTTGTTAAGTTAGCGTCTTAGAATAAACATCAAGTTAAAGTGTAAATTAATTAAATAAATACTTTCAATAAATAAAAAGAATAAATCAATTAAACCAAAGTAAATTGTTTTTTTATAATAATCCAGTGATGAAAAACATAAATCCCGCTAGCTAAAATCGGTGTGGGTGTGAGTCACGAAAGATTCCAAGACTGTCATCAGATGCTTCAAAAATCACACAAAACACATCAGAAAAAAAAACATCGAAACAATACCCTTTTTTCCCCATCCAGACCCTCCTATAACCCCGTTTTAAGAAATCAACTTTAAATCATTATAAATTAATTCATTTATTGTAAGACCAAAAAAAAACTGTCATACTCATTGATGATTAATACTACTCTCCACAAGTGATAGCAATTTCAGGCATTCAAGTAAATTAAATAACCCATTTTACTCGTATGATTGCTTTTCTTAAAAAAACAATACCTCAAATGAGCAAATACAATCAAATAAAACGAATTTAACAATAAACTAACTTACCCACACACCGAACTATAAAGCGCTTCACTGCTGGAGTGCTGGTAGATGTGTATATGTAGATGCCTGTGTGTATATCCTAAGAATTAAAATGATAGTTCAATTTAGTTCAATTACCGGATTTGAAATTGCAACCACCGGAATTATTTGCACTACACCAAAAAAATCAACAATAATTTTTTCAATAATTTTAGTAGATTAGAAACGGATTATGATTAATGAGTTTTATGATTAATAAATTTATTTTGGATGAATTTTATGGCAAGGGCCATAAAGTTACGTATTTATAATTCATCGACTACATAGTAGAGGGGAAATTAGCACTTTGCATCGGTAAGAATAAAAGTACTCATGAAATTCGAAACATCGTTTCGTTTCAGTTGGTTTCTACGTCTACAAGGAAACGAGAATTGTCATATCCATTGTTATGACCGTTTTAATCCCACTTGCTTCATAGCAAACTATGATTTACATGTTGTTCTTCAGATGTCAGCTACTTTGTTGAAAATCGCGAATAGGAGAACCAGAATCGACCCACTGGAGTGATATAACAGCCTCACCTATCGAAAACATATGATCTTAAGTTGTGCTTCGTTTGGATTTGGATCACTTAGGGGAGCGGTACGACCACCAAGATTTTAGAGGTCAGCTATTTATTTGAGACGAGAAGCCTAAATAATTTTGGTGATTGTTGCACTAAGCGAAATGGTACAAACAGCGTGCAACTTAATCTCTTAAGTGTTCGCTGGTTGAGGTATTCCTCTATTAATTATATAAAAATCGTAACAACAAACAGAAATAATCCAATTTCTGTTTGTTGTTTTAAATTTGGTTAATTCTAATTCTTTACTTTGTACAATATTATTTATTTATATTTATTATTTTATGGAGAAAAGCCGATAACTATGGCTTGAGATAAATAAGACAATGCACAATGTAACACATACACATTAAAAACGCCCAGTCGAAACTTTTTGTCACCACCACGAATCGAACCCGGGACCTCCGAATTACATAGCAAGCGCTCTACTTACTATGCTATCGAGGTCTTCTATTATCCCATACTAGCCAACAACAATTCCCACAACAAAAAATACCGTACAATAAAACAACATGAACCAGGTGGTTCTAGAAACCTGTTGATTAATAGGTATATTTTAAAGCTATAAGTATAAATACATAATTGTTGTATTTAATTAAACAACACATTATACACATGAATTGGAAGAAACGTAAACTTGATAATACATATTTCATTCTTTTATTAAAATATGTAATAATAATTCAATGGTGGGAGCATTATAGCGACAACATAAAAGCCAAACCAAATGAAGAATAATCATAATTTTCGAAAGTAATTATTTCCATAGAGTTTAATTATGCCTAAGAATCCAGTTCACATGGACACACTTTACAATCGTCATGTATGTTTATCGTACGCTTGATACATTCCTTTATTACCTCTTCTATACAACTGAGTACCTTATGGTAAATTTTTTTATTACACATGTGACGCTTACCTTTTTCTTTATAAATATTTATTCTAATATCTAATCGTGCATATCCACATTAGGTTAACTTGAATCCGGTAACTTCTTCGTTTTTCCCCGCTTCCTTTACCAACAAAATCGGTTTTATTCCGTCGCAAAAAACCGGTTTTATAGGTAAAGGGGAAAGAAACGATAAAATTACCGGATTCAAGTTACCCTAGTATTTATATGCACATCTCCAAATGCACAGTTTTAAATACAAGTTTAAAACATTCAAATACATTTCCAAAACAACTCAAAAACATAAACTATGTACATATTATTAATACTAAAAAGAATACAACCACGTAGTAATTCTAGCTAAACATTACACTGTCGCGTGGCAGATGTAAAGGAAAAATAAAATTGATAAAAAACAATTCAAATCTATTACGCGGCCAGATGTCTTGTCTTTCTTATTTTATTTTCTTCAATTTTTCAAGAAACGAAGATGTCAATGAAGAAGCAGATGTTAATGTTACTATACTTGGTTGCTTATGTATGCAAACTTGTATGTATTGTATACCTATACATACTTATGTATGTTGTTTTTTTATTTATACATTTATTTAGGTTTGTTTTGTTAGTACAGGTCAAGCTTTGATTAACAAAATGTGTATCGATCAAGGGTTGTGATGGTGACATACCGATATTGTTGTAATAACTCATTTACTTTCGAAAAAACAATTTCGACTACATAAATTTCTAAATTTCACGTTAAATACACATTTCATTTTTAGTCCGTCTAATACTTTGCCATAATATAACACATAAGCGCGCGCGAATGACCATGCAGCAATGTTATGTGAGGTATACACCTAAAAGTTATTGGGATAGATTTTTTTATAGATAACATAACCCTTTCTAACAGGGGCTATCAAATTTAATAATAACCATTTTTACCCTTCTTCGGCAATTTTTCCATTCTATCATATTTAAATACCTTTCTTACATACAATAAAGGGGATTTAGATGATCAACTAAAAAACTTGGCTTGATTTTTTTAAAATCTTCAAAAAATCGATATAATTTTTCAGACAGCTGTTTCATATTTTTATATATATATATATATATATATATATATATATATATATATATATATATATATATATATATATATATATATATATATATTTTAACTCTGTAATTGAACCTCGTTTTAAATAATATTCAAATTAATGGTCTGACATTAAATAAAAATTCAGAACATTCCAAAATTATATTATAATAATAAAAACATAACATTTCTCAAAAAATTGAACTCAAAACAAAAATTTATTGTACTAAATTTAGAAATTTTAACTCGCTTTTCCGAACATTTTAACGAGATGATTGTTATTTTGATTTTACTTTTAGAAAAAGGTTGGCAATAAATATGTTAACCTGTGTTATGCTATTATCGATGGTAAAAAGGCTAAATTATTGAAATAAAAGTTATTTTGCTTTGAATGAGAACTGCACCAGGTTTCATTGACTTGTACCAGTAGGTACCGAAAACTTATACAAAAATAATTATTTGAATTCAAATTGTAATGATCCGAATGCAAAAATAAATAAGCAAAAACTAGTTGTATACAATTTTTTCTACGATGCTAAGCTTGTAGCTCCCCTTTATATTACGAATATGTTCACGATTATGTTCGAAATGCACAACTATTTGTACCATCAACGAATAACGTATTATCCCGATAAACAAATATTTTATATAGGCATGTATAAAGACTGTTATTGAATATTGAATAAAATGAGGACAATTCATATCCAGACATTCAATTTTAACATCAGTTTGTAACAAATCGAAGAACAAATTTATATTCTTCGTTAGACAATAAAATTGTTCAGTTGAATTGTCTTGGTCTGTAGTGACTATATTTAAATGTTAAATGCATCTTGAATGAAGTTGTTTTAACGAAAAAACTAACAAACAAAAAAATAAACTTAATTAATTCGTCACGCTTCTTAAAAATGGTATATGTACAATATATAAGTTGGTTTACACAAAACTTTAGCAGTATCTATTCGTCTTGTAATTACTAAATTTTGTTGCATGCTTTGCTTATATTACCTTAAAAATATGATAAGTATATGTGTGCGTCGGATAGCAAGCGCGCGTATTTAACTATGAACGGCAGCTGCTTTTCAAGGTCCAGTGAACTCAAGTGATTCAAAAAAAAAAAATGTCGACGTGACGCCTGTCGTCATAAGGGTGGTTTTGTGTCGTACAATTTTGCAATAAACTATTCTTGTATTACAGAATATTTTACATTATTTGTTAAGTATTAGTTTGGATTTATAGAACAATTACGTGTTTGTAATCTGAACGAAATTTGTCTCTTAGAATGATTTCGTTTTAAAGTTTTTGCACAGATAGCAATTATATTATTTTACTTTGTGGTTTTTGTTTAAATTGCAAATACTTTTGTTGTAAATTATTGAAAATTAAAAACGTAAATTGCAAATACTTTTGTTGTGAATTATTGAAATGTATTCTCTTCAAAATTGTTTAATATTTTTTGTTCCATAAAAAAGTTATTATTAGTTAAAAAAATATAATTTCATGGTTTGGAAGCACAAGAAAATGATGTTACATAAGAATAAACTCGCATATGAAAGGGTTCGCTAAGCTTATAGTGAAACATTTGATTAATTTTAAAAAGTAAGCAACATACGAATACTTATGTGTATAAATGCCCGACTTGCCCTTAAACAATGTATGTTTGAGAACAGGAAATAATAAACCAAAATTATAAAGTGTATATGCTATGTGATAATACTGTGTACTTAGTGCTGCAATTTTAAACCTTTTTAAACAAAAAATAGTTATAAACTGTATCAATTAATGCTATTATTTTGATTACTCTGTATATTTAAATATATACACGTTTGGAACGGAAGAGTCAATTGTAAATATATAATTCGATCGAATTTATATTTAACAGGAAAGTTGGCAGGAACAAAGCAAATTTTCATCATGTGTTTTCGATCAATGTTAAATGGACCCATTTGTGAGATGACTGTGGTCGGAGTACAGAAATCATAGGCCTACATTCAAATCCTATCAGAGGCAAGATGTAAAATTCGGGTTGCGATCGGTGAATTAATTAAAAGCAACGATATCCCTCTGTTGAAGTGCAGGTTTCAAGGGCGGCACATCGTATAATGTCTAAATGAAACTCAGTAACTCGTGCCGTGATCATGTTACCACTTAATAAACCGATTATAAAAATTAAAAATACTGCTTTTTATACAGTGTGTTCTTCTTTCCCTTTTTCTATAACATTCTTTGTTTTTTGTGGTAGCACGATAATTCACCGAAAAGCAATTCACTGAAAACGACATTTTATTGAAAACCAAATCACCAAAATAGCAATTAATAGCAATTAATTGCTAAACGACAGTTTACCGAACACAACAATTCACCGAAAACGATGTATGTACCAAGGTACGTTCACTATACTTCGTATTATTTGTGATTGCACACGTTTTTATTATATTTGAGGCACAGACTGAGTCCGACAATTGTATTCCATAATTCCAGATTGGTTTTAGTGCCATTTTATACAACAAGACTTTGCAGTCTAGAGTTAATTTGGAATGTTTTCCGATTAAACATTTTATTTTACCACTTTTGATGTTGATTTGTTGTCGTTTTGTTTCGATATGTTTCTTCCATATCAATTTTCTACCTAGATGTAGACTTAGGTATTTAATGGTTTTGCATTGGGGTCGATTGATATTATTTAACTTCACCGGAGGGCAGGTTTGTTTACGGAGAGTGAATGTAATGTGTGCTGCTTTTATTCTCCATTTTGAAAGCCATTTAGCTATTTCTTCTAAGTGTTCTTGCAGAAATCTTGATGCTATTTTGAGGGTTTTCATGTGTCGCTAATAATGCTGTATAATTTGAACAAGGGAGGTCTGCTGTGTAAATTAAATATAACACTGGACCCAGTACACTGCCTTGTGGAACGCCTGTGTGTATTTCATTTGAATTGGAAGATACACTATTAAATTTCACCAAGAATTTCCGGTTTAGCAGGTAATTTTTAATGATTGCATGGTAGTTTGATCGTATGGGCCTTAATTTTATGTACAAGGCTTTGTTTCATGCCATACTTTATCGAAAGACTGGGCGATGTCTCAAAATGTTTCAGAGCAGTACTTCTTTTGTTCAACTGAGTTTCTGATTTGTGATACGATCCATGATCTTCTCAAAAATCCTAAACTGGTGATCCGGTATTATACTTTGCTTTTGCAGAATTGGTTTAAGCTTCGGCCATTTTATGCAGGTAGAATACTATACATTTTCCACGACAATTAACTTTTTTGATATTTTGAACGATGTTTGACGTTTCAATTTAATTATTGAAAATGATATGTACTAGCAAACCGCCACAGTTGTTTTATTATCAAATATGTATATTGTGTAAAGAATTGGTCTTACCGTATCGGTATATCGGTTCCCTCGCACACTTGGGGGTGGGTAGGGTTGTTCTTCCGGCTAAGTAGGAGGATTCTATAAAAAACGAACCGATTCACCATCGTTCAAAAGTAAATTAGATGCGCGACAATAATTTCAAAACCAAATATTTACATATTTCGGATAGTTTTAGCCTGAATGCGCAAAAATTGGTGTATATGGCACGGAACTTATTTGGCGGTGAAGTACAATATCACTATTGTTTTAACTAAAACATTATAATATATTTTCGTAATTCATTTTGAAAATTGAAGTATATACTAGCTGACCTGTGATTGAATAATCAGTCACGTGATTACATTTTATTGAATTTTTGGTTAATAAATGATTAAGAAGATTTTTTCAGATGTAAATTTGATGCACTTTTATCAAAAATAAAGTAATTTCATATACGCTATTAAATATTTAAAAAGAAATGTACAAAAGGATAAAAAAATAGGAATTTACATTACAATTTACATGCGTAAAATCTCTACAAAAACAACATACTTTCTAGTGACGCGCCAGTCCCGAACAGCTGATTCATCGCTTGTCTCAACGATAAACACCTTGAGTCCGTCAAATGAGCGGCATCGTGTAAAGGTCACATACAGCTGACCGTGTGTAAATACGGGGGCCGGCAACTACACTCTTACCTTTTTCAAGCTTTGGCCCTGACTCTTGTTAATTGTTATGGTGAACGCGAGCTGGACGGGAAATTGGAGGAGACATTTTAAATGAGAAGGTGCCTTCCGAGGGTGAGAGCTTCATGCGTGGGATGAGAACGAGCTCGTCTTTTGCGAAGCCAGTCAGTAAATCACATTCCAGACTGTGGCGGTTTATTTTTGCGACACACATGCGTGTTCCATTGATAAGACCTTTGTTAGTGTTTAGATTCCTCATCAAAAGAACGATCGCGTTTACCTTTAGCGGGATGGCATGACGTGGAAGTCTGGACCCTTCAATCTTGTTGAGAAACTCGACGGGTAGGTGGAGTTCCTCATTCATGTCGTCACTCTCAACTTTATCAACACTAAATTTGACTTCTTGTCCACCGAGCAGGAGGTCAAGCACTTGCTGATTGATTAGCGCGCAATCATCATTCTTGGGTGCAAGGATGGCGCGCTCCTCGATGGTTCCCTTGGCTAGTGTTGTGTTGATGTCACCATACACGAAATCGATTACACTTTGAGAACTGGAACGGCGTGCCGGAAGTGTGATTGATTCGGTTCGAGCATTGCTGTTTCCAACAGAAAGCAAGTATATTGCGCAAACTCGTCCTCACCTTCATCGATGCGCATGTTCTTGGTGAGTGTAAACTTGTTTACCAATTTCCAAAGCGGGTTTTCAACTTGATGGTCGATTAGCAAGTTCACGCGCGTCCCTCCTTTGGTACTACAGACAAGCACTTTTGGAAGTCACCACAGCTGAGGATGATTTTTCCAGCGAATAGAACACCCTCTTCTAGCTTTCCTCTGTTCAAATCTCGTAATAGTCTGTCTATGATTGTGAGCGCGGCCCCTGGCATGATTCTGGCCACATCTATCATGATGAGTCGCGCGCTTTTCAACTTGGTAGCGTGCGAGGAGTTTGGCTTCATTGATGAAACTGATGACTCATCCATTGGAAACGGCAGTTTGAAAATGATATGTAGCATACGCACAACTTCCATCATCTTGCCACACCCGTCGGGAGATTAGATATTATGATATAGATCCCATGACTTTTGCCTGAAATCGGACGGAAATGATTATTCCAAACTTTCCATAGATATTATGTTTGTGTAAGTATTAAGGTTCTTCACTCGCAAAATTTTGTCATGACAATAGAGTGCCATTACAAAATTGTATTTTTACACTCACACCTCTTAACACCAAAATGTTTGTATGTATGTAAAATCATTTTATGTTCTCTGTTTTGTTCTATATTGTCACGGTGTAATGACGGTTCAATCAGTGCCTTCTATAGTACTGGCCTGTGACAACATTCATTTTTTGTCGATGATGTCAACGTAAGTCGACAACCAGATGTCAGCACAATTAAGTAAAAATAATACACCTTGCCTCCTTATTACTACGGCAATAAATTTCACAAACTTAACAGATAAAAACCTAAATTATTATAAAATAAATTAATAAATTATGAACAATTTTAGTGTAATTGATTTTCTTAATTCATTAATTGAATTTTTAATATTCATATTCAAGAAGTTTAGTGAGCATTAAAAGAAAGTGCGTCTATTTAGATAACGCAATATAAAGTTTTAGTGTATTCCACTATAAAAATATAAATACAACCGTGAGAGCAGAGAATAATTTGTGATCATTTTGTTTATATTTTGTCATTTCGATTTCATTTCTGTATTTCTATTTTATTTAGTGTCACATAATTAATAGAAGACTTACGATGCATTTTTTCTGTGTTTTACATAATATCCGTAATTCTTTTGCTATTTTTTATTGAATCTACGTACCAATTACAACAATTTCGAATTAAATGGTATTACAAATCGACTTATGGTAGATAAAAATGACAAAAAAACGCAAAAATCTAAAAAAAATGTACATGCATTACTATAAAAATTAAAAAAGCATATCCAACAGTTTGTTCGAAACTAACAAACAACAAAATTTTTGTATTGTTTTTATAATTTTGTATGACGGACGACGAATGACGAAATTTATTTTGGTTTTATGAGAAGAAGGTGTAGACAAAAACTAGAAAAAACTGGAAAACCAAAATAAAAAACGAATAACCGTCTACTTCGATGTAATAATTACAACTAAATATATTTTGTAATGTAATTTTCCTTTTTAATATTTATCTGCCATCTAGTTGAATTGTCGACTTAGCGTGTCGTCATCAGTTGGTGTAAGCGGCCAGTAGTTTAGAAGGCATTGGTTCAATACAAACATATTTTGTCATGACATTCTGGCGTCGTGATTAATATATAAGAAGTACAGTATAGGAAAAACGTTTCTTGGCTTTTACACCTATTTCCTGTGCACGTTCCTTAATAAAACATATATTCTGCACATATATGAAAAAACACCTTTCACCTGATATATGTTTCATTAAAATACGCGCACGGGAAATAGGTTATAAAGGGAGCACAAACTGTTGTGTTATGTATATGTTATATGTATGTTATATGAACACAAACTAAAAATTAAGCATATTAATATATAAGAGATGAGTATATTTTATTGAAAAAAAATAAACAAAACTGTTTTATTTTTAAACTAATTAAACTACCAGTCGGGGGGGGGGGGGGTATTAATTGACCTTAAAAGGACATTAAATCCATTGGACAATTAATAATACTTTCTTTTATAAACAAAAACTTTTCACTATATACATTCCTACTTTTTTACTTTCGTAGTCAGTATCTGTTTAATTATGCGTTATCCGATTATCGTCTATTCAGCCTTTTTATTTTCGTAAGATCCGTTGATATTATCCGTGAGATGTTGCCAGTAGCTTATCTTGGTGTACCGCTTGTCGTATTTACGTGGTAACGTGAGTAATACAATTACAGCTCCCATTATTTTTTATTCACGTTATTTTGGCACGTGTTGGATTAAAAAAAGTCGTATTACGGTATGAACTTCGATTATATTTCAGAACTTTTATTTTTATTAATGGTTAGTTTGCTGTTTTATGCTCCACTTTTACTTCTAGTCCACGTTTTGCTTTTGACACTTTTGACTGGTTAATACATATTTTTTTTTTATTTAACTGAATAACTTTTATATTTTTTTTATTTCTCCTCTAATGTATACAACAATTAAAATTGCAATAAAAAAAAATCATATTTGTGGCACTATCAGAAGAAGCGATAAGAGCGATAAAAACTCTTTGATCTGTGTCTGCAAGGTTGACGAAGCAATTATTATTAATAAAAATAAATAACATAAAAAGTTATTTGTTAATAAAAAAGCGAAAGCTCAGTCCTTAAATTGTTTAAATAAAAAACGAGCCTAAACCACTAACAACTTTATTAATTTGTTTATACAAAATTTCAATTTTAATTTATTCAAAATCGAATTTATCGTCAATTTGTTCTTCATTTTCATTTCTATTTGTATTAAGGTTGTGATCCTCGCCAGGAATTTCATGAAGGTTGCCTGAATATAGAATGGCCGCATGTTTCATGTTTCATGAAAATTGAGTAAACATGATTTTTATTAAAAAAAAATTGATGAAGAATTGGTAAAGTAAAATTATCGAGAAAATTGATACATCTTCTCGGAAAATTTTGCGTATACTTTCTAAAAAGTAAGGTACGTCAGCCTAAATATATTTTGAAAAAATAAAAAAGTGAAAAATTTTTATAAACAATCCTACATTTAAAAATTTCTAAATTTTAACTCGTTACAATGTATACGTAAAATAAAATTACGCCATTATTATTATGTATTATAATTTTAAACTTTCCGAAGTTAGATAGAATTATTCATTTTTCATATATAATCATCGGTAAAAGTGAATAATTCTAAAAAATTTAGCAACCGACGCAGTTGGTAATTATGTATAATAACCGGTAATTATATATAATAACCAATTATACACTTTAACCGTAACATATATACTGACTATCCAAAAAATATTTTACTACCATAATAATAATCCTAATTGTCTATATCCCTTTTTCAACCAAACATAAAAAATGGCTCAATTTAAGTTCAAACCACACAAATTTGTGAGAAAAAATCATAGTATGTAATGGCGTTTTTGTTAAAAAAATTCGCTTAATTTTAAGTACAACCAACACAATTGTGTGTATTGTTATAGTGTTCTTTTTTCGGACGAAAATAAGTTTTAAAGGAATGCACAAATGTGTAAGTTTGTTGAAAACACATACAAAAATAAATTTTTGACATTGTACTTTTGCCGTACCCACACAATTGTTTGACCGGGCAGCAAAAGGGATATACATAAAAACAAATTATATAAATACATGTACGGTGAGTGAGATTTTCATGTTACAATTGTTTATTTATTATGAAGTTTTATCAGTGGAATTTTCTTAAAAACTACCATTAGACACAGACAAGAGTACATAGATCAATCATAGGGAACATTTATTTTTAAACTTGAAATTCGGGGAACCTTAGTGTAAATCGCTTACAAAACAGCCATGACACGAGAATTGAACTACGCAGTATAACGAGAAATTCCACTTATTTTTTGATTTGTTTTGGGCAACAACAAATCGCACAATGACGAAATGAAAACATTGTAATGTTAAACTCAATGTCAAATGTCAGTTACTGAAAAATGGTCTTAGGTAAGACTTTTTGTCTTTGATTTGAGTTTACTTTTTATTATGGGACTTTTCGCATTCTGCGCGTAGTCTGTGACCAATAAGACCACAAAATTTGTATGTCTTACGCAAGACTTTTTTTAAGACCAATGTCAAGTAAGATTATGCGCAGAATACGAAAAGTGTCATAATTAAGATAAAACTCAAAAAAAAGTCAAAAGTCTTACGTAAGACATACAAATTTGGTCTTATTGGTCACAGCTACGCACAGAATGCGAAAAGTCTCATAATAAAAAGTAAACTCAAAATAAAGACAAAAAGTCTGTTCAGGGTGTTAGTATATAGTTAATCGAAAATTCGAAGAATTTAGTTAATCGAGAAAACGTTTACTGAGCCCGCTAATAGCAGTCAAGCCAATGTTCGGACAGGACAACGTTTGTCGGGTCCGCCAGTTTTAAAATAAAATGTTATTTGGTTACAGCGGCGAATTTATTTCGTATTGACTTACAGCGGCGAAAAGTCTACAGTTTGTAAATATTATTTTATAGAGCACTGTATCATTTCTCTGTAAACAATTTCTATAAAGTTGCAGCTATAGAATTTTTACATTTTAAGAATCGGGCCATTAGTGTAACAGATTACAGTACACTACTTAAATCTTCCTTTAGATTTACTGTATTACTATCTTGAAAAATAAACACATCGATGAGTTTGATGATGATCATTCCTTTAAAAATGTTGCTATTTTACCTTGTTTTATGTGGACGTAGACCTTTAGACATGTATTAACTATTAAGTAATAAAAATATTGATAGTACAAGTTAGGAAAATATCCTTAATTTTGTTCGAAATGTATATTCTCAGGGCGGGCAAACCGCCCTTCTTTAAAAATTATAATTTCCTAGCGCGTAAAAAAATGTTTAAATTGCAAATGAAAATTTCATGTAAGAACAAATCGTAATTTTTTTTTAATCTTTCACTAATCACCATAGTGTCTTTCCGATTAATGGGAAATTGTGAAGATTACGCCTATTTTTAATTCGAGTAAAAGAAACGACATCTCTATCAATAAACTGTTTGAATTTCTGTCTGCTATAAAAAATAAAGGTAAATAAAGGTTTAATAAAAAATAAAGGTAATTTAACCAAATTTTAATTTTTTTCCAATTTCTCTATACTCAAAATTATTAATTATAAAGAATTAAAACATTTAAAAAAATCTTGTTTTTATTTATATTTTAATAATACATATATTGATGGTATTCATAATTCAATGAACATGGACCGTAATAAGTATTTCTAATATACTCATATATATTCTTAATTTCTTAACTACGATCGTTAAGACATCAAAGCAATAACTTTCAGGTAATTTATGACAACTGTATAAGATCAATTTCCATAATTAGTTTATAATACATAGAAAAGATTATTGTGTGCCGCGCCAATATGCCGAGCCAATTTGCTAATGTAAATTGTTCACGTAACTATTATTATTAGTCTTATTTCTTAATCTTTTACATTACATTTTTTAAATACAAATATTTAAACATAGATTTTTTTATTTGCTTTTAATTTCAGTTACATTAAATAAATAAGGTATCATTAATTTCAATCAATTTTGTGATATTAAAATTTTCATCAGCTATCAAATTAATTAAAATTCTTATGACAAATTCGTTAATACTAACTATTGTTGTCACCTTAAATTACTTTCATAAATTATTTTTGAAAACAATTATTTTATTTTATCAAAAACGACGCCGCGTTACTCGCCGCTCTTTTTTAGTTACTCGTACTTAATAATGTAAAAACAAATGTTCAAACGAAAAATAACAATAGTTTTTCCAATTGGAATTCGTTTAATCACTAACGTTAAAAAATCACAAATGTTATTAAGCTATTTGCTTTCTTTGCTGTATATTGGAATATCTGTATATTTCTTAACTATAAATTGAACAAGCAAATGGTGAGTTTTTACCGTGGTGTTAATGAAATCTGGAGAAATCAAACACTACAGTTATACTGCGCCAAATTTTTGCAAATGTAAATGATAACCTACTATAATCGCCATACCAGGGGGTCAATTCGCGTTCCGTGAAATAATGAAAATGAAAAGTTCTTTTCATTGGCAATCTAGTAGTTTGAATTATTTGCACATAATTTTAAATTTTACTTTGTGAAAACAAAATTTCTTATGGGGAATGCAAACCTACTCGATTGCTAATGAAAAAACTTTTCATTTTCATTATTTCACGGAACGCGACTTAACTCCCAGGTCCTACTATAATCGCCATACCATTGTTTTTAAAAGTTATAATTTTAAATTGTATACGTTATATTTTAAACTGTTTATTGCTACAAATAAACTACAGAAACACCAATCCATTGTAAGTTATGACTACAACCCCTTATTGGCCGTTAGTTCTTTTGATTTATCGATTAAGTATATTGAAAAACGGTTTGATTCTTAGTGATAATTTAATTAAACTACGTAAGTATTTCTTTCTCAATGAACTGTTGAAATTTTAAGAATTCTCGTTTAAGTATGGATAAACTTTATGATGAAATTCATTTTCTTAACGAGCTTTCACAATTTTTAGTGAATTCGACAAATATTCTTTAAATAAATAAATAAATAAAATTTGTAGAGGAAGAATCCACCTTTCAATTCCCTAAATTGTAAAACATCTCGCATTCTTGGACAGCGATTTTATGATCACCGTTTTTTTTAAAGTTCAATATTGTCTTCTGTGAAACCTAACATTTGTGACAATTTGCAGTCGCTGGTCTCAATTAATTGTACATCGCCACTTGTGCTTTAATACTCTTATCAATCCCTTTACGAATGGGATTCTGCATTCAGTCTATTTTACGGGTTGTGTATCAATCATTTGCTTTTTCAACCACTTTTCTAATATTATCAACGATTTATCTATCGATCAGGATGTTGGGAAATAATGCTGTTACATCGCACGAACCCATAATTTCATTAGAGTTTAGTGTTTCGGTTCACGAAAATTCCTTGAGCTTCAGGGTGTTTTAATGCTTCAACCCGGGAGAGAGTCAAATAAAATTTTTCGAATAAAAAAATCGCATGAAAAATTCGATTACTTGTAATTTGTCAAATTCTTGAAACTAATCGAATTTTTTATACACCACTCTCATCGCGGTCAACTTCTCGTCGTGTGGTGATTATATGTATATGTAAAAAAAAATTGTTTATCAATAAATTTTAGATTTTACGTGTTGTTTATGCGGAATTCTATTTAATTTTCCAAATCAATGTGAAATTTATGATTCAAATAGAACTAAAAATCAAAATTGATGTGGTTTGATGTAAGTATCCCTTTCTCAACCAAAAAATAAAAAAAAATGGCTCAATTGAAACCCAAACCACACAATTGTGTGAGTGAAAAATCATAGTATGTAATGGCGTTACATTTTTGACATGGTACTTTTGCCCTACTCGCACAATTGTGTTAGTAAAACACGAAAGGGGTATTGGAGGGAGATATTAAAAAGGATTTTCAAGTTTAGAAATGGCACGAAACGACATCAATTTCTATTAAATTTAAAACACATACTTTAATTTATTATTTATCAAAAAAAAAATTACGAAAAATTTACATTTTTTAAAATTGATGTACATCAAAAAAAATTGATTTTTTCAGTCAAATAGAACAAAATTTTTGATGTACATATATCAATTTCTTTTTGCCGGATTTTGGTAAATAGTATTTCATATAAAATTGTGATTTAATTTACAAAAATGGCTGGGTTAGACAAATTAGGGATTATTTTTACGACCTGTAGCATACCGTTGGAAAGAGCATATACTAGAGAAGTTTTTAAAACAAGTTATTTCAAAACAATCTCTATTTTTTTTTAAAATGCATATAGAGAGTAGACATTTTTTATACTTTTATACATTTTTTAGGATTTGGTAGCCCATAACTCATTTTTCTTAAACCGATTGTATTAAAAAATGATTTATTTAGAATAAAATCATATTGCAGAATATGTACAAGAAAAAAAGTTATGACTATTTAAAGGTGAGATTTTAAGTTTTTTTAAAAAAAAAACTTAAAAATATCATATCTCAGTTACCGTGAGACTTAGACGTCGGTTCCATGAGATAAAAGCTTCCAAATGACCCCCTCAATCTGTCAAAAAACGTTGTCGGTCCACCTGCCAAACACCCTGTATGTTATCAAATTATTATGCTTTTCCAGAAAGAAATCTGGAAGATATTACAACCTATCATTTTATTAAATACACATTTGTAAGGGGTGGACCATAATTGAAGAAAAAAAAAATTCTGGCAAGAAAAGATATACAAACGGTCTTACTTTGGTACAAGCATAAGCCATTCTGGGATAGAATAAATATTGTGCCCAAAGTAACAACCAAAAATTGTATTTACTTATTTTTATTAATTAAGAACAATTACATTTTGAAGTTAAAAAAAACGTGAACACACAACTAAATATATCAAATTAAATAGTAATGTGATCGAATAATATTGAATATTATTACAAATCGTAACTAATTTACAACCGGTAGAATAGAATTATTCTATACCAGCAAAAAAGTTGGTTTAAAATTCCAATTTGGAATTACATATATGGGATTGTTGTTGTAAATTTCACAAAGTAAGACCAAAATAATCTATTACTATGCATTCCTCAATGAATTATTTTTTTTTAAAACAATTTTTTTGAAAGATAAACGTATGCGAAATTGAAACTCGACGATTTTATACCATACGATAATTTCCGTCTACTTTTTATTCGAAAATTTTCGCATACGAACTTTAAGAATACAACAATTTAAATTTTCGCATGGGATGACGTATTTTGACAGAAATTCGCATACCATTTTTTTTCGTACGAATTTCAAGAATATGCCCCCTGGAAATTGATCTTATTGCTGATTTATCTTCTGACTTTACTTTATTTACTTTATTTAACAAATCCAATTTTCCGACAACCTGGTAAAAATAAAGCACGTGTCCTTCTATCTTAAACGGTTTTATTGACCCAATAATGTTCACGAAGGAGTTTATGAGAATGAGGAGCTTCCTTTCCTGGACGTGGTGGTTTTTGTAGATGAGTTCAAATTCTCATTCAAGATCTATATATAATTCAGTTCAGCACAAAACATCGGCGGTTAGCAGGATGGTTCATCGTTTGGTTTGCGACCAACTATAGTTCTATCATAAATGAATACGCAACACATATGATAGAAAAAATGGATCGAGCCATAAAACAAGAAGCAACCTGAAAGAAGACATACTACAAAACTGTTCCCTCTTACTGAGCGTACCTAAGATACAGAATTTCATTCGTAAATGGATTGTATAGACTAGAGTATTAAAGCATGAGTGGCGATGTACAATTAACTGGAAGCAGCCAAGAATGCGACAATCAAGGAGAGCAATCATTGATCGGTTTGAGGAACATTTATCTTACAAAATATACAACAAGTTGACAAATAAGGTGTGGCCAAACATGTTTTCAGCACAAAATATATTATAGAGTTCCTGTTTTTCATTAATTCTACTGGATGCATTAGTGTCAAGGCACATCCAAAAAACAATTCCAAAGTACTCAAATATCAGTTTCCAACGGATGAGACTATTGATGTGAAAAAATCAGTTTTCTCATCAGGTCGCAACGACTGATGTATTATTTACATTCTAGAATATTGTCAGAACAATACCATGTAGTTGTAGTACTAGCGAATTACTGCTTAGCCTACGAAATTCGATTCTTTCACATTTTTCATGTATATTTCATTCTCACAACTATCTTTTCTTGTTTACGAATTTTTATATTTTTTCTGATTTTTTTTTCAAGGCCAACTAGTCGTAATGGATAATGTATATGTATGTGTGTTTTATTTTGTTTTCTTCTGCTCCCTCGAAAATAAAATTTAAACTAAAATGAGTCAAAAATGTCCTTGAAATATTTTTTATTTCATTTATGTTTGTGTTAGTGTGGTTGCGCCGAAAATTTGTTTAAGTCGCAATTAAAACCAGTATCATAGGTAAACGGGGAAAGAAACGAAGAAAAATATGGTTTCTGTGATACCCCGCGTGCCATCAGCCGTGTTTTGTGATCCAGCGTTAATGGAAAAAAAAGGTATGGGTGGTTGGGAAGTTGATTGTGTATAAGCAAAGATCATTAATCATATTATACATATACAATATAAAGATAGCTCATGTGGGGAGCAAAATCGTAATTTAAAATTATAACGGTATCCTTAAATTGTAATAAACACATTTTACATACAAACATTTTTCTTTGTATTTGTATACATTCGTAAAAATAGTAATAATAAAAAAATTACTCTCAGTATATACTTTGCTCTCATAAATATTTGATCCACACGCGTATGCACTTTCGCTCAGTGAGAAAATTAAAGGAAACATATGTAAAATAAATAATTTTGCTAAAAAAAAAACTTTGAGACTCGCGCATATTTTAGTTTTATTTTGTGTACTGTAGGCATTACGTGTTCGTGTGCTTAAAAAATAATAATTTGTGTAAATTGATTGATATTGATCGTACTCGTAGCATTAATATTAATATGGATAAAAAGTAAAATCCGGTGGTTTTTGTGTAGTGTCAAAGAACAATTCGTCTCAGAGAAATTCCGATTATAAATTTTTCAGATTTCCTCAAGCAAATCACAAGCAAAAGAATGGTTCAGAGCGTGCACAAACGAGCCGACTTCATTAACAATTGATAATCTGAGTAAAAAACTGATCTATAGCCGCCATTTCAATCCCATTTACATCGGAAAAAAACGACTTTTGGAGCTTGCATTACCAACCAAGGTTAATTTACCTTCCGAGTATCATCAACCAACCTCTAAATATTCAGTACCTGCTCGTTTCTTAGGCGTAAAAACTTATAAATCACCGTTAAGTAAAATTGTAACTTGCTCTGATGATATAGACCTGACATGTGAATCTTGTATTAGATCAATACAGACCGTTGACCAATACCGAAAATTAAATGGCAGATTACTGACAGAGGTAAAAAAATTGAGAAAAATGTTTAAAGACAAATCATCCAAAATTAAAAGTCTAACATACATAGTTTATATGTATCAAAGAAATGTTCGCAACATGCTAACCAAGAAACCACAATCTTTCTGTAATTTATTAGACGAGCGAACAGACATTGATGATAAGGCAAAATCATTCATTAGAATGATCGTCAACCCTACCAAGCGAATGACTTACAGTCCTCTCCAGAAACAAGTAGCCCAAGCTTTGTTTTTTAAATCGCCGACTGCATTTTATTTTATGAGAAACAATCTGTAGTTTAATTTGACATCAAAGTCTCGATTCTCAGATGGCGACCTATTAGAAACTTAAACCCTGGAAATAATCCTATATTAATAAATGGGTTAAAATCGTTGATTAAAAATTTAAAACCCCAGGACCGATTCGTCACATTGATTTTTGATGAAATCGTACATCTAATAATTTATTAAACATCACATTCCAGAAACATTATTAGTTTATTTAATTAAATATAATTTGCACTTTTCCAACATTTTAAAAATTTATTTTTAATTCAGCTAAGTTATTATTTGATTAACATAATATTTCGTTCTCAAATGTTTAAGACACTCGGAAACTAAAAGTAATACCTATATAAAATAAAAATTAGATTTTTTATAAAATTAGGTTTTTTAAAAACGAATTAAATTTGTATAGAATAATTATTAAATTAAGTTATTATAAGAAGAAATAAATTAGCCAATTATGTAATTATTATTAACAAACAATTTATTAAAGGTCATTATAGTGATCCATATACAATTAAAGAGAAGCCAATTCGTTAGGTTGCGGCCCCATTACGTTCAACAGGAACCTCTACGCTTATACCTTATGGCAAATTATTTAGAGATTGCTGAGCCATTAGTTTCGAACGTGGTTCGCTGTTCTGTAATTTTCTGTACAATGCAAGAAATTTTGAGGAATGGCGCCTCAATACTTCCTGATTAGTATTCGCAATCGCGGCATATCATCAGAACCGGAGGTATAGCCATTGTTTAAACATTAAATATATAATTGCAGATAATTTGCGGGATTAGAGGAATTATTCTTGTTTCAAAAGTGTTATTTGGGCTTAGATCATCAAGTTAATCGCAAAATCGTCACTCTTATGTGTAAAACTATTATCACCAATGTATGTGGGAAAAAACTGCAGATTCACTATGCCTGGAGAGTCATTGGAAGAATTAAAAGATAATTCAAGGTTGAGAGGTACCCGTCTTATTTACTCTTGGAGTTTTAAAAATAGTCGAGGACAACGAAAGATTTCAGCTTGAGTTATGGAAAGATATGGTTTGTAAATTTGCTCAGATTTTACTTTAAATTCGTCAAAGATCTCAATAAATTGAATATACCGAAGAGGGTCTTTCGATCTAACGTAGGTTCTCCATGCAAAATTTTCTCCCTGTTAAATAAGGCCCGAATGTTATTATTGTACCATAGGGGAACTTCATACATTCGTTAATCTCAGAGTTAACGGAAATACACGAAAATTCAACTTCAAAGATTAACTGATTAAGAAAACCAAAAACAGTTTTTCTGAAATTGACCATACTACTGAAGATCACGCCATTAATAGGAGCCTTCCATCATTAACAGGAGCCTTCAGTCATTAACAGCAGCCTTCCTTCAAAATGGTAGATGATACTCTTCGACTTCGTTACATTATCGTATATTTGGGCTTTCTTTCAAATAACGAGTTACTGGCAGTGCAAACAAGTGATTGTAAGTTGCAAGAACTTATTTATTGTCACCTGAATTCCAAGTGTGTGTTACTGCGTAAAGATAGTTCTAAATTTGTTAAAACTGTTGACACTAGATGCCGAATTTAACTTGATAAATTTTTTATTTTTATTTTTATTTTTTATTCTTTACAGTATGTTCTGGACCGAGGCACTCCCAAGCCCAACTCTCTCGCCGTTCGTTTTTTCCGTCCTAACCTTACGCAGTTGCCTGCCAAATTGAGGACGTCTGGCTATAGGTGCGATTTACGTAGAACCATCTCCACATTTCCTAATGTAGTACTGGCATGGAAGATGGGTCGGTCCATGAATTCTGCACTCCGACAGAGGGTCATAGTTGTGTTCATTTTCATCACAGATCGTAATCTGACGATGCACAATCCTTTTTGAACCCTGACCCTATCGTGATTCGAACCCAGTACCTCCTGATCCAAATGCCAAAATTTTAACCACTATACCGTTTGGTCATTAACTTAAGGGGACATAGCACCTTCAAATTTTCAAAAAACCGAATTTTTTTTATGATAGAATATGTTAGAATGAACGCTTAAAAACATGATTTTAATGATATAAACATGAAAATCTTAAAAAAAAATTTATTTATATTTTTATTTTATTTATTGCGAAGCGCGCCTAATTTAAAGCGCGATAATTTAAACGCGATTATCTCGAAATGACGTTTTTCAAATTGGCGTGCAAGATTGAGAAAAAACTACTTATCCAATCGTTCTAAAATTTTAACACGTTGATCTACAATACATATATTTCTGCTCAGAATGAACTACGGCTTTCAATTTGAAAAATGCCGCCATTTTTTTATTTTTCAACCAATTTTTTTCCTTTTAGTTCATTCCAAGGGCGATTTAATGCTGAATAAAACACCGTTTTTTTAAACATTTCTCTGAGCAGTTATGATGCACGCCGCGAATTTTCAGTGTTTTTGGAAAACCCTTGTAGCAAACGACAGTGGGCTAAAAAAAATCTAGAAAAATTTTTTTTTGTATACTTTTAGTTAAATAAAATGTCAATGGAAAGTTCATTAAGATATCTCTTTTTATTTCAAAACAAAAAATCTTTGAAAAACTTTTTTGTTTTCAATTTTGAAGGTGCTATGTCCCCTTAAACTTCGATTAAAAATATTCACAATAACAATTGGTTCTCAATATTCAACATGTTCACTTATACATGCAAACATTTTATTATTTTATTGTTCATAAAGATTTGCTTCTGCTATGTTTTTAATTGATTCGTGATAAATTACATTTATTCTATTTTTATTAGTTGTGTTCGGATCCATTCAATATAAAAATTATTTATTAAAAACCAAAATGTTCAGTATGGGTTGAGTCTCGGAGACTCATTTTAAGTTTGATCTGTAAGAAATTATCTTAAAAACGATGTCCATACATTTTGGCCCAAATGTATTTTAACGAGCGTTATACGTGATCAAAAAAAATGTAATGCAAAATTTATATATGTAACGGTAAATGTTCTGAGACACCATTTTCAAATATAAAACAAATCCGTGCACGATGAGTCTGATAGACTCATTCATTGTCCTATTTAATACAAATGATTTAAAAGCAGGATTATTTGTTGTAATATTAACGCTCGAGTTTTATGTATCGTTAGAGAACATATGGGCTGCTGTATATTATATTTTAGTTAGTCAGTGAGAAAAATCTTTTATACAAATATGTTTTACTGTTGCGTGGTACTCGTTCAGTTATCTTGTAATTCTAATTTACATACCAATAAAGTGAATTGCAATTGAACAAGTATGAAATATTATTACAAGGAAAGCTTGTGTGTAAATTGTCCATATCAAAATAACATTTTGTAATGTTCGATGAGAGTCAATATAACATTTTAGAGAAAGAAGCGGCGCATATCAGATTTGTAGGTATTTTGGCATCTTCTATTAGGAAACATTCTATGCAAAGCGATGTCTTGCAAAAGCGTTAAGCTATTGTCCAAATATATTCGATTCGACGATAAAACAACTCACACGGCTCAAAGACGAACAAATGCGGGATGAAGATTTGGTGGATCTACGACAGCACCACAAGCTATCCTCTGAAGGGGATTCCGTATATTTGGGAAAATAAGGACTACAAAAGCAATCAACTGTGATTCGACAATTATGTACTCCATTTTATGATTCAAAGAGGAATATAACATCTAATAATTTTTTTACCAACATGGGACTGACACAGCATTTGCTAAAAATATGAGTTGTAACGGAAGTAAATTTTTTTTTTTTTTTTTTTCGGTTCGTACGCGGACATGAAACTTTTGTTGGGATAGAAAGCAGTCGGTTGGGGAGTTCATTCAATTCCAACTTCCATTGCAATTTTCATCATGTCCTAACGTATGCACAGATACGGAGCAACGGAGCAAAACCACTTCACATCATAAAAAAAAATTTAGTTTTTCATTTTCTTTTGGAACATAATTAATTCAAATTTAATTAAATTTATACAGTAAGGAATTCATGATTAGATATAAAATTTAAATCTTTAATTACTAAATTTAAAATTAATAAATATAATTTTTTTTTTTTTTTTGGTGTGTATGAGCCACAATTACAATCTGTTCAAAAACTTACGGTTTTTCTTTATTGTTATATAGTTGAAACCCCACGGGAGCGCTCTGGTGGTATTTGCCTATAGAAAATTGCTTAACCAAAAAATTATATAATTGGAGCACACACACACAATTTTTTTTTTTTTTTAAATATATTCGCACTTATTCTGCTAAGTAATTAACTTTTAAATTTTTTTTTTTTTTTTTTTGGTTCAAATTACTCCATCAGTGGTTCGAGTATAGGTCTAACCCGTTAGTTTAATTTTAATTTCGCTGTGTTAACCGTTGGTCACATGAACACGCGATGTTACACTTAAAAAAATCCTATCTCCTGAATAGTGGGTATGGATGATCGACACGCTAGGTACGCCCCCGTCAATTTAACTATTTGGGATCCAACGGCCTTACGGCCTTTAGATACTTGGCACCACCAGATTTTGTATCCGCTTATTATTTAACGGAATACTTCGATTTAATATCTAAATACAAAAAAAAAAATCACTTTAGGCCTCAATGTAATGGCGGATAATATTGATTGCGAATAAATACTTACTATCTGAATATATCATATGTAAATTAATTGCTAGGCTTCCACTAAGTATACTAACTATTTACTAGCCTGTTTACTAGTTCAACTAATTAATTTTTATTTTATTTATATTTTTTTTTTTTTTTTTTGTTAAATAAATACTTTTCGTTATTGTTGTTTTGACTTGACTGATAACAAATATTTAATTTTTGATTTTGTTGTTCGAGCAGTAAAATCAACTTTACCGGTTTCGGATGATCAACCGGGCAACACCAACCGATAACCGCATATAATTATTTAAAAAATATGAGTTTGCTTTCGCACCGAAACATAGAGAGCATTAACAATAACAGCCGGCCTCATAAGACCATAGGCAATACGAATAATGATTCATGAACGTTACAGGGCAGTTGCGTTTAAAAATATTTTATTTTAGAAACGAAACTGAGTTTCCTTTCATAAACCTGATTAGGGATTCATACTGATGGCTGGCTTAGTTAATCTGAAAACTAATAGCAAAACATAAAATTAAAGCTTAATATCTTTACCATGAAAAGTACCAATTATTTTGCCATTCTCATCTTTGCAAACATAATTGACGTTTCCCACCTTTTGGTGTATGACGGCTTTAACAAATAATGGAGCAAATTTTGCACAAAATCGTTTACCAGCATTACTTTGTGTATGTTGTTTGACATAGACCTCCTGTCCGGGATGATAATGCACGGTTCTGGTTCGTAAGTTATAGCGGGTTGCATATTTGTCGTATGCTTTTCTTAAGTTTTGCACTGTTTTCGCATGTAGTATAGCGAGTCGATCAACTAAAGGCAATGGTTCTGCTTCCGGTTCTCCTACTGCACCAAGTTCACGTAATATTTTGAAATGTGTGCCGTTTGTGACCATATGATATCCAAAGAGAAGGTAGTATGGTGAGTAACTAGTCGACTGGTGTACGGCAGTTCTCAAAGCACAACTTATTTCGGCTAACTTAGTATCCCACATTCGATGATCTTCTTGGACAAAAGCACGTATTGCTGCCAAAATCGATCTATTCACCCTCTCCGAGGCATTGGATTGGCTAGAATAGATCGCTGTTTTAGTATGCTTAATACCAAATTCGTCCATCAACCCCGCAAATTGCTTACTTATGAACTGGGAACCGTTATCAGTATGAATACCCTCCGGCGTCCCATACATAAGAAATATTTCGTTTTTCAAATAATCCGTAATTTTTTTTGTGTTACTATTGTTTAATGGTTTTAACAAAACGAACTTAGTTAGTTGGTCCAGAACTATGAGGATGTACATATTTCCAGTTTTTGATTTTGGGTAAGGCCCCATTAAGTCGACGAATAGTTTTTGAAAAGGTCGCTCTACGAAAGTGGTAGTACCCAATGCTGAAACCCCACGGGAGCGCTCTGGTGGTATTTGCCTATAGAAAATTGCTTAACCAAAAAATTATATAATTGGAGCACACACACACAATTTTTTTTTTTTTTAAATATATTCGCACTTATTCTGCTAAGCAATTAACTTTTAAATTTTTTTTTTTTTTTTTTGGTTCAAATTACTCCATCAGTGGTTCGAGTATAGGTCTAACCCGTTAGTTTAATTTTAATTTCGCTGTGTTAACCGTTGGTCACATGAACACGCGATGTTACACTTAAAAAAATCCTATCTCCTGAATAGTGGGTATGGATGATCGACACGCTAGGTACGCCCCCGTCAATTTAACTATTTGGGATCCAACGGCCTTACGGCCTTTAGATACTTGGCACCACCAGATTTTGTATCCGCTTATTATTTAACGGAATACTTCGATTTAATATCTAAATACAAAAAAAAATTCACTTTAGGCCTCAATGTAATGGCGGATAATATTGATTGCGAATAAATACTTACTATCTGAATATATCATATGTAAATTAATTGCTAGGCTTCCACTAAGTATACTAACTATTTACTAGCCTGTTTACTAGTTCAACTAATTAATTTTTATTTTATTTATATTTTTTTTTTTTTTTTTTGTTAAATAAATACTTTTCGTTATTGTTGTTTTGACTTGACTGATAACAAATATTTAATTTTTGATTTTGTTGTTCGAGCAGTAAAATCAACTTTACCGGTTTCGGATGATCAACCGGGCAACACCAACCGATAACCGCATATAATTATTTAAAAAATATGAGTTTGCTTTCGCACCGAAACATAGAGAGCATTAACAATAACAGCCGGCCTCATAAGACCATAGGCAATACGAATAATGATTCATGAACGTTACAGGGCAGTTGCGTTTAAAAATATTTTATTTTAGAAACGAAACTGAGTTTCCTTTCATAAACCTGATTAGGGATTCATACTGATGGCTGGCTTAGTTAATCTGAAAACTAATAGCAAAACATAAAATTAAAGCTTAATATCTTTACCATGAAAAGTACCAATTATTTTGCCATTCTCATCTTTGCAAACATAATTGACGTTTCCCACCTTTTGGTGTATGACGGCTTTAACAAATAATGGAGCAAATTTTGCACAAAATCGTTTACCAGCATTACTTTGTGTATGTTGTTTGACATAGACCTCCTGTCCGGGATGATAATGCACGGTTCTGGTTCGTAAGTTATAGCGGGTTGCATATTTGTCGTATGCTTTTCTTAAGTTTTGCACTGTTTTCGCATGTAGTATAGCGAGTCGATCAACTAAAGGCAATGGTTCTGCTTCCGGTTCTCCTACTGCACCAAGTTCACGTAATATTTTGAAATGTGTGCCGTTTGTGACCATATGATATCCAAAGAGAAGGTAGTATGGTGAGTAACTAGTCGACTGGTGTACGGCAGTTCTCAAAGCACAACTTATTTCGGCTAACTTAGTATCCCACATTCGATGATCTTCTTGGACAAAAGCACGTATTGCTGCCAAAATCGATCTATTCACCCTCTCCGAGGCATTGGATTGGGGAGAATAGATCGCTGTTTTAGTATGCTTAATACCAAATTCGTCCATCAACCCCGCAAATTGCTTACTTATGAACTGGGAACCGTTATCAGTATGAATACCCTCCGGCGTCCCATACATAAGAAATATTTCGTTTTTCAAATAATCCGTAATTTTTTTTGTGTTACTATTGTTTAATGGTTTTAACAAAACGAACTTAGTTAGTTGGTCCAGAACTATGAGGATGTACATATTTCCAGTTTTTGATTTTGGGTAAGGCCCCATTAAGTCGACGAATAGTTTTTGAAAAGGTCGCTCTACGAAAGTGGTAGTACCCAATGCTGGCTTCGATATGCGATTGTTACTCTTAGTTGCCTTGCATATGGAACATTTATTTACATAGTCATAAACCTGCTGACGCATTCCAGGCCAGTAATAAAATCTCCGAAGGCGATCAAGCGTTTTCTTTATCCCCCCGTGGGAAGAAGTTACTTCATCATGTTCCTGTACAATTAGAGATTGTCTCATCGTCTTGGGAATCCAAACTTTCCACACTGATAAATCACTCAGCGATTGGTCTTTGAGAGGTTCTATTCTTATAAATACGCGATCATTATAGATTTTAAAACTAGGATATAATCCAGGCGAATTGCTTATTTTCGAGCGTAATGTTACATATTCCTCATCGTTAAATGCGTTGGAGTCGAGTTGAATGGTGGCAACAACTAAGGGGATATTCATTTTTAATTCTTGAAGGCAATCACAATGCACTCGAGACAGAGCGTCGGGTACAATATTACTAGAGCCTTTTTGGTGAATAATCTCAAAGTCGTACATTTGCAGTTTTAGGCTCCATCGTGCGAGTCGCCCACTCAGGTCCTTTTGGGACATAAGCCACTTAAGGCTTGCGTGATCCGTTATAATGGTGAATTTAAACCCTTCTATATAGGGCCTAAATTTTTTCACACTTATAATTGCTGCCAAACATTCCAGTTCTGACACGCTATAACCTTTTTGACATTGGTTTAGCTTTTTTGAGACATACGCAATTGGACGTTCTTCTCCTTCGTTCGTTTTTTGAAACAAAACCCCTCCTACCCCGGAAGTGCTCGCATCACAACGAATAAAAAATTCTTTCTTGTAGTCTGGATTGATAAGAACTGGAGCGCTAGCTAAAAGGACTTTAAGTTTATCAAACGCTCGATCTGCTTCTTCCGTCCAACAAAACTTAGAATTTTTTCTTAAAGTGTCAGTAATGGGTGCCGTGATATTTGCATAATTGGGTATGAATCTCTGATACCAACCGGCCATTCCCAATAATCTCCGCGTTTGTTTTACGGAAGTTGGTGTTGGATACTCCCTCACGGCGCGTACTTTATCCGGGTCTGTCCTAAGCCCTCCTTCCCCCACCAAAAATCCCAGATATCTCACTTCTTTTCTAACGAATTTGCTTTTTTCAACGTTTATTGTAAGATTAGCGGTTTTCAGCCATTGAGCCACAAGTTTAAGCAATTGGAAGTGTTCGTGCAACGTGCCAGATATTATAAGCAGATCGTCCAAATAGACAAAGACACGATCATGGAAAGTATGAGGCACTACCTTGTCCATGAGTCGCGACATCGTTTGAGGCGAGTTACACAGTCCAAAGGGCATTACACAGAATTGATATAATGGCCTCCCGGGAATGGTAAATGCTGTTTTCTCCCGCGAACTCTGCTCCAACGGAATCTGCCAGAAGGCATCCTTGAGATCTATGCTCGTGATATAATTCGTCTGACTCAACCGACCAATCAACCCGTCTATCAGTGGGAGTGGGTATGCATCTTTTTTAGTTAATGCGTTCACTTTTCTGGAATCCAAACATAGTCTGATTTTCCCTGGCTTTCGTACTAATACTATGGGCGAACTCCAGGAACTTGTGCTCTCCTCGATAACTCCTAGGCTCAACATTCGATCTAATTCTTCATAAATAAGATATTGGATGGCCGGAGATACAGAATAATGACGTTGCTTGACTGCGGCACTGTCTCCGACATCAATGGAATGTTCAATTAAAGTAGTCCGACCTAGCCCTTGATTTTTAAATGACGGAAATGAAGTTTTTATTTCTTCCAATAGTTTCATTTCTTCTTGTGTAAATTCATGTATTTTTTCTGTGTCTACGGGTAATTCAATCTGTGCAATACTGGCCGGGAAGAGCTTGAACGCTCTCCAAAAATTTATTCCGAGATAAAGCTCACCTTGTAAAGTTGGAGCCAAATAGAATCTTATAACGTGAGTTTGATCATTATAATTCACCGGGTAATCTACGTATCCTATAATTTTATTTTTAGAACCATCCGCAGTTTTCACGTTTGAAGAAATTTTATGATACGGGCAATCAGCATCGTACAATAGTTTCTCACAGCCTTTTCCTAAGATGCTAACGGAGGCCCCGCTATCTAAAAGACCGGTGAGGCTAACATTAAATAACTCTAGCTTCAGATATGGTCTAGGATCACCGACTTCTGGTAAAACTGTAGATTCGCATAACTTCTGATGGGTTTTTCTATTTCGCCAATAATTAATTATTCTGATGATCCGTTTTGTTTTGCTATTGAGTGGCTCACCTCGGGAAGTAGTCAAGTTTGTTGAAAATGGTATTGAATTATTAGTTTCAATATGGGTCATTTTAATGCTAGAATTATCTAACGGGGGTGATTTTGTTAGATATTTGTGGTCGAATTTGTAGTTGAAGTCGGGTGCTGTAATATCTTTACCGGACGTGCCGTACCCGGGTTGATCACGACCGGCGTCGAGTTTCCCTGTCGTTTTGATTGACATTGATTACACTGTGGTTTAATAATATTTGCTTTACCACAACCATAGCAGAAAATTCCTTGCGGGGCCAGATGGCAGTCTTGATATCTATGGCCAAAATCATGACAATTCCAACACAGCAAATATGTTTCGTCACTAAACGTAACTTTCTTTTGAAGAGGTTTTTGAATGGCATCTACCTGTACGATATTTAGTTGATGATCTTTCGTGATGGACTCATACTGCTCATTCGGTTGCGAAAGTAGTTCGATGGGTTCGTTGTAGCTAACCTCATTTACTGTTATGGTTCTTCGGTGTCGATTATCATGTAGAACTCTTGGATCATAGCCAGATCGAGACCACAAACGTTCAAACCTTTGACATATGACCCTTAGTTCTTCGGTGGACCTAACGGGAATAGTCATTGTGGCGCTTTGTAAGGCCGGATCCATGTTTTCTCGAATGATCTCTAAAAGTTCAGATTCTGAAAAACTGTGGTTTAACCGACCATTTAATGTTTCAATTTCTAGCAAATAGTCATTGAAGGACACATTCGGTTTTTGTTTCCGCGACTCGATAATTCTTCGAGTTTCGCGTTCCGACTCGCTGCTGCTGATTCGCATAATTAATGCAGCTTTTATTTGAAAATATCCGGCAGTCGGGTATTTCCTGGAATATACCCAGAACCAATTTTCCGCATCATCCGACAACAGACGAGGTAGTATCGCATCTAATGCATGCAGCGGTATATTATCACGATGTGCAAATGATTCCAGGCGAAATAGGAAATCGTTGATATCAAGCTCTTTTGGTTTCCCCGTGAAGGTTAATTTCCATTTCACGTCGTGACTCTTAGGTGAATAATAATAAGGTACGCACTTAGGAGGATATGGTTGCTGTGGTATATAATACATGGATTGTGGTATGCTTTGATGTGGAGGTATATTGCTATTCATTGACACATTCGAAGTATTGGGCTGAAACGTAAAATCATGTATATTCACATATGCCGCACTTACTGACCTTTCTTGACTATTTATTGGCTGAAGGTGGGCCATATCAGGTTGTAAAGGGGCGTTAGGTTTGTAGGTTTGTGAATGTAATTGTTGCAGCTGGGCTTCAGGTTTTCTACCGTCTATATTAAAAAAATTATAGTCAGGCGTCAAATTAAGCCCCTGTGGATAACTCATGTGTGGTGCTGAACTTACCACAATTGAATGACTTGGTATTACTTGTTGATGGTATGGTTGCTTAATAATTATAGATTGGGAGGGTGCCGTAGTGAAAACTGGATTTTTCAAAGGTGTACCACTGTAGTTGGATGTTTCGATAATACGTTCTTGAGTCCTGTCGATGGGAGCTTTAGGAAATTCAAATTCAGACGCTATTACCATTGCGGATGTCATTTCGGGCGGTGGTAGTTGTACTTTTTGGATCGCTGATTCAGTTTTATTTTCTTCTAAAATCGATTCAATTAATTTTTCAACTAATAACCGTATCCGTCGCCAACTATGCAAGAGTTTATCAACGTCATTATCCTGATAGAACTTGCCTTTAAGTCTTAAAGTGCGATTATTCCAATGACCAATTTTTACTTGTAACTGTCTAAGACCATCTAAGTTTTGTAGTAGATCTGTATCTTCACTTGTTTTGCCTAATATTTTACATTGCTCACGACAGAACTTAAATTCCTCATTATAGTCAACTGCATGCGTTTCAGTTGGTTTTAATGAAGGATCAAGGCACTCTGCTTGAACAACTGCAGCTAGTTTATTATCCCACTGTTCGTCTTTGGTAATATTTATGTTTCTTAATTTACATTCAACCTCTATTTCATTATCATTAAGACCCTGAAACATAGGTAATTTTTCCTTAAGGGAATCCATTATATGTTATATAGATATATAAATAAATTATTATTTTTTTTTTTAAATATGTATAAGAGTAGATATTGAGCTAATTACGTAAGTTTTATTAGTAATATTTTAAGATAACTATAATCTCTTATATCGAGGGTAAATAATTCAGCCGCAAAATTGTAATATATAATTATAAATTAATAGCTATCGTAGTATATAATATTATATAATAGAGACATAATCATTATGATGTGAAACGGTGTAAGCTGCACGTCACCTTTGAAAATTGTACTGTGCTTCCAACTTACTTTACAGTATTGTAAATATGTTACTTTTTCATTATCAAAAAAAATAATGAGAGATCAATGAAATCTTCACAATATCTATCTCAAAATTTAAACTAACGAATTAACAATAGTTTATTTAACGACATTAAGGGATAACGAAATCTGCGGTATTCAACCTTAAAATAAGTCACTAATATGTATTGCGTTTTATAACTGTTTCGTGAGAATTAGGTAGAACAAAAAAAAGAAATCGGGTTCATCCGTTAGTCAATTTTAATAAATTCAATCTAACGTCTATCACTTTAAATTATAGCGCAACTTGATGTTCAATACTGTAACCAAATAAATTATTGACCTAAAGAAACTTCAGGTCCCTGTTTCGGCGCCATTTTTGTAACGGAAGTAAATTTTTTTTTTTTTTTTTCGGTTCGTACGCGGACATGAAACTTTTGTTGGGATAGAAAGCAGTCGGTTGGGGAGTTCATTCAATTCCAACTTCCATTGCAATTTTCATCATGTCCTAACGTATGCACAGATACGGAGCAACGGAGCAAAACCACTTCACATCATAAAAAAAAATTTAGTTTTTCATTTTCTTTTGGAACATAATTAATTCAAATTTAATTAAATTTATACAGTAAGGAATTCATGATTAGATATAAAATTTAAATCTTTAATTACTAAATTTAAAATTAATAAATATAATTTTTTTTTTTTTTTTGGTGTGTATGAGCCACAATTACAATCTGTTCAAAAACTTACGGTTTTTCTTTATTGTTATATAGTTGAAACCCCACGGGAGCGCTCTGGTGGTATTTGCCTATAGAAAATTGCTTAACCAAAAAATTATATAATTGGAGCACACACACACAATTTTTTTTTTTTTTTAAATATATTCGCACTTATTCTGCTAAGTAATTAACTTTTAATTTTTTTTTTTTTTTTTTTTTTTGGTTCAAATTACTCCATCAGTGGTTCGAGTATAGGTCTAACCCGTTAGTTTAATTTTAATTTCGCTGTGTTAACCGTTGGTCACATGAACACGCGATGTTACACTTAAAAAAATCCTATCTCCTGAATAGTGGGTATGGATGATCGACACGCTAGGTACGCCCCCGTCAATTTAACTATTTGGGATTCAACGGCCTTACGGCCTTTAGATACTTGGCACCACCAGATTTTGTATCCGCTTATTATTTAACGGAATACTTCGATTTAATATCTAAATACAAAAAAAAAATTCACTTTAGGCCTCAATGTAATGGCGGATAATATTGATTGCGAATAAATACTTACTATCTGAATATATCATATGTAAATTAATTGCTAGGCTTCCACTAAGTATACTAACTATTTACTAGCCTGTTTACTAGTTCAACTAATTAATTTTTATTTTATTTATATTTTTTTTTTTTTTTTGTTAAATAAATACTTATCGTTATTGTTGTTTTGACTTGACTGATAACAAATATTTAATTTTTGATTTTGTTGTTCGAGCAGTAAAATCAACTTTACCGGTTTCGGATGATCAACCGGGCAACACCAACCGATAACCGCATATAATTATTTAAAAAATATGAGTTTGCTTTCGCACCGAAACATAGAGAGCATTAACAATAACAGCCGGCCTCATAAGACCATAGGCAATACGAATAATGATTCATGAACGTTACAGAGTCCGGAATCTTCTTACATTTTGTTAAACTAATTAAAGCGCTTTTGGTTTTTGAACGATGAACGCGCTACGATTCAATGATTGTCTTGTCTGAGTACTATTCTTTCTTTACTTCACAAAGGTACCAGAGGCCACAGGGCCGGAGAAAAAAGTTCTAGAAAAATGTTCTCTGGAACAAATAGCTTAGACGACGCTGATAGCGCTTAATCCTGCTGTTATTAATATTATTATTACAATAAATTTCCTTAAGATTATTGTGTATGTGGTTAAGAAAGAACATCATATGAATAAGTTCTGTGGTAAACAAGGCCATCTGTTTCGGTTATGTCCTTAGAGGTTAAGGCGCACCTGGTATACTTTGAAAATTCGATGCTATGGGAGTAAATGGCCCAATATCAAGAAACGGCATTTATACACCAGATAATAATTCCTCGCATTATCTCGAAATATTTGCTGTTCGATCAAGAATCTTCTTTGCACATCATGACCAGGTGGATTAGTCGAGGAATTAATACAACTTAAGCTTATAACGTCGCTAAGTTTGGAACGTTACTGTTTACCAATAATGAAATATAGTATTTTATTGTTGTGTCATCACAAGCTATATGCTTTATATATTATGCATCCTCATAATATGCATGTTGTCTATTTACTAATTTAAATAAATAAATTAACTATATCGCAAAACAACTCCATATGATTCACCAGAAAGATAACTTTGTGCACCGCACAAGTAAATAATAAATGGATATAATGTTTTATGTGTTAAGTTTGAGAGATGGTAGAGTTAAAATTATATTACATCTATTCGAAAAATAAATTAAAACTTGAAATGGACCACAAACAAAACTGCCATAAAATTGTTCACACGGTCTCTTTCTGTTTTTAGGTGATTCTTAAAATTTTATTTTTTAGTAATAAATGTAAATTTTTTTGGTTTTTGTTTTGGATAGTTAACAGTTTTATTTTATTTAAGAGGACAATTTAACTTTATTTCTTCTATTTCATTCCAATTTATAATTTTAATGTTTTTATCAACAAAAAATAATAATTCAAGGTCATAATGATGTTAATAGGTGTTCTTAATGGAATTTCCATAATAGAAACCTTTTTCATTGTGGGAAAACCTTTATGTTTTATAATATTTCATTATCACGTCACGTCAATTGTTGTTCAGTATTTAAATATTGGTTTATTACAGAACTAGTACCAACAATTAAATGTGCTAAACATTTCGTTTAATAAAATTCTATGTATTCAGACACACTATAAAGACAATTAAATATGACATTAAACGTGAAAACAACCCCGTTTAAAGAAAATCAATATTCTTTGTGGTATACTCTTCAGACATTGCGACTATTGCTCTTATCAGTTACAATAGCTGTAGCATAAAATTTAAAGGAAAAATATTAAAGATCTTTAAAAAAGGAAATCAATTCATCAGGAAAAGGGTTTACCAATTTTAGAGCACCACATTAAAACACATTATTTTGTGTCGTAAGTTGATTTCACTTTGGGGTCTTCACTTTGAAGTAGACTCATTGTCTGATCCAAAATCATTTTATTTTTTCACAAAGTATCAGTGTAAATCAATAGTTTAACTTTGGGGAAGATCGAAAAAGCATTTTGAAAACACTTATATTGTATATACTTTGTAATATTCACCCTACTCATATTCGCCAATTGAAAAATATTTCATTTTTGAGCAATATTCATCAATATGCTCCTCGACGATGTCATTATTTGATGATGATTTCTATTAAAGTGCGTGATATAATAGAAGTATGGTAAAACAGGTTTATAAGCGACCATCGTTACTTGACACGTTGAATACATATTATAAAAACCAGAGCTGAGTCTGCCTTTGATCACCAATCTCTCGCCTAGGTATTTTAACTATTGTGAAACGGGTTCACGGAATACCACACAATTTAGAATTGTTGTCTACTGCAATGTGCGAGTACGAGTGCATTGCAGATTAAATATAAAGCGGTCAATGTCATGAAGTTTGGAATTAATTTTAATTTTTTGTTAATATTTTTTGGTATTGTACCAGAATCTCCGAAAAATTGTACAATAAAAATCTTTTTTTACTCGAAACATAAAGGGTAATTAAAAATAATTAAACTTTCAGTTGATAAAATTTCTTAGAATGGGTTACTTCTTTCGTAATACGTTTGCTTATATACTTAGGAGTAACTTTGGTTAATTTAATATGTTGAATTTTTAATTATATTTAAAACAAACTATTAAAGATTTGGTGTTGTAGATAATATGTTCAGGTTAAAGTATCAAGTGTTATGTGGTGCTGCTCGTGCATTTTATATAAAGTGGAAATGATATTGGTAGTTGGTACCTGTACAGATAAATAGAAACTGCAATATATGGATGAAACAAGTCAGTTAAAACTTCAAAGGTAAACTAATGACGATTCACTAATGATGTAAAGTATTCCAATTTTGCTATTACACCATCTTTAAAGTTTTATTAATCGACTCACATCCGAGTTTCATTTGCTAATAGTTCCCACGGTCATAATTGTTGATTGCCGCAAAGTAGAATCAATTGTGCGCTATACTTGTGGCATTTAACCTCATTTGCAATCGATTGTCAAACAGTTCTCGTTTAATGTACTAGTTTGGTCAAAACAGCGATGACCTAAAATATCTATGATTTCTTTCCCGATTTTGCTACCATGAAGGGAAACTGACATGAAATCATGCGTTAAAAAGTTAAGAATTAACTTTTGTTTAGAGAGTAGTATTTATGTTGCGATTCATTTATAACAACATCACAGTATCGCTTTTTAACGATGCGGCCAGTTATACAAGCTGTCCGAAATTTTTGATTCAAAAAGGAATCAACATAGCCTCATTTTTTTGTCTAAAAATTTCAAGTCTTATGCAGATAAAAACAGAAAAATCCAGTGTCGAACTGATAACATTACGAAAAAGTTCTGTTATCTCATCAGATCATGACGAGTGAATATAATAGCACATCATCTAAATTTGTGAAATATGTGTGTTTAACTCCACAAAGACCTTGAAATATATACTAAGGCTGTTTTCCAAACGAATACTTATTTGTGGAACCTAACTTATTCAAATAAGTAAGCTGGCGAGGTGACTTATTTTCTGTCCCTTTCTAACCGAAAAATCTAAATTGATTGTCAATTTTTTGTTGTTATTTATATGAATTTATGACTTTTAAAATTTCGATAATAAACTATTTCTAGATAACGAATGGATCTTTGTAGATTAAAATCAAAATTAAGATAAAACAAATGATTACATAAAGATATATGTAGCATCCTAATTACGTAATGTATGCATGTCTTACACAAATGAATTGAGGTCAACTACAGAACTCGCAAGACCACACGGCGTATTAATATATTCTAGCTTTACGAAACAATTAATACATACTGATTAGACAGACATAAAATATATATTTACATAAAATATATACATATTTTCCCATTAACTGGGGCCCATTCGAACTTCTTTGATTGTCTGTCTAAACGAAAATTGAAATATAAAAATCCAGCCGAATCGTATACCTAAAAATCATATAAACAATTTTGTATGCAACATGTGTCGCCAATCCTTTTAAATAAATATACAATAATTGTTAATTTATTAATATAAATTAATGCAAACGAAAATATTATGCATCGATGAATTTTGCGATGAAAACAATCAATGTTTTCATATCGATGTCAAAATAAGTATGCCAACTCAATTGGAATGGGTTTACTTACTTATTTAAGATGGCGTTAAATAAGTCAATAAGTCTGAAATAAGTATCCGTTTGGAAAACAGCCTAAGTCTTTTTATATATATATATATATATATATATATATATATATATATATATATAATAAAATAAAGTGTTAATTATCAAATGGATATATATTTATTGTCGTTTTAATCGATGAAGAAAATTCGCTTCGCATCCTGCCTCTGGTGGGATTTGAACCCAGTACCTCCCGGTCCAAGGGCCGAAGCTTTAAACAACGCGCCACTTGTACGGTCGAATTTTAAATAAATGATTATTTATTTTTTAAAAGCTCTATGGCAAACTGATCGAAAAATCTGTTCTAAATCCGATTTTTACCATAGTAAACGATTTACTCGACTATTGGCCCTCAGCCTGAATATCAATACACTTCAGCTAAAAATGAAACAGTTTGACGATACGACTTACGATAAGAATTGACGCATGATTTACGTCAAAACATTTTGTATACAATATAATGATAAATGTAATACTGGCGAAAATAATAGAATTACTATGGTCTTATGCGGCAGAACATTCTATAAAAGTATAAATCATAAAGCTCATGTTACGTTTTAATCTCGTTCCGCCTTGTGGTGTTTATTTTGGCCATAATCCACTACTTCTATATAAAGAAGTAAGTTTTAAAACTCCCATGAAATTCATTATGAATTAAGAATTGTGACGATTGGCAATGTTCTTATCGTTCTAGTTCGTTAACGTTTCTTTTTAGTAGTCTAGCACATTTTACTATTCCCATTGTATTACTGCGAGCTTTAGTCCGGAGAAGACCGTCGAAACCTCTGAGTGCGGAAAATTTCCGCTAATGCACCCGACATTTATATCAAATTCTGTTTTTAGTTTCTCCCACAGTCGCTTTCCTCTTTTAATTTATTTTTATAATATTTAAACTAATTTAAAAATTATTATTAAGTAGTTAATTTTCTGGTGCTAGATTTTATGGTGCTAGATATTCAATTATAGTTACAAAATATTTACATGTGTTTTATCACTTCTTAATGAAGAAATATTTTTTTTTTGTATATAAATATATCATTTAATCTTCAAATACATTTATTTTATCGGCGGAATAGATTAAATCATATTCCAATATCCGTCGATCGACTTTCATTTCAAAGGTATAAGTTTCAAGACATATGGCTTTATTAGCTTTTTATGGTCCAGTCCAAGATCAGCCAAACAATGTTTTTTAAAAGGAAACACATCTATTGAATGTTAAGTGTACCTATATATTATATAATAATATATATATGTATATATAGGTACTAAATGTTTATTGTTGTTTATTTATTTTGGAACAACGGGCAAAGTACAACCGAAACACTTATTAAAATGTAGTGAATTTCTCAAATACTAAAAATTATCAGAATTATTCTGTTACCCATGATACAATAATTTTCTCTTCTTATAGATAAACCCACCATGAAACGTTCTAAAAATGAACTAAAACGGTGACCTAAAATAATTATCTTCTTATATAATATTCATAGGCTGATGACATACTAAGGTAACTTTAATCTGGTATTTTGTTCGTTTCTTTCCCCTTTACCAATAAAATCAAAAAATTGCGGCGCAGATAAAACCGATTTTATTGGTAAAGGGGAAAGAAACGAAAAAAATACCAGATTAAAGTTACCCTAGTGTGGATATGCACAAAACAAACGAAAATGAAAAAATATAAGGTCACCACAATTCGTTTACTAGCGACAATATATTTCTAGTGAGTTTATCTGATAAAGAGAAAATTATTGTATCATGCTGTTACCTACCATTTTGTCTCAACCTAACAACGTTAAACCTTTAAAATCTCATCTCTCATCAGTTTATGAACAATGATGTTTTAAAGTAAAATAAAAAGCAACGAAAATTTTAATAAATTTAATTTGTGTTTAGAAAACTAAAAATTTTACGTTTACTCGTAGAGCAGTTTAAACTTAACTCTAAATTAAAATTTGATGATTTCAGATTTTTATATAAATATCATTCATGTATACTGAGCTGATGATTCGGTTTTCCTTGTTACTCTTGGATTTAAGCGTAGTGAAATTAGTTATTTGAGAGAAAATGATTGAGTTTCTTGTTCCTACAATACAGTATAATAAATAGGCAATTTGTTTATATATTGAGAAAATTCATAATGTTTAAACAGGAAATAAACTCTAATCGTGTACATAATTTGCATATGTATTAAAATAGGTACATATATTTCTATTATAAAACAATGTAAATCGGATTTTGCTTAGAAAATTTCATCAACTTTCACAGTCAATTTCATCTACATCGAAACATATTTTTAAATGGGCAAACTTCTCTCAAAATTTTTTATTTTGACTAGTATTCTATTTCTTCCTTTTTTAAAAAAACACAAAAAATTCTAAACACAGATACTTATGTATGCAGGTGTTTTTTAGGAGCAGAATACAAAGTTTATTTTCCTTCGTAAACATTTAAAATTGTTTGGCCTTGCGAAAATGTAAAATATCGAGATAGTAAACAATAAAAACCGATTTGCATGTATGGGTAGGAATAAAACTCGACAAAATAAAATAAACCTGTGGCATGGTATGTTGTACCATCACTTCGAATCGAAAATCGAAAAAAGTCGAATGGCGGTATGTTGTATCATTTTCGACAAGCAAAAATGATACAACTTTCACTTTTTCGATTCGACTTTTTTCGATTTCGATTCAAAGTGATGGTACAATATACCTCCCCTGAACTCGTATTTTGATCCAAAATTGAGAGACGAAACCACATATTTGTGTATACGTATACGACGTATACTAATAATCCCATGTTAATTTTTTTCTTTCACACCACTACTTATTAAAATCGGTGTATACTCGAGTACAGTTCGGCTTGTAGAATACATCCTCGTTGGTTTCGGACCATTATTCATGAAAATTTATCGAACCGGGTGGAATCGGTTCAAATTTTTAGTGTTTCCCTTCTTGTTTTGAGACATTCTCCAATGTTATCTACATATATGGGGAATTTGACACTATAAATAAATTTGAACTGTCAATGTGTTAGTGTTTCATCAATACCACTACAATTACAGGCAGATTTTTAAAAAGTCGACGTTAGTATGAATATTATTTAACAAAAACTGACAAAACCATACAAAAAAAAGACGGGAAAGGTTCGGAGCCGAACCCTATAAGCATTTTTGTTGCCTATAAAATAAAAGAAAATAGTTTTTCCACAAAAAATCACAAACCACCACACCTAAACATTATTACCACCCTCACCCACCATCCAAAACCCCCAAAACCTATCTCACCCGCACCACCCTATACCGCACCACCCATATTATCACCCTTTAACACCTCCATACCCACTTCCACACACACAAACCACCTACACAAACCCTCATCCACCAAATCCCAAATTCCCACACCAAACCCAAAACGCCTCATCCCACCCCTCCACCTCCCATACCACCACTCCTACCACCCCCATAACCACACCACCCACACAAAACCACATCCAAACGAGATATATTTTGATTCCACATTCATATGCTCTATGAAACCAAAATAGAATAGAAGATGAAAAAAAAATCTAACAATTTTAAGGAGGGGGTTAACAAAACCCTACTTACCTCCGAACACCCTAAACACAGAAATGTCCAAATCAATAGGGATCATTCCCAAGAATTGCTTGAACTTTTAGTGAAAAAATTAAGTTGATATCTCCATTCGTTCTCAAGTTATCGTGCACACAGACGGACAGACGGACAGACGGCAAACCGAAACCATATAGCATTTTTTTTAACAAAAATGCTTAACATCGCAGCTGCGACATAAAATTTTTGTTCGTGAATCCGAAATGAAAATAAAAAAATTTAAGGACATTTTTGAGATGTAGATTTTTTTTTTAAATTTTATTTTCGAGAGAACAGAATAAAGCAAGACAAAAAAATTTAATGATTTAATTTAAAATAAGGGTTTAAATTAAAAATTAAAATCTATTGCGCAGTAGTTTGAATCCAGAAACCAAAATTGTGTGTAGCATAGCTGATTTAGTAAAAAAATGTATGTTGTGATGGAAGGGTGTATATTATGTCGAACTTTAAAAAAAAAATTTAGAATCAAATTGAATTAAAATTTCACTAATTAAATTTATTAAATTTACGAAAATGAATTTTAATAAATTTAATACATTACATTATTTCAATTGTTTGTGAACTAAAAGATTCGTATTCTTTTATATAAATTGGAAAAAATTCTTACAGTAGTTAAATGTAAACATGAGTACAGTGGGGAGAAAAAAACGGAACTGATTGACTATACCTATGTAAACGGAATATTTTGTACAGTAAACTATCGAAACATTTGTACGTACTTAGTAACGGTGGGATTTTTATTCCATAATCAAATCATGTATACATAATTTTATTAGATAGAATATACTAAATTATGTTAAAATATCGCTTTCCATTACAATTACATATTTAAATTAATTAATTACATAACACAATATATTAATAATTAATATATAACGTAAACTACATAATTACAAAATTTAAATAAATATTACTTTACATCAATCTGTTACGGTTGTCTTTCCCCACACTATAGCTCAACGTATAAAACCAAAAACAACAACCAAAGAAAATAGTAAAATGAACCACGAAACTAAACAAGAAATTTTTGTTTTCGTAAAGAGCACGTGGTTTGTGGAAAATGGGTTGTTGTTCTAATTGGAAAATTAATGAACGAAAAGTTTCTTAAGAAGATTTTTTTTTTTTGGTTATAAATGTTACTAAAGGAGCTAGGATTAGAGAGAAAGGAGCAATAGTTCACATTTTTGATCATTAAAAGATATAAATGATTTAGTGGACGTAAACAAGGGTTTTTAACGTTTTTTCATGATACATATTTTCATTTGTATGACGGTAAGGTCATTTTTCAATACTACTCATACTAACCATTTTTGAGATGTGGCTAGATTTTAGTATAAATTTTATTTTATTTTTTGAGTTTGAAATGGTGTGGCGTTACGTACGAACAGATTAGATGTGTTTATTAATACAAACACATTTATTCAACACTATTGCGTTCCGGTAAAATTTCTCTCCTGTCAATATTTTTGGATCAAAATAGGCGAACTGCGCGCCTATTTTGATCCAGATTTGGGAGACGAAACCACAAATTTGTGTATATACGTATACGACGTATAATACGCGTAACAAATGACAGCACACTTATTCAAAATTGTGTATTATACGTCGTAGACGTATACACAAATTTGTGGTTTCGTCTCTCAATTTTGGATCAAAATACGCGTTCAGCTGAACGCGTATTTTGATCCTAAAATAATAACAGGAGAGAAGAATTACCGAAACGCAATAGTGTAGAATATATGTGTTTTTGTATTAGTAACAAACATATTTGTTCGGACGTAACGCCACACCATTCGCAATGTTTTTATTTTAGGTTAATAATTTTATATTTTGTAAAAAACAATTGTAAACATTTCGTGTTCAATAAAACGACACATAAAAAATAAATTCACTTTCCTCAAAATTTAGCATAATTTTGCTTTTGTCAAATTATGCTAAATTTTGAGGAAAGTGAATTTATTTTTTACGTGTCGTTTTATTGAACACGAAATGTTTTACAATTGTTTTTTTTTATAAAATATAAAATTTGTTAATTTACAAAATATAAAATTATTAACCTGAAATAAAAATTTTGCGAATGGTGTGGCGTTACGTCCGAACAAATTTGTTCCCCATCTAGATACCATGGGAAAATGTCACAAAACAGGAGAGGAAGCACCAAAAATTTGAACCGATTCCACCCGGTTCGATAAATTTTGATGCATATGATCACAAAAACAACACACATACATGCGTAACAAATGACAGCACACTTATTCAAAATTGTGTATTATGTGTCGTATACGTATACACAAATTTGTGGTTTCGTCTCTCAATTCTGGATCAAAATAGGTGTTGCGTATTTTGATCCTAAAATAATAACAGGAGAGAAGAATTACCGAAACGCAATAGTGTAGAATATATGTGTTTTTGTATTAGTAACAAACAAATTTGTTCGGACGTAACGCCACACCATTCGCAATGTTTTTATTTTAGGTTAATAATTTTATATTTTGTAAATTTACAAATTTTATAATTTATAAAAAAAAAAACAATTGTAAAACATTTCATGTTCAATAAAACGACACGTAAAAAATAAATTCACTTTCCTCGAAATTTAGCATAATTTTGCTTTTGTCAAATTATGCTAAATTTTGAGGAAAGTGAATTTATTTTTTACGTGTCTTTTTATTGAACACGAAATGTTTTACAATTGTTTTTTTTTTATAAAATATAAAATTTGTTAATTTACAAAATATAAAATTATTAACCTAAAATAAAAACATTGCGAATGGTGTGGCGTTACGTCCGAACAAATTTGTTCCCCATCTAGATACCATGGGAAAATGTCACAAAACAGGAGTGGAAGCACCAAAAATTTGAACCGATTCCACCCGGTTCGATAAATTTTGAAGCATATGGTCACAAAAACAACACACATACATGCGTAACAAATGACAGCACACTTATTCAAAATTGTGTATTATACGTCGTATACGTATACACAAATTTGTGGTTTCGTCTCTCAATTCTGGATCAAAATAGGCGTTTGCTGGTATATGTATGGGTAATATTGAAGTATATAAAAGATACGAGATACGTTTTTTACCGTTGCAAATAATGCATTGTACAAACAGCGCCACGATATTTTCATTCCTTTGCATGAGCCTTCTTAATACATATATTCTTATATGGTATAATATAATATTTACAATTTATTACTACATAATGTTAATTTTTTCTAAATTTAGTTGCACTATTTTAATATTTGACTTGAGAAATAATACACTCATGCTGCGGACCAATTGTCAGGTAAATCGTTTACTATGGTAAAAATCAGATTAAGAACAAATTATTCGATCTGTTTGCCATAGAAATTTTGAAAAATAAATGAATTTACCGAAAATTTTACTTAAAATTGGTTTTTACCCAACTATTGGTAGGCAGCCTTAGACGTCAACTTATTCCGTTGATTGACCCAAACTTTTTAAAAAATTCGATATTTTAATGGAGCTAATAAAGCGGCCAAATCCCTCTCTCTCCAATAAAATTGGCAAATCAACTGCAGGCAACCATTACGTCATACAAAAGCAGCGAGAAACCGCGAAACCATCGTTGTGAAATATGAAATCGCTCAAATAAACTTTCTCTAATTCGGACATCATTAAAAAGCACAAAAACCCTTGCAAATACCTTGATCGAATACTTAGTTCTAAGCTTTTTCATGTACGGAGCCTGTTACAACTATCAGAAACAATTTCAATTTTTATCGAGGGACTTAAAAAGCAGGATTTTGGCCTAGGGCTTCAAATCAATCAATAAGGTAAATTCACTTGGTAAAGGGTCTTTCAAAAGTCACGCATATATGGCAGTAGTAATTAATTTTTAAACGCAATCTAACTTTATGTCATTTTTGACATTTTGTGAAGTAGACAGTTGTAAAATTCGTGATTTTTTTGCTGTAATAATCGTCCAAATGAGTCAATATTTCAAAGGTTTGTGAAAAAATTTGTAGAGACTGGTTCTATGGAGGATTCAAAAAGGTGTGGCAGACCAAAAAATGGACGATCGATTGAGAACATTGCTGCTGTGGCCGAAAGTATCGTGGAGGAACCTTCTTAACGTCGACGCTTACGACAAGCGGGAGCGTAGAGTAAAGTGAGTAGTAAAATGAACCGTAGGTTTGTAGTTCCACGGATACGACGCATGCTGATGTCAACTTGTATTATGTCCTTGAGTGACTCTTGGCATCGCCTATGTATATGAGATACTTTAGTTTATATATTGGATGGACTTCTCCCTTTTTTAAAATGCTTTCGGATGGATCCAGTTCAACTTTGACCATTGGTTGGTTGTGGTTGCTTCAAACGGTTCATGATCCTATAAACATTTTGTATCTTAAATCTTCAACAAGCGCAGCCTGGATTTCGTTTGTTTCAACATGGACATTGCTGCCTTTAATAACGACAGAAAGACCCTTTGAAGACCTCAATCGGTATGTATAATAGTTTCTGTTGTGAGCATCGTAATAATTAATGACTTCTCTATATTCGTTGACCTCATGTGCTTGAATTTTTACTTCGTGTATTTTGCCTCGAATTTTTTACATGAAATTTAATTTGAGTTCGCACAAGTAGATTAGAGGTAGATCGTATTTTTGATTGGCTTGTTCTATCATAGTTTTTCCGTTTATGGGCGATCCCTTTTCCATTGTACTGTAATATAGCGATCGTTTATGTTATATGACCATTGCATTTGCTCTCTTTAAGGCTTGTGGAGCTTCTGTGGTTTTCGAGGAGTTTATTCGTCGGGTCAGCTACCACTTCTGGCTTCATATTCAACATTAAAGTTGAAATTGGTCGTTTCACAGTACTTGCAGTTTTAATATGCGATCTTATCATTGTACCTCTTTTTAAGAAAGAATTGTTCAATCCGTAAAGGTGTTTGTACTTCCATCAGCCTTACTTGATGAACCACCCTCCGGACTGACAACTTCAGTGGTATTGCTTGTAGCTGTATATGATGGTGTAGTAACGAAGCGTTGGATCACTACATCACTGTGGTAGCTAGATCTCGACGACTGGGAGCCCACTTGCTCATTCCCTCGAGCCGCCTTTACTGGGAATCCGATTCCCTACACCATATCTTTGTTTCTTCATTAACTAGATTCTGGGTTCCTTCCCTTAGCAATTTATACCTACTGTGAGTTTTTATACAACCGCCCCTATATCATAGAGAACAGACACTTCAGGATTTGCCCTGGGTATTTCCCCCTCAAGGCAAGTATATACGGTTATACGTTTAGCGTTACCCGGGTGCAGAGCGTGGAGCTTGTATAACCAGCACACCCCACCTCTATAGTATAAAATAAAATAAATACTTAATTGTGACAAAAACCACGGAAACCTAATAAAATGGATTAATTTCATTTGTATATACTTTTAATACTATTTGCCGTATAGGCACTTCGCGAAACACACTTACACTTAACAAATACATTTTTTAAACACTTGTGTTTTTGTTCCCCACAAAAAAATTCAATTTTTGAATATTTTAATTAAAACTTCAAAAAGTTTAAAAAATCCCTCGATCGATTTCGGCTTGTTAGGCCATCATCAGGAGTAGATAGTCCTGATGATGGCCTAACAAACCAAAAAAACAAGTATTTAAAAAAATGTGTTTCTTAAGTGAATTCATTTGTATTGTATTTAGTCGTTTAGCTGCTAAGGACTCATGGCTTCGACTAAATTACATTCCCAACAGCGTTTACAACAAAGACGAAATGTTTATGAACTGAGAACTCATAATTACTTCGGAGACAGTCATGGAAGACATCTATCCGCTTTAGCTCGGCAAAATCGAATATCAAACGAACGTCTATATTGGAATCGTGATATAAAGGTTTCACATTTATGAACTGCTCAATGCCATTAAAACGAATGTTTTTTTTATGAATGTGAATATACTGAAATTTCCTGCATATGAGTTTACCAAGGGAAATTTCAATCCGGAAATGAGAACTTGTATTCTTATTTCCGCAGAATAATAAGTCAGGTCTCCGAAGAACAATCTGCTGAAGCAGTACGAAACACAAACCTATCTGTAAATTTTATGCACTCATTACTTTCTGAAGCCAGTTCTTTCAGTTAAACTAGGCCGCATTTAATATTCCAAAGAATAAGTTTATGAAACAATTGCATATGATTGATTTGAAAATATTACGGTGATTATAACAAGTATGTATATATAAATAAAATTAAATACCTTAAACTCAACAAAAATGTATGTTATTAAAAATATCACGCGAAATGAACAAAAACATGACATTCGCGTATGTAATTCAAACGAAACGTAAGATTCGTTCCAAATATAATTACATAATAATTTAATTACACACCAAAAAAAATATAATAAATGTTTTATAAAAGACAAAATTTTAATCAGCATTAAATTATATTTGTAGAAGCAGTTTGTTTTATTATTATATGTATGTAATAATATTTGGGTTATTTATATTACACTATTTTCGTACACTATTTTTATTGTTGGTTTGAAAGTATTTCAATTAAAATGTTCTATTAAATTTTGTAGTATATAATTTCACACTTAGATTTTCAACTCCAATAATTGACTTGCAATAATTTATCTAGTTAAGGAAACCGTAAAATTACTATTTATATGTAATTTGACGACTTTTTAACATACATGATAAAAGTTCAGCTTTTAGCGTTTGTTTTCCCCCGAGTTACTCGTAAAATGTAATTTTATCACAAAAATAGTACTTTAACACTCAGTTGTGTAACAACGTGTTGTAGTATATACTACTTGTTTTAAAGATATAGGTACTACAAAATTATAAATTACTAGAAACTAAAGAACTAATAGAAACTAAGAACTAATAGAAACTAAAAGTGTTAGTTTCCAAAAAGTTCATTTATATATTTTTGTACTATAACACAAAATTGACTAAATTAATATTATTCTTGAGTTATTTTTAAATATTTTAATTTTTTATTGGTTGTTAACTCAATGTTAAAAAAATAATTTCTTTCTTTCTTTCTGCTTTAGCTTTGGACACCCTTTCGGTTTAATTTTTAAAAGCAATATGAAACGAAAAAAGTATTTTTATAAAAACAAAAATCCGGTATAGCAAAATCTAATAAACGAGTTCTACATATAAAAACCGCTATCTCAGACACTTTCAAAAAATAATTTTAAAATATCAATTTTTGGAAGTGCACTTCATAGACGAACTCTACGAAAAAACGTTGTACAAATAAATTTAAACTTAATGTGAAAATAATACAAAAAACAACAATAATTAGAAAAATAAATTATAAGTATTGCCAATATAAGCATAAACACTTACGTTACGGTATTAATCGAATTAGGCTGTGTACCAATAGTTGGTTAAATCTACTACGGTAAAAATCGATTTTAGTACTAATTTACTACGGTAAAAATCGATTTTAGTACAGATTTTTCGATCAGTTTGCCATAGAGTTTTTGAGAAATAATTGAATTTACCGAAAAATTTACTTAAAATTGATTTTTACCCGACTGATTGGTGAGGCATGGTAAACTATGGCAAACTATAGAGTTCATGAAAAATAAATTAACCTACAGAAAAATTTACTTAAAATTGACTTTTACTCGACTATTGGCCCGCGGCCATTGAGTTAAACACCAATAAAAAATTAAAAAAATTTGACATATTGTTTTGTGATTTACTTTAAGACTGAAAAAGGCTGTGTGCCAAACTTAGGGTAAATCATTTACTACGCGGTAAAAACAGGTTTTAGGACAGATTTTTCAATTAGTTTGCCATAAAGTTTTTGAAAAATAATTGAATTTACCGATAAACTTATTTAAAATTGACTTTTACTTTAAGTTTCGCACACAGTCTGTGTTAAGTCGGGTTGTAATTCCTAACTTAGCTTCGTAGTGAGTTATTATTATCTTACCACTGGTGAGGGATAATAACAGTCAATGTTAAGTCGGGTTGTAATTCCTAACTTAGCTTCGTAGTGAGTTGTTATTATCTTACCACTGGTGAGGGATAAAAACAGTCTGAAGTGTCGGCTTCTCCGCGGGATTTTCAGGTGATTTAACATAATTCCAGGCTGTTGGATTTGTCAAACTATGAATTTCGGATACTCTGTTCGCCACATATGTCCGCTGCATAAAAAAGGCGACCGTCTTAAATGTGAAAACTATCGTGGCATAGCTCTATTGAACGCTGCTTACAAAGTGTTGGCTAATGTTGTACTTGCCAGACTCATCCCTTTCGCCGAAAACATCATTGGCGATTATCAATGTGGTTTTCGACCCAACCGATCAACCACGGACCAGTGTTTTACCATGAGGATGATCTTGGAAAAATGTTGGTAGTACAACATAACCATACATCAACTATATATAGACTTCCGACAGGCATATGACAGTATAAACCGCGACAACCTATGAGCCGCGCTCATATGCCAAGGAATCCCAGAGAAACTCGTTTCGCTGTGTAAATTAACAACGTCTGGGTCTGTATGTAGAATCGTAATTGAATTAACTGTGTCAGACTCCTTTGAAATGACATCTGACGTTCGACAAGGTGATGCACTTGCGCCTTTGCTGTTCAATTTGGCGCTTGAGTACGTAGTGAGAAAAAGCAACATCGGAACTTCGCGCTGTATATTTAATAAATCCGGCCAAATTCTTGGATATGCAGATGATATCGTGCTTCTTGGCCGAAGACCTAGCGATATCAAAGACAGGTTCATACCGCTCGATCGCTGCGCAAGAAGACTTGGTTTGGAGGTGAACAGCAGTAAAACCAAATATCTAGCAACACCCAGGAACATCTCTATGGCAAATCTCGGAATTGGCGACCACAATTTTGATGGTGTCGAAAACTTAAAATACCTCGGGTCAGTTATAACATCATACTGAATGAAATGCAGGCAGAAATAAAAGCCCGAATCGCTGCCGGACAACGAGTTTTCTACGCCCAACCAAGATTATTGCGTTCGAAACATCTATCGCAGTCGTCCAAGCTCGCACTTTATAAAGCACTAATAAGACCTGTGCTGACTTTCGGAAGCGAGAGCTGGACCATGACCTCTAACGATTGTAGATTGTTATCTACATTCGAAAGGAAGGTCATCCGTTCAATTTTTGGTCCAATTAAAGTTGCGAACAACGAATATCGGATTCGTATGAATCACGAAATAAAGCAACTCCTCGGAGGCAGCGATATCATCGGATTCATTAAATCCAATCAAGTGAGATGGCTCGGCCACGTTACAAGGTCCCCACAACAACGGATGATAAATAAAGTGTGTCACCAACAACCAGCCGGAGTACGTCGTAGAGGAAGACCTCGACTACGCTGGCGTGACAACATTGAACAAGATCTGCAAGCATTAGGATGTCGAAACTGGAGGACGAGAGCAATGGATCGGGATGGATGGAGGGCCATTGTGCAGGCGGCGAAATCCCTTCATGGGATGTGAAAAACAGAGAGAGAGGGAGTTCGCCACAAATGTTTTAAATCGATGTGGTTCTGATTTGATCCATGCGAGTACAATTTTTGAATCCGTAAACGCATATGTATTTATTTTGGCTATCCGTAGGCTTTTAATTACCTTTGCCAATAGCCTAGACAACAATAATGCACCACACAATTCTAATCTAGGAATTGTTAGTTTTGACTTTATTGGAGCGAGTTTAGTTTTTGAGATAAGTGAATAAGGGTGTCCCTTGCTTCCGTTTTTGTTGTTTTGGAGGCAATATATTACAGCGGCATAAGCATTTTCTGACGCATCACAAAACCCAAACAGTGTTACCGGTGAATTGGCAGTTATTTCCATCCATCTTTGCACCTTTATTTTTTCTAGCGCACGTAACGAGTTTTTATAGTTTTTCCATTTTGTTGCTATGTTTTCTGGTACTGGTTTGTCCCATTCTAGTCCTGTTAACCATAGTTTTTGCAGTAGTATTTTTGCTACGATGATGGTTGGTGATAACCAACCGAGTGGATCAAATAATTGTGATAATTCAGATAACAGGCTTCTTTTCGTGACGACACGGATGTCGATCGGAATCTATTTGTTCTAATATTTATTTTAAATTCAAATGTGTCGGTTTTAGGGTGTTAGGGTTTTCCATGAATTTCCCAGTGTTTTTATAGTTTCGTCTAATTTTATATCTATTTTGTTTATATTGCTCGTGATTCATGTAGAATTTGTTCCAACAAATCCTGATAGTTGCTTGCCCATTTTCGAAGTTGAAATCCTCCTTTCCCTAGTATTTCCGTTAATTGTTGTTGTCGTCGTTGTGCTTCTTCTAGAGAATCACTACCTGTTAAAATGTCATCTACATAGCAGTCTTCTAAAATTGTATTAGCTGCTATGGGAAATTCGTCTTTTTCATCATCCGCTAACTGTTGCAAGGTGCGAATGGCTAGATAAGGAGCACTAGCGGTTCGGAATGATACTGTTGTAAATTGGTATTCTCTGATCTGCTCATTTTCATTTTCTCTCCATAGTATTTTTTGATATTTTTGATCATCTTCGTGTACGAGGATTTGGCGGTACATTTTCTCAATAGCTGCTGTGCAAACGACCTTATGTTTCCTCCATCTCAGCAGGAGTGATATCAGCTCTTCTTGTAAAGTTGGTCCGATTAATTGTTGATCATTGAGGCTCTTGTTGTTACTCGTTTTGCGGATGCGTCAAACAAAACGCGTAGTCTTGTGGTCGTGCTACTTTCTTTAATCACCGCGTGATGAGGTATAAAGCATTCTTCTGTTGTTGATGTTTTTACTTTAGCTTCCTTATTGCAGAGTTTCATGTGACCTAACTCTATATACTCCTTTATACATTTTTTATAGTCACTTGCGAATGATGGTTACTCTGCAAATTTTCTCTCTAACTGTAGAAATCTGGCTAATGCCCTATTCTTTGACGCTCCGATGATTGGTGGGTTTGTTTTGAATGGAATTCGCACTATATATCTCCCATTGATGTCTCGCTGGTGATTTTTAATGTAATGTTCCTGGATTTTTAATGTAATTGTTGTTCTTCGTCAGTTAGTGCTCTCTCATTTTGTATTTCTTCAATCTCACAAAATTTCCGTAATCTGTTTTCCAATTCTGTTTGAGTTATCATGCACTGAATGGCTGTTTATTTTCCATGATGAAGTGGCCCAAATATTATCCATCCTAGTTCTGTTTTTTGTGCAACTGGATCTTTTGTTGCACCTTTTAATATATCGTTCAGTACTATGGCCGGATAATAGTCTGCACCAAGTAATATGTCGATTTTGTTTGGCATATTATAATTTGGATCTGCGCATAGTAGATTATTGATATGAAGCCAGTTCCAGGCGTCAAAGCTGTACTCCGGTAGGTTTCCTACTAATTTATCAACAACCAATGCACTCATTTACATTTTGAACTTTGAGGAGAATCTAGGTTCAATATGGAACGTTAGTTGTTGATCTGATATACCTGCTTTATTTATTCAACGTGTGTTCTTTTACTTCAACGTGTGTTCTGTTACTTTGTATGTTTAGTTTCTTGGCAGCCTGGTGAGTTATGAAGGATGCTTGAGAGCCGGGATCAATGAGTACTCTTAATAACTCTGGATGACGGCCATTTGTCATAATTTATACTAATGCTGTGTTTAAAAGTACTTGCGATTCTGTTGTTGTGCTGTTGAACATATGTGTTCCGATCGTTGGTTTTACCGGTTCTGTGGTTGGGTGATGAGGCGCAGAAGTTGGTTTTTGTTGGTATTCACTGGTATTTTTAGAGGGACCTTCTATTGTGTGAAGCAGAGTGTGATGACTGCCTTTGCACACTAAACATCTTGCTTCTGGTCGACAAGCTCGGGAGAGATTATGATCACCCAGACATATTCTGTAAAGATTTTTTATACTGCATATCTTGTTGCGCTCCAAAGTTGACATTTGTAGGAACGATCTGCATTGTTCATTTTTGTGTGTAATCCATTACAATTAATGCATTTATATGTACATTTGTTGTTACGATTGTTAATGATTTTAGCGGTTGAAATCTTGAAGTTGTTTGGTATCGGTTACCGGTTGTAATTGGTTGGCGAGTACCTTTATTACTTATTGTTTCTAGAGATTGAAACCGTTTTTCTAAAATTTCAAAAATTTATTTAAATTTTGATCCTTTCTTGGGTCATCTAATGTTGTTTCATAGATTCTGATTGTCTCATTATCTAATTTTTTTTGTAGTATATGAATGGTCAGAGCATCGAACTTATCCTCCTCTTTGATAATGTTGTTGATATTGTGGATTGTTTCCTTTGTGGTATCATGCATTATTCTGATACCTGAAGCATTCTCTGTTGTTATATTAGGCTGATTAATCAGCTGGTTGAAATACGTTGTTGACAAAATTCTTTCATTGTTGTATCTCTTTTTTATTATTTCGTACGCCACTTGATAGTTATCTGCCGTTGACTCCAGATGGTTTATTAGTTTAGCAGCTGAACCCCTTAGATGATTCTTCAAATAGTTGATCTTGTAGGTTTCCGTAAGCTTATCGTTGTTGTGTACTAATTTTTCAAATGTATCTGCAAACCCTTTCCATTTCGTATATTCCCCGTAGAAAACTGGAATTTCGATTTTCGGCAATCGTACATCAAACTTCTTGTTGTTTGTTAGATGGCTGTCAATTTCCGTGGTAATTTTGGTGGCAATATCATCATGTTCGTTTTTGATGGTATCGTAATATCCCTCAGTGAAGTATTTTAAATTACTTTCTTCTTCTTCTGTGGCCTCGACACATATTTTTTCATTTAGATCCATGATTTGTTCCATCATGCGTTCTATTCGTTTCATTAACAGTCGTAGCGCTTGTTTTGAAACTTTTTGTAGCAAAAGACTCATTGCTGTATTTATTTCTTTATACAGCGATCTCATTTTTACGCCTTGTAGCTTCACCATGTGATCGAATTCTATTCGATCGTTGTTATTCGTTTTTAAAGATTCGTCGTTGTCCGAATCCAACAATATAGATTTTGTTTTTAGAGTATTATCACCCGATGTTGTTGCTATCAGTGTAAGTGGTGTCTTTTGGTTCAGCTTACTTCGCATTTCATCGATTAGGGTGTCGTAAATACCCGATATCTTTGTTCGCTCGTGGAAATACGGGTGATTTTCTTCTAATGCTGAGATCTCTCTACTTATTTCATCGGTGTCTACATATTTTTTATAGAATTCCTTTAATGTTGCTATTTTGGACTCTAAATATGTTTTTCTTTTCCTGCCTGGCCCGTCTTTCTGGTAGTTCCAGTTGAGCCGAACTATTTTGTTGCCTATGATTTCCTGATCCTGCAAACGACTTTCCATCTTTGTCGATACTTTTGCTGCTCGTTGGTTTCTGGCTTCGACTGATGTACTGACTATGGCTGGTTGAACTGGTGCCGGTTGTTGATTGACTTCAATTATCCGTTGCCTGTTGTCCATTGGCTTGGATTCCCGATGTATTGTCTGCACCACCTGTTGTTGTGATGGTTACAGTTTCGATGGTTGTTCGTTATTAGCACGAACTTTTGACCAATGTTATCTTAACAATGAAAATCTTATTGGTCTATGTTTTTGATTGGCCACCAGTTGTTTTTTGGAGGCTCGAAGGACCAATGTTAAGTCGGGTTGTAATTCCTAACTTAGCTTTGTAGTGAGTTGTTATTATCTTACCATTGGTGAGGGATAATAACAGTCAATGTTAAGTCGGGTTGTAATTCCTAACTTAGCTTCGTAGTGAGTTGTTATTATCTTACCACTGGTGAGGGATAATAACAGTCTGAAGTGTATTTAACTACTTAACCTTTATTAATTTTTCTTTGGTTTATATACAAATTTTATAATATTGATAACAGCAACAAAATATAATTGCTTACATTATAGTTTACTTAATTTTAATATAAAATTGTAGTTCGTATATTGAACTTTATAGTTGCTGATTCTACACATAAGACTTATTGACACACCGTAAAGAATGATTTGTAATATAAATCGCATATATGCGATTTAAGTGCATTAACCTCTTCGTATACTTATTTATGTTGATGACATATTTGTGTCGCTAATGTTATGTGCTTGAACAGCCTGAGTTGCACAACTGAGTGTTCCTTCTCACAAAATAAAATGGTATATTTAACACTTGTTTCATATAAATATGTAGTTATTAAATGATGTTTTTAAGCTTAGTTATTTATATGGTAAGAAATCGAAGTTTTACGGGACTTAGGCACATGTTTTGCTTGCGACGGTAAGTGTTACCGTCGCAAGCAAAGCATGTGCCTAAGTCCCGTAAAACTTCGATTTACCAACATTGGAACATCATATCCTTTTCTATACATGATTTCTCTTTGCTTCGATACAAACAAGAAAACCACTTCTAGTTACTACTCCTTCAGGCCAATTCTGACTTTCCTATAGGAAAAATTAATACTAATTTACACCAACTGTTTACCATAGTATGCCAGAAAAAAAAAATTTGTAACAAATTTATTATGAAAATATTTTTCGTATTTCCTTTTTCCTATAGGAAAGCCAGAATCAACCTGATGGTCAGCAAAATAATTACAATACACCAGATTCCGATACATATAGAGCTCTAGCCACAAAGCTCAACGAGGAAGGTAAAGATTGGTTCGCATACGAAGATAAAAACAACCGTGCAATTAAGGTTATGGCCAGAGGCCTTCATCCAACTTGTAAGAAGGGGGATATAATGGAGGACCTAAATGCAAAAGGTCTGCAAATAGAAGATGCAGTAAATATCCTAAAACGAGAGAGAGGTGATAACAATGAAGTAAGAAAAAGAGGGCTCCCACTCTTTATGCTTACTTTTAATAAAAAGGAGAAAGTTGAAAAAATTTTCAACATCAAAGCAATACTAAATATGGGGGTTAAAATAGAACCAATAAAGAAAAATACGAGGTTAATACCTCAATGCAAAAAATGCCAAGGTTTCAACCACACGCAAAAATATTGCGGTCGGGAGCCTAGATGCGTAAAATGCGCTGGAAAACACAACGCGAAAGAGTGTAAAGAAAGTAGAAACAACCCTGCAAAATGCATAAACTGTAAAGGGCATCATCCTGCGAATTACAGAGGATATGAAGTAGCCAAAGAACTTCAAAGGCTAAGAAACAAAATGAATCTTCCTCAAAGCTCTAAGGTTGCCAGTGAGAAAGTAAGTTAAAACCAAGTGGAGCCAAAGCCACTAGTTATAGGTACAGGGCGGAAAACCTACTCGCAAATTGTACAACAATCATCTAATGTTATTACTGATGACCCTCACGAAAGGATATGCAGAAGCATAGAAGCCATAAATGCTAAACTAGCAAAGCAAGAACGTGGTCTAGAAGCTTTATATAAGCGTCTAGAAAAGCAAGAAACCACTAACGGGGCAACAGCCCTCCTATATTAAAATGAGCATAACATTAAGAATTGTCAGCTGGAACGCGAACGGACTAGCGCAGCATGTTCCAGAGTTAAAAATCTTTCTAAATTTAGAGAAAATAGATATATGCCTTATATCGGAAAGTCATTTGACAGAAACTTCATTTATTAAAATACGCGATTATGAATGTTATTATGCTATTCACCCATTAGGGAACGCGAGGGGAGGATCATCAGTAATAGTGAAAAAGAATATCAAACACTATGAAGAACCTGGTATCGAAGAAGAAAGTATGCAAGTTAAAACGGTTAAAGTCAAAACTAGTAAAAATAATGAATACAGTATTTCATCTATCTACTGCCCACCACGCTATAATCTAAACAAAGAAGATTATAACAGACTCTTTAGATCACTAGCTAGGACCAAATTTTGTTATTGGTGGTGACTTTAATGCAAAAAACACCTATTGGGGATCAAGACTTACAACCCGTAAAGGAAAAGAGCTTTTCGCAGCAGGTCGGGTAAACAAATGCGAGTTCCATTCTGGAAGTAAACCAACATATTGGCCTACTGATCTAAATAACATACCAGATCTCATTGATTTCTATGTAACGAAAGGGATTACCGAGGACTACACGTGCCTCGAAAACAGCGAGGGGATATATTCTGACCATTCACCAGTTATCATGACACTCAGCACAATGATAATTAACAAGGATAACTTGCCTAAGCTAACAAATAATAAAACTGACTGTGGCCTATTCCAAGAACTAATTGAAGAGCAAATAGACCTTCAAATGCCAATTAAAACAACGGTACAATTGGAAGACGAACTGGAGGTACTTAACAGTACTATTCAACAAGCAGCAAGGAAAAGTTCACCTACTAATCATACCGAATCCCGTAGGAATCAAAATTACCCTCTTGAAGTCAGGGAACTAGTTAGAGAGAAAAGAAAGGCACGAAAGACCTGGCAAAGGACACGCGCTCCGAAAAACAAAAGAATCCTCAATTATCTGTGCAATAAACTGAAACAACTTATAAAAGAAATTAAGAACGAAACTATTAACAAGTACTTAAGTGGTCTCACTGAGCATAAAGTCACTGATTACTCTCTTTGGAAAGCAACAAAAGGGATTAAAAATCAATAATATACAATTAAACAATCATTTATCAATTCAAATGTAATTTATAAGTTGTACTTACCATAGCAAACAAATGTAACCACGGCACAAATGTAAACAGTCATCCATTTCTTCACGAAATGTCACTTTTGTTTAAACACACTGAAACAAGATGTACCAAATATTGGTTGCGTACATTTATGCTCGATGTAGGATGTGTTCGTAATTTGGTACAAAATCGTACCAACATGACATTTTTGGAAAAATGGGTAAAATGTAAATTTTTTTTGGTCAGTCATGTCGGTGCGATTCAACAAATAACAACAAAATTGTAAATTAAAATATAATTAAAATTAAAACTTAAAATTAACAAATCATTGTTAAAAGCAAAAGGTGTTAAGTTATTAAAGCTGTTGTATCCACCATAATAAACAGGGAAGACTCGCAAGGCCGCTTGTTCACATCAACATTTAAGTCTACAAGTGGATTGCCCCTCCAATTCAAATAATCAATGCTGCCTTTAGACTAAAATATGTCCCACAACAATGGAAGGTTGCTGAAGTAATTATGATTTTTAAACCAGGCAAACCAGCAAACGACAAAAAGTCGTACAGGCCGATTTCACTACATCCTGTCATTTCAAAATTATTTGAAAAATTACTGCTCAAGAGGCTCAAGCCAATAATAGAAGAACGAAATTTAATTCCACCCCACCAATTTGGATTTAGGGAAAATCACTGTACGATAGAACAAGTTCACAGAATAATGGACATAATAGAAGACGCACTTGAGAAAAAGAAAATATGTTCCAGTATCTTCTTAGATGTAGCACAAGCTTTCGACAAAGTTTGGCACCAAGGACTTGAATTTAAATTGCATCGAGATCTACCTAAACAGTTCTATCAAATTCTTAAATCGTACATCGCAGATCGGCATTTCCGTGTAAAATATAACGGAGAGTACTCTGAACTAAAGAGAATAGCAGCAGGTATACCACAAGGTAGTGTGCTGGGTCCTATACTGTACACCAGAGATATGCCAAATACAGAAGATGCTACCATAGCAACATTTGCAAACGATATAGCTATTCTGACAACTGGAAAGTGTATGTCAGAAGCAACGACAAAACTTCAACAAGCAACCGACTCAGTGAGTACATAGCTGGACAAAGAAATGGCGCATTAGCCTAAATGAAGCAAAATCGGTTCCCGTAAACTTCACAAACCAGAAAGTTAACTGGATTCCAGTAGAAATCAATTCAAGGCAGGTTCCAAATGCAACTACAGCCAAATACCTCGGCATGACCCACGATTGCAAGCTTAGATGGAAAGAGCATGTTAAAAAGAAAAAAGAAGAATTGAACATCAAATATAAGAAAATGTATTGGGTAATAGGTAGAAATTCTGAGCTTACAATACACAATAAATTGCTATTATATCGGCAAATACTTAAACCAGTATGGACCTATGGTATTCAACTTTGGGGTTGTACCAAGAAAACAAATACACAAATGATACAATGTTTTCAAAACAAAGTGCTGCGTGGCATTGTCAACGCGCCTTGGTACATCAGAAATGATAACCTATATAGGGACTTAAACATGGAATATGTCAGTGAAGAAATAAAAAATCATTCAAAGAAACACATTCAGCGGATATCTCGGTACCAAAATGCAGACATACGAAGTTTGTTGGACACCACATGCAGTAAGAAGACTTCAAAGGCAGAAACCGTTAGAACTGGGCAGTTGTATTTAATCAGGACAGAGAAATAAAATAAATTATGTAAATTGAAACGGGAGTAACGATTGGGTTACTGCCCGTCAAATGTGAATATTTATTTAAGAAAGATAAGTTACTAAATGATTTGTAAATCAGTTGTAATATATATTATAAATAAAAAAAAAAAAGGAAAATAATTCAGATATTTAATGTTGTTGTGAACCTGGTAATTTCTCAGAGTGATAAATTTAAGGGGCATACACCAAAGGGGCAACAGAAACGAACGACGAGGTGATAAGACCCAAAAAATTGGGTTGCCTATAGAACTATTCCTAATCTATAACTTGCAATACTTTTATTTAGAAATTCTTAACCTAAACTATATTGTGAATATTCTGTCTTGGCCGGCAGGCTGCCGATTTTCTAGAATTTCAAATTGCATAATATCACCAGAAAATAATTTTAGAATCTAAATCTTTAGATAAAGACCAAACATTATGTGAAAAAAATATAAAAATCGTTTACGCCTTAGTTCATGGCCTTTTTTGGATGACATTAAAACAAAGAATTTTCTTATTTCAAATGAACTTTATTAAACCAAACATGTGCCATTTTGTTCGATGACCTTTTGCTTCTTAGAGGCGAAAATCGAGACAACTCATTTTCGCAGGTCTCTTTTGAATTTAATGTAAAACCATTTGGATGATTTTGCATGGACTGGAAGAAATGGTAGCCCGATGGTGCAAGGTCAGGACTATATGGTGGATGCATCAAAACTTCCCAGCCAAGCTCTTTCAGTGTCTGCCGGGTCATCAATGATGTATGTATCCAATTAAGCGATGAGCAGAATAAACGAACAGATATGCAGATATTTAATTTTATTTTTATTTTAATGTTTGCTACAAGCGCTCGACAAATACAATACAATATTTTGGTTACAAAATTATACAAAAAAATATGCAACTATTAGAGTTGCCACTTAAATCCTAATATTACGTTGTGCCCGATTGCTGCTATAAAGAAATTATTTACGTTGGAATACACTAATCATAATTACCCATCATCGCGCTGAATAATAATTTGCTTATGTAAATTAAAGTAGAATGAATAGGTTTTAAAGTAGAATAGACTATTACGCTTTTCATTGCGTTGCGTTGAATATTAGGCATTTGACAGGATATTTTGTGGTTACATTAATGACATCTGACAGCATACTTTTGTGTTTACATTATAAAGTAAGTATATTAATTTAGCTAACATTTACGTTAATAGCAAATAATATTTATATAGTTTCAGATAACTAATAAATTATAAGAATTAAATACGAGAGCTAAACTTAAGTATACATTAATCTTCTGCGATTAATAAATATTTCTTTTTAGGAAATCATCATTCTGTCGTAGACAATGTGTGTGGTCTAGCGTTATCATGATGGAACGCAACGCCTTTTCTGCTGATCAATTCTGGACGTTTTAACTGAATGCATGCCTTAAACGCGTTAGTTGCTGGCAGTAAAGATTAGAATAAATCGTTTGACCCAGTGGCAGCACCTCATTTCGATTCCTTTCCAATCCCACCAAACACACAGCATTACCTTTCCTAGCAACAATCCTGGCTTTGGCACCATTTGGGAAGCTTTACCTCGTTTCGTCCATGATCTTTCTCGTACAACGTTATTGTATCTTATCCACTTTTCATCACCAGTAATTATTGGCTGTAAAAATGACTCGATTTCGTCCCGTTTCAGCAGCGTTTCGCAGATCGAAATCCAGCCCCTTAAATTTTTAACTGTTAACTCATGTGCTAAACAAACGTGAAGCTATTTGTTGTATCCAGCCAGGATGTGGTCAAACCAGTCTAGATTATAAACAACCATAAACTGATCTTGTTTTATGTGCTACAAAAGAAGGATTTACTGATATTAAATCAAAGGTAAGATTTCGTTATAAGCACGAAAACATTGATTTTAACAAAATCAAATTAAATTACAAAAGGATGGCCTCGTTTCTAATAAATGGAAATCGAACCTACAATACAGTTTTTATGATTTACTGTCAGTTTATCGTGAACAATTTATCGTGAGCAATTTATCGTAGAACAATTTATCGTAGAACAATTTATCGTGGAAACAATTTATCGTGGAATCAATTTATCGTGGAACAATTTATCGTAGAACAGTTTATCGTCGGCAATTTATCGTATAACAGTTTATCGTGGACAATTTATCGCATAACAGTTTGGAACAGCTTTAGTATCGCAGTCAAATTTTTGGCAGTCTGAGCGACGGTAGCGCCACTTTGACCAAGAGCGGAATTTTTAATAACTAAAAATGTGCCTTTGCTTAGCATTTTGGACCTAGCGCCACCTAGTGGAATAAAAACGAACTAAAATTAAAAAATACGTTAAGACGTGCTAAAAAAAATATTGAATCTCATTTAAAAATAAATGAAATTTAATATTTTTGTATGAATATATTAAATTGAGAGTGGGAGTCGCACTGCGTGCCGCACGTAGGAGCAGATTATATAGAATCTATTAATGACACCTACGCTCCTCCCCGTAGCCCTGCGCGGCTCTTTAGATTTTAATTTCGGGGGGCGTAGGAGCCGGGATCTTTAATCGGTTAAGAAACTACCGAGTTCCTTCCCACATGGCCATACTCCAGAACTTCTTCCAAAAATCATTCAATAATCCCATTTCCATCCAACATACACAATTCCATTATAATCAGTTAAGAAACTACCGAGTTCCGTCTCACATGGCAATATTCCAGAACTTCGTCCAAAAATCATTCAATAATCCCATTTCCATCCAACATACCAAATCCCATCATAATCGGTTAAGAAACTACCGAGTTCCGTCCCACATGGCCATATTCCAGAACTTTCCCAAAAATCATTCAATAATCCTATTTCCATCCAACATACCCAATCCCATCATAATCGGTTAAGAAACTACCGAGTTCCGTCCCACATGGCAATATTCCAGAACTTCTTCCAAAAATCATTCAATAATCCCATTTCCATCCAACATACACAATTCCATCATAATCAGTTAAGAAACTACCGAGTTCCGTCTCACATGGCAATATTCCAGAACTTCGTCCAAAAATCATTCAATAATCCCATTTCCATCCAACATACCAAATCCCATCATAATCGGTTAAGAAACTACCGAGTTCCGTCCCACATGGCCATATTCCAGAACTTTTCCAAAAATCATTCAATAATCCTATTTCCATCCAACATACCCAATCCCATCATAATCGGTTAAGAAACTACCGAGTTCCGTCTCACATGGCCATATGCCAGAACTTCTTCAAAAAATCATCCAATAATCCCATTTCCATCCAACATACCTAATCCCATCATAATCGGTTAAGAAACTACCGAGTTCCGTCCCACATGGCTATATTCCAGAACTTCTTCCCAAAATCATTCAATAATCCCATTTCCATCCAATATACCAAATCCCATCATAATCGGTTAAGAAACTACCGAGTTCCGTCCCACATGGCAATATTCCAGAACTTCTTCCAAAAATCATTAAAGAATCCCACTAATTTTTTGATAGCACGCATAAAACCTTTCTACGATAAATTGTCCACGAAAAACTTTTCTACGATAAATTGTCCCACGATAAATTGTGTCCACGGTAAATCGTGTCCACGATAAACTGTTCTACGATTAAATGTTCACGTTAAATTGAAACACGATAAATTGTTTACGATAAAGAGACCGTCACCCAGTTTTTATTGATGAGTACATGATGCGTTGTATAGTATGAAGGATATATGGGACGCGTAGTTATCCTTTGTAGTTATGTAGTTATTCTTTGTCGCTCTCGTTAGCTTAGTAAGTAGAGTGATTCCTCTGTTATTCGGGGGTCCAGGGTCCTGGTGGTGACCAGTAAAAAAGTTGCGACTGGGTGTTTTTAACGTGTCATATGTTATTTATATATGTTCGTCCACTTTCAAATTTTCAGATTTACAGCCATAGTAGTTACGGCTTTGTCCTTAATATTTTAGTAAATGTTCTAAAATATATCTTCAAACGCGTTCGTAACAAAAGCGGAATACTCGAATGTGACGTGGTGTCCAGCTAATGTTACTTCTGCTCTAACGAAGTACTACCCTAACATCAGTAGTATGAATACCGTGCAAATTTCAACCAAATTTATAAACTTCCCATCAACATTGACCTCATACCTATATTGGATAAAGCATTCTAACTAATTTTTACCAAAGCTGATAAACAATTAACCTCCCAGCGTAAGTTGCCAGAATCTAGTAAAGTCATGACGATCCACGAAGCACAAGGATTAACCTCATCAAATCATTTACATATTTTTCACCAGTGGCTAATGATAGACTTCACTCACTTTTAATGAAAGGTCGAACCCATATTTCTACCCAATAGGTAAATCAACCCATAAAATCCAAGAAAAAATTGGTTTATTGGCCTAAGTGTTAACCACTGAAAAATAACTTTAGTAATCTGAAATCATACATGTAAATCACAGAATAAATTTCTTGAAATAAACAAATAAAAAGAGGTTACAAAATTTTTGGCCAATTTCGTAAATGCAAAGAATTTTAAATAAATTAAAAAAGTATATTTAATTATTTCGGATTTGGCAGCAAAATATTTCTTTTACAAAAACTGTTTTACTGGGTAATTTATCGGAAAGTTTGTAAATGCGATGAAGTATGGTATTTGAACAATTATTATTGTTAATACAACGATAAAGCGATTTGAGACAGACCTGCTTGGCGTTGTTTTGCGAATCAGGCTTTAAACGTACTTTTTGTTATGATAAAAAAATATCATGATATTTTTTATTAGCTTTTGCCATAAAACACACTCATTTATCACAAAAAAACCAAGAATAAAGCCTTTATTCCACAATGAAACATATTTTTTCAGTAAAAAAACAGCGAGGTAAAAATATAATTTCGCCACGTACCAAAACGAAACAAAAAAAAATTCAGTATAAAATTAGGTTCTCTTTTCGGTTTCTCAGTATTTTTTACTGAAAAAATATGTTTCATTGTGGAATAAAGGCTTAATTTTTGATTGTAGCTTTCAAAACTTGTGTACGTTTAAGGCATAAAGAATTACTGCTCAGAACCAGAGATACAGCAACAACAAACAACGCCTGACAAATTAAAATACTCATAAACCGTAGGATGCTAACACAACCAATGTCGCTGGAGACAACGACATTGTCGCCGATTTTATTTTAGAATCTATTCTAATTTTGTCGTCGGCGCTGCAGTACTACCAACTAGTTTTAGAGTTTAAGCTGGTATCAAATTTTTTAGAACTGATTTTAAATTAATTTCAACCAAATCTGAATGTTGTACACAATTATGTAAAAAAAACTTAATAAAATTTGAGGGTTATTTTGTTATTATAGGGTTATTTTGCTTCTTGTATTTACCAAAGCAACATCGCCCGGCAGACAAATGTATTTTGTCGATGTATCTTGTCGCTGCGTATCTCTGAATATTCTGAACGTTCCAAAACTGACATTAAACTTACTTTTTATCATTCTATGTATTCTCGTTTGCTCTTTTATATAAATTTTGGGAACGCATTATTTTCATACTACATCGAAAAGTATAGAATGAAAAAAATACTCTGTTTTAAAATGTCAAACTGTAGTGCGTGTGCAAATAATTTATTTTTTTTCTAATAAAACAACATAATATGTATACATATGTGTCTGTATATATTATGCCATATAGATGATATATAAATATAATATATATATTTATATATCATCTATGGCACAACTCATGTAAATGCTGCGAAAATAAAAACAAATCGATGTAAAAAAGGACGTGAAAGGTTCGGAGACGAACTCTACAAGCATTTTTGTTGCCTATAAAGAGTATTATTAGTCCATGTGCAAGAAAGGAAGGTTCTATGCAGTGTGATTTGCGTATTTCAAATATTGTTGTTATCGTGGACACAGACGGTCAGGCGGACAGACGTGAGACGGCAAACCGAAACCATAGAACATTTGTTTAACAAAAATGCTTAAAATATTCTGTTTATTCTATTTATGTACTTTTATTACATTTTGTACGGAATCACATGATCAATACTCTATTCTTTCTGAAGAATAAATTAACGAAAACACCATTTATTGTTATAAAGTTTTTATATTATGATTTTATATGGACAGTTTGCTCAGATTATAATTACTTGGTTATAATTATTCGTGTCACATATAAATATACTACCTAAAAACGAGTTGTGAAAGATGTTAGAAAGTGCAATTATCTGCGAATCTCTGCTAACGTGAATTACGATGTACTGCCCGTGAAAAACACTTCGGTATTAGTACATATTGAATTTTTGGTATGAAAAAAATCATCAGTAATGTTTTGACTTACAAAATTGTACACTCGGGTTGGACATAAAATTATACGGAGTGAAGTTAAAGAATATCATGATATTTTTTATCATTTTGGTCGGATTGAACACGCCCAACTATTTGAAGAAATTAATGGTTTTATTAAAAATATTATTAGTCCACTTAAATGGGAAAACTGATTTGCCTTGCGTTGTTTCCGTTTGCGTCGAATTTTATAATCTATTTCTCTTACACAAAACTAAGTATGGATGGTAAGGTTATCGGCGAACACAAAGCTGCCGATAGATGGATAAAGATCTTTGAAGAGTCATCTATTATTTCAGGTAATTTAAAATTTTTAAGGAGTCGTTGTCTTGCAGCCACGAATGCTGATGCATAATTTTTATTCTTTTAACAACGATTTGTGGGTATTCCTAAAAAGATATATCATATGTAGAATTTTTGAACATTTCTTGAAAACGTGGTAATCTGAATTTGACATTTCCCATATTTCCTAGAATATTTGAGTTATTATTCCGCTGGGATATTAAGATGCGCTTTCTGAAACCAGAGACGAAGTTAATTTGAATTCAAACGAAAACTGAAATCTCTACCAAACTGCTAAAGAAAGCAAGCATTTCCTCGGTTTATGTTGTTACACAACCCATTCACACAAATTAACAATTCAATATAAGATAAACATTTTAGTTGTTTCTCATTTCTAGCTGCGGGTTCGTCAGCCATAACCTCGGATACATCGTACTATTAAAATTTTTGTTTCAAAATAATGTTTCCAGTTTACAGATTTTATTTAATATTAAACATTTTTCGTATTTTGTTGTACATAACATATGTATATTCTATATACTATCTGGGAGGGAAGTTAAGAAAATATTTCTATTGTTTGCGGTTTGGATTTTCTTTTTGACTATCCTTAAACCAAGTTAAATTTTAACACAAAAACGAAGAAATGGACTTTGTTTGTCTTTTGTCTGGTATTTATTTATCTCGAATGCCATTCTTTATTTGATTCTATTAAACACATAATATGTCAATTCGATATGCAGTGATTAAATTTGCTTGTAAGGATCATTATTTATGATATGTCAAATATATTGTAAATGCATCTTCTTTTCTTTATGTTGGAAAAAATTGAATATCATTTTTGAAATGAAATATGATACAAAGAAGAAGTTATATACATAATGTCTTCAATTTATATAACATTAATCGATATTTAACCCGATTATTTATAACGTTTCGATTTAGAGATTTAGATTGATCTAAAGTGCTACGGATTACTTACAACACAAAAATTAAAGTAATAATGGGGTGTAAAATTTAAGCGGATTTGAGCACTGAATTATATCACCCATTATGCGAGCATGTGAAAAGGCGTCTCTTTTTTATTAAAGCTGTTTACGAAAATATTTAATAATTTTGATTTTCAAAAATTTTGCCACTACCTAGAATACGACTATAAATGAGGGGTGCCTTTTGCAAATGTATGTCATATCTAAATTTCAATTTTCTTTTACGATAAATATCCTATAAATACAGCTCAATTCTCTTAGACGTATCACTTCATGCGACGTAACTATAGATCTTCCTGGAAGATCCTGCTATATTTTAAAATCAAAATTTACTAAATAATTTTGTGCAAAACTCTCAATGAAAATATTTTAATCTTACCCCCCCGATTCTGACGATAAGACTACTAAGACTATCTTAGCTAAGACTTTCTTGTGAAGATTTTTATTTTTAAGACTAAAGTCTTCATTGAAATTCTGAAGGCAGTAGTCTTAAATAACATATTAGAAACTCTCCAAAGACTTTTGTAGAGCTGTCGAAATCAAATGTTTACCATATTGTTTCAAATTTATGAACGAAAAGCGACAGTTCAATTCAAAATTGTTAAAAAAACTGAAATTTATGTAATATATGCTAAGAGTTTATTATACCAATATATAAAATCATAATATTGTATTTTGAATAATTTTTCTGTATTTATTAGTCAAATTATTGTTTTTGTTTAAATGTCAAAATTATGATTCCTAAGACCACCTATATCGCTGATATTAACGAAGACAATGCTTTAAGACTACTGACAGATAAGACTAAGGCTGTTTTCCAAACGGATACTTATTTCAGACTTATTGACTTATTTGACGCCATCTTGAATAAGTAAGTAAACCCATTCCAATTGAGTTTGCATACTTATTTTGACATCGGCATGAAAACATTGATTGTTTTCATTGCAAAATTCTTCGAGGCATAATATTTTCGCTTACAATTAATTTAATTAACTATTTATTTTAATAAATTAAAAATTATATTTGTGCAATTAAAAGGATTGGTGACAATTTAAAAAAAAAACTTAAAAATAATGTTTAAATCTACAAAAATGTGTATATGGTTTTTAGGTACGATTCGGCTAGATTTTTTATATTTCAATTCGTTTAGACAGTCAAAGAAGTTCGAATGGGCCCCATTTAATAGGAAAATATATTTTATGTAAATATATGTATAGGTATTTTATGTCTATTAATTGTCTCGTAATGATAGAATATATTAATACGCCGTGGTCTTGCTATTTCTGTAGCTGACCTCAATTCATTTGCGTATAAGACATGCATACATTACGTAATTAGGATGCTATATCTTTATGACAATCAATTTTTTTTATCTTAATTTTGATTTTAACCCGCAAAGATCCATTCGTTAAGTCATAAATTGATAAGAAAAACAACAAAAACTTGACAACCAATTTAGATTTTTCGGCTAGAAAAGGACAGAAAATAAGTCACCTCGCTAGCTTACTTATTTGAATAAGTTAGGTTCCACAAATAAGTATTCGTTTGGAAAACAGCCTAAGTGCAGAATACGAATTTAATGTATCTAGTCTTCGTTAAGACAAAAGTTTTCGAAAAGACTGTAAATACGTCTGTGACTGTACGGTAGAATTGGGGGATAAACTGAGTAACTATTTAGATAATTGAACAACTAATGATTATATTTTCATATAATTGTGCTATTGTTCAATTGTGTGTTGCTATAACTTGCTACATATAAAAGCACAATTATATGAAAAGAAACTACATTAAATAGCAGCGAGACATCATCATTGTTATCTCAACTTAAGCTTATACTTATTAATTTATTTGGTGAGATACATACTAATAAATATAATCAGTTCTTACTTCACTCTAAACAAGTGTGTTTCAACTAACATCACATGGTGTCAGATGTGATTTTTTTTTATAAAAAATAAAATAGAAAAAAAGAATCTTTAATCATCGGTTAAAATAAAGAATATTTTGGAATAAAAAATAATAAATATAAAGTGAATAGTGATATCCAAGGCTTATTTCAGTAAAATATTGAAAGTTGGAGTAAGATTTTCGATAAGTGAAAAAGATGACGCACGACGGATCAACTAATTTTATAAGACCACCAAAATGTCTTGAGAGTAATAATGCCAATCAAATGGGCATTAAATGGAAAAATTGGATCCAACAATATAAATGGTTCGAGGTTGCAACACAAATGGAAAAAAAATCCGAACAAATCCAAATAGCGACATTTATGGCGTCGTTAGGAGCGGATGCACTGGACGTGTATAATTCATTCAACTTGAAAATTGAGGATATGAAAAAGATGGAGATAATCAAATCGAAATTTGAGGAACATTTTGCACCGAAAACATCAACAACACTAGAAAGGTACGTGTTTAATAAAATGGATCAAAGTGAAAATGAAACATTTGATCAATATTATACAAAGATAAAAATCAGTGCAAGAAATGTGAGTTCGGAGCATTGTCCGATAGCTTATTGCGAGATAAAATTATAATAGGAATACGTAGCGAAGCAGTAAGTTATTGTCAGAAACAGAGCCGACCGTGGAGAATGCATTTAAAATATGCAAGACAAGTGAAATGACAGTAATACAGCTAACAGAGTTACAACGCAAACAATCGCAAAGTGTAGATGCAGTTTTGCTGAGTAAAAAATATAAAACCAGAATGTCAAGTGAAAAGTGATGAAACATTTGATTGTAAAAGGTGCGGAACCAAGCATAGCAAACATAATTGTCCGGCATATGGACGCAAATGCAACAAGTGTAAATATAGGGGCGGGCCACTTTGCAAAAATGTGTACTGTAAATAGAGTAGATGAAATAGAAACGGAAATGGAAATAGAAAGAAATGACAGTGATCTACTTATAGACAGTATCAATACAATGGATGATCATAGGAATTGGTTCGAAGAAATCCTAATAAAACAAACGAAGGTCAAAGCAAAGTTGATACAGGCGCTCAATGCAATGTATTACCGAAACATATACATAGTCGACAAGTTAAGAATCAGAATTGACAAAACGAGCACCCGACGAATAATAGGGTTTGGAAACAATAGCTGTGTTCCAATGGAAACAATTTGCTACTCACAAGAACTTGTGAGTAGATAAGGAACGGGCAAAATTATGACAGCAACATATTTTGTTATACAGAATTAAATTTGTTTGAATATTTCCATACAGTTTGGTAATAATGTCAAAAATCGGACATACCATGAAGGTAAAACCTTAATCTGTGCCTACGCTGGCAAGAAAGAAGAGTATTGAGGTTTTAATAGTGAAAATGTTAACAAAATCAATTTACGTACATTTATTATAAAAATCCACCGCTGTAGTAGTCGAATCAATTCCTTCCATCAGTTTTATAATTGTATATATATATATATATATATATATATATATATATATATATATATATATATATATATATATATATATATATATATATATATATATATATATATATATATATATATATATATATATATATATATATATATATATATATATATATATATATATATATATATATATATATATATATATATATATATATATATATATGTTGTATATGTGTATGTACAATTGGATCAATTTAATAATTGTAATTTTACAAATTTTATTGTAATTTGGCAATCAATTTTCCACCAAAATCCCTTATCGTCAATCATTCAAATATAAACAAACAAAAAATTGTAAAAAATCTGACATTTCAACATAAAATAACCATCACAAAGCCATCTCTTAGATTTTTTGAACCTAATATACCTACCGTCAAATTTATGCGTAACAGCTTTCTACACCATCGTTTGAGTATGAGTAGCTACGAGTATATACAAGTATTTGTGAGTAGTTTGCTTTCTTCATTGGAACACAGCTAATAACATAAAAGTAATAGGCGAAATTGAGGTCGATTGTCAAGTGAGAAACAGAATGACTAGACTAATATTCAAAGTAGTCATTGCGGATGTCACACCAATATTAGGGAAAGAGGCATGTGAACGGGAAAAGCTAATCGTACGAATAGAGGAACCGATAATAAATAATAATATTTTCGACGGGTTAGGCTGCGTGAAGAATTATGAATACGACATAGATTTAGTGGAAAATCCGAAGTTCGAAATCAAACCGGAAAGTTCCGTTAGCGATTAAGGACCAAGTCAAAGCCGAAATTGAAAATATGGTGAAAATGGGAGTTTTAGCCAAAGTTCATGAAGTGACACCATCATCTATGGTAGTGGTGAGGAAAGAAGGTAGACTGCGGGTATGTTTGGACCCTACTGATGTGAATAACAATATCGTAAGAAGATATCATCCGTTAAAGGCAATCGAGGAAATAGTATCAAGAAGTTGTTTACAAAATTATACTGTAAAAAAGGGTTCTGGCAAATAAAGGTATCAAGGTGGACTGAGAAATACTTGACAATGGGAACACCATGGGGCAAGTATTCATTTAAGAGATTACCATTTGGATTGTCATCGGCTTCAGAGGTATTTCAAGATCTGATGAATCAGATTTTAGGCGATTTAGAGAATGTAGAATGCTACATAGACGATATTCTGATTCATGCTGAGAACAGAGACCAACTGGAAACAAACACAAATAAAGTACTGGCAAAAATAGAAGAAGTTGTATTAAAATTGAACAAAGGCAAATGTATATTTGGAGGAACGAGAGTCACATTCAAGTGCAAGTGGACTATCAGCAGATCCTGATAAAATAACAGCAATTAAAAATCTAAAGGGACCACAAAACGTCAAAGAGTTACAAAGACTATGAGGTATGGCAACATATTTATCGAAATTTGTTCCGAATTTGTCAGTACTAACAGAACCATTAAGAAGTCTGTTTACAAAAGACGTGGAATGGAATTGCACAAAGGTGCAGGAAAAAGCATTTGTTGAGCTAAAGGCGGCGTTTTCAACTACTCCTATATTAAAATTATATGTAATACGAATGGAGACGTAACTATTCAAGTAGACGCAAGTATGAAAGGGTTTGGAGCTGCATTACTACAAAATGATCAGCCTGTAGCATACGCATCTAAAGCATTAAGCCGAGCCCAACGGAACTATCCACCAATAGAGTTGGAAGCCGCAGTTATAAGATGGGCCTGTGGGAATTTTCATGAATAAGTTTATGGAAAAAAGTTAAGAATCGAAAGTGATCACAAGCCACTTGAGATTATATATAAGAAACGAATACAGTCAGCACCATTTAGACTACAACGTATCATGTTTGATGTGGTATACCCCTGTATATTTATATTATTATTTATCTTGTATGTATATTGTTATTATGTATACTTGATTGTATTATTATTATATACTATGTTAATATTATGTATGTATAAAAGATATATTTCTCTTCGATATAAAGCAAGCAGGAGTTCGCTATCATTAGTAAAATAGAGATCAACTCGTGTATTACTTTTTAAATAATTAATAAATAAGTTATATAAAATTGCCGTATTGTTTAAGTCATTACATGGCGACCGTGAAAAAAATAAAACTTGTGCATCCAATAATGTGGTAATTTTATCTAAGTGGATGAACTTTTAAAATTAATAAATTCGATAAAAGAATCGATCAAAGTGAATAGTGCACATTTTATATACTGAAAATATCAAAAGGAAAATACACGTTTCTTACACTACGACAAAAATCCATTGATGGAAATCTTTATGTGAAATTTAAACGCGGATTATACATTTACATGAGGCCAATCACATTTGCATAGGACAAATATTACTGGATACCGAAATTTTTAATACAGCCTCTGGTACAGCAACATAATTGCTAATTTATTACCGCACTACAAGTACAATGAACAAATTTTCATCAGTAAATATCTAACCGAACCGAATGACGTCATTGAAGGACACTTTGTAAACAGATTTTGTTGGTTCACACAATTGGTTACCGTATGTAAATTAAATCTTGGCAAAAAAAAAAATGGTAGAATTTTTTTTATAACTTATTAATAATTAAACATGAAATCTTTATACATACACAAATAAGTAATATTTCAATAGATATATGTAATATAATTATTAATTTTTTTGCTAATTAATTAGTTATTGTAACATAATTGACCTGTTGAATGTAAGGTGAACTTTTCTTAGCAAAATTTATTTCGAGTTGGTTTATTTAAAAAAAAAAGAAAAAAGGTTGCGTGTCTGCAAGTTGCTTGGTTCATAGTATTATATATGTATTACATGTAGTGAAATTCTAATTAATTTTATGAATGACAAATAAGTTTGAACAAAAGCTAACTAATTATTATTATAAAATCGTAAGGTTAGTTAGTGAAATTGAATTACTTGACCAATCCGATGAATTTAAATATTCATCAATAAAAAACTTGAAAATTCATTTTGATACATATAACGAATATTTTAACCGGCATATAAATAAACTTTCAGAAGTAAAACAGACAATTACACATCGTCAAAAATCGTTGATTGAATTCAAATGTAAAAAGTGCGTCGAATCACTTGGCTTCGACTATGAGTCTGATTTTCTTTTTGCCCTATCGTTAGATGATTCTAGTGAAGTAGTTGATAGTGAAGATGATTTAAATTCAAATAGTAGTGAACAAAATAAAATAAAAACTGATAATCAAAATAAAGACATTGAATTAACATCAACTTCGTATCGCGTAGCACCTGTAAATTCAATTAAGCAAATGGATACATTCGATTTAAAATTAGCAAATTCAATTATCCCCGATTTTAATGGAAATGCGAGAAACGTCGAAGATTTCATCGATAAATGCGAGTTTTACGAAAATCAGTTGAAAAACGCAGATAAAACAATCTTTTTAAATTTTTTGTTAAAAGTCAAAGTTCTTAGAGATGTTAAAGCGAAGCTCAGCACAGAAGCTACACCGAAAACATTCGAAGAATTCAAAAGAGTCATTATCAATCGATTCTCATCTAAGATAACAAAAGAAAAAAAAATGGAAGAGTTACAAAACCTAAGACAAAATAACAATCTAGAGGATTTTGCAACAAAATTAGAAATGGTTTGTGCTGATTTGATCAAATTAAAAATGCAAAGGAAGGAGGAAAGTGAACGTAAAACAATTAAATCGGAGGTGGAAGAATCCGCCATACAAATATTTGCAAGAGGTTTACAACAGACTGAAATACGTCAAGCTCTAATTTTCAAGGAACCGAATACTTTATCTGAAGCGATTCAATTTGCATTGGAAGCAGAAGCAAAACTAGGAACAAAACCTGAAACAAGAATTAACAGATATTCTATGCCCGGTCAAGGCAATCATATGCATAGGAATAATAATTTTTTTCGTACTGGAAATCTATACACAAATAATTCAAGAAAATATAGTTCTACTTATAATCAACCTTCTTACCAAAATTATCGACAACCTAAATGTCAACCGAACAGGAATAATAGAATTTTTTATAATCAAAATCATAGTAATAATTTCATTCAGAAACCTAGAAGTAATTATAATAGTCACGGCTAAGGTAGTTCTTCAAAAGATGTAAAGCACACTTTTCAAAATAATTTATATAATCGTCATAATATTAACCATAATAAAACTGGGCAAAACATTAATCGTAATAGCGTACATTATATTGATTTGGAAGATCAGGGAAACGAACATTGCCCTCAACAAGAGAGTTTAACCAGACAACAGTTGGGGGCTCCAGCAAAAGATGCTTAAAAGTTTATACTTTTAATAACCTATCTGGATGTGAGTTTGTTAAGGTTACAATTAGTTTATCTCATAATACCCATTCTGTACTAATGATTGACAGTGGTGCAGGCATATCAATTTTAAAGCAGTCAAAAATTACAAATTTTTATGAAATAGATACTAAAAATAATTGCATAATTAAAGGTGTAACACCTGGTAAAACTGAAACAATTGGAAAAATTTCTTGTAAATTATACCTCGAAAACAATGTAGCACTTGACCATGAATTTCAAATCGTCAATGAAGAATTTCCAACCGAAACAGATGGCATTCTCGGCAGGGATTTTTTAAAAAAGTATAAGGCAAATATTAACTATTTAACATATATGTTAGAAATACCAACGAAAAGTAATACAATTATGGTACCAATTTATGATAGGTTGGATGATTCATTTTTAATACCAGCGAGAAGTGAAGTAATTAGACGACTAGATTTTAAAGTAACTGAACCAAGCGTTATTCTATCAAAAGAAATAGAACCAGGTATATTCATTTCGAATACTATAGTTAATGACATACCTCATGTCAAAATTTTGAATACCACCCTACAAAATCAAAAAATTAAAATATTTGAAGTAAACACAATACCACTGAGATGCTATGATGTCTACACCATTAATAATGGTACCAATTCTTTAAATTCTACACAATTGGAACAGAGATTCGAAAAAATTAAGAAACATTTACAATTAGATAAAAATAGTGAATTTGAGAAAGACTCTATTCTAGAAATATGCAAACGTTTTGCAGATATATTTTATTTAGACGATGAGAAACTATCAACAAATAATTTTTACAAACAAAAAATCACCTTAATTGATGATAGTCCAGTGTACGTTAAAAATTATAGGATTCCACAAGCCCATTTAAAAGAAATCGATAGACAGGTTCAGCAAATGTTACAAGATGATATTATCGAAAATTCTTACTCACCTTATAACTCACCTTTATTATTAGTACCAAAGAGAAATAGTAACGAAGTGAAGGATATGCGGATCGTGGTGGATTTTAGAAAGATAAACAAAAAAGTAGTATCTGACACTTTCCCACTGCCTAGGATTGATGAGATCTTGGATCAATTAGGACGAGCAAAATTCTTTACCACCTTAGATTTAAAATCGGGATTTCACCAAATTGAGATTGAACAAAAGTCAAGAGAAATCACAGCATTTTCAACAAATTCGGGACATTACCAATTTGCAAGACTGCCGTTCGGCTTGAAAATTTCTCCTAACAGCTTCCAACGAATGATGAACATAACAATGTCGGGATTATCGCCTGAAACCGCATTTCTTTATGTTGATGACTTAGTTGTATTTGGATGCTCCTTACGTCATCACAACCAAAATTTAATTAAGGTATTCGAGAGACTTCGTAAACATAATTTAAAACTAAACGCAAAAAAATGTAAATTTTTACAAACTACGGTAACATATCTAGGACATCAAATTTCAGATCAAGGTATACTACCAGATTCTACAAAATTTTCAATAATTCAAAATTACCCAGTACCTCAAAATTCAGACGAAGTTCGAAGATTCGTCGCTTTTTGTAATTATTATAGAAGGTTTATTAAAGATTTTGCCACAATTGCACACTCTCTAAATAGACTGTTAAGAAAGAATGTATTATTTGAGTAGACATCAGAATGTCAATACTCATTTGAGACTATGAAAATGAAGCTAATAAAGCCACCGATATTACAGTACCCGGACTTTAGCCTTCCATTTCGATTAACAACTGATGCCTCAAATGTAGCATGTGGAGCAGTTTTATCAGAATTAAAGGATAATAAAGATTTACCTGTAGCATTCGCTTCAAAATCGTTTACTAAAAGTGAAAAACATAAACACCCTACTCATAAAGAATTGACTGCAATTCATTGGGCTGTAATGCATTTTAAACCGTATCTTTTGGGTAGAAAATTCAAAATATTTACGAACCACAAATGTTTAATTTATCTGTACAGCATGAAAAACCCATCATCGAAATTAACTCGAATGCGTCTTGACCTGGAGGAATTCGACTTTGAAGTGGAATACATAAAAGGAAAAAGCAACGTGTGCGCGGATGCACTATCCCGCATATCAATTGATAGCGAGGATTTAAAACAAATTTCAGTCAATACAGTAGTTACCAGAAGTATGTCGAAAAAAGCACAACCAATTGAGCTTCAAAAGCCTGATCAACTTTCGAAGAATCATAAGGATTTGTGTATCTACTCTGCTTTGACACTAAAGGAAACAAAAAATTTCCGAACCCTTGAAATTCAAGTGGAAGATGGCCATCCAAGACTTATTGCAATAATTGATAATGAATACAAGGACAAAACAATTTTAAATATTTATTTAAAAACATTTAATGAGGTGAGCATCGCATTAGAGCGGGCACTTCGAAAATTGGAAAATTTTATGATTGATAGTAGCTACCTTCAATTAAAAATGAACTATAATGACATAATTTTTCATTATATTGATATAGAACAATACAAACTCATTGGAAACATGGTATTAAAACGACTAAAAATTGCTATTATTCTACCACGTACTTACGTAAATGATGAAGACGTTATTCAGTTTTTAATCAAAAATCATCATGATAGCCCTATTGGAGGTCACGTCGGGGTGACAAGATTATATCAAAAACTTTCCGAAAAATATATTATACCAAAACTGAAACGAAAAATTCAACAATTTATCTCGAAATGTTTATCACGCAAATTAAACAAACATGAGAAATCGCACAAAGAGCTACAGCAAATAACCGACACCCCATCTACAAGTTTAGATACGATTTCGATTGACACCGTCGGCCCCTTAATACTATCAAATAATGGTAATCGATACGTGTTAACCATACAGGATGAATTGACAAAATACGTGGTTCTTCATCCTATACCAAATAAAGAAAGTACAACTATAGCCAAAGCTTTTATAGAACATTTCATTTTAACATATGGCTCACCGCGAAAAATCAAATCTGATATGGGTACCGAATATTTAAATCAAATTTTCAAAAAAATGATGGAAATATTACAAATAAACCATTCTCATTCCACCCCATACCATCCACAAACGATAGGTGGTTTGGAACGAAATCATCGAAATCTAAATGAATATTTGAGATCGTATATTAAGGATGATTTTACTGATTGGGACAACTGGATCTCTTACTACGAATTTTGTTATAACACAACTCCAAATCTCGTTCACGGCTATACACCCTTTGAACTAGTATTTGGAAGGAAGGTAAACCTTCCGATTGATTTATCAGATAATCACATTGAACCTTTATATAATATTGATAATTATAGCCAAGAATTTAGGTATCGTTTACAAGTAGCGCACTCAAGAGCACAAAAATGTCTGCTTAAAGAAAAATTTAAACGAAAATCTGCTCTAGATAATAATATTAAGTCAAACTATTTTGACTTCCAAATAAATGATTTAGTTTTGCTAAGAAGAATTAATCAAAATAAACTAATGTTAATTAAAGAAGGACCTTACAAGATTGTTAGCTTAACGCCAAGTAACGCGGTTATAGAAAATATAGAAACCAAACAAAAAAAGGAAGTTCATAAAAACATGTTAATGAAGTATTAACATTAATTAAAATTTATTAAATTAGTTAAGTAATTGAAAAATAAATGTAAAATGTTGTAAAATTATATTGTTGATCACAGATATTATAAACTTTGTTCCAGTATCTTAAACACCGAAACAGCGCGGTAAAACGCTCAACATAGGGCTTTGAACCTTGTCTACTAAATTCAGACTAAACCCTTCTTTCCATAATATAATATCTCGTAAACAATCTAATTAAAAAAAAAATACTTATGTAAAATTATATAAAATAGTTGTAATTTGAATTTATAAATAATAATTAAAATTTTTTCATTTATGTAATAAAATTTTAATTTTTTTTAAGGGGGGTAGTGTGGTATACCCCTGTATATTTATATTATTATTTATCTTGTATGTATATTGTTATTATGTATACTTGATTGTATTATTATTATATACTATGTTAATATTAAGTATGTATAAAAGATATATTTCTCTTCGATATAAAGCAAGCAGGAGTTCGCTATCTTTAGTAAAATAGAGATCAACTCGTGTATTACTTTTTAAATAATTAATAAATAAGTTATATAAAATTGCCGTATTGTTTAAGTCATTACATTGATATAAAACAATATTCGCCAACTATAGTGTATTTAAAAGGGACTAGTCAATACATAGCAGATGTCCTAAGTAGAGACTGTATGAATAACGAGTCGGAAGAGGAAGAAGAGCTGCGAGTATATGTTGCGATTGATTTTACAAAGGATGCGAAACGTGAAATGGTAGAAGCCACAAAGCACGATAAGGAAATCCAAGAGCTGATTAAAATAACAATGTCAGGTTGGCCGAATAATCAAGTTGAGAGCAATGAATGGATAAAACCGTATTGGACTTGCAAAGATGAGATATCTTACTACAATGGCTTAGTGTTCAAAGGGATGAAACTGGTGGTACCAAAGGCACAAATACCGAAAATGTTGTATAACATACATCGAGGGCATTTTGGAATACAAAAATGCCTAAGTCGTGCAAGGGAAATTCTGTATTGGACAGGGATGACCACAGATATAACCTCATATGTTGAAAATTGTTCAATTTGCCAGTCGATGCAGAGATCAAAGGTGAATGAGGGAAATCCCAAGTCTTCCATTCGAAGTAGCGTGGGCCGATTTATTTCATTGCATCGATAAAGATTATTTATTCGTAGTGGATAGTTACTCAGGTTAGTTCGAGTTTAAGGAATTAAAATGAGTACGGCACAGGAAGTTATCGAAATTTTGAAAGTCTGTTTCTCTACGCATGGAATACCAGCAAAGCTAGAGACAGATAATGGTCCACAATTTTCAGCGGCAGAGCTTAAGAAGTTTGCGAGCGGTTGGTCGATCAACCATACGACGAGCAGTCCAAATCATCCACAAGGCAACGGCCTAGTAGAACGCTATGTGCAGCGAAAGGAATGATAAAAAATGCAATAAAGACAACTCTTGTATATATCTATAGCATTATTAAATTATCGAAATATACCGACGTCATCAAGCTTAGCACCGCCAAATCAGAGGTTAATGAGCAGGGCTACAAGAACGGCAATAGTGGGGTTGCTGGAATTGTTAAAACCAAAGGTGGTTCTGGTCATAACGGAAAAAATAACAACGATCAGAAAAAATAAAAAATGGTATGCTTATCAAGGGAGGCGAGTCGCGGAACCGTTGAATGTAGGTGACAAGGCTAGAATTAAACGAGGCGATCGTGATTGGGTTCCAGGAGTCATTGTGGAAGAAACAATTAATCCGAGATCGTTAATAGTTCGAACGGAGAACGGAAATACATATAGGCACAACTCAGATCACATTACTAATAACAAATTCTTTCGAAACAAAATTTTGATCTTAGATCAAAAAAATGATTGGCAATACAATAAATTTGATCGAAATGTCATTGAAATACATCGCATTGCCAGTCATTTTTTTGATCTAAGATCAAAATTTTGTTTCGAAAGAATTTGCTATAAAATAAGAGAACAAATGACATCAAACGAGAGGTTGAGCAATTTTAATCGTACTACAGAGGCTGAACGTATTCCAGAAGTGATTAACGCTACTAACCGTACTAAGGTGGAAAAAGAAATTAGCGAGTCAACGCCAAGGAATCACGTGAGTCAGGAAAATGGGGAAGTTCCAACTGTTACAGTTCATAATAACACAAAAGAAGCACCGTCGATGGAATCGATGGATGTGACGGGAAATCCTGTCATGATTACCAGATCGGGCAGGCTGGTCAAACCAGTTGTCAAGTTGAAATTATAAAACAAAAATAATAATAATAATAATAATAATAAAATAAAAAAAAGGGGGGATGTAACAATGGAACATTGTAATCATATGAGCATTACCTACCATTGTTGATAGGGTTACCATGTCATGTGGAGATACATACTAATAAATATAATCAGTTCTTACTTCACTCTAAACAAGTGTGTTTCAACTAACATCACAATAGGTAGACAAAATTTACTTTCCTTTAAGGCAAACTCAATAGCTTTTCAAAAATTTCGATATACCTTAACTCACCCATTTATATACCACAAATCACCTATTCGCCCGAAGCTTGACAAGTTAAATTTTAGTAAATTGTGTGAAATAGAAGACAAAAGTAGTGTATTACTGGCTTATTATAGTTATTTTATGATATAGAGAATTAGGCGAGATTGATTCCTTCCTCACTATTTAATTTACGTGATGTGTATTTACTTCCACCGATTAAATTATTTTAATTGATAACACTTTATTACAGCATTCAATCACAGATTAATATGTTTATTTAAATTAATTATTTTGGTATAATTTATTGAATTTTAAATTACTTTAAGATTATTACTGATATCATCACTCAAATAATCAATTTTTTAATTCGAGTTTTTATATAATAATAATGAAAAAACAAGAAATAGAACATAAAGTTTTTTTTTTGTTTTTGTCACAACCTACGATGGTAGACCTGGTTTCCTTTGTCTCTTCCATAGTTTTGAAGAAATCCGTGGTTCTTGGATCAAAACTATTTCCTCCCCTGACTTAGCAAGTTTGAGAAGTAGCGCCGCCGAAGCAGCCTTGGTATGATGTAAGTTTATCTGCACAAACAGTCACTTACCTTATTACGACAGCCGTTCTCGTTATCCTCCGTCTCACTCCGCAGTCCCTAAACTTAAAGAGGTCCACATCTCCCCCTTCAGAATCTGATGTGTCCTCCTTCCCCTGCCAATGAACAGTCGGTCACGAAGTTCGCTATTAAGCTCCTCATTAGGGTTTGCTACTGGCTGTATCTCCTCTGAAGTTATACCACTAGTCGCGCTTCCTCTTCCAGGCTGGACCTCTTCCTCCCCCTTTTCGGGCTGCGCAGTACTCGTTTTTACTCCAACTTCGTTCTTTCTGAACATCTTGAGTGTAATAGAACCAAAGCAGAAGTTTATAACCCCTTTTGTTTTTGCCAGGCGAGCCAGGGATTCCTGGTTGATCACCATAATTGATGATCTGAAACTACGCTTAGGCTCCTCCTGCTTGACAATCTTCCAGTTTCGTGACGGAAGAACCGGTCTGCTCGCTATTTCCTCCTTGGGAAGTGCCCTGAACTTGGTTCCTGACCATATCTCGCCTACCTCCTTGACCGCCTTCCTATTTAAGAAGGCCGATCGCTGGTCTGAGTACGCCGTCAGCTTCAGCCTTCGCTGATACCATCCGCGTCTCTACAAATTGGCGGTGGTCCCGGATATTGTCTAAGGACTCTAAGGAAAACTAGGTTAAGTGCCTTAAACACCAACCTTCATTGTTCCTCGGTGATGCTCTCATCTTTATGGCTCTCTTCCATGACGGCTAGCACCACCTCGCCCTCCTTCACAACGTCGCTGAAGAGCTTAAGCCCCATTTGCGACTGTTGTCCTTCCTGAAGCTTGGCCCATGCTCCTCCAAATCTCCATGCTCCTTCTCGCTAGACCTCTGTCTTTTAGACCCAAGATCCTCCTTTTTTTCTTTAGTTACATCGGCAATGCGATTCTTTGCCCACTTAACCGATTGCCTCTGTTTCTCCGTCCATTGCTCCTCCGGAACTGTAGAAAGTCTGTCCAAGACACGGAAGGCCGAACGCCTAGCCCTGTATCTCCGAACCAAAGGAGCAACAACCTTCTCCTTTTTACCGCTACCGCTAGTTCCTGGCCGAACCAGTCTTAGCCACACCGACGGCTGGTGTCCTAGAAACCCCTCCCCTCCATGTTTCCCCCATCATTTCGTAAGTGCTGGCCACTTCCTTATTGTTTTAAGTTTTGGATTCCATTTGATACCCACGAGTAACGGAGAAATGTTGGTTCGCTCGTGCAGAAATCCGTTTACACGGGTAAGGCTACATACAACTGGAGGTCGCCAGGTATCCAGAGGGCTCCGTTCAGGACTGGGCAATTATTTTTAGATGCGTCCCCAGCCTGGCTGATCATAGGCATGGTTCGCATAACACCTTGATCCGACACATCCGCCACCATTTAGCGTGACCCGCCCCACACCTAGGTTACTTGTTTCACCCATTCCTGTTGCCAAGGTTGAGAACCTGGAGGTTATAATAAATGTTAATGATTTTCTGCCAAATTCCGTTTTAATTTGGCGGCACTTCAACTGACAAGAACCTCTGGTTGAATAGCCATGACCTAGAAATTCGAATTGTACAGTCGAAGGAAATGACGGGATGTGCAGACACTTAAACATGTAGATCGACACATACATAATCTCATAAATTACTTTAATTGGAAGAATGCCTATAGCAACAGTTCGATAGAGCTCCACAGTAGGAAACAGATGAGGTATTTTATACATCGCTTTACAGCACCTATTTTGTAAAATCTGCAATTTATTCAGGTTTTCTTTCGGCTGAGCCAAAGGTAGAAGAGGCGTATGAGAATCGGGAATGTATAAATGAGAAATAAATTTTTATTAACTCATGTACTGGAACAAAATCAGCCAATTTTCTAATCAAGCAAATAAATGCGACTTACTTTAATACAAATAGGATTAATATGGTCATCCCACGTCATATGCTTGTCGAATGTTACACCAAAGTACTTGAATTTGTCCACTCGCTCTATGGTGCAATTTGCTACTTGAACTGGTGGTAAGTCAATGTGTCGTAGGCGTGGGGAGTGAAAAATTATATATTTCGTTTTGTTAAAATTTACTGATATTTTGTTCAGATGCAGAAAATCTTAAAGTAAAATAATATCATAACTCATTTGTGACATTGCTACCTGATAATCCCTGGATTCATAGAAGAGGGCCGTATCGTCAGCGAATATTCTAATATCACCCGTGAGCATTAAATTGGCCATATCATTTACGTAGATCAAGAATAACAAAGGCCCAAGGACACTCCCTTCACACCACAGTTCACACCTAAAGTGGAGCCTTTTACACCATTTAAAATCACAAACTGTTTTCGATTACTAAGGTAGCTTTCTAAAAGTTTGTGTGATAGGCCACGGAAGCCATAACTTTGTAATTTCTGAAGAAGTAAACTGTCAAAAGCTTTACGAAGATGAAGAAATAAGCCAGATATACAGTTTTGCCTGTCAAAATTACGATAGATCAAATCAGTAATGTCTGTAAGGGCGAAATCTGTACCAGAACCTTGTCGAAACCCATACTGACGAAAATAGAAAAAATTAGATTTATTTAGAAAATCGATCATCTGGTTAGCAATAATTTTTTCTAAAATTTTGTCAAATACACACAAAACTGAAATTGGGCAATAATTATTAACCATTTTGGAACTTCCAGATTTAAATATTGGCGTCACTTTAGCAATTTTAAGACAATCGGGGTAAACACCGGTTTCCAAAACTACATTAAGTAGATCGCCAAAAAATTGGCGAATAATTCTCCAGAACCACATTACCAATGTTATCGTAACCACCTCCCTTTGTATTACTGAGAGTTTCGAAATTCGATATTTCGCTGCAGGAAGTGGGCGAAAAGAAACATGAATTAATACTAGGCACCATAGTGTGAAATTTATTTAAATCATCTGAGTCTTGGCTAGAACTACTTGCTAGTACAGAAGAATCAACAAAGTTAACAAAACTGCGATTAAATATATTAACAATAGCAATAAGATCATGATACTCAACATCATTACAAATAACGGAGTGGATATTATTAGAGTTATTTTCCATGAAATGATTTAACTGTTTCCAGATTTCTTTTTGACTCAAATTATTAAATAAATTGTTAAAATAACGCTTCTTTGCAAAATATTTTCCGTTTTTGATCTTCCTATTTAGCAAATGTAATTCATGTTTCAGTGCTAAATTAGTACTGTTCCTTTTAAAACGTTTCAATTTGCTGTTTTTAAGTTTAATTAAATCCCAGAGATCAAGAGTTATCCAAGGACAAACACTTGCATTTTTAATTTTTACATGTACTTCCTTCAATTCGGAAAACTGTAGAACAAGTTTATTATACCAGAGCCAACTAGATAAATAGAGCCTCCCTATTCGAGCTTTTTTTCACTAAGCTTAAAATACGGGATATAATAAATGTTAGTTTCTTATAGGGATGTATGGAAAACTTCTTTTTGAGTATATTTAAACCATAAGCTTTTATTATATTTTTGTACGGGTAAATGCAGAAAAGTTCGAACTATAATTGGTTTAAAAAAGAATTCAAGAAAACCCTTTAAACTGTGTGAAAATTGACTTGGAAAATGAATATATAGGGGTATATCCTCTATCCCGTCGCAAATTAATTTATTTGCGACCAGAAATATGGCTACTAGATTTATTTTGCCATACCAATTATTATATCTTTTTTAAATTTAAATTTGTTTTGCGATTGCTAAGTAGAAATACATAAAAAGACTGCGACTTCGGAAAATACGTGTCTTTTCGTGGATTTCTACTTTACAATCGCAAAACAAATTTAAATTTTAAAAAAATGTGTCAATTGGCATGGCAAAATAAATCTAGTAACCATATTTCTGATCGCAAAAAATTAACTTGCGACCGAATAGTTGTTGTTGTAGTGCGTCATGATTTCAAATCATAATATGGTCTCTTTCCATTCTCTTTCTAAGAACACGATTGCAATGGAAACAAAAAACTGATTTTTGTACAGGATTTTTTTATTTTTATTATTTATAAATAACGACATTCATGTCGCGTACATGACATCGGAAATAAATATTTCCATACTCGCTAACGAACTCAAAACCAATCAAATTATTTGAAATGCTATATACCACGCATACTAGTTCCGAACTCGAGTTGAAATTGTTTTATCTTTGTGTTGTTTTAATTCATTTTATCAGCTATGCTACACACAATCTTGGTTTCTGGATTAAAACTAAGTCGCAATAGATTTTAATTTTTAATTTAAACCCTTATTTTAAATTAAACCATTAAAATTTTTTATGTCGCAGCTGCGACATAAAATTTTTGCTCGTGAAACCAAAATGAAAATAAAAAAATTTAATGACATTTTTGAGATGTAGATTTTTGTTTAAATTTTATTTTCGAGAGAAAAGAATAAAACAAGACAAAAAAATTTAATGGTTTAATTTAAAATAAGGGTTTAAATTAAAAATTAAAATTTATTGCGACTTAGTTTGAATCCAGAAACCAAAATTGTGTGTAGCATAGCTGTATGAGTTATCATAGTATTTTTTCCGAACTAACTCACTATGTCATGAACGCACTATCAGTGAGTCACCACTACAATGTGGTTGAGAAAGCATGCGAGTGACAATGTTTTTCAATCACATATATGTATAAATACGTGATTAAAAAATTATGAAACAATGATTCCTTCCTATGCGCGTAATAAAACCTATAAAATTTTCATTTACAGTATGTACTTGATTTTGTAACATTGTTCGAACACCATAGCGGCCACCAAGACATAATACTTGTATACAATTTAAAAATATTTTATTCTTAAGGAAAATTACATAGTTAAAATTTTCTTAGTCATTTACCAAAATTGTTTTTAACAACATTTTGGTGGTACAACATCATAGTCTCGAAACATTCAAGTATCATAATTATCATATCGTCAACAATTCTATATTTTGGACACTCAACTCAGTCCGGCTCGTATATTCTCATTGGACCTGTTTCGAAGCATATAATAAATTATTCTCGATTTTAACATCGAAGATATTCCGACTCAGTAGCTCGGATCGGCAGTTAATCGTAGCCATACATCGTTCCTCTTATGTTGCTTCCAGCGCTGTTAAATTTGACGATGAGCTCTTATAATTTTATAATTTATATTTTTATAACCGCTTTTTTCGATGATCTTGTTCAGATGAACAACATGAGATATTGGGTGGGCTGTGTTGCACATAAAAAAATTGTTTTTGTAATATTTACATAAATATATAAAAGAACTGCTACTTACATATATTTGTATTTCTGTAATATCATTTAATATAGTTGTATGTAATAATTTAACATTCAGATTTGTTAAACTTTGACCTCTTGAAAATGGTTTTCGATTTGGCATCAAATTAAAGTTGAAAAGGTTCGGCCAGGCATTTATGGATTTGACGAAACATGAGGTGTTTGATTATTAGCTCTAATTTGCATATTAATTGAAATGTATCAATCGTGGTAGGATTTAAAAATTAATATACCTACTGAATTTAGTTTGCGATTTAAAACCACATTTCATCCGTATTAAAGTTCGTGATATTTGTGGCTTCCCTCAATGAACAGCCTAGTTGGTCTGATATTAAGGTAATGTCATTAAAACAGCTATATACTGACAAGCTTCTACAATATTAAAATATATTTTTAATGTTGTAGCAATGATGAATTCAAAATTCACCCGTTACCATATTCGCTATCAATACTGCAAACAAAAATTATATTTAAACGTCCAGGATATTACGTTTACGTCTTTTAGAAAGGCTGTTAGATTGTAGAGTATTATTTTGATTTTTGCAATAATTATTAAGAAAAATGTTACACCAAATAATGGAACATATTTCAAAATCCGTAAGACCACATGATTGACAAATTTCATTTACGAATAAACGTTCGGAGTATTCCAGGACTACAGCAATTAAATATGCTCGACGACATGACGAACGTAAAAAATGTCTACGAACTCCTCAGAAGTCAAAGATTTGAATATTTGATAAACTGAAATACCAACTGATATATAGAATTCTGTTCGATATTTCAAGCCTCCACGATCTAAATCTTTTAAGTATTGCGTTTCCACAGTAAATTCGAAGCACAAATCTTCCTTTGTAATTAATTTATCTACACATCCACTACAACTCAATTTATCGGTCACTTTTCTTCCAACGCATCCTGATATATACATCATAGCAGAGGAAACCTCCTTTTCTAGATGAATATTTTCGGCATACGAGAGTATGTTTTCCAGATCTAAGTAATCTATTAGATCCATATTCTCCGAATTAGAAAAATTAAATTCGGATTTTAAATTTATAATATCGTTTTTCGATTTCATCAATTTCAATAAACTCAAAATTTTCAATTTTTTCTCTGCTTGCAATATTTCTTTAACCGACACGTTATAACAACAACCACTCATTTGCCGATATTGTCCGAAACGAGCTTCTAATTTATCAGTTTGAAGTTTACCGAACAAAACATATTTGAACTGTACCTTTGTCAGTAAATAATCAACGACAAGGCAAAGTGTACCTGTAGTGAGCAACAACGCAGAATGAGTTTCGTTCGTTAAATGGTTTGGGCTTTTAAGAGCTTCTATTGCAACCAGTGACAAAATTTAATTAAAAATTGCAAACCATATCGATTATTTAGAGTAATTGGTCAGGCTAATTCCTCTCTTAAATTGAAACCCTTTGACAGAGTTTTAACATGTATCGCAGGCCACCAATTTCTCACAATTTTTAGAAATTCAGCTGTACCAACCGAATCTTCGCCTAATAGTGGTTTGTAATAATTTACGGCACAGATTGTCTTATCGCCAAAAACGCGAGTAGCTAATACAACATTTTGTCTTTCAAAGCTGTTCTGGTGAAGTACTTTCGGTGAAAGGGCCGGTGCTAATTTTACTTCAAAATTTTTTTCCTTCGAATAAATTGTTTCCAAATGATTAAATTTGGCAGTAAGAATTAATTCGGGATTGTTTAAATCTGGAAATATAAATGATCGTTGTGTATTGTTTAGCCGATTATTTCTAATTGATTCCAGTAGGTGGACCGTATCGAATAAAAAAAAAATTGTTTACCATCCAAATAGGGGGACTTGATAAAAGCTGGAAGTTCGCCAGTAACTGAAAATTTTTTGAAACTTTTACGATTACCTTGATTATTATCAGAAATAATTGTAACTACCTCATAACCAACTTCATGTAAAATATCTAAGATTTCTTTAATTTTTGAAAACAAATACTCTCCATTCATTTTTTGTACAGGATATAGTCCAACAATATCTTTATTTTTAGATAGTAAAGACGATATCATGAACGCCTGAACCGATTTAGCTACGATAAAAGAAGATTGGGAAATAGGATGATTACTAGCTAAACCTTCTATTCGATTTCCTTTATAAGTCATGGCCGATTTCACATGAACTTCGCCAATCAAAAGGTTTACATATTTTTCGTGGGGTTCCATCTTGAAACGTCATTGTGCCAATTAAGCGATTCGCATTATGGTTATACTAGGCCATGTTCAACGTGCACATGATTCATTATTGCGTTTATGAAATAAAATCACAAATTATAAGTTGATCAATTTAGATTATAAAATTAGATTTCTTTGCAAACTTATATCAGCAGAATGATATATATATATATATATATATATATATATATATATATATATATATATATATATATATATATATATATATATATATATATATATATATATATATATATATATATATATATATATATATATATATATATATATATATATATATATATATATATGGCAGCCATTAGTCGTCGTTCCGGTGAAAGAAATAACCCGAATAATATCCTCTTTTATTTGGTTGAGTATATAATAAAAACCTTTGGTAAATCTGAAATTTCTCAAAAATTAACTTCGTCGTAAAAATCAGTTTGAATTCGTTCTTTAAATGTTGATTTACCTTCATTTTCGTTAAGCAGATAATCTGAATCGTTGGATTGTGAAAATGATGATGAACATGAAGAAGACAAAGAAGTCATGTTTTTCTAATATTTCTATTTCTTTGTCTCATTGAATAGATAGTGATATGTTGTCATTATTTAATACTAAAAAATTACGTCTAGTCAATTTGACTCTGACATTTCGAAAATTCGAAATAAAAATCGAACGAAAAAATCATAGGAAAATAAAAATAATCCATCGAAATCTACATTTAAACTTAGTAAACCGATGGTAAATCCTCGGTCGTGGATTAATCTTCGTTGGAACTTACGGCCCTTACAGAGCTCTCACAATAGAAAAACTTTTCCTTTTGCCTTATAAGTTTGTTTGAAAATAAAACTTGAGTAAAAATTTTTTTTTAGTTTTTACCTTAAGGAAAAAGTTGGCAAGCTCTAAACTTTTGCCTTAAGAAAAGACTAATGAAGTTAGCTAGCTAAATTTCAAAATCATGGTTTTTGTTGTCATTTTTCAGACAAAACGCGTTAAAAAACAAATAATAACTAATTTATCGGTCTTAAAATTATAATTAATAATGCAAAATATAATTTCAAAAATATCATTAGTATCAAAAAAATAAAACGAAGTTGGTTTAAATTTATTTTTTGTTTTTGCTCATTGCGAGAGATACTCTTAAGGTAAAAGTTTAAGGCAAAAGGTAAAGGCAAATTTTTTTCTATTGTGACAGCTCTGTTAGTTCATAGTTTCACCTCAAAATTCATTTTGCAGGCTTGTGTTTGTAGACTACTTTGTTTTGAATTATATCAAAAAAAATATCTGAAATAGTGTTATAAATCCGTCAATAACCATAAAATAACGTTTACTTATTTAAGATAGCGGCAAATAATTTAATAAGTATTAAAAAAGCATCGATTTCGGAAAAGGCGCAAGGTATAGTTTTTGTAATTTTAAACCGAGAAGATTTAAGGTTTAGGTATTTAAAAATTTCCCTATAAACAATTACATTATCAATTGGTGGCAAAATTTTCAAAAATGTTAAAGTGATGATTTCACGTCGCAAAGCATCTCGCATGAGGCTAGCCATCTATTTTACAGTGAGTACTATAATAAACGTTTGATTACGAGTCGAATTTTAGAATACTATTAGTAGCGATATATTAGAGGCAATGACACACATGTCACGTTTAACTTTTACTATTCTGGACCAAATTAAACTGATTTGTATAAATAATGTATAATATTTTTCATTGGAGGGGGGGGGCGGTGTAGTTATTGGGAGAAATAATCGAAGTAGTCAGCATTTTATTCACTGCGAAATTGTACATTGAATTAGCCAGAACTCAATTAATACCGATTATGGTCGAAAACGGGCCAAACCAAGAAATGACACTACGGGAAGATAATCGATGGATTCATCATGAATCTTTCAATGAAGTCTCACGTGAATTGGACAAAACTCATATATGTACATATATATTTAATGAATTTTTACGTGATATAGCGAATGATGATCATAAGGGATTTACTCTACATCGATGATTTCATCGAAGTTTTTTGTAAAGAAGTCATTTAAGTAGTAATAAGGCAGTTCTTACGGACATTCATGTAAGTAGTGTGCTGTAATCTACATTAAACGCATTAAGTTGTACACTTTTAAATGTTTATAATGGAAAATACAACAAAAACTATTTGGTACAACATAACATACATACAACAAAACCTAATTGTTGTATTTTCCATTATAAAAATGTAGGATGCCTACACACAACAGTTCACCTTACAATTCAGGATCAGCCGATATATATTCGTTATAATTCTGTATCTAAAACAATTAAACATGCCCTAATTAAAAATTAAACGAAAACATATTGCTCATATTTAAATCATTTTTAGAATTCCATGAGATTTTTTCTTCTCCTGTTAATTTATTTTGTTTAAAACATACATAAAGTTACAAAAATACAAATAAATTTTATTATTCTATACTTTATAAATTGGAGAACCCTAGATTTTGACTACTACCGCAAAAAAAAAATCAAGTAGTGTTAAATCCGTTGCACGACTTGCATGGCATGTCGCTCCGTCTTGTTGAAACCAATAGTCCTTGACACGCAATTCATTCAATTTAGGCCACAAAATCCAGTTAACAAGTTACGATAACGTTCCCCATTCCCTGTAAGGGGATTTTCCTGCTCGTTTTAAAAAAAAACGACCCAATGATGCCACCAGCTCAGAAACCACATCAACAGTGACTGTTGGAGGATGAACTCGTGAAAAACATGTGAATTCTCCGCTCATCAAATACCACAACTCTGCTTATTGACGTACCCATTAAGATGAAAAATGTGCTTCATCGCTAAAGATGATTTTTGATGAAAAACCTTCATTTCGTTAAAGCATCCAATTATCAAAACGACCACGATTTAAATAGTCTGGTGGCTTCAATTTTTGAGTTAGTTGAATTTTGTATGAATGCAAATGAAGATCAAAATGCAAAATGCCTCGTAATGTGGTTCGTGAAATGTTTAGTTCTTGTGATCGATGCCTGGTTGATGTGCTTGGTTAATTATGAATACTTTCACTAACAGCTGCCACTGCAGCAAGAGTATGAACTGGATGAACATGTTCATACGGTCTACGACCATTCACTGAATTAGTTTCGTTAGAATGATCAATAATTTTGCCAATTGTATGCTAATTAGTACGTAAAACTCTCACGTAGTTTACGAAATGTTGTTGTTTTTAAACGATTATTTTGTGCTGTTAGCTACTCCATGATGATAAATGGCATATTTTTGACTTATCGTTTGTCAAAGAATTTTTCAGAACAGATAACACTGTACACATAGTACACATTAAGTACTAAATTCATCGATTGAAAAAACCACCAACACATGGCCCACCCTGTATAAGTTTAATAAAATATTATTAATAAAATAATTACGAAAACCAAAATAGAGAAACAAGTTGAAAATTATAAATAATTTTTACTTTTATCGTATTTGTAACTCCCAGCTTTAAACTTAAGTTCAATTTGATTGTTACACTTGCAGAAAAATATAAACATACACCTGTAATGAACATGATTATCACTGTCTTGCGCTCGATTAAATACAGATTTTGAGAATAATGAATGCAAGGCTATTTCATCTGTTTGTTAAACAATATACATAAACGTACATCTGTTAAAATTTACAACAACAATAATATACATATAAATGGGGGTTAAACGCAAAAATAAATGGTTTATCATCATGGTTTATTATATCATAGTTCGTACTATGTTGGGAATATTGTGCGAATGTTCGTATATTTTGGCAAATTCGTTTCTTTTTAAGAGGGAAATAATTAACCTATGTTAAATAGTTTATAAGCTTTTAAGTTAAATATGCACCTAGGTACAATCAGAAGAAACATTTATTTGACAACTTTTATCAAACTTAATATTCAGAAACATTTTTTTGTCTGAAACTAATCAAGGAATTATCTCTTAAAGGGAACGTACCCAAGTCCATAACACACTGTATATATGGTCCATCGCGATATACCTTAAAAACGGGGGCAACCAATAGCAATAACACCCGACTTTCTTTTACCACGAAAGTTCTCGAATACACCACACTTGATTTCTAAAGAGAAAATTTAAACTTACCGGAATATTGGTAAAAACTGTCTTGTATAACCAAAAATGACTATCCCTCTAAATTTCAGAAAAGCAACAAGGTCATTCCTAGGCGGATGCCTAATTTTGGAAATAACTAATTTTTTTTACAAATCTTGTCATTTCCAATAAAATTTAAAAAAATGACCTGAACTAATTTGGTTTGAAATTGATTTTGATTTATAATTTTTTTGATTTTAATCATTACTGCTTAAATGTTATATATATATATATATATATATATATATATATATATATATATATATATATATATTGTATATATATATATATATATATATATATATATATATATATATATATATATATATATATATATATATATATATATATATATATATATATATATATATATATATATATATATATATATATATATATATATATATATATATATATATATATATACATATATATATATATATATATATATATATATATATATATATATATATATATATATATATATATATATATATATATATATATATATATATATATATATATATATATATATATATATATATATATATATATATATATATATATATATATATATATATATATATATATATATATATATATATATATATATATATATATATATATATTTATATATATATATATATATATATATATATATATATATATATATATATATATATATATATATATATATATATATCATTTGGAGGCTTAGCTAAAATCGGCCCAACGGAAGCAGGTTGGGCCGATTTTAGCTAAGCATCACCTGGGCCGTCCAAACTATGGAAAAGGCTTGAGAATAAAATTTGATTCCGATCAGTAAATCCGTCTGGGCTGTACAGAAGCTGAATTTTTGTTGAAAACAAATGCATTATTGAAAAATGATGTTGATCGATATTGTTGCAAATTTAATTTAGGTTCTTTTAATGCATATTTATTTTACTCATAAATGATATTCGTTTCAAAACATTTGTAAATAACGAAATTGTTCCTATGGAGTATTCTATAGAGGTACCTATCGGTGGACCGATTCGACCGAAAATCACTGTAAGCCGGATAATATTTATTTATTTTATTCATTTACTTATTTAAAGAAATCTATTCTGTGATTTACATGTATGATTTCAGATTATTTAGTTTAAAATAAAAATTATATAAAAAAAAAAAAATCAAACAACAAAAACCTTTAAGACAAAAAAAATATTTAAAAAAATAATTCTTCAAGATTATTTTGAAGTTGCCCTTTGATAAATTAAAGTCAAATAGATCGTCGTAGATGTTGAATGATTTAGACAACCTATTAATGGGGTTGTTTTCTCCATAGTTTGTGGAATGGTGTTCTGGTGCTAAAAACTCGTAGTTTCGAAATGTTCTGCAAGGTACATGAATTGATATGTTTTCCAAAATGTAAGCTGAATCAATGTGACCAATAAAAGCCGCGCAGAGGAGTCGTCGATACACAATTATTCTCCCATGACGATTCAGAAAGCTGAAGGATTAACTTCACCAAATATGATCTGTATAAGAATCAATTTTCAACCACTTGAGCTGTTCGAAAGTGTACAGCATACCATAGTTGCAATATCAAGACACAGAAAATCATTTAATTATTTTTCACCAGTAGCTAATAATACACTACACTCACTATTAATGAAGGCTCGAGCCTATACTACTGCTCAAATGGTAAAACAAACCAAAAAAATTGAAGAAAATAATCATTTATGAGAAATATGTAATTTACTATCAAAATATAAACAAAATAACATCAAAAGCATTACAGTTTTATAACTTCGGCTTAAATATAAATTACCTTATTTATGTAATTTGAGAAACTTCAATAAACCCGGAATACAGAGTAGTAAAGTTTTAGCCATTATTGCGTTGTTTACAGATGCGCTCGTTCTCTCGAAACTAGCTCAAAGCGGGTGGTGGCTTACTGATACCATTACTGTCTAAACTGTGGATTGTTCCCGTAACCTTAGCCCCGTCGAAAGTTGAACAAATTGGACTTAAAAATAAAACCAACCAAACAAATATAATCATCTACACAGCATATATACCCCATCAATCAAGTAGTGATCATTATGCAGCCTGCATTGATGCGATTGATGAAGTTATTAATACAACAAACTCGTCAGATTTAGTTCTTGTACTTGGTAATTTTAATCTTCCAAATATAATCTAGAATTTTGAGCAGGAATTAAATTATATTTAACTTTGCAACTTACAGCAGTTGGGGAATCTTTATTTGCGGACGCCATGCTTGGTTATAATTTGAGCCAAACAAACACCATTGCTAATAATCTTAAGTTTATTGAATCTTGTCTTCAGAAATAGTGTCACCTAAAATCGTCATAAATGATATCAATCACTAATATTTAGATATTGTATTTGACTTAACTAATTAATTTGCGAGTTCGGAACACCTACAATCAAATTCAACTTCAAAAATACTGTAGCACAACAAAGTTATCAAGAATCCATTAACTGCGAAATAATTTTAAATTCTAATGATATAAACGCAAATGTTGACAAATTTAATGACATAATATCAAGGGTACAAGGCTTCGAACTTTATGTACATTTGTGCTGTAAACAAAGTGCTCATTCTCAGTGGTTCGAAGATAGCCTATAGTTAATTTAAAAAGCCGAAATCGTATAATATCGCCAAAAGGATAAAAAGCGGGTTAGAAGCGGACAAAACTAAATTTCTACAACATGAGTAAAGAATTTGAACTTTATTTCAAATCAAAATACAGGGGCCCTATCCTTGAAATCGGTGGAAATTTTCGTAATCGGAAGACAATTTGCTATGAAATTTTGTATATTACTAAAAAATTTTGTCGCTACTTTAATCATTTTTTCAAATTTGAATGCAAGTTTTCTATTATTTATTTACCTTCTAAGCGAATAATTCTGTATCTGTTTACCCAGTCAGAATTTTTTCCCTTATACCGTAGACAGACACAAACTAGATAACCTCAGTTATCTAGATTATTAAGTTATTTCTGCCTGTCTGTTAGTACTCGATTTTTTCAAATCAGAATTATTATGTTTTCATAACTAGCTAAGTGCAATCTATTCCGATAAATTAGACACACTCGCAAAAATCGCGTTTGTGTCAGTCACCATAATTTGTTTACTATACGATTATTATAATTTAGTTTTCAATCTAGATAAATGAAAATCGCGATAAATTTTGTGTCTGTCTACGGTATTAGTAGAGGGAAAAAATTATATTTCCTAATTTAAAAAAAGATAAGAAATTTGAAAAAAATATTAGAGCAGCCGGCGAAAAATTTTAGTAATATAAAGAATTGCATAGCAAATGTGAAAATTTCCACCGATTTCAAGAATAGGACCTCCAGGTCTCGATTAAAATTCAAGGAAAAATCATAGTAAATCCAAATCTATATTGAAAATACGTTGGGAATAAACGATAAATTGAAGGATATCCTGCAAATATTACCTACAACAATACTGCTCCTCAAACACCAAAGATGTAGATGCAATGTTCGCGTGATTTTTTTCAATCAGTCTATAGACCAAGCGTTACTAGTGGATTGTACGAACAATCCAGCAATAACAACGTATCAATAACCTGTTATTTTTGAGGATAACACTTTATCGGCTTTAAATGGGTTTGTAGTTGGTTGTGGTTTTGACAATATAACCTTGTCTATTCTGAAGGAGTACGGTAACATTTTATCAATCACTCCTCAAGTTCCCGAAAAATGGAAAATTTTAAAATCACATCAATTTTTAAATCGGGTAAACGAGATGACTTCACATGCTACAGAGGAATATCAACTTCATCATCAATCTCTACATTATTTGTATTAGTTATATGCAACAACTTTAAATCCATAATAGCACGTCATATATCAGTAAACCGGCATTTATTTATGCTTGGCCGATCCACATCGACTAATTTATTTGAATTCACTAGTAAAATAATTAACGAGATGTAAAAGCATCATCAAGTTGATGTAGCGTACACGGATTTCAGTAAAGCATTTGAATCTATCTGTCATCATAAAGCACACCAACATTTTTTCACATTTGGTGTTCACTCGATTACATAAATTGGATCAAGTCATATCTAACAAACCAGTTACAATTTGTAATATGTAATGGGAAATGAGAAACGAAACATTATTAAAGTTACATCTGGTGTTTTCTGACATCACATATCGGGCCAATTTCTATTGTATACCTACATAGTTTTTTATTGTTTTTATAACCAAAAAACTCAAACGTGCTCATATTTGCTGTGATGGTCTCGTACGGTTAATGGAATGCTTAATACGGAGAAACTTCAAGAGGACATAGATACATATATTAAGTGAGTGGGATGATCGAAACTCACTAAACTTAAATAATAATAAATGGAAAATCATGTCTTTCCATCTAAAAGGAGTATGTTAATTACTTCATACAAAATTAACAGCAAAGTATTGCAAAGAGTCAAGGAGATTATGGATTTAGGTCTTACATTTGTCGGAACCGGCAGTTTCAATAGGTGCATATTGAAAATTGTATTGCTAGTTTCAATAGGCATAAAGTTCGCGAAGGCAAATGCCCTCTGGAATTCATACTTTGCTGAAGAAAGCATCCAAAAGAAGTTTCTGATTTCTTTGTTAAAAAAAAGTGACTGGGATTATGACCGCAATTTACCATTCCATAAAAATATGGCTCGGTTACCTCCGTATTCAACAAGATGCACAGATTACAAAATATGACAATCTTGGAAAACATCAATTTATGTTCCATGTAGGACATTTTAAGGGAAAACCATTTCAGTTAGCTTAATAGCCAGCATAAGGCCAACACATCACTAGACATAACACAGGAGAAACCAATAGAAACATCTCAAATTGAACAAAATACCAAATTATCTCAGAAACCAAACCTAAAGTCTGAAAAATATGTGCATTGTGTATTTTTCCTTGTTTAGGGACTACCATATACATATCTTCTATAGTTCAATTCATTTCAGTATCCGTTTCGCAGTAACATTCATTTAATATAAATACACAAAAACTAAAATTTTTATGGGCGTTTCAGGAAAGTAGGTAAATCCTGAAAAATTAAATTTTGTAATATAAACCCTCTTAATGTGTTTTACAAAAATTAATTATGTAAATTAAAATAAATAAAAAATTCGTTAAACCATTCCATAATTCCATTAAACCAAATCGCGAAGGTAAAATTTATTGAAAAAAGGTAAAACATTAAATTTATAAATATGTACCGTACCTATATTTCCAAAATAGTAATCTGTGTCCCAATAAAATATGGTAGATTTGAAAATTATTCACTTCTTTGTATCTAAGAAACATATGTTTAGCATGCATACAATAAAACATTAAACAGATTAAAAAAGGTAAAACTTGTTCCAGGAGTTTACGTATTGAGCAAAATGTTTAAGAACATCTGTGCTTCTAATTTTTTTTTCCTGATATCCAATTTTTCTTGCTGCTGGTGTTGAAGTAAAATTGATTTCAAGTTTGTTTTGGATTCATATACTCGTAAAATAAGTGACAAGCACATAATAACAAATAGAATAAAGATTTATTTGGTAAAATTTTAAGGTTTTTGTTCATATTTATTATCATCATTGATAACAGATCTAAAGTGGGAACTATAGATAGAATAAAAAAAATAAAAAAAATAACGTAAGAGAGCGAGAGATAGGATTTAAATGTATACGACCATACTCAGAATAACAAAAATAAAAAGTTTAAGAGAAATTGCGTTTTAATTTTGCTGTCACGTAAAAAGAATAGCAGAGCGAAAATTTTCGTGCAAGAATAAAAAACTTAACAATTACAACAACAAAACTCAAACAAATTTTTGTGCGTTACAAGTAATATGCATTTTTATTATTTTATATATGGGAATTTGGAATAATTGGTGTATTTTATGTTTCCTATTTATAAAATATCCATGTACACATATACTAATATGAATATAAACTCAAAAATAATTTTCACTACACTGTATAATTGTATTTTTCTAAAGCAGACCTAAAAAAATAATTTATCGAATTGCGGTAATTTAAACCGCATATAAATAATTTTTATAATTTTAAACATATATTTGTTGAGATATAATTCGTTTATACTCAAAACTATTGTAGTTTCACTCAATATTTTAGCAAATACATTAAAAAAATATTACATGAAATATAAGAATGAACTTAATATTTTAAGTAATCTATAGCCGAAAAGTCAAATTGGAATAAATATTTTTTGTCTTCGTTTCTTACGTTTTTCTGTTATTTTTTTTATTCTATCTATAGTTGGCCCTTAACGGTTCCTATTTATTACTTTGTTCTGTTTTATTTGCATTGTTGTATCATAGATTCCCAATCGAATTTCCATGGTTATAATAATGACAATGACAGTATATAAATATTGTTGTAAGATAAAATGACAGTTTCTCTTCTCAGCAGCACAAGATTTATAATGTATTCGACGACAATTTAAAATGGTCGTTTAACATTTCCAAACCAAAATAAATTATTTATATAATACGAACTATACTAGTTAATACTATTTAATCAAAATGTATAATTTATAGTAGTGACTTGATCACAAAAAAATAAAAGTAACTTGAAATATAATATCAAATCATTTAATAAACTGAAATATTTAAAATATTCAACTCACATAATACTATATATGACAGCTTAATCAAAATCGGCAACTCAATTGAAAAAGGCCTCCCTTTTATGTAAGCTATTCCATCCCAACGATAAGAATATTTATTATAAAAACATAGTTTAAGTACAAAAAACATTTAACTACTTGTTAAAGATCCTTTCAAAGTAAGATAGTACATGAAATTAATAAACTCAACTGTCTTGCGGCTTTATTAGAAAAAAACTTTAAACAGAAAAATAAATCAAATATTTGTTTTAACCGACAAAATCTTTAAGTTTAAATAAAAACTCAAACCGGAAACTTATTTCCTTCCGAATTAAGAACATATTTTTTTCCTTTTTATTCCATTGAAATAAGAACATAGAAAGGAAACCAAATAAAAAGGATCGCGTTTTGTTCATTTGTGTTTTTGAATGATGATTATATCTTCTGTGAGAACAGTAACCTTCTCTGTGTAAGTAAATAATTCAAATTGTATGCCCCTTTGTAAGTCATTTGCGTATTCGTTACTGTACGAAACGAATGAGACCGGAGTACTATATGAATTTATGAAATTCTAAACTAATGGCGAATTCGTTAGACTTTGAGAAAAAAAGTTACCGGCTTGCGTGAAAATGAACATGAAAAAATTTACCCGACTTTTGTAGTAGTATTGGTGAAAAGAAAGACAAAAAATTGTTTATTATAAAAGATTCTGGTGTCTTAAGAAATAGGAATTTTTTTCCTATTTAGGAAAAAATTTTGATAGCAGTTTTTCCTATGGTTTATTTTGGTACACATAGGAATAAATTTTTCCCAAATTCTTGATAAAGTTGAATATTGAAGACCATGCGCTGTAAGCGGTTAAGAAATGTCAAACATACATTAATTGTATGTAATTATAATTTTTTTGTGTAATTAAAAGAATTAAATTAAAAGAATATTGCATGTGTTTTAAAAGAATATCTTTCCGTACCCAAAGTAGGTGCGGAAAGATTAACGTCAAAACTGCGATAAATAGGAAAGAAAAAATTCCCATAAGACACACTAGAATAAGCTTATAGACCTGTTTACTTATCTGTCAAATATAAACGTCAAAATTATCTGTAGGCCAAACATTCTTGTAATTAGGTTGTAGTTGCTACATTTTTAAAAATATATTCAATTAAAGTGAAAAATATATTTGTTATTGCATTTTATTTTGTTATAAAATATATTTTGTATTGATTACTAATTTAGTTGATTTTCCAAAAATTAATTTATTTTAATATCACATATATATAATATAACATATTACACATATAATTAAATTAAATTAAATTTAATTTAATTAAAAAAGCAAAAATCACAAACCATATACGGTTTTAATAGTTTGTGTGGCCTACAGATAATATTTTATCTGTCAAATTGTTTTAAGTAAACAGGTCAATAGGGGGAAAAACACAAAACTGCTATAAAAATTTCAAATTCTTTCCTATTTCCTATTCCTATAGGAAAACCAGAATCGACCCACAGGTTTACATTTACATTTCAACTTGTTAGCATCGGTGAAATAAACAATCTAGTATTTTAATTTTATTAATTTATTTATAACTCAATATCAATAATTTTTAATTAATAATATAAGAAATTATATAATTTCACACATAAACACAACATTTTAGTACACAAGATAATTTGAAAATACGTCGCACAAAATTACAAATTGACCTTACAATATTAATACATCTATTAAAAATTAAAATTAATTCAAAATTGAATTGTACAAATGGCGCGGTGTCTTTGTTTGACATTTATGATGTGTCGTTATGCGTAAGTTTTTTATAAATTCCTCCAAAATATCGATATTTGTTAAAGTTACACTGGGTAACTTTTCCGGGTAAGATATTTTTTCTAACGAACATGTAATGTTACCCTGACAGCTCACCCCGTGTACGTTTTTTTTACCCTGACAGCTGAATCCGGGTAAGTTTTGGTTGCCTGACATTTCTAACGAACGTGCTATAAGAAAAAACGTCGAACATATTTTTAACTGATTAGAGAAATATACCAGTAGTAATTTTCACTAATTGTAAAGCGTACACCAGTTGATATGAAGTGAGATTTTGAAAGATGTCTTTCACGCAAAATGTTAAACCAATAATAGATAAATCTTATTATTATGCTCGTTCTTTTTTTAATTTTGACCATAGCCGACAATATTTATGAAACACTTATCAAGACAGAAAAGAATTATTCGACAAATTAATAAAACTCCGACTAACAGAAGTTGTATTCACTCGAATTTAGCACAGAGATACACGACTATCCAACATTACGAAAAACCCTTATTGGTATTTATTTAATAAAATATTCCATAAGTCAAGTCGCGTTCATTGAAATAATGAATATGAAAAGTTTTTTTCATTGGCAATCTAGTAGTTTGAATTATTCGCACGTAATTTTAAATTTTATTGTGCGAAGTCAAAATTTGTAATGGGGAATTTTCATTATTTCACGGAACGCCAGGACTGGAACGAACATTTTTGGAAATGAAACAAAATTATGGTGAGACAACCAATATAATTATATGGGTATAGACTTTATGATGCACTCGATTAACACAAGGCCGGATTTAAAAACAAATACCAGATATACAACAAACATCTAAAATTGCAAGCCGTGTAAACATTAGAAAAGTATTCAAAAAATATGGAATTAAATTTTTCCAGAAAAATTTTGAAATTTTTTCAATTTTTTTTACTTAGTTTAAAATTATAAATGACCCATTTTGAAAATGAAATAAAATGTGTATTTAAAATCGAAATAAAACGTAAAAATGTACTACAGTAAAAACCCGATTATCCGGCATACAATTAACCGGAATTTTAATGTTGAGGAAGTTTTTTTGGTTTTTCTCTTTCTTTTCTCTTTCATATTCATTTTTAAATTCATTTTGAAATTTACAATTGTTTTTTGCACATTTTCATTAATGAAAGCATTAGTTGAACATTTTGAATGGCTTTCATTTTCATATTACAGTAAAAGTCCGATTATCCGTCATTCAATTAACCGGAACACTTAGTTAACCGGAATTTTAATTTTTAGGAATTTTTTTGCTTTTTTCTCTTTCATATTCATTTTTAAATTCATTTTGAAAGTTGCTATTGTTTTTTGCACATTTTCATTAATGAAAGCATTAGTTGAAAATTTTGCATGGGTTTAATTTTCATATTACAGTAAAAGTCCGATTATTCGGCATCCAATTCACCGGAACACTCAGTTAACTGGAACTTTAATTTTGGGGAAGTTTTTTTTTGCTTTTTTCTCTTTCATATGCACTTTTAATTCATTTTCAAATTTACAATTGTTTTTTCCACGTTTTCGGCAATGAAAGCATTATGGGGCATTTACATGTAGAAAATTGTTTTCTTCTACAAATTTTTGCAGGTAAATCAGAAGGATCCGCTATATAAAAATATTCAATATGCCAGAAAGAAAGAAATATATATGGTAATGGCGTAATTTTTTTTATAGAATCATTATTAATTTATTTTTAATGAATTCAAATGTGAAATTTATATTTTTATCTATGGCGTTTGTTTTTATTATGAGTCCTCAGCATTTATAAATACGAAATAATTTTTTTCTTGTTAATTTTAAAAATGTTGCCATAAAAATACTCGGATCGATTATGGCAACATTTATTTTTATGGCAATATTTTATAGTGGTTTTTGCTGTATAGTGACATAAAAATCTTCTGCAAAATTTTGTTGGGATATATTTCTTTTCTTGTCTCTCATGTGCAAAAAGTCAATGTTATATGTTTCTCATTTTGCAGAAGAAAAATGTTGGTCGCGTGTAAATGCCCCATTAAGCCTTTATTCCACAATAAAACATATTTTTTCAGTAAAAAAATAGCGAGATAAAAATATAATTTCGCCACGTACCAAAACGAAACAAAAAAAAATCTCAGTAAAATTTACTGGGGAAAATGTTGCCATAAAAAGTATGAAACTCAATACTTTTTATGGCAACATTTGTTGTCTTTGTCACTCTAACGTAATTTTAATATGTATACTCTCCTCTTTTCTGTTTCTCAGTATTTTTTACTGAAAATATATGTTTCATTGTGGAATAAAGGCTTTAGTTGAAAAATTTAAATGGCTTTAATTTTCATATTACAGTTAAAGCCTGATTAACCGGAACACTCAGTTAACCGGAATTTTATTTTATGGGTTTTTTTTTTGCTTTTTTCTCTTTTACAAGGGAAATTATTTTTTTATTATTCGAAGATTCACAGAAAATATACTTCCCTTTACTTTTTTTATGTTTTATGCATTATTCTATTTGAATTGAATGTGTAAAATCGTATTACCGTTAGGTTAGTGAACTATAGAATATATAATTAAATGTTAGGTACTCGTATGGGTATTATATACTTATATACATAATATGTATGTATTTATTATTTGCAATAAATTCAATGAACTGATGTATAAAAAATGTTTTCTGGTACATAATTTGAAAATAAATAAACGAGAATCCTAAAAAATAATAAAATCAAGCGAAATTCTTGTAAAATTTCTAGTTTTAATAAAACATACAATTATCCGGAATACTTTCATCCCCAAACATTCTGGATGAGAGAGATTTTAGTAAAGAATATTTTCTGTGAATTCCCGAATTTTAGGAACATTTTAGTTTGAAGATATAATCATAAGCAGTAATTATATATAGTTATAATCAGTAATTAATAATTAATATGTAAACAAATGTGCAAACAAGAAATTGTACAATAAATGTGAACCGCCAATCTAACAACCAATAACAATATCAGAATAATCAACAGTGAAGATGAAATTTAAAATGCCCAACCCCCAAACTACTCCGCACAATAATCTCACAATTTATGGAAAAAGGTTTAGTATGAAATTTCATCTCAAATAATCACTCCTCCTTTGCAAAAATCGAGAAAGCTCCTATGAAGGCCGCTGTTACTTCGGGTGGACCGATTTCGGCCAAAAATCACTTGGATCTCCGTATTTATGGAAAAAGTAAGTGTGAAGTTTCATCCCGATCAGTCAATCCGTTTGGGCTGGAGAAAACCACAAACTTTTAGTCTACGTGACACCATACCCAAACACACTCATACATAGACCCACACAACCTTTTGAAAAAAACTTTTTCGGACTTCGGCGATATTACGAGTGGTACATCTGAAAAGTCTCGAGCTCCAATATTTTCATGATTACTATTCTTTATTTTATTAAGTAAAACAAAGTAAAAAGTAAATGGGATATTATTAGCACATAACGTGTATTATGTAATTGCGAAGATAGTTTTACTTTCTTTTACGTAATAACAATCATGAACGTTCTCAACCTCGACCTCGAGATTTTTGCTCTGGTAATAAAAGTTCACCAGTACGCGTATTTTGATCCAGAATTGGGAGACGAAACCACAAATTTGTGTATACGTCTACGACGTATAATACACAATTTTTAATAAGTGTGTTGTCATTTGTTACGCCTATTATACGTCGTATACGTATACACAAATTTGTGGTTTCGCCTCCCAATTCTGGATAAAAATACGCGTACAGTTCACAAATACTATTTTAGAAAAAATCTACCAAACGAATACACTTATCCAAGATTGCTAAAGTATTGCTTATTCTTTGATCGTGTGTTTATAAATAATAAAAAATTAAACATTATGTTGATACTTGTGATGATTCTTTTGATGAGTTTCATGAAATTAATTATAAAATAAAAATTTTATGTAGCACAAAATATAAAGGAAACTATTGATGAGCATTTCGGTGATACTCATGATGATTTTAATGATGATAATCAGGAAATACACGTGTCTTGTTTTTGTTTTTACTGTTATCAAATCACAAAATAAAATTTAATTTTGCGATTAATCATAATAATTCGCTAAGGCATTGTGATTATACTTTGTATGAAAGTTCAAAGTATTTTCAATATTTTTGTAGTTTGGTCACTGCAAAGTGCAGTCTGAGCAGTCTTTTTACGACCGATTTTTTAATTCAAAAAATTCAATGTTTTCATTAGTTGAAAACCATAAACTCCCAACATCTTAGTAACCTCATCTCAATGAAAATGTACCGAATTTGAAACGAATACATGAATTTAAACAATTAATCTATGTAGCTACATATATGTATTTTTATTGCGTTATCATTATCATTGATGAAGCTCCTATGTAAATTCATTAAAGAGTTCATCAGTTCTGTTTTAGTGTAATTTCTGTGAAATTCCTAATGAAATAATTTAAAATTTTCACTGGTTTCTTAGTTCAAGACATTGATTTACATATTCATTAATTAGCTCATCGGATTGGTAATAGAGCAATTTTTATGAAAATCCCGATGAAATCATTTATGAATCCACTGGTTTCATAGTGCATGGAATTCATTTGAATATTCCCTAATGAGTTCATCGGTTGTGTAATAAAGAAATTCCTAATGAAATTCTCACATTGTTCATCGTTCATTATAGGATATAATTATATAAAAACTAAATAAGTGAATTTACATCAAAAGCTCAAATATCGTTCATTGAATGGGTAAGCAACAATTTCTTGATGAGTTAATTGGTGAATTCATCAATCCTCTGTTACTAGGGTAGCTTTTAGTTAATTAATTAAATTAATTGAAATAAATTAATATATAAGTTAAAACTATATAAACAATTGTTTTAGTTATAAAAACCTTATCGACCAAATACTTTTGGCCTGTAGTGTATATTTCATTCTCACAACTCAGCTAACTTTTCGTGTTTACGAATTTTTATATTTAAAATATAAAAATTCGTAAACACGAAAAGTTAGTTGTGAGAATGAAATATAGATGAAAAATGTGAAAGGAATTTCGTAGGCTAAGCAATAATTCGGTAGTACTACATGGTATTGTTCGGTCGCGACCTGACGAGAAGGCTGATTTTTTTCAAATCAATAATCTCATCCGATCGACACTGATTGTTGAGATTCTTACAAATTTTCCATCTATAAGTCAACAATTCAAATTTATCCGCGAACCAGCGTTAATGGAAAGAAAAACCACAAGTATGGAGTGGTTGAAAAGTTGATTGTGGTGTAAGTGTTGATTTTCACGTTGTCATTCAGATTTTGACGCTAAATGGAAGAATTGCCTACGATTGTATATTTAATTCGAGAGTACTGAAAATAGACCAATGTACGGAACAACCGCAATAAAATTATTGCAATAAAAAACGAAATTAAAAAATATTGTAAAATACTTATTGTTATTTTGCAGAATGTTCTAGAATCTTGTTAAATTAATAATTCACTGATGTCTTTACAGTAAAATTGACTCCCCAGTGGCCCTATTCTGGTAATTCCCGGGGAATAGAAATTTTAAATTTTGTAGCAGTTTTATTCCCTTTTCCCCAAAAGTGTATTCTGGCGTTTGGGAAAAACATTTTTTGTGAAAAAATTATTCCCCATTATAGCAGTTTTGACGTTTATTATTCCATACCTATTTTAGGAAAGAATTAACTGGGAATAGAATTTAACGGAAATTTATTATATTTTGTACTTATAGCAATATTATGAGTATAAATTTATACTGAAAACTGGTAATATTTATTGGAAATATTAATATCCAATGTTTTACTTCAGTAAACAAAATTATTTTTTGTAAAATTCGATTAAAATATCAACAAAAACCAATTAACTGTAGTAAACTATTTTAAGACTTTTGTTTTCTTGTTTTATTGCGATCGCTTGAAGACCGCAAATAATTAAATTATTTTCCCGTAAATTTATTCCCCAATCGCCAGAATTAACTTTTGGAAAACGGGGAATTTGGAAAAATATCTGGGGAATAACTGCTACAAAAATAAATTATTCCCTATTCCCGGGGAATTACCAGAATAGGGCCACAGGTGTGCCAAAAGACGGCAGGTTCGGTAAAACAATTATAAACTACTTTGCTAGTCATCAACGGGAATATTAGAATCACGAAAGCAATTAAATTAATGCTGCATGGTACTCAACTTGTCAAAAGCGATGTTTGCTAAAAATCATTTTTTGTTCGGGGTAAAAGAAAGTCGGGTGTTAACCACATTATTATACATACTTCCATTTTCCTTTTTTAATAAATTGATTGTTAATTATTAAAAGAAACAAATTACACCTAAATTATTAACAATACTTCCGTCGTTTTTGACGGGTAATTGCTAGTTTATTTAAATAGAAATTGGTTGTTTAATTTTGTAATCAAATCATTAGAGTTTTCAAAAGGTGTTTGTAGCAAATTTAAAAAAATTGTTTAGATGCAATGAAAATAATGGCGATTCAAAAATTTATTAATATTATTTTAATGAAATTAACTAACTTTCCAAAAGTGTGTCGGTGTCATGTTAACGGCATTTATTAATACCGTTTTTATTTACGCTAATGGTTTATGAACTTTGTAATGGCAGCGCATCGGGGTCGGGAACTAAATGAATATAAAATTCAGATTTACGTATGTCACAATCGTCAAGCAAAAATGCATATTTCAAATACGAGGGCTGAAAAGGTAAGAGCCTAGGTAGTCATGAAAACAACATTTTAACGGTTCATATATAATATCTGATTACTTAATGTATTTAATTTACCGGTGTCCTAGTTTTACTAATTTACCGATGTTCTAGTTTTACTATTCCCGATTTGTATGTAAAAACAACATGCACTTCAAAATACTCATCGCCTAAAACAGCAATAACCGCAGTACTATTGGAAAACCTCTGGCCTGCGAGACACTTTTTTTTTAAAATTGGAAATAGGTCACTAAAATTCATTGGAAATGGCGTCACTTGAATCCATTTATAGAAATTGACGTCGATGTACGTAGTACGCACAACTAATTATTTCACCTATTTCGTATTTAACTAATCCCTTATTCTGAACTTCCCAAAAAGCGGACTCCTCAGCAAAGAGAATCATTTCTAGCCTTCTTTGCTAGAGAACTGTATCAACACCGATACTTCTTTAACCAAATATATTAACTATTACAATTACAATTTTATTTACTTCTTCGACGATTTGAGAGTGTGATTTCGATTTGTCTTAGCTTTATGTAACTTAAAAATGAGCCAAGCTACACAAGATTTCAGTTTCTGGTTTCTAACTAAGTCGCAATAGATTTTTATTGTTAATTTAAACCCTTATTTTATTTAAAACAACAAATTTTTTGTATTGTTTTATTCTGTTCCCTCGAAAATAAAATTTAAACAAAAATCAACATCTAAAATGACCTTAAATTTTTTATTTTCATTTTAATTTTTTCATTTCGGATGCAAGGACTGATGTAGATGTAGTTTTTTTTTAAATTTTATTTTCGAGAGAACAGAATAAAACAATACAAAAAAAATTGGTGTTTTAATATAAATAAAATAAGGGGTTGAAATTAACAATAAAAATCTTTGAATTTTGATTTATAGATGGAAAATGTGTCAGAATCACAACGGTATGTTGTACCATCACTTCGAATCGAAATTCTAAAAAAATCGAATGGCGGTATGTTGTGTATTTTCGAAAGGCAAAAATGATACAACTTTCACTTTTTCGATTCGAGTTTTTTCGAATTTCGTCTTTTGTCGATTTGAAGTGATGGTACAACGTACCGCACCCGAAGCTAAAATCGTGTGTAGCTTGCCTCAATTAGACTTCCAGCAATGGATGATTGTTGAAAAATGATACAACTTTCACTTTTTCGATTCGAGTTTTTTCGAATTTCGACTTTTGTCGATTCGAAGTGATGGTACAACATACCGCCCCAGAAGCTAAAATCGTGTGTAGCTTGCCTCAATTAGACTTCAAGCAATGGATGATTGTTGATGGAAAAAAAACCCAAAATGTGGAATTCATTTAAATAAAATAACAATAGAGCCCTTACAAATTTATATTACCTATATCATTTCCTAAAAGTTGTGTTATTATGGGTAAAAAATGCTCGTGCCAAAAAATACTCATCGTTTTAACACCGATAAATTTTTATTTTTAATATCGTTAAAACCGTTAGTAAATCAGTAAAAAACTCACATAAATTTCAAAATTATGTCAGAAAAATCGAGTTTTTTGATCAATTTCACTTCTTCATGAACAAATAAAAAATGATTTAAATTTTCTGCAAACATTTTAATTTTTAACTATGTATTTTTTTAACTGATCACTAATGTACTAAGAAACAATTTTCTTCATTTATTTTTATTTTAAATAAAGTGTTCCAAGGCATAGTCATCGCCATTAGTACTGCTTTAGTGCTTTCAAACGATTTTCATAACAGCGTTTTGTCGATATCATCTCCATCACTATACATATAGTATAGTTGAACTAAAATCTCTAAATGCGTATTCATTCTCACGTAAATGCAACAACAAATTTGCTTTTTGTTATTATATTTAATAAAGAGTGAAAGAATAGGAAATTCCAGCGAGCTGTTATTAACCATCTCATTGTATTATTAATACAGTGACTTATTAACAACACGAATATTCGCAATCATAATGCAAAACCAAAACAATACATGCCCTCTTTAATCGAGTACGAAAACTAAATGTATGCAATTTCCCTACGTTTAAAGCGGGGTAAATTTTTATATTGGCCACACCTCGTTGTATTGGTTTTCTATTTTGCTACACTCTTCGTTTCGTTCATTCATTCATATTACGAAACTGTGTTAAAGTAGTACATTTTTCTCATTGGTAGTGGGGATTTCTGTTTTCAAGTTTTTGTTTTTTTTTTTGCCTTCAAAAGATCAAAAAATTGAAATGCTCTTTAGTTCTAAAGTATGCGTGGTCGTTAATGTATGATACAATAATTTGATATAATAAGAAAAAGCGATTATTTGATATAAATTGGGAAAAGTTCCATTTATATAAAATTTTTCACTATAACTTTCGCGGTGTGATTTACCTATGGTAGATATTACATTAATTTATTTTTCATATCTGAAATTTTGAATTAAAGTGTTTAATGTGCAAATTTATAATTTAAGAAAAATATGTGTTGGTGATGTGATTTAATTAATGAAAATATTAAAATTATGTGATTTTTAATTATAATATAATAATTGGACAGTGATGATAATTATGATGTCCAAAAAAATAGTTTGTTTCTTAAGATAAAATTAAAAAGTAGAAAAATAAGTAAAAATCATGATTCGTAAAAAGTGATATAAGTAAAAAAAAGTTTCAATTACCTATATTTAATTTATTTATTAGTGATTTTGAGTGAGGATTATTTTTGCAAAGAATATATTATCTGCTCAATTTGGATTAGCATATAAAACTATAATATATTTTTTAAATATCGCCAAAAATTTAGAAATATAAGCATAACTATGAATTGGATAAATTACTATGCAATTTTTATTGTAGCCACGGTATCGGTGACACAGGTAAAAAAAAATTTTACAGTTCTATGTTACGTTAGAATAGAAAACAACAGAAAATCTCCCGAAATTCATCATCTGCTTTTATACATGTAGCTATTTTATGCACGCTAATCTTATTATAGCTAAGTAATCCAAGTTTTATTTTTTTTTATAATCACCTTTTGTTTTTATTGCAATAATCTGAATTTACACCTATATTATTATTATACATGAATAGCTACATACATATTTATTTACAATAGGTACCTACATTATTTTCCTCTTCCACAAAAGACTAAACTAATACATCAAAATCAACAAATATTGGACTTCTTTGACTTTTTAAAATATTTGATTTTTAAATGTGTGTGAGATAAATTTTTTATTTTATTAAAAAGTAAACGAAAGAACGAATTGTTTTCCCACGGCATGCGATTTGCCGGTCATATAATGTAGGGTTGGGTAATATGGTTTAAAAACGGAAGAGGAACTTAAGGGAATTTGATATTCATGCCATTCGTGCGTGCAGGTGTTTTGATTTCAAATAAAGGTCTCCAATTACATAAGTGCAACATACCTGCTTATAGTTAACATTTTTATTTTACACATCCCTGACATGAAGCTGAATATTTATTACTTTACACATTTAGTTTTTTATCTCATTTTTATTTCTATTAGTCATCTCTTTTATTTGAATAAAATAAAAAAGCTGTTTAACAAGAAAATCAGAAACAAAAACTTGCTTATATATGAAAACATATTTCATTTGGTATTTATATGGATTTTAATAGAATATTATTTGTTTAAAACTGTGATTTTCTGGTAACAAAACTTTAATTATAATTAATATAAGGTACATCCGTTAATTGTTTTGTTGCGAACATGGCAAGAAGTATTGATTTTTATTAAATTTGGTTTGTTTTTGTTCTATTTTCTGTTCTACCTCGGTTACAGATCACTCACGAATTCATATACCTAAGCCTAACACCTGTTTTGTTGTTATACATATATTGTAGATTGTAGGTATCTCAAACTTTGAGTGCATTTGTAAGGATTTAGGCCGGAAGTTTATTATTCATTAATCATTATCATTAATATCAAACGAATTATGTTTATAGATAATGCAAAGTAGGTACCTAAGTATATGAAAACTGCTATCTTAAACCGATTTTGTTCTTAACTTGATCCTCTGTTTAAGCATCTTTATTGTAAAATGAACTTAAATAATGTATCTCATAAAAAATCGTATATTTTAAAATTACAACAAAAAACCCGTGCATTTTTTTTTGCAAATACACTTTATAACAATCGGTTCCCATGATCGACAACGAATACAGACAAAACATTTTCTTATATTCAAATTAAATTCAAATACATATCTAACCATTATAACAAAAAAAAAAACGTGGGGAATGCGATTTCGCGATCAAAACTGTGAAACAACAAATATTCTTTATTTTTTGTTTCTTAACTCTTATTATGTATGTAGGTATATGTATTTGTTTTCTTTTATTTTAACAAATTTTCATTCAGTAAAATAAGCAGAACACGTTTTTGCTTTATTCAGAACTAATATAGATTTTTGTTATTATTGTCTTCCCTTTTTAACAAACTAAGCATTAACGTACCTACATTTAAAGATATAAGTTGTTTGTTGATTAAACCTGGTGGAAAAATTCGTAGTTACTGAGTGTTCTGTTTAACACTAGACGATGTACCTACTTAAGTAGCACTTGGTGTCGTGCCATTATAGACCCACATGTACAATAGCTTAGGCTGCGGTTACATTGGATACGACTCACTACAAACATTTGTTCTCAACAATTCGAAAGAAATTCTTTCGTAAAAATTCATAAGTTGAAGTGTTTACATTGTTTGCGAAATTGTAGTACAAAAACAAACGTATTGCTGTCAATTAGTAAAAAATTAAATAGTCACAATCCATTTTGTATTCGATTCGTACGTACAACTGATACTATTTTGTTCGGATTTAAATACCGTTAGAATTGGTGAGAATTCGTACGAAATAAGCGTAAGTAGTGTAACCGTACATATAAACCTACATACATTTGGTTACTTCCGATGAAATAGTATAAATTCGTACGAATTCATACGAACAAAATTTCTTACCGCATCCAATGTAACCGCAGCGCAGCCTAAATGAGAAATGCTACTTGTATGCCACTTGTTTAAATATTATTAAAGGCTAGTAGTAAAAACATCAATTCAACAAACCTTAAGACACTCGCTCTATTATGATAATTATCTGCTTAGTCCGATGAAATCTGGAAAATAGAAAACAGCGATTATTACCCTACATTTACCGTTGCAGTATTTATAGAACCACCGCAAAGTTGTGATAAAATCAATGAAGTTTCCTAAGTAACTAGAATTATTTTATATTTCCTTCCCCAAGTATATACTTATTAGTAGTTATTAACATTTTATTAATTTTGACTTCGTTACCAAGCGTTTTATATACACATTTATTTTTATGTTTTGTCCCCTGCAAGACGTGTTACCAATTTTACGTTAGTAAACATTTTATTTTCTATTAAATATTTTTAAGTGGTGGTTACTTTAATTTAACCAGATAGGTTTACTCGTGAAAATAGGCCTGCAATTCCGTGGACAGATACAAAAATTATCGCGATTTCTTCCAATCGCGATTGCATGTCAAACAAATAAAATCGCGATTTTATAATTATGGTGACCTGACAGACACAAACCCGATTTTGTAACTCTGAAAACGTTCAAATTCATATTTAATTAATGAAATAAAACAATTTCAATGCGTATTTGCCGATTTTCAATTACATCGAATCAGTTACAATAAGTTAATATAAGTAAACTAAGTAAATGTATAAATAATTTCTGTGACAGTTAAAAAATTTAAAAAATTTAATTTATATAATTTAACAATTTTTCTGTATACATGCAATGCAAATAAGTTATGCTCCCCAGCCCCATATAATCCTACTGATTTTTTCTTATATCTCACATTTATCTTCTTCCTACAACCCGATTGTATTACTACTCTTATTCTATAAACACAGTAATCCTATTTTGCCAAAATCGTGTGCTGACAGACTGAAAAAATAACTACGTAATCTCGAATTCGCGATTAGCTTGTTTGTGTCTGTCGGGTATAAGGGTAAACCTTTGAAATATAAATGACATTAATTAAATGATTCTTGATTGCTGCAACTTTATGTGCGGTAAACCATGATAAACTTAATAGCACACCATATAACCTCAAAAGTATTGAAATTTGTATCGGTTACTTAAATTTTTAGAATTCATTTTATTTTGTATTTTAATAAATTTTTAAGGACGTATAAATAGGAATGAACTAATTTACTACTATGTACTACTAGGTTTAAGAACTAGCAACATCGCTTCTAAAATTGTATATGAAATGCTCAATAAACAAAACCATTGTTTTAGAATTTTACTTTTATTTTTTATTATGTTATGATTTTTTTGAATATATGGACGTATCAAAGGAATGTAACGTAAATATGTAGGTAGGCGAAACTTTCTAGATCACCTATTTTTTAAAGTTATATACTCAATTCTTTATTATTATTACATTTTAACCGTAAAAATTATTCTACACTGCTCGTCACAAAATTCCGGACATTTTTTCAGTAAATATTTGTGTTTGCGGTAATTAAGTATTCGCATTATTCGAGTTATGGATGTACGAATAAGAGTAACCTCTCTCTCTGTCTGGTTTTCACATCCCATGAAGGAATTTCGACGCCTCATCCTAATGTTCGTAGATTTTGTTTTATGTCGTCACACCAGCGTAGTCGGGGCCTTCCTCTGCGACGCACTTCGTCTGGTTGTTGGTGAAACACTTTATTTATCATCCGTTGTTGTGGAGACCTTGTAACGTGGTCGAGCCATCTCACTCGATTGGATTTGAAGAATCCGATGATATCGCTCCCTCCGAGGAGTTGCTTTATTTCGTGATTCATACGAATCCGATATTCGTTGTTCGCAACTTTAATTGGACCAAAGATTGGTCAGCACAGGTCTTATGAGTGCTTTATAAAGTGCGAGGTTGTACGATTGCGATAGGCGTTTAGATCGCAATAATTTTGATTGGGCGTAGAATACTTGTTGTCCGGCAGCGATTTTATTTCTGCTTGCATATCGTTCAGCGATGTTATAACTGACCCGAGGTATTTAAAGTTTTCGACGCTATCAAAATTGTGGTGGTCGCCAGTTCCGAGATTTTCCGTAGAGATGTTCCTAGGTGTTGCTAACTATTTGGTTACTGCTGTTCACCTCCAAACCAAGTCTTCTTTGGGATAGGAGCTAGGTTTCTACTTTCCATGGTAGATATATTATGAGTACATGACTTCTTTGGTTTTTGATGACTTGAATAGGACTAGGAGAGGAAATACATAATTTTCTACTTTTTTCAAACCCCATGTGAAAACGTAGTTTATTGTATTGAACATATTTGAATTGAAATTCCCTCTATTTAGATGCATATGCGGTCGTTTCATATGCGGCCAACTTATTCATGCCATTAATGCATTTTAAATTTAAAAGAAAAGAAAACACTATTAAAGTTAAACTTTTAAATTTAAAACCTCAGCAATACATTTCTATATGTCAACCGGTTGTGGTTAACGTGTAACGAGTGTGTAAGCAGTGTTCAATAGAGCAATACCACAATAGTTTCCACATTGAAGACGGTCGCCTTTTTTGTGCAACGGACATATGAGCGCGATCTTTCAATTCTCTGGCAGCTCTTCTTGGCCCCAAATAGAGACGATGATATCGTATAGATATGTTGCAAGAGTTGCGCCTCCGAGATTAATCAATTCTGCGGGGATTCCACCGAGACCGGGTGCCTTTCCATTTTTCAATCTACTAATAGCTGCGTCTACTTCCTCCACTGTGGAGTGGAGATTTCTGGCGTCAGCAAAACAGTCCCTTGAGTGTCCTAGTTACGCTTGGAAGCAGATATTTTCGATGCATAATCTCATATGTTCGCATAGGTCGAAGGTCATGACTAAATCGTGGCTTTTATAGCGCGGAAATATTCTGCTAGAGTGCTTCTAGTGTTGCGAGCCAACCATTTTTTACGAAGCGTTCGTTTACTTTCGAAGACCCTTCGGCATTGATCATCGAGCCAATGCGGGGCTCCGGAAGTCTTCTTCCGATGGTATTTTGCGCCGCGGTGGTTATGGCTGACTGTATAGCGTACCACTGATCCTGAATGTTAGGAGGAGCTTCTTCGTTGTTATGGGGCCGGTGTAAAAATTAGTGACAGCTGATTGGTAACTCTGCAGTGACGCTTGGTCTTTTAGAGCATCGATATTCTAGTTAACGGTCGTTTGTCCTTGTTTAATAAAAGTAACCACAGTATCAAAACAAATGAAATATCAAAACAACAGAAAATCGGATATTGGTATATCGCTTTTCCGGCCAGTTTTTTTTTCCTCAAATTAAGTTAACCATACACAAATGTGTAGGAAAATAACCCTCCCCAATATACACAATTGTGATCGCGGGTCGGAAAAGGGATATCGGCAATTGTAAAGAATAGGTGGCCCCCCAAAAAAATCGTTCGTTTTTGTTTTGTATTAACAAAACCAACAATCAATCTAAGATCAGTACTCTAATATCAAGTATTTCCTGCATGAGCCCTAATCACATCTAGCATTCGTTTTGGTATACTTTGCACCAGGTTTGCAATGTACTCTTGCAGTATCCTCTCCCATTCTTCCTGCAGGTCTGATTGAAGATAATCTAATGTTTTTGGAAAGACTTCCCTTTGCCTTAAACGACGCCCTAATATTTTTTAATCTGGGGGGCTATTTGGGAATTCGATTTGAATGTGATTCGAACGATTCTTATTTAAAATCCAATATGAATCTTGTACTCTCGTTATCGAATCGAATTCCCAAATAGCCCCTGGTTTCTGTTACACCTATTTTTCTATTATACACTGTTTAATATAACAGCGTATTTAAACAATGCGTAATTGTCCGGAAAATACAAATGTCCGGAATTGTTTGACGAGCAGTGTATGTAGTTGGCACTGATTCTCTTAAGGATTATTAAACTTTCCACGAACTTAATTAAAAATTGATAAAACTTAACTGGCTGCTTAGCCTAATGGTACTGAAGTCGCAATCACAAAGGTGTTGATGTCGTTAAGGACTAACGATATAAAACTAATGTACTGGGGGCTGCTGCCGATAAGATTAAGAAATGTCTATGTGTTTTGTTGCTCTAATTAATAATATACTTACAGTAAGATCAGCTTACATTTAAACACTATTTATTTCAATTAAGAATACATATACATCGAACTAAAAGGTTTTACTCTGTAACATTGCGGTCAACCGACTAAATGGAACAGTGGTTAAAGCTTTGGCATTTGGATCGGGAGGTACCGGGTTCGAATCCCGATAGGGGCAAGATGCAAAAGTGGAATTTCATAACAGATTACTACGATCTGTGATGAAATGCTACACATCTATGACCCCCTGTCGGAATGCAATACTCATGGGCCGACCCATCTTCCATGTCACTATAGGCTGGCATGGAACTTGCAATGTGCAGATGGTCTCAAAAATCGGTCCTATAGCCGTACGTCCTCGAATTGGCTGACTGGCGTAAAATTAAGGACGGAAATAAGCAAACCGCGAAAAAGCAGGGAGAGCCTTGAACAGGCCCAGAAGAGATTGCAGGGATTACAAAAGCTCAGCAGAGAAAACAACATTGCGGTCTTTTTTTTCAATTATATAATGATTTTGAATAATATCAGTAGTTAAATTATTTATCATTATTTTTCATTTATCATTATTTCACATTTCATTCGTGTGTTGTTTCGGCGTCAAGTAATCTCATTTTTTTATAATTGCAACCACATAGCACGCATGGTATTTAAATTTGACAAGGTAGAATATTCCCATGTTTCGTTTACGTCGTTTTGTGCGCATTAGGTCATGTGACTACAACAAAACAGAAATTTACATTGAATTTGTCGATTTTTCGATTAAGTACTTAATTGTCTAAATAAATCTGCAATAAACATATTTTTTTTAAACAACTTTTATTTAATTTTGATAATTATACAAATTATTGCACTGTAGACTCGCCGTGGTTTCCATTTATACGGTTGTTGAACACTTTGCAGTCGCAAACTCCTTATTGAAACCACTAAACTCTGAGTTTAAAGGTGGATTTACATATCCGACGATTTTTCTGCGCCGAACATCACGTGATACATTCAACCAATCAGAAAGAAGTTCTTCGCCGAATTTTCGGCACGGCGAAGACATGAACAAAATTTATCTTTTCAGCGCGACGTCACAGCACACATAGATAAAAAAAAATTCTGTTTTTTTATTTTTTCTACGATTTGACATTGTGTACAAAATATTGTTTATATATGCATGTGTGAAAAAAAATCGTCGGATATGTAAATCATCGATAATATAGCGTTCGCCGAATTTTCTGCGGCAAGCAGCTTCGCCGAAAAATCGTCGGATATGTAAATCCACCTTAAATAATCAGTCGTGACATATTTTTCAAGCCGATGGCAAAAAGGGATAGAATATTATGAGTATATCTCTTTCCCAGCCTTCGATCGAATTGTGCACGTTACGAAAGAGAAAATTTATTTTTGTATTTGTTTTGGACTAACATACACATTTGGGCAAACCAGCTAAATCGGTTTTGCTCAAAAAATAACATAACTATAATAATAATACAATAATTAATATGTTATCAAAAACAAATAATAAGTATGTTTTATAATTTATAAGTTATCAAATAATATTGTTTTTTTCCAAAAGAATTCCGATTTTTCGTGGACTTTTATGAAAGACAAAAAAAAATTTTAACAATAAGACATGTTTACTAACAAAATATTATGTACCTGTCTGTTTTGAAATATCGCATTTTGGAATATCGCGTTTTGTACCATATCGCCTTTTGTACTGTATCGCGTTTTGAAATATCGCATTTTGAAATATCGCGTTTTGTACCATATCGCGTTTTGTACCGTATCGCGTTTTGAAATATCGCGTTTTGAAATATCGCGTTTTGATAGTTCGCGTTTTAAAATATCGCGTTTCAAATGGGACCCGGTACAAAATGCGATATGGTACAAAACGCGATATTTTAAAATGCGATACATATTTCAAAACGCGATATGGTACAAAATGTGATATTTCGAAACGCGATATGGTACAAAACGCGATATGGTACAAAACGAGATATTTCAAAACGCGATATTTAAAAACGCGATATGGCACAAAACGCGATATGGTACAAAACGCGATATTTCAAAACACGATATTTCAAAACGCGATATTTCAAAGCGCGATATGGTAAAAAACGCGATATGGTGAAAAACGCGATATAGTGCAAAACGGGAGTTTAGGATCGGGTTATATCAGGCGGGTGAAGGGGAAATTTAATTTGAGTTTATTGGAATTTAAAAGTCGATAGAAACGATAGTACATAGGATCGGTATCAGGTGGGTCGCTGCGCTCCCGTCGCTTCGCAACGCATATTCTGTACCATATCGCGTTTTGAAATATCGCGTTTCGGAATATCGCATTTTGTACCATATCGCTTTTTGTACCATATCGCGTTTTGAAATATCGCGTTTGATAGTGCGCGTTGTAAAATATCGCATTTCAAATGAGACCCGGTACAAAATGCGATATGGTACAAAACGCGATATTTTAAAATGCAATATTTCAAAACACGATATGGTACAAAATGCGATATTTCGAAACGCGATATTTCAAAACGCGATATAGTACAGAATATGCGTTGCGCGGTAGCGACGGGAGCGCAGCGACCCACCTGATACCGATCATATGTACTATCGTTCCTACCGAATTTTAAATTCCTATAAACTGAACTTAAATTTCCCCTTTACCCACCTGATATAACCCAATCCTAAACTCCCGTTTTGTACCATATCGCGTTTTGAAATATCGCATTTTGAAATACAATAGCGTTTTGTACCACATCGCGTTTTGTACAGTATTGCGTTTTGAAATATCGCGTTTTGAAATATCGCGTTTTTTATAATTCGCATTTTAAAATATCGCGTTTCAAATGGGACCCGTTTTTGATAACATATTAACTATTTTAGTATTATTTTAGTTATAGTGTTATTTTTCGGACGAAAACGAGTTAAGTGGAATGCACAAATGTGTATGTTGGTTCAAAATACATACAAAAATAAATTTTTAACTTGTTTTTTTTGCGTTACCTATACATAATTGTGATGGCAGGCTGGAAAAGGGATATACATAGCTATAAAGAAATTCAGCGAACAAATTATTGTTAACAATATTTAGCTATGTTTCTCAATTTACAATTTTCAAGAGAAGTATTTTTAAGAATTCATTTATTTATATAGATTATATAAGTAAGTACTTTAAATTAAAATTAAATCTCGATTTTATTTCATTTGTTTATGATCTCCGCTAGTAAGAAAACGAAGTGTTGAATATTTCTGTTCTTATATCTTTAGAAAATTTAGTTGATGGGTTTGGCTACATATTGAAGAAGGCCACAATTTCTTAGTTGATGTGGATTTCGAGAATGTTAAACAATTTATATACGTAAAAAAAAAGGTTTGATTTTAACTGAAAATAATTTAAAGTTTTCTTTAACCATATTTATCATACTTAAACAAGCTACCGGACAAGTGATGCATTGGTTAAAGCTTCGGCACTTGGACCGGGAGATTCTGGGTTTGAATCCCATTAGAGGCTAGATGCAAATCGAATCGATCGGTGATGTTAATAAATACAACTAAGGACTAAGACCCTCTGATAGAGTGCAGAATACAGCGACCCACCGTTCACGTCAATGTACAGGTTGACTTGGAGCTTGCAATGTGCAGGTGGTATACTGTAGTTGTGTGAGTAGGACGGTGAATGGGTTAATGATGTGGCGTGAATGAGTGGTATCACAATGGGCCAAAATTGGCCTAGGTGTGCCATAGCAACCACTGAAACCTAACCTAAATAAATAAGCTTTAAAAAAAATAATTCATTTATTACCTATCCATTTATTTAAAACAATAATAAAAAAAAAAAGAAATCACATAATTTTATCGTCAGGTGACTGCACGTAACCCAATGAGCCGTTCCTTTGGAGCAATATGAACGAACGCAACATTGAATCCGTCTTAAAGGTGCCTTAATACATACCGATACGAAAAAAACAAACCGTGTGCAATACTAGTAAGGGTATTTTATACATAAATATTACTTATAATCGTACGTAAATACTTGGGCACAAAGTAGGTAAAAATGGTAAAATTTTAATTTGATTTTTTTCTGTATGGACATCGAGTAACTTTAGCAACAAAGAAGAATGTTGACTTATTTGTTTTGTCGTCTTCCACATATTTTTTAAACAGACGAAAGAGTATTTTTTATGTGAATTAAATTAAATGTATCTTATATTAAAAAATTACAAATGATTAATTAGAAATTTTCGAATTGTAAATCATATTGAGTTACAATTACTAACAGCAGAATGGAAGAGAAATAATTCGAAAAATCGCCCGAATTTATGGCAAAACAATTCATGGCCTTTATTGCTTGTTCGTGAATTTTTGGCCAAACACTAAACTCTAAAGATGTCTGTCTATTCACCGTAATCGCCGGACAAACATACATCGTACACAAGGGCCGTCGTTTTACAAGTATACATGAGATTAAAACGCAGAGAGATTAAAACTATCACAAAGATCGAAATCCGGGTGGTTGATTTTTTTCAAAATCCAACAAGTTGACGAAATAACCGCAAGTATATAGTAGTGGTAGGTGTGTTTGTGTTAGTACGAATGCGCGCCATTTAATTTTTTTGGATATGACATTCCTAGATATCATTCCCATTTATCATATAAAATATGTAAATGCAAATAAATATGCTTTAAATAAAATTAAATTTATTTAATTTTAGTTCTAATTTAATTTCTAATTCTGTGTTTCTGTGAAAGAAAACATTTATTCGACATCGCATTGAAAATAAAAATTAAAATATGTGTAGTTAAAATATTTTTTTTAACACATTGAGGCACACTTTTTAAATGTGTGTGCTACTCAAGAACACATTTGATAACTTTTATAATTGCAATGATATTTCGTCGCAGAAAGAAAAGTATTGTGAGGATTGAAAAATAAATACTTTTAACGCTATTTGCCGTAGGCACTTGGCGAAACACACTTATACTTAATAAACACATTTTTATTAATCACTTGTTTTTTGTTCCGCAGAATATTTTGAATGTCTTTCAAAAAGTTTAAAAAATCACTCGATCGATTTCGACTTGTTAGGTCATCATCAGGAGTATCTACTGATTTGTATTAGTAAAAATTTTTGTTATATAATAGAAAAAAGCAAAATATAATAAAAGAAGGAGAGAAGAAAAAATAAGCAATAAAAATTAATCTACGGATCGCGCAGGTAGGCGATGAGTCATATGTAGGTTGAGTAACATCTGTTACTCAACCTACATATGACTCATCGCCTACCTGCGCGATCCGTAGATTAATTTTTATTGCTTATTTTTTCTTCTCTCCTTCTTTTATTATATTTTGCTTTTTTCTATTATATAACAAAAATTTTTACTAATACAAATCAGTAGATACTCCTGATGATGACCTAACAAGTCGAAATCGATCGAGTGATTTTTTAAACTTTTTGAAAGACATTCAAAATATTCTGCGGAACAAAAAACAAGTGATTAATAAAAATGTGTTTATTAAGTGAAAAATAAATGTCGAATTATTCCTTAAAAAATGAATGTTGTTTGCGCACACGTGTTAGGAATCGAAAAAACTGTATGACCGTTATAGCAGTCATTTCTGCGAACATGTTAACTCACCACTCAAATACTTGGCGAGATGACAGAAAAGTGCGACGACGAAAGGACATAAGCACCAAAAAACTGAACCGATTTGTACCGATTCATATTGTTTGATGCCTACACTCGCAGAAAACAAACAAATATAACCACAGAAAAATTACACACACTAATATAAAATTGTATACTAAACTCCTTATACGTATACGAAAACGTCATGCGTCGCTCTTCGAATTTTGGAAAAATCGACCCCCAGAAATGTATCTGTGGTTGGAAAATTGGTAGCATAAGTGAATAATACCTATTGGGAACAATTTTGAAAGGGATGTAGACGGTTGAAAGATTTGACTTTACTTTGATATATACTAATGAAAATTCCCGTTACATTTTGTGGTGTGTAATACACCATATATGTATTGAGTTTTATTTTAGCAAAATATTAAAGACATTTGAATCTCACTTACAAATACAATAAGGTAACAACGAAATAAAATAGTTTTGAAAAATTTCAAAATTCATATCACCAATTTTCTAAAATTGATTGAACTTTAAAGAAAATTTCAAAGGTTTTGAGCGGTAACATTAAAACTAGCAGACTACATAAGTAGTCGATGGATTAATATTTAGCTGAAAATCCATATTATTTCATTCTCTAGTAAATTAAACAACAAAACCTACAGTTGTTGTTGTATTTTGGGAAGAATGATAGAATAAGAATTTTCACCGAGAGGGATTAATCTCTGTAATATGTATTTATTCAAAGCGATTCGTTGTGCTAGGACGAAACCACAATTCTTCTCAAAAATTTTCAACTTGTTGGTAAGTAATTTCAACAAAAAAACAATGTAAATTAAAATAATCTATTATTTGTGTGAGTTGAGCTAACAACACCTTCTGTAGACTTACAAAAATAAACCATAACAATCAAATAAATAAATCGAGATTAATTTTTTAAAAAAGTAATAAAATAATAAAATAATTTCCGCCTTTTTATTTAATAAAACTTTAATAAAAATCGGATTTTGCGACACAATTTTTTAAGTTTTTCTTATTTTTGGGGGAGAAATCGCGCGCACTATTTTTTTATTAAGTGACAGTTGGGTTTCTTACATGAAAATTAAGTTTGACTGGGTAATAACATTGAAATGCCATTTATCGCATTCTTATTTTTTTATTAAGTTAAGTTTTTATTCCTGACTGGTTCCACTTTTATGCCTCAACCAATCAGACCTAAGAGCTTAAGGTTACACGCCGATTGCACCACTTCGGTTAGTGCTACAATCACCAAAATTTTATAGGCTTCTCGTCACAAATAAACAACTGACTTCTTTTGGTGGTCGTACCGCTCTCCTAAGTGGTCCAAAACGGAGCACAACTTAAGCTCTTAAGTTTGACTGGTTGAGGTATTTACTCAAATACAGTTTTTATTAACCCATATCAGCCCAAATTAATATTTTTTGAATAAAATATAAAATATAGTAAGTATTTCGTATGATGAATTTGGAAAACAAAAAATAGTTGGAAAAATAAAAAACAACCGTTAGGTAACTGAAATGCAAGAAAATAAAAAACTGCAAAAAATAACAAATTACCTTTAAAGTCCTTGAAATTATGTAACAAAATATAATTGCAAATGTGTTCTGTAAAATTATGGTAATTTGAATAATTCACCTGTGCTCAGCTGCGATTGCAAAACCTATACTAAATATGTTTTCGAAAGGGTTTTTATTTAAACAGAACATTGCAGTAAAAATATACCGTTATAATTTATCCAATTCTCTTTTTAAGAGATGTTTTGTATTGATCTACAAATAGATCGCTGGGCTAATATGGGTTAATTTCTTGTGTTTTTTTGTTGATCGCTTCGATTATTTAATACGTAATATGGGGTACGTAGTATTTACATGATTTAGATTAGTTAATCAATTAATTTGTCCTTTTAATAATAAACATATTGTGGGTTACAAAATTGTGGGTGTCAATAATAAGTAAATTTCAATTTTTTCTCTAGACCAGAAGCAATTTGAAAAAGTTAACATTTCATTAGACGAATTGTGAGCTTCTCTCCTATTGTTTTTGCCTCTGAAAACTGACACGTCTACGTATTTACTATCTTCAGTTTTATGTTTTATCATAACTTTGTTAGCAAAATTGTAACTTTGTAATGATTGATTTTTATAAGTATTTTTTTAAAAAAGATCATTTTCACAACGTTTTTAACTGAAATAATAGTAAATATTTATATTGTTTTATGAGAGAGGAAAAGTGCATTTTTTGAAGAAAGAAAACAATGTTCGCGAGATTCAAAATATAATTTTCGACTGGACACTATACTTATTCTACTATCAGGCTTTCTTGTGCTAAATTATTGTAAATCCGAAATATTAACTATTAAACTATAATGGCCAACCAAACTCGACGCGCAAACCACTCGCAAAGATCAAAGACTCAAGAACACTACTGGAATCGAGCGAAATTTTATGCGTCAAGTATAAATTCTTTTAAATCGTTCTTTTGATTTTATATGTGTTTTTATAAAGAGCGCTGTAGACTATCCAACTTATCGGGCTGACCGTCGGACGACCAAATTAGATGTTGTCTACAGACGATCAAATTTTGACAGTTTTCGTTTGGTCAAATCTAGTTTACATGTTAATTTAATCTATTGTCTCGTTTTATGTTAGAAAAATTAAATTCACGTTTTTAAAATTCACGTAATTAAAATCGTCCGACAACAATACACACCACCCGATGTATTTGGTTTGTCGGACGGTCCGATGGAATTTTCATCCGATACATCCAACTTAATTTTATCGGACCAATATGCATACACACTATCCGATTTTATATCCAATTTTTAAGGAAAGGAAGATAATATAATGTACGGAAACAAGATTCATTTAAGTATAAATTAAATTAAATAATTTTAATGTCGAGGAATTATGATATTTAGTAAATTTTATTGCTTATTTTATGCTTCAGTGTTGATTAAAAATATTACAAAATTATAAATTAATTTGAAAATTAAAACCAAGTATTTCATAATCATATGACAGAATAAAAAGAAAACTGTTTTATTCATTCAGCTGATTTGCCACACAAGTTAATTTTGCCGCTTTATCTATCTCTAGGCTATTTCTTAATTTTGAACGAACTAACCCAAAGGTCGAAAAAACTCGTTCGGCTCCAGCTGATTAAGCAGTGGCTGTTATGATTTCTTGGATTTTATGTTCGTCTAATGTCGCTATCAAATCTTTGGTGTAAAGTAAATGTCGATTTCCACCATTCAAAGCACGCCAGATTTGTTTTGACTTCTTCTTGCATAACTGGTCCCGCAAATGGGGGTTATTATTTTCCTTCAACTTTGTTTAGGTTTATAAAACGTGAAAAATAAAATAATTGCCAATTTGACAGGTTGTATTTTAATAAGAATAACTATGTGATTCACCAAATAATATGAAATAAGTTTTCATTTCCATCGAAGTTTTGAGGTTTTTTACTGTTACAATATTTAAAAAAAAATCAATTGATTTTAATCTGATTTTACTCAATGATTTAAATCAAACATGTCCTGCACCCAAATTCCGGTTTAATGATAAATGGTAATGGGAAATGGTAATGGTTTTTTTTTCGACCAGTCATTTACCATTACCATAAAATTTTCGATTCCGGTTCAACAAATGGGTTTTAACCTGGGAAACATTTAATAAATTACGTTTTTTGGTTTATTGGGCTATATTTTGACAGAAATTGTTTTTCTTGCGATGAGCAAACATATCAAAATACATAAAATATAAATATGTATATATTATAATATACTACAAAATGATTGTAAGAAATATTCAAAATAAATTACAAAATTAATTGAATTTTAACTTAATTCTATTTTCAGTAAAAAATGTAAAAAGTTCCGTATCGAATACAATCGGAAATATTCTGCTACCACAAATTATGGGTGAATTATAATCGTAAATCCTAAGGGAATTACTATCGTTTTCAAATTATACAAGGAAACGGATGATCCGTGCCCAGCTGGAATTTTTGATAAGTGGTCGGAATATTTAATGATTTGTAGAAATTTTGTAGGATTAGGGCTGCTGTAAGTGATTTGGCATCTTTATATCCACTTATGTTTCAATATATACTTAATATAAAATAAATCTTGATGTTACCGCTATCAAAATAATATTTTTTTAATTGGAAAATACAAAACCACCCAATTCTCATGAAAAAAATTCTTATGGTGTTTTTTGACATTAGTTATGGGTTTTATTTTCTCAGTCATTTAACAGGAATCGCTTTTCTGGGTTTTATACCAATTGCATATTTTCAACTAATAAAAACCATAATGGTAAATTTACCACCGAACCGGAATTTGGCCGCTGATCCAATCCAACCAAATCGGTCCGACCGTCCAACCAAATCGTGGGGGTTTGTTTAAAATTTGTCCGAACAATTGGGGATCGACGCATTTTGATGTAAATGCAAATGAAATGAAAATTATTTCATGCAAACAATTGTATGTTCAAAAGGCGTCTCAACGTGCCTTATTCTAATCAAATAATAGTTTTAAATGTTACATCGGAGAAGAAAAAAAGGTTCTTTCCTGCCGACCGACAACTGAATCCAAAAACATTTTTACCTCTATTAATTTTCGAAAACAAGCGAGCTACGATTAAAAATGTCCCACTATATTTAAAAATGAATTCTTAATACTCCATTTCCAACATTTTTCTTCTGCAAAATGAGAAAGATACAACATTGACTTTTTGCACATGAGAGACAGGAAAAGAAATATATCCAAACAAAAATTTGCAGAAGATTTTGAAGGTAATACACCGCCTAAACCTCTATAAAATGTTACCATAAAAATAAATAGTGCCATAAAATATATTCGATCCGAGTGTTTTTATGGCAACAATTTTAAAATTAACAATTTTTTTTTTTATTTATAAATGTTAAGGATTCATAAAAAAACAGACGCCATAGATCAAAATGTAAATTTCGCATTTGAATTAATTAAAAATAAATTAAGAATAATGCTATAAAAAATTATGGCACTCGCCCATTAAATATTTTTATATACCCGATACTTCTTATTTACCTACAAAAATTTTTCAGAGGATGTTAAGTAACAGTAGAACTACAAAAATGACAAATAAATCACGCAAACCAGATACAACAAGAAATGTACGGAGTTTAAATCGTCTACTGCAAATTTTAACATACAAAGAGAGCGAGTAAATAAAAACGTTACTTATGCACAAATAGTTGGGCAATCAAAGCAGAAACAGTTAAAAGTGGATCTCGTTTAACAGGACATACTGAGAAATCTAGAGAACCTCAACAAAAGACTTATTTCGCACGAAATGAGTCTGCAGAACACGCTAGAAGAAATGAAATCACAAGCTAGTTTCAATAAAAGAGTAGAAGAAAACCTTGATCGAGTGTATCAAAATATAAATTATATAAAAAATATAAACAAAAGAAATGAATAAAACATTACGAATTGTAACCTGGAATGCAAATGGGCTATTTCATCACATTCAAGAACTAGATATATTTTTAAACATGCATAATATAGATATATCTATATATCTATGTCTTATATCAGAAACCCATTTCACCAAAACGTCAATCTGTAAAATAAAATGATATAATTGCTACCATGCATTACATCCAGAGAATACGGATAGAGGTGGATCAGCTATCATTATAAAAGATTATATAAAACATAACGAAAAACTTAAAGTCGAGAAGCTTTCCATGCAAATCACAACAAATTAAGCAATAGAAAAACTTGTATCTCAGCAATATACTCCAAAATACAAACTCAAACAAGTAGATTATACTATTCTTCTCAAAACACTAGGAAGTGTCTTTCTAATTGGAGGGGACTATAATGCAAAAAATACCTATTGTGCATCACGTATAACGACTGCTAAAGGGAAAGAACTGTTCGCAGCAGGCAAACAACTAAAATGCGAGTTTCACTCAGGCGGTAATACCACCATCCATTGGCCTATGGATATCAGTAAGACTCCAGATCTTATAGACTTCTTTATTACAAGAGGGATTTCAGAAAATTATATCCATATAGAGAACAGTGAACGTCTATCATCAGATCATTCACCAGTTATTATGATACTTAGCCAAATAATTATGACGAAAGAGAGCAATCCGAAATTAACGGGCTTCAAAACCAATTGGGATCTCTTCCAAACAGTTAACAGAAAGAATTAGTTTGCAGAATCTAGTGCAGGGACCAGCCCAAATAGAAGACGAACTAGATAAACTCAGCCATAATATCCAAAGTGCCGTGTGGGAAAGCACTCCTAATAATAGTAAGAAAATGAAGCGCAAAACTAGCTATCCAGATGAAGTGAGAGAACTTAAAAATAAAAGAAAAGCACGGAAGAATTGGCAAAAACATCGAAACCAGGAAAATAAGCGGGTATTTAACCATTTGTGTAACAAATTAAAATACCTAATAAAAGACATTGCAAATCAGTCTGTTAATAAATACCTTAGCACTCTAACTGGGCAAAACGATACTGATTATTCATTATAGAAAGCAACTAAGAATCTTAAAAGACCCACACTTCAGGTTCCTCCAATTAAAAATAATGAAAATTGGGCCCGTTTGCAAATCATCTTGAAGAAACATTCCAACCTTACCCCAAACAAACGGAAGAGGAAAATATCACCCCGATAAATAAACAGGATGATAAAAATTACACCTGTAACATTGAACGAACTAAAATGGGAAATCAAGAATAATCTGAATTCGTATAAGGCTCCAGGATATGATCTTATAACGGGTTAGATAATAAAAGTGTTACCGGAGAAAGCGTTGAGAAAACTAAGTAATTATGATATACAAGTAATTATGATAAGCCGAACAAACCTCCGAATGATAATGCTTCTTATAGGCCAATTTCTCTGCTATCAACATTATCGAAACTATTTGAAAAGGTTCTTCTTAAAAGACTAAAACCGATTGTCGAAGAAAGAAATCTTACCCCCTCACATCAGTTTGGATATAGGGAAAAACATTCTACGATAGAACAAGTACATCGAATTACTGATGTAATCGAGAAATCACTAGAAAGCAAACAAATATGCTCAACTATATTCCTTGATGTAGCGCAAGCATTCGACAAAGTATGGCACCAGGAGTTAGAATTCAAACTTCATCGAGATCTTCCGGAGCAATTTTTTCATATTTTAAAATTATACATACTTATCAGAGAGGCACTTCCGAGTAAAGTATAAGAATGAATACTCCCAAGCTAAAAGAATAACAGCGGGAGTGCCACAAGGGAGTGTTCTTCGGCTAATCCTCTATCTCCTATATACTAGAGATATACCAACTACAGAAGCAACAATGGCGACTTTTGCAGATGGCACCGGAATACTTGCAACAACAAAGAAGATTAATGACTCCACTAGTAAATTACAGAAGGCTACTAACCAGATATGTAATTGGACAAAGAAATGGGGAATCAAATTAAATGAAGCAAAATCAATTCAAGTCAAATTTACAAATCTAAAAGTTAATCATATACCAATAATGATAAACTCGATAGTAGTACCGCATGCAAACACTGCTAAATATCTCAGCATGACTTTAGATGCTAAACTTAGATGGAAGGAACACATAAAAAAGAAGAGAGAAGAACTAAACATAAAATTTAGAAAAATGCATTGGCTCTTAGGCAGACAATCTGAACTAGCGATCCATAACAAACTGTTGCTATACAAACAAATCCTGAAACCTGTATGGACATATGGTAGCCAACTCTGGGGTTGTGCCAAGACGACAAATATCAAAATCATACAAACAGTCCAAAATAAAATCCTGCGATGTATTGTTAATGTACCGTGGTACATTCGAAACGACAACCTCCATCGAGATCTAAAGATGGAGCTTGTCGCGGATGAAATTAAGCATCATGCAACAAAACACCTCCAACGTCTGCACCAGCATGAACATCTGGACATACGCTGTATGCTGGCTACTACATCAACAAGAAAACTGCAAAGAACCAAACCGCTGAACTTATCGCGACCCAAGAGGTGAGTAGACTTACTGTGGCGAAAATTCTGAGGAGGAGTTACACAGTTCGAAACTGGGGATAATCACTTGATTACGCCCACTAATCAAAATACTTTATTATGAAATGTAAATTACTAAATGCGTGCAAGACTCAGTCGTAATATAAATAAATAAATAAAAATTTTATTAAACTAGCTGAGTTACCCGGCGTTGCACGGGAGTTATAATAATTCAAATACCTTGATTGTTATGCAAGAATTCTCTCTTTACATCGCTGTAGTTGCAATCACATATGAAAAGAAAATTATAAGTAGCTGTATTCAGTAACGGGTGCCTCCGTCAATGCATCCAGGCGAACTTTTGTAATGATATTATTGGACATCCTGTTTGTGAGGATAATTAATTAATTTTGGTTTGGTATTTGTTACCAATTGCCAAATAATTATACTCCATTTTTACAAACCTTCAACCAGATCAAAGTGAATAATAAATATAAAGATATTTTAGTTAATAATTTTTATTATAAAGCCTTTAGTTAATAATTTTTATTATAAAGCCTTAAATAATATTTTTGGTTATTTTTTGCCGTACCCACTCTGGAGCAAGCAACATACAGTTGGCCATGTGAAAATCATGAATTTTCCAAAATAACACCAGCTATTTTCAATGATTGCCCCTGGGCTTTGTTGATTGTCATTGCAAAAGCAAGGCGTAATGGGAATTGTAGTCGCTTGAATTCAAACGGCAAATCGGTGGGAATCATAGGAATGCGCGAAATTAGCATATCTTCTCCTTTACTTTTACCGGTAATAATCGTTGCTTCAATCACATTCGGCATCAATTTCTTCACACAAAGCCGTGTTCCGTTGCACAATTTCGGTGGATCTAAATTTCGGAGCAGTATTATTGGTGAACCCTCTTTTGAAAATAGTATGTGTGGTGGAATACCAGGTAGCTCCAAATAATTAAGAAACTCTATTGGATAATTGACGGATTGATCCACATCAGTAATCGTGTCGATAGATTTGTATTTCATTAGTGGCCTGGGTAGTTGCGATTGAATTTCATTATTTAATTTATTAACGCCGTCATTTTTGGGAGCTAGGAGTGCACGTTCGCACAGCCAATCATGATTTTTGAAGTTATTTGGCAGATTTGAGAAATCTTTCATTACCACGTCCTTTATTGATGGCAACATTTGATAAAAATTAGGCGGGAACGATATCTCACATGTTACAGGGTCATTTGGCAATTTCCCGTTACCCATATCCAAAAGCTGCCTAGCAAATGTTTTAGCTGTACCATCGTGATGTAAATTCACACGCATGTTTGTAGATAGTATGATTTTCGTAACGTGTTTCCAAAGATGGGACGCCTTCAGGCAGGCATTAAGTTCATCAGCGGGTGTTGATCATGGAATGACTGGCAAAGTTTAACGAAAATCACCTGCTAGTAGTGTTAGAGCTCCTCCAATTGGTCGGTTATTTTGTCGCAAATCGCGCAAAGTACGATCAACCGCTTCAAATGCTTTTTTTGTGTGCCATGGTACTTACATTCATCCCAAATAATGATTTTACGATTGTCATTTGTTGACATTTGTTGTTTTAAGATTGTCTTAAATTTAAATAAATAAAGTTAATTTGAATAATTAAATTAATTATAGTGTGATTTGTGTATAACAATCGCACGCTAGATATCCTTTTTGGTGTCTAAATTTGCGGCTAAGGCGCTATTTCGGAACATTTAAATAATTGTATCTATACATACATGAAAAAATGAATTCTTGATCCAGGGCAGACTTCCGGATTGGAGCATGTCACTAATTTCATATATCCCCTTTCCTAAAGTCATTCCCTTCAAAAAATCTTAAAAAAATTGAAATTTGAGAAACAATTTGTACCACAGCCCCTTGACCCCGGGGTCCAGTCCCTTAAAAAGTATCGTGGTCTTGGTCCTGAACATGCAATATATACATGGTAAAAATTTCATGGCGATCGGTAAAGCGGCTAAGGCGTTATTTCAGAACAATCAAATAATTGTATTTGGTATATATAACATGTAAAAATGAATGTTTGATCCAGGGGCGCACCCCCCGAATTCGAACATGTCTCTTATTTCATATAACCCCCTTCCAAAACTCATTCTCGTAAAAAAATTTAAATTTTTGATAAAAATTGTACCATGGCCCCTAGACCCCGGGGTCCAGCCCCTTTCACAATATCGTAAGATTTTTCCTGAACATGCAACATTTCCATGGTAAACATTTCATGGCGATTGGTTGAGCGACTGAGAAGTAATTTTGGAATAAGCAAATATTTGTATCTATATACATGTAAAAATTAATTTTTGATCCAAGGCTGGGCCCCTCGGATTCGAACATGTCAGTAATTTCATATAACCAGCCCCGTAAACTCGAAAAAAATTGTACCGCAGCCCCTAGACCCCGGGGTCCAGCCCCTTCCAAAATATCATAAGGTTGGTTCTGGATATGCAACTTGTACATGGTAAAAATTTCATGGCGATCGGTTGAGCGGCTGAGACGCCCATTCGGAACAAACAAACAGGAATTCATTTTTATATATATAGATAATAAAAAAAGCTATTGGAAACTGTTGATCGCTTTTAAATTTGCATATACTTTTCAATCGAACATCATAAAATTTTTCTATAAAAAAGGACGATAATAGAGAATTTTCATTTTTGTAATACATATCGTCGCCCGAGTACTTAAGTGTTACAAACGACAAAACTTGAGATTGAGATAATCGAATCTAAAGTTTAATCGGCTACGAACGTAAGACTATACACTATTTGACAAAATAAAATACATTTTCTTAAAATATGCTAACTGTCTCATCTAAAATTTAAAGGAATCTTTAATCAAGCCCACAGTTTAATTTTAAACCGAAATTTAAAATTTTGAAAATTGCGTAAGTATGTAACACAAAACCGTTTTTCATATTTTTTATTTGTATGGTATGTATCAGTATTTTCGTTTTGTTAAACAAAATGCAATATGGTTTCGGTTTGCCGTCTGTCCGTCTGTATGCACGATAACTTGAGAACGGATGGAGATATCAACTTAATTTCTTCACTAAAAGTTCAAGCAATTCATGAGAATGGTCCTTATTGATTTGGACATTTCTATGTTTAGGGTGTTCGGAGATATGTAGGGTTTTGTTAACCCCCCTCCTTAAAATCGATAGATTTTTTTTTTTTTATTTTCTATTCTATTTCGGTTTCATCGAGCATGTGAATGTGGAATAAAAATATATTTCGTCTAGATGTGGGTTTGTGTGGGTGGTGTGGTTATGGAGGTGGTAGGAGTGGTGGTATGGGAGGTGGAGGGGGTGGGATGATGCATTTTGGGTTTGGTGTGAGAATTTGGGATTTGGTAGATGATGGTTTGTGTGGGTAGTCTGTGTGTGTGCGTGGACGTGGGTATGGAGGTGTTAAAGGGTGATAATATGGGTGGTGCCGTATAGGGTGGTGTGGGTGAGATGGGTTTTGGGGTTTTAATTGGATAGTGGGTGGGGGATGGTAATAATGTTTATATGTGGTGGTTTGTGGTTGATTGGGGTCAGTTGAGATAAGGTGGATTGGGATCGGTTGGGCTGGGTGTAGATGGGGTTAGGTCGGTGTCTGACTGGGTGGTTGTAATATTTGAAGTACGCAAATCACACGGCATTGAAGTTCTTTATAGGCAACAAAAATGCTTATAGAGTTCGGCTCCGAACCTTTCCCTTCTTTTTCACCTATTACTTGAAAACAGAATTATTATTTATGGTAAGAACGTAATTTTTGAAATTTAATGAATCAATAATGTCAGAGAAAATAAAAATTCTTATTTGAAGGCTGTAGAAAGCCAAACTTAAGGTAAATAATTTACTACGGTAAAAAGTCAGTTTTAGGACAGATTTTTCGGAAATATAGAGAAAAGTAGAGATAAAATTAAACCTTTATGCTCATCATCAACGTCATTATCAGACAAAATGCCTTCAAATGCACGTAAAACTTCTTCCGGCAGTTCAAACACAGTCTATAAGTCAAAATTCAAGTAATCACAGGACCACAGGATTTGACGGACCACAATTCGGTGGGGTTAAAGCGTCTATTAAATGATTACACCCCCATATTAAGTTTTTAAATTGAAGCGTCTGTTGACTACTTACACCCCCATGTAAAATGGAGAGGGAGGAGGGGGGGGGGGGGTGTCACGTATCACTGCAGAATGCATATAAATTTTCACTTAAGTATTAAAAATTAAAAAAAAAAATGTGTAACTGCTTCATTCGATGTATGTTTATATCATACAAATCCTGATTCTAAATTTATAATTTCGTTTTATCCGCAGACAGATCGTATGTTTGTATCATTCAAGCCCTGAGTTTACAAAATTCCCATTGGTCGTGGTCTCATATATGTTGTTTGTTTGAATCATTCAAGTCCTGAATTTAAATTTTGGGTTTATGAATTAGTTGCATATATATTGTACGTGTGTATCATACAAGTCCCGTTTTGTTTTTTTGAGATATTACCTTTGTCGCATATAGATTGTATGTTTGTATCATTCAAGCCCTGAATTTACTTTATGCGTGTATGGCTTGATCCACATCCATATGAGATCCAGCCATACATGCATAAAGTAAATGTATGTTTGCATCATTCAAAACTTAATTTTCCTTTTGCGTTTAAACTTGTATTTAATATTGATTGTTTGTATGTAACACTTAAGTATTATTCTAATTTTAACTAAAATTGATAGTAAATTATGTTATTCTCATATGATTAGTTTATGTAACAGATAAGTACTATTTTTATGCTACCAAACCAATTAAGCATATGTAACACTTGGCACACTGGTATCTTTCAATATGATTGAGATATGAACATTTTGAAACTACCAATCGAAAGATCTTGTTTTTTAAAGTAAGATGGCACTACTACCTCAAAAACGTCCAAAATGCGTTTGAACATTTAAGTACTGACCGACGATATTCTCACAGTACTTGCCAACATAATCTTTTGATGCAATTTTTCATCAATTTAGGAATCCACTGCCCAGGTAGAAAATATTTCTAATTTGCTTAAATTTGCTTTTTTTATAAAGTTACTTACTTGGTTTTTATGTCAAATAATAGTTTTTATGTTTAATTGATAAGATGGCCGCATAATTTAGTGTGTACACATTTAGTTTACAAAAGGATTGTTTATAGAAATTTTGTTGTCGTTAATTTAATAAAAATAATAATTCTTTTAAATAGCTTAGACTTACTTCAGCATTTTGGAATTAATTTTCAACAAAAATTGTATTTTAAGTTGTTTATTTTCAGACGCTTTCCATCTTAAATAGATTTTATTCAAAACTAATTGTTCGTCTTATTTCGTTCTTCTTACAGACATGCACAAACACACACTTAAATTTCTTTTATGTTTATTTATTAAGAAAACTAAGAACATGAAAACAAATAAATTTGTAAATTGTATTATGAGAATAAAAGCATTTTTATATGTGAAATATGTTGGTTACCTGATTTTGTGAGAAACCTAGTTTTCTAAGAAATCCATTTTATAAGGACTGTGCAGTTTTCTACAAATAACAACAATAACATCAACCAGCTGTTATAATATATTTCGTTTGTGAAATATGTAGGCATTTTATATCATGCATATCTATATATATACATTATATATACATTATATATTATATATATATATATATATATATATATATATATATATATATATATATATATATATATATATATATATATATATATATATATATATTATAT